>JAVQMG010000049.1:1490000-2690000 GCA_032878915.1 Castanopsis chinensis | reverse complement strand
GTGGAATAGGCAAAACTACAATAGCAAAAGCTATTTATAATACCTTTTCAAATCATTTCAAAGCAAAAAGTTTTGTAGAGAATGTTAGAGAGGGGTCAAAGACAGAGGAAGGCAAAATACGTTTACAACAGACACTTCTTAAGGGTATCTCAGAGGACAAGAATTTGAGTGTGGATACTCTATATGAAGGAAGCACAAGGATAAATAAAATTCTTCACCTAAAAAAGGTTTTTATCATTCTTGATGACGTGGATGATGCCAACCAGATAGAAACATTGCTCGGACAATGTGAATGTGTTGCTTGTGGAAGTAGAATCATTTTGACAACAAGATATAAAAGCTTGCTAGTTAATCGAAATGGTTTTTCAACCTATGACTATGGGGTTATGGAATTAGACGAAGACGAAGCTATTGAACTGTTTCGTAAGCATGCCTTCCCAAGTAAAGAAGTCCCTGAAGGTTATTTGGAACTTGAGAAACAAGCTATAAGTTATGCCAAAGGCCTTCCTCTAGCTCTTAAAGTAATGGGCCATGATTTGTGTGAGAAAAATATACATGTATGGGAGGATGCCCTAAATTATTATAAAACAAATCTTCTTGACGATATTCAAAAAGTACTAAGAAGAAGTTATGAAGGATTAACTGAAAATGAACGGAATATTTTCCTTGATATTGCATGTTTCTTCAAGGGATATGACATGAGTTATAATATGATTAAGGATGTATTGAAAGCTTGTGGTTTAAACCCAGTGTATGGTATTCAAAAACTTCTTGATAAGTGTCTCTTGACTATTGATGAAGATAATTATTATTTGTTGATGCATGACTTATTACAACAAATGGGTATGGATATTGTTCGACAAGAAGCACCACAAAAGCCTGGGGAACGTAGCAGACTATGGTGTTATAAGGAAGCTCTTGATGTATTAACTGAAGATTTGGTATGTATGTTATTTTGATACACTTCCTCCCTTTACTTCACATGAGAGATGTATTACACTTTTTTCCCTTATTTATTTATTCTAAATATTATTTTTGTTTAAAGTTTATTGACTATTATATTTTTTAGTGATTCGCTTACCCTATTGTTCAACTAGGGTTCTAATAAAATTCGAAGCATAATATTGTGGCTGCCTGAATCAGAACCAGTAGAGGTGCAAATAAAGGCACAATTTTGTAAGATGAAAAATCTTAGATTGCTTTTGATTCGTAATGTACGTAGTTGCAATGGACCTCTTGAATGTCTTCCCAATGGATTAAGCTTGCTTGATTGGCATGATTATCCATTTTATTCGTGGCCACCAAATTTTTTTCCTAAAAATCTGATTGTGCTCAACATGCGTAATAGTCGATTAAAGGAACCACTCATCCAGGTATGATCATTAGCATTTATAAATTATTATTTTTTTCAAAGTTTTTAATTTATTTATATATACTTCTTTAAAGATTAAACCATGTTCTAACTTTCAATTTTTTTTCTACAGAATTTTGTATCTGTGACAAAGGTGAACTTCAGTCATTGCGAACTGATTACGAAAATACCTGACTTATCGATGACCCCAAACATAACGGAATTGCTACTTTTTTTCTGTACAAATTTAGTTGAGATTGATGACTCCGTGGGGCGTCTTGATAAGCTTGAAAACTGTCACTTTGGTGGTTGCCACAAACTTGAAACTCTTCCGAGCTGTCTCACGATGAAATCTCTTAAATATTTTATTGTATTTGAATGCGAAAGGATTAAGAAGTTTCCAGATATCTTGCACGAAATGAAAGGTTTTGAATATATACATCTTCCATGGAGCTGTGCTAAAAAATTGCCTCCGTCATTTGGGAATTTGACTGGGCTTAAGCACTTTGTTGTAGGAAGACGTGGTTCAGGAGAGGAGCAAAATCTTTCGAGTATCATCTATAATTTACAGCATATAGAGGGGCTTAGATTTAATGGTAGTGCAATATTTCCAAATGGGACTTCCAAATATGTTTTTCCAATGTTGAAAAGACTATTTCTTTTTCACAATAAAATTTGCTCAGAAATAGAATTTATTTTGAATTATTGTTGCCTCCTCACACTGGAAAAGTTAATAATCCACGATTGCAAAGTTGTCACCCTCCCAGAAAGCATGAGCAGATGTGAGAGATTACGTGAGCTTATAATTGAACGTTGTGATGAGTTTCGAGAAATCCCAAGGCTTCCACATAGTATAAGACGGGTAAAAGTAACAAGTTGCCACTTGCTGGATTTACAATCATTCTTTCAGGTATATCTCTCTTAAAGATATTAAGAAACTATTTGTGTTACCTTCACAAATACTACATGATTTGCTAAGATGTAACTTATTGAATTTGCTAATTGCATGCAGCTGCTTCTAGAAATCACGGGGCTTCCACCAAATCTACCACCATGTTTAGGCGTAACAAGCCTCGTGAGCGCAACACCAGGTTAAGTTTATTATCACTTTTAGTAAGGCTTGCTGTTGTTTCTTTTATTGGTTTGTCATTGCTGAACTATGATTTGTTTTTATTTTTATTTTTATTGGTTTGTCATTTCTGTTTTAATACATTTGGTAATATGCTATTCTGTATTTTTCTCAATCAACTTTCAACTTGATGTTTTTCTTTTCCTTGGCTGCCAAATAGAGTTGAAGATTATTATCTGATTTTTCAATTTTGTAGGGAATGATTCCTTAGTATTGTTGGAATAGATATTTTTTAAGTCTATGACTTCTTTTTTATTATGGTTTGGACTTTGGACTATTGCTGCATTTTTTTTCCCTAAAGTATTCGAATTCTCTAATAATTTCCTGGACTCTCACTCATTCAATTTTGGTGTGTGTGTTTGTAAAAACTGCTTATGAAAATCCAGGTATTAGCAAGTTGATCAGGATGTTGGTTTCATGTAATGGTGTCTGTAAGATTTTCTTTTCCCAAGCCTATAACAGACTGACTGAGATTTATATTCACTTTGATTTAGAGTTTTTCTGAAGTTGCAAAATATTAAAGAACTCTAAAAAATTTTAAATTAAGATCTTTTGAATGAACATACCATAATAGAACTTTCCCAACTTTCAAAGATTTATAAGAAATAACAACCATGATGAAAGGCAAAATTACCAAACTCTGGACATTGAGGACTATGAGCCAGGGCTCTCTCTCTCTCTCTCTCTCTCTCTCTCTCTTAATACTACCTATAGGTAGAAAAGATTGGTACAATCAATTCATGACTTCCCAGAACTAGATTTTTTTTCAAGTATACAATTTTGTTTTCAACACCGTTTCAGTGTATGTCATTTTCTGTTACGCTCACTTGCTGTCCAATGTGTTCTATTATAGGCATTTAAATGATCTTCTGACTCTTGACTTTTTATGTGCAAGTCTTTTTTTTTTTTGTTCTTGTATCATGTGTTCTTGTGTTTACATGATAAATATAATCACACAAGTTATTCCTTTAAAGGGTAAAAATATTAGCAATTCAGCCCTGGTGAACCATCATTCCTAGAAGTTGGCTTCCAATCAGATATTTAAATTTGTGTGCAATGCTGCTTCTATCTATTGAGAAACCTTATACACGAATCGGTATTTTGCCATTTGAACATGTTTTTAATACATTTCTGCTTAATTTGTTTGCCTTAAAACTCATGGCTACACCTGTTTTTTTTTTTCCTTCAAATGTCACAGTCTAAGAAATTAAAATTTTTTTTAGCATGCAAATTCTTCCTTTTATAGGCATTTACATGATCTATTCACTCTCTACCATCAATGTAAAAGTCTTTATTTGTCTTTGCAGGCTGAGGATTTGGTATAAGTTTTTTTTAAAGGTCTATAGGACAATTTAATTGACTTGATCCATCCAAAGAAGATAACAAAAGAAAATAGAAAGAACATTTTTGCATTTGGTGATTCTTCTTCTTCTTTCCATTCAATATTTATAATTTTACTTGTTGATTTGATTATTGAGAAATTCAAAACTTTTCAATTTAGCACATGTATCCGGAATCTGAATTACATACCAGAAGATATTTATTGTTTATCTAAGTATTATACGTATGATTCTAAATCATAATATTCATTTGACGGGCATCAAATTATATCAGGTTCTCTTATCTCATACACACCAGTTTATGTATCAACCACAAACCATCCTATTTTATTACACTAAAAAAGACAGATTGTTGATGAGAAATAGTATATTTGTACCCCATTTTTATTTACTTATTTTTAAATATTAGTAGTCATTTTCTCCAGCATAAAGAAAAGCAACATTTTCAAACGATCAAGCGGGCAGAAAAATATAAAATACATTGAAAGCTTGGAGTGCAATATAAAAGTCTGGAAGTCATCCAAGAAAATGTGCTTCTCAACAAAGGATGACATTTAGTGATAGTATTGAACATATTTAAAAACAGGAAACATCAATCACATAATCTTGCAAGATTTGGAATCCCATGACTTGAACTTGATTAAAAATTCAATACTTGCCATGTGTCTGACCGAAAACAGGAAACATCAATCACATGGTAGCCAATAATACGTAGTTCTTGGGAAGAGTGATGCAGTGATACTTGAGATACATGCATGTTGTTTTGGGTTTGGAGTCTGGATGTCCTAATTTTTTTTTGTTTTATGCGTAGGGGCACGACATTTTGTAATTTTCTTTGTATTTGTTTCAGATTTGGCTGGTCAAAATGGACTTCAGCTTGTGTCTCCACTCTAACATTCTCAGATCTGGTGAACATATTTTCAACTGGCCTTTTCAGCATTATATATGGTTAAGTAAGGGGGATCCTATAGTCCTTCTCTTATGTTTCTCTTTTGTTATGAAGATGCTGAAAAGGATGATTGCAAGAGTAGCAAGAGGCATTCTTATTGTGTTTCAGGTGGGAAAGGTAACTGAGATTTCAAACTTCATTATAGATGATCCCTGCATCATCTTCTATTGGAAATTTAACGTAACTTGGTTATCTTAGTTTTCTGCTTCTTTGCATTGAGAAATTTCTCCATTAAAGAAGAATATCGGTTTCAAGTGAATTGGTTTGAGCAGAAGATGAATTGTCAGATATTGTAGGCTGTAAGGTAGGTTATCTTCCCATGTGAAATTAACTTTATTAATTGCTGCAAGGATCTTTGTTTTAGGCTGCTTGGAATTTGACGATTGAACAAATATGGACATTAAATTCTATCAATATATATATATATATATATATATATATATATATGGATGTTAAACTGAAGTGCATTTAACTACTTATTTTCTTTCGTACTTTAGTATGCTGATATAGGTGGTTTATACGTATGATAAATTGAAGTGCATTTTCCATTTTTGTGTCTAATTTCATTCGAAGTATCAAATCAAATATTTGCAAAATTGTAGAGAAAAAGACGTTATTTTATCTAATATATTTTCTTGTGGAAGGGGGTGCCCTTTCTCAGATCCTAATTTTTTCCATTCTGAATAATTCCCTTTTCAATTTTCTTATTACAAGGCTTTAATATTGTTTTTTGCAAACGCATTTGTAATCATGTTAGCAAGTCAGTGATATGGAAGGTGGAGGAGCCCTGTCTCTGATCTATTTGTAATCATTCATTAAGACAAGTTAACACATAAAATGAAGCTGTATCTGCTTCTATTTGAAGTTGAAATAAATTTTGTCCTTTTGCACTAGCTATGTGATACGCTTTTCTCTCCTATTTCTTGTAGTTCAATAGGCTAGACATGATCTTAATTAAGGGACCCTATTGTATACTATAGTAATTACCTTTGATTCTGTACCCAAATTGAGTGGCATGATTTTCTGGTTTAAGTTATTTGTGTGTTTTATGTAGTTCACAATATAACGTTGTTTAAAAAAACTGAGAGTCAGATTTCAATTCAGTTCAGCCAAGGATTATCAGGAAATGACTTACCATAAAATAAATAAATAAATAAAAAAAAAAAATTGACCTATTAGATCATGAAGATATTGTCTGAGTTGTGTACAATACAATATTCTTATACTTTTGTTATTCAGGTGTCACTTAGTTTGATAGACATCTATGACATTATGTACACAAATATGGGCAATTATATCATTTGTTTGTTAATAGATGGTATATATGCAAAGATATCTAATATAAATATAATAAAGCAGAAATATCTAGTGAGGCTCTGCCATGATTTTGAACTGTTTGTGAAATTTAAGATTTATATGATAAAATGGTATAGTTGTAAAGGAGGGTTTGTGGGGGGGGGGGGGGGGGGGGGGGAGGAAGTTCAAGTCATTACACTAACTTGTATATATTGGTGTGGTTCTTTTAGGTGAAGAGAATGATCAATCCTTTGCCAATAATGAGCTTGATGAAAGAGTATACAAGCATTACAAGTCTCCTCAATTAGAATGGCTTTTCTTGGGATGAATTTGCAAAACAGTGGCCCTGTGGCAGTTGATGTTTAGCTTTGGGAAGCTTATATCAAGGTGCCATTCTATCCCATTAGTAATTTTGCTAGGATAAAGGGTTTTCCTCTAGTTATCACTAAAGAGCACCCCAAAAGCATAGCATACAAACTAGTATATTTTTCCCCTTTGATGAAATGATATTACTTGTATTCATTTAGTAAACTGAGTGTTTTTGGGTAACATGAGATGAAGAATATATGATCATGTTGATTCTATAATAATCAATGAACTGGATAATTTTTTGTAGCTTTCGTTTAAAAATGACATTTTGCAGGAACATTCGGATTTGTGCTTGATTTATGGTAATGAAAGTCAGAATGGAAGATCAAGTTCGTTTGGACATGAAAATGGAGGTCAACAATAATGGCCTTTGGATGGGATTGACGATAACTGGGGATATGCAATATCCAACTAGGGAGTTTGAAATATCTTATTAGGGGAAAAATGAAAGTTTGCAACTTCTTAAGCCTCAGTATGTTCTCAAAAATTTCATAGATCATCAAGGGAGAGATACAAGATGCACTTGAGGAAAGGCCATGAATAGTCAAAACAAATGTGGGTACAGAGAAGGACAAAGAGTACAATTGAATAGAATGTTGAGATACAACATTTCAAATTGTTCCTAAAATAGAAGAGAAGCTCTTTTTTGGAGGGTTTTTGAACTCTTAGAAGCTGAGAGAGTGGCCACGAAATTTGCAGCAGGGAAATGGTTATTGAGAAAGGTTTGACAGGACATCTATTTTTCTTGTCAAATTGGGTTATAACTTAGATTTGGTTCCAGAGTTTTGTCAATGTAAATAAGATCCAATTTTAGAGTGTAGATATTTTTGGAATAGAATTTCTTGCTTGATTCATTGTTCTATTTATAACCAAATCATTTTCAAGTGTTCAAGGTTTTTATAGGAAGTCAGTTTGATTTTGTTGGGATTACCTGCAGCTGCATGATGATGTTTGCTGTCTTGCTTCATTGATGAAAAAGTAACTAAATTTATAGTATATATTAACTTGTCACTATCATTCTCTAGGCTTGAGACTTGGGATAACCCAGAACCAGTAGACAAAAGTAATTGAACGTACTTTCAATTACTTTTACACTGATTTACTTTTTTAAGGCATCCTGTACTTACAAATTATAAAATAAAAAAATAGTCATTCATCTTTTATACACTTAGTTTTAGGTGGTTTGGGCACAACCCCCAAGTGTGTTTGGGCTCATGTTTGTAGAATTTATCTACCTAGCTCTTTTATTCACTTAGCAATAAATAAATAAATAATACTACCAGAGTACCAGTAAGTATAAGCAAATTTCATGCATGGCAAAGAGGGTGTTGTTTGCAGCCAATGCATTATACATATATAACCTTTTTGGCATTTCTGCCATTTGGATCTCTAAGAACAACAACCCAAACAATTTATACTTGTGGCTCAATATGTCAAAATTTTCCCTATTTGTCAAACTTTGTATTGTTTATTATCCAAAAAATGTAAAAAATTGTGTCATTTTGTCTTAATGCGGATCATTTCATTTACATATATGAGTCCAATAATCATTATGCCACTTGCAGTGTAAACTCAAGTAGTAGACTTAATGACTGTGGATTGGACGCTATAACATAAAAGTACTAGTAAGAGCATTTGCATTGGACTACTTAATAGGCTAGTCCAGCCAAAATATGCCAAGAAAGCCCAATTAATTGACCCACATTGGACTAGCAACCTAATGACAAAAATTCATGCAAGCTACACTAGTTATCCAAACATAACTGGCATTGTAGCTTAAACAATTACATTTTTTTTTATTATTCATTTTCTTCCTCCATACTTAAGCTGTTTCGTGGTAGTTGGTTGCAAGTGTGGGTAGCAGCATGGGCAAAGGTGTGCAGTGCAGTGTGGCATAGTGAAGAAAAATGAAAGAAAAAAGTAAAGAGTAAGACTAAAAAAACCAAGAAAATCAATCTCCTCTCTTACGGTATTTTTACATACCTTTGGTCATACCCTCAATCTTGAATAATATACTTCAAAGGGTTTCAAATATACCACTGAGGTGCTCTCCACGCTTTTCATTGATTTTACCAGGCTCATAAAGTTAAATTCCTACTTGGCAACTCTAATGTATCAATGGCTATATGAGACAAATCTTTTTCAATAGCTCTATTTTTGTCTCAGTAACTTTTTTTATATTTTTTTTATATGCCATTCCAATTATGAAAAGACAAATGACCAATAGCAATCTTTGAAATTCCTAGAGCCAAAGATGTTGACACTTGCATAAGTTACCTTATGGTTAATAAAATTGCTATATTTGACATGTACCTTAATCATATTATGATAAATATTTGGGTCATTCACAAATACAAGTTGCTATTGAAAGTTTGTGGTCCTCAAAATTTTTTGGCTTCATAACTTGGTTGGAATGTGGTTTCCAAAGAGCTTTTCTACACATAACAAATTTCCAGTAATCACATTATTTGTGCCTATCTCAATGGTGTGTAAAGTCTTTCTCAAGATGGAGAATTGGCACACCTTTTCCATTGAAGGTAAGCAGCCCAAACAGTTACTACAACTAATTATTTTTAATTTATTTTATATAGTTTCCCATGGTGAATCAACTTCAATTAGAACTAAGCTACAACTTAGCATATGATATTCTTTGAATATTTTTGAAAAAATTTTCTACATAAATTGGTCACTAAAGCTGCTTCTCTTCAATAAATGAAATTCTCTAGGAATTTAATAGTTATCTTACTTTGAACATGATTACAATAAAGTGCATCTATAAATGAAAATTCACACAGGTTTTTTTTTTTTTTTTTTTATCAGGTCTTGACTACCGTGTTTGATAACCATAAGGACAATCCTTAAATAATTGGTGACATATTTGCATCACTTTGAATGAAGGTCCATGATGGCAAAAATGGCCCTTATGTGTGGGACATTTTTTTTTTTGTATTTGTTCTTGGTCTGTAAGACTCTGTATTTGTGGCAAAAGATATATTTCTTACTATACCTTGCAAAAAAAAAAAAAAAACTAATTATTAAATCAAATCAATTCAAACCAATGGGATAAAGAAAAAGAATTTGTGATCGAGAATTGGAATGCCAAAATACCTAAATATGCACAAAAGTCTATACAAATTTACCAAAAAGATAAACAAATGTAATGTGACAATTAAATCAACAATTATAAAAAAAAAAAAAAAAACCATTAGTAGAAAAAGAGTGTTTGAAACAATAAAAAAAAAAAAAAAAAAATCTACCAAAAGAGAAACAAAATTGGAGAAAGAGAGAGAGTGTTGAGCTTTTTGTTGTGGACAACTTGGAAGGAATAGGGAAGAGAGGTGGAAATGAGGTGAAATGAAATTTGTATGAAAATTAAGATGGAAGAGGAAAGGTGGAAGTAGATGAAAGGTTGAATAAAGTGAAACTATAGAATTTAAGAATATATTACTAAAAAATATTTTAAAATCTTTAAAGAGAATCAAATTAAAATTTCAAAAAGACAATAATTGGAAGGGATGAAAGATTGAACTAATTAATAGACAATGGTTGAAGAAGGTAAAAAGTTGAACAAAGTAAATATTACCCAAAAAAAAAAAAGGATGCTAAAGATGTGGTGCATAAAGAGTTTTATAAAATTTATTACAAAATTTCCATTATCATATATAGTATAGATATGTATAGACATCCTTTTGGTTTTTGATTTTTCATTATTTAGTTATAAACATTTAAATTAAACTAGATAAATATGTAAAGACAAAGTTATATGTAATTTTAAAATTTCTCAAGATGAATGTGTAAAATCAATAATCTATTTATATATTTTTGTAAAAAAAGATAATAATAGTTTCATGACTAATGATGTGGCAATGAGGTGGCGCAATAGGAGCTTAGCAATAATAAATGCTACGATCAGCTTATATATATATATATATATATATGTATGTATGTATGTATGTATATTACATCAATGCAATTTTCCATAAAATATTACATTTATCCCTGGCTCTAGAAATTATAGATGACTTCAATAAAGAAAATAAGGAAGCATCAACTCACTTGAAGTTATATAGGGGCAACACTAATTGTCATTGAGCCAAAAAAAAAAAAAAAAAAAAAAAATTGTAGTTACATGCTGCATCAATACAATTTCCCATTAACATAACATTTATCCATGGCTCTTCAAATTGCATATGACTTTAAATAAAACAAAAAAGAAGCATCATTTCAATTGAAGTTAAATAAAGACAACACTATTTGCCACAGAGTAAAAAAAAAAGAAAAAATGTGTTGGACTTGGGAAGGACTAATTGCATATGCTTCTTTTTTTTATATAAGAAAAAATTTCTACTCTAGCCTAATTTACGTGTATATATGTGTGAAGCTCCCTCTTAGAGATTTGAATCCTAGCCCTTACCCCCCTACACCCCACAAGCATTTATATTTGTGGAGTGACCACCGTAGCAAGGATGTGCGGTGACCTAATTGCATATGCTAACCATGCGATTCTGTTTCAATGTTTTAGAGCATTAATTAAGCTCCACCATAGGAGTTTTATTTGTATAGAAAAAAAAAAGGCTCAAATGAGAATTAAAAAATAAAATATCTATTAGAAGCCTTCTGTCAAACACCTAACATATATAATAATTTTTTTTTATTGACATAACCCTTATGGAAAAATAAATAAAAGAAACGGTTTTATAAAGCCTAAATATTATCAACTCAGACATACCCTATAACTTTGGCCAAATGAGTTCATAGCCAAATGATTAAATGTATGGGAAAAAGTGGAGATAGAAATAGACAATGTCAAGAGGTTAGAAGAGATTGTGTAAAAGTTTAGGCATTCCAAAAGACAAGTTTAGGAGAGAGTAAACTAATGTGGCACTTAATGGAAAAGTCTTACTGGCTAGAGGAACGTAAAGAGTCTTTCAATTTTAAGTGCCACTTGGCAAAGCTTGGTTTTTAAAGCCAAAATCTAGGAAAATTATTGAATACTCCGTGAATACCATATACGTACTTCCCCTCTCTCATATAAATCGTGGATCTCACCATAAATTTAATTTGTAATTTTTTATTATAAAATTATGGCAAAAATAGACCTTTGGTCCCTATATTCTGGGTTGATTTTCATTTTGGTTCTTAAATTGATTTTGCGCCTACCTCAGTCCCTGAAAACATAAAATCATTTTCATTTTGGTTCTTGTCGTCAACCCACGAACAGTCTTACGTGACAGACGGAGTGCTCTATTGGCACAATAAATGCTGATGTAACTATTAAAATAATATTTTAAAAAATTATTTTGGCATTTAAAAATTGTCATGTCAGCATATAAATTAATAAAAATTAAAACAAAAAATTTTAATGTATCAAAAACAAAAACAAATAATTCAAATACTAAAATAATTCTAGTTTCTCTTAAATAATAGAAAACTGAAGAATTTTAATTTAAACTGAAATAATTCAAAAAAAAATACAAATAAAATTTAGTTTAAATTTGCCCAAATACAATAAATTAAGTTGTATTTGTAATTTTCCCCAAAAACAAATAATTTTTTTTTTTCAAAAAAGTTTTCTCTCTCAAACTCCTTAGAGCTTCTAGATTTGTCTCTCTCTCAAACCATTGGATGTCTCTCTTGGTTCAAGCTCTTTCGGCAAGCCACTGCCACCGCATCTGACGACCGAAAACCTAGATCATAATACCTATCAGCTCTCACCCTCCCACGCTCTTTCTTCCTCTCAATTTCCTCTACATAGCCCAGCCACCTTCGATCCCTCTCTCCCACCCATCACCGACTCTAAGATCTAAGATCTATGTTAGAAACATACTTATCATTCCGATCAGTTATTCCAGGTATTAATGAAACCGATTGCTCATCATTTTCTTCACCTTTTAACCAAATGGAATTTTCTTTTGTGCTCTTTTAACCTCCACACACCGAGAATGGGACCCAACATCAATAGAGTTAACAATAGTGGTGATAATGGGTAGATTACCATCAGTGTCAACATCTATGGAACGGGGTTTATTTCATGTGCTAATTGGTCATTTTGACATCAACCAACGATTTCTAAAAGCTCCCATTTTGGGAAGAACAATATGGTTTTTTGGTGTTGATTTGGTTGTGTGAGATTCATTTATTTCTTTGATGATTATGATTTTGGTTGGTTGATATGAGTCAGGGATTATGATTTTCAAATTTGGTGTTTTTTTTTTTTTTTGGTTTTCAGTTATGTGTGGCATTATGATCTCTGTGTGATGAAATTGTTGTTAAATATTTGACACATCATTTTCATGTACACAACCAAACACTATAAAATGAAAAATATTTTCCTAAAAATATTTTACTCGTAAATTATTTTACTTCTACAAATATTTTACATCAAAATAAATGGAGAGTAAAATACAAAAAAAATTAATTTATAAATTTTATATCTTGAAATGTAATAAGAAAGGGGTTTTAACAATAAAAAATTTAATATAGAAAGTCAAATAAATATTATTTAATTAAAAAAAAAATCCACCTAAATATATTCCCAATCTCAATTCGCAAACTATATCCAGTCAGTCCTGAAATGTATTATTTTCTTGATTTAATTTTGTTCTTGATTTATATTATATATATTATATAATTTGAAAGGTATATATAGTATATAGTATAATGCTCTTTTAAGATAGTATACTCTTAGTCATAGATACAAGAAATAATATATTTTTTTCAAATCTTTACTACCAAATAAATGCTAAACAACAAAAATTAATTAAGAAGCTTTAATTTAGGGTGTGTTTTTTTGGATGTGAAACAGGGTAAGGCTTTTCGAGAGAAAATGAGAAGGAAATTTTTTTTTAAGTGTGTTTGATTGCGTGGAGAAGAAAGAAAATAAATGGTGTGGCCCAGAAATGTTTTCTCCTCGGACTTACCAAAAAGTTTTCTCTCCAAAATGGAGAGAAAACTAAGTAGAGATGAATTTTTTCTTAAATGACAAAAATACCCATGTGCAAATGGGCTTCTTCAAGTTGCCGTTATTCTTTTTTTCTTCTCCCCCAAATAGTCATTGCATTTTTTTTGTTTTGTTTTTTGTTTTTTGTCTGAGCAGTAAGCTACGTTGCCTCTTTCTTTTCTTTTGATTTTCTAGGGCCTGGGTGTGCTTTTTGTTTTTTGTAAACTAGACGTGATTTGTTTGGGGATATGATTTACATTTTTTTTTAATAAATTTGGGTGATTGCTCTTTGTTTTTTTTTTTGGTGGTTATTTGTCATTTTTTTTTAATTGAGCATTATTCTTTAATAAGGGTATATGAGTATATTTACTCAAATTCATTTTTTTTTTTCATACGTCCACTTTTTTACTTCCAACCAAACAAAAGGAAAGAAAATAAAATCTTTTCTATTCTCCCACTTTTCCACTTCTCCAATCAAACGGATCCTTAATGGCTTATTTGGGAGTTTAAAAAAGGAGGGGGAGTAGAGTAGAGTAGAGTGAGGGAGAGTAGTTCAATTACCTTGTTTGGGAGTTTTTTAAGGGAGGAGGGGGAGGAGTTTGGAGGGGTTTCAACTCTCTCTAACCCCTCATTTTTAATTCCCCCAAATTGGAGAGATTTGGAGGGAGAGTGGAGGATAAAAATGTTTGACCAAATGAATTACCAAATTTGCCCTTATTATATTAACAAAATTACAAATGAAAAGACTAAATACTCCCCTCCTCCTTAATTAATTTTAAAAACATCCAAACAAGGTGGATGATAACCATTCTCCTCTACTCTCCTTCCCACTACTCTCCTCCCCTCTACTCCCCTCTACTTTCCTCCTTCTCTAAACTTCCAAACAGGCCATAAGAGAGTGATGTTAAAGAGGTATCTTAAGGTGTTCAAAAGTATTCACATTGGATAGGCATCCATGCATTCTTGACGCTAATGTTACTAGTTTGACATTTTCCAAACAATTTTTTGTTAGTTTATTATATATCCGAAGAAAACTCAGGTCAATAAAAAAGACATTAGATCTTATTACAAGATTTAAAACCAAGTTTGAAACCAACCAAACATTTTCTTCTATAAAGGTTGTCGTGGATTTCTTTCTAACTCATGAACCCAAAAACCTGTGCAATGGTTTCTTCAACACTTCCCCATTGTTGTTTTCTCTTGCTTATACATACTTCTGCTTCTTCCTCTCCTTCCCACTGTTTTCACTTACACCACAGATGACCGTAACATACAGCAAGGTACTGGTTAACACACAGTTATTTACAACGTAACCTATTATCATCTATCTCAAATGCTTGCCTTTCAACTGAGTGTGATTATACGTACAATGAAGGACTTGGGGGCACAAAAACTGCAATTACACCCTCAAGCATTTGTGTGATCGGTTTCTTGAATACACCAAATTGCCACAATTAAAAGCCTCTCTAGCCTCTTCATGTCATTGCTTGCTTCATTATTGTTTTCTATCAACTTAACTAATTTTTTTTTTTTTAGTGAATTAATGAGTTTCATTGATACGGCGCCGTTTTGCTATAGATTTGCTAAAGGATTTAATGAAACGGTGTCGCAACACTTAAGTGTAATGAGCTCAATAGTTTGTTATTAAAAATAGAACGTGTAATATTACTCTTATTGGCAATTAAGTGTGACGAACTTTCCCAATAATCTTGGAATTAGTTTCAGAGTTTTCTTCTTCTTCAATTAGAATGTATATAAATAAATAAATAACACTAAAAAAAAAATGTATATAAATAGCTAGTCTTTGTAATCTATTCTCACAACTGTTAAAGATTCGTTTATTTTGTTGAAACTGAAAATTTTTTGCTGAAAATACTATAGATAAAGGTAAAGTGAGCTGAAATAGTATAGTGAGACCCATGAGTAGTATTAAAAAGTAAAGTGGGACCCACAAATAGTAGCAAAAATAAACTGAATAATAAAATAAGCTGGTAAAAAATAAGCTATCCAAATGGATATCTCTCTTTTCATTCAATAAAACTGTGAGGTTTATTTTTGGAGAGATTCTTCAAGTGTTTAGAGGTACCAATAAATTTGTTCAACATTAAAAGTATCTTTTTTCTTTTTCTTTTTTTTTTTTTTTTAAATTTTATTTAAGAAGAAACATTAATAGTATCTAGGTGTCTCAAATGATAAATCATTGATGACTTTGATAGCGAATTATCCAGTTCCTAGTTCTCTCACAATATTATTGCCCAATTAATGTTCAAAGCCTGCCTCAAATACAATGAAGGTCAAATTGAACTTGCTAGTTGCTACAGGTGGCCAAAATGGGCAAATGCCCTTTTCGAGCAAAAAAAAAAAAAGCATTATGTCCCATTTTCCAAATTAATTAGGGAAATGCCCCTCTTTTGAAACTCAATTTTCTCAAAATCGAGTTAAGCCTTATAGCGATGTTTTAAGGAGCTTATAGTGACGTTTTAAGGATCTATAGCAGCGTTTTTTCTAACTCAAGCGCATGAGCTACAAAACGCCACTATAGGTTCTTAAAACGTCGCTATAGGACTCTAGAATTTTTTTTTTAAACTCGATTTTGAGAAAATCGAATTTCAAAAGAGGGACATTTTCCTAATTAGTTTAAGAAAAGAGGCATTTGTCCATTTTTTTTTTTGCGCGAAATGGGAATTTGCCCATTTTCGCCTGCTACAGGTCATGTACCAACTGAATCGTAATGATTACAACACCATGCATAATGTAAATCACAGTGAGACTAAAATTATACACTCATGAACACATATTCAGTCTCTTCAATATGTAAAATTCCTTTACATGCGACTCAGGAAGACCATGCACAAATTAATTAGTTTAAGAAAAGGGGCATTTGCCCTTTTTTTTTTTTTTGCGCGAAATCGGAATTTGCCCATTTTCGCCTGCTACAGGTCATGTACCAACTGAATCGTAATGATTACAACACCATGCATAATGTAAATCACAGTGAGACTAAAATTATACACTCATGAACACATATTCAATCTCTTTAATATGTAAAATTCCTTTACATGCGACTCAGGAAGACCATGCACAAATTAATTAAGGGAAAATATAGGATCGTCTCACTTTTCTTTCATCAAGGTGGTTAGAATATGACATCAATCCCATAAGGTATAATCATGTGAGATTATGGGTTCAATCTATTTCTACATTATTTTTTCAAATTTATGTAGAAATACATCTTAACATTAACACTCATTATAAGCGCAAAATATAATTGGTGCAAACACAATGATATTGGAAATAGAACAAGAGAAACTGCATAGACACACTTCTGGATAAATCTTATTTGAGATAATTACACAACAAAATTTTGGTTGTGGCATGACGCTCACCCTCTTTAAAATGAGGTTCAAGCCCTCGATTGGCTAAACATTGTGACCGGTATATACCTTCTCTGACTTGTCTCTCTAAGATACAACAGTCCAAGAAATGTCGTATGGCTTGAACAACTTCTAAACAAAGTGTTAAAGCCCAAAGATGGTATTTTAATATTTTTCACCTCAACAATGACCACAATTTGGTTATTGAACCACGATTTGGTTCTTGGGTTACGGCAATGATAGCTCCAAGAATTTTTTTCAGGGTAGTAATTACGAAACTTAAATTATACAAAATATAATTAGAAAATAACTTCATATATTGACCAAAAAAAAGCACAAATATATAAAAGTTTTATAGTTTTCTTTTATGAGTTTTTATATTTTGAAACCGTTGCATAATAATCTCATTATCAATATTGCAAGCTACTTCTCTTTTAATGTACTCAACCAAACAATTATTCATCCACTAATCTCTCATTTGATTGCACAGCTCATTCTTTTATTTAATAAATCAACTCAACTTAGTAGTCTTTTTTTTTTTTTTGAAACCAAATCCATATTTTATTAATCCTCATGAACTGTCAAAATACAAAGCTTCCAAAGCAACCGGAGGAGAGTCCTCCATCCATACAATTTCATCATCAATATTTTTTGCAAACCGAGCAAGAGAATGCGCAGCAGAGTTGGCTGTACGGTGCACACAACTCACTGTAAGATTAGTTATCCCTGCTGCCATACATTTTACATCTTCGTACAGGTGTCCCAGCCGAGAAAACTCAGTCCGCGAGCCCAAAAAAGACTTCATGACTAAAGAGTTGTCTCCTTCCACCACAATGTCCGTGAAACCCGTGTCCACTGCGAATTCCAGAGCTTTTCTACATGCGAGAAGTTTGACCTCTTCACTAGTCGCAACTGGTGGTCCTCTAGCTGAAACAGACGCCATAACTTCACCTCTCTCATTTCGGATTATAGCCCCGAATCCCGAAGCATTAATTTCCTGAAAAATAGCAGCATCGAAATTGAGTTTGAACCGGTGATCAGGCGGCGGAACCCATCTCGAGCTTCTCTCCATCACATTCGGTACAATCAGGTGGTCCTGTTGAGCTCTGTATTCCTCCAAAAAAACAGAGGCCCGTTGCACCAAATGAACCGGGTCTTGTATTGCCCCCCTATTCTGACTTTGTTTTGTTGTGTCCACAAAAACCAAGCTTGCATCAGAAACAATTCAACTTCCCCCAAGGGCAATCTTTGTATCAACACCTCAAGTAATTGCAGAAAACCATCTTGACCTCCTCCACACTTTTGTAATCTCTTCGTACTCCCTGCCCATACATCCAGCGCCACAGAGCATTCCCATAACACATGTAGGACCGATTCCATTTCTCTCTGACACAGCTCACAGGTGCTATCATCAATTACTCGCCTCCGGACTAGGTTTTCACGGGTTGGGAGAATGTTATGACAAGCTCTCCATCCGAAAATTTTTATCTTATTCAGAATTTTGAGTTTCCACAGCTTGCTCCACACTGGGTTGACATCCATTCCTTTAGAACACTCCCCTTTGGAGTTCGTTTCCCTCTCCAATTGCTTCGCTAAATGATATCCAGATTTAACAGTGTATTTCCCCTCCCTGTTATGTAACCAAAATAGTTTATCACTACTCATCCTTCTACTCAGTGGTATTTGAAGAATGGCCTCTGCGTCTTCTGGATGGAATTTCAATTCCACCAATTGTCTATCCCAGGTCCTAGTTGTCCAATCAATTAGCTCCACCACTCTCCACTCCCACTCATCATCTTGTGGTGGGTGAATTACCATGTTGGTTGGGTGATTAGGAATCCTTTTATCCCGAATAACCCGAATGTTTGATCCATCTCCCACTCTCCAGCAACATCCTTTTCTTAAAATTTCTTAAGCAGCCCTTATGCTCCTCCAGATATAGGAGCAGTTTGGACTCTCCCCCGCCTCCAAGAAATTGCACCTAGGAAAGTATTTTGCTTTAAAACACCCATACAATAAAGGATTTGTCTCCTGCATTAACCTCCATCCCTGTTTGGCTAACATTGCAAGATTAAAGCTCCTGATGTCTCGAAAACCCATCCCTCCCTCCCTTTTTGATTTGGACAAAAAATCCCAATTTCGCCAATGTATTTTCCTTTCGTTTCCCCCTTGCTCCCACCAGAATCTTGCACACATGGCACTCAACTCATTACACAACTTTACTGGTAACTAAAACACCCCCATAGTGTAGGTAGGCATGGATTGTGCAACTGCCTTGATGAGCACTTCCTTCCCCGCTTTAGATAGTAATTTGCTCTTCCAGCCTTGTAATTTTTTCCAAACTCTATCCTTGAGAAAGGAAAAAGTTTGATGTTTTGAACGCCCAATCAATGTAGGTAGACCCAAGTATGACTCGAATCTATCAACCTCCTTCACCCCCAATGTCCCTTTAATCCAATTCCTCTGCCTTGCCATTGTATTGCTACTAAAAAACACTGATGATTTCTCAAGATTTATGCATTGTCCAGATGCTGAAGCATACAATTGCAAAATCTCCTTCATTACTCCAACCTCTTCTCTAGTAGCGTGGCAAAAGATCAAGGAATCATCTGCAAAAAGGAGGTGGGATATGCTAGGAGCTCTACGGCAAATTTTTACGCCATGAAGCCTATCCTCCACTTCAGCTTTTGTCAGTAAGGAGGTAAATCCTTCTGCACATAGAAGAAACAAATAAGGGGACAACGGGTCTCCTTGGCGGAGCCCCCTAGAGGGTTTAATATTACCAAATGATTTACCATTAATACAAACAGAGAAAGAAGGCGTGGAGACACAACTTATTACCTGATCAATCCAAAACTTCGAGAAGCCCAATTTTGTCATAATGCCTTTAAGAAAGGCCCACTCCACCCTATCATAGGCTTTACTGACATCTAGCTTCAAAGCAAAGGAGCCATTTTTTCCTTTTTTACGACAATGCATGGCATGTAACTGTTCATAGGCAACTAAAATATTATCTGTAATAAGTCGCCCGGGTACAAAGGCACTCTGAGTGGGGGAGATCAACTGGGGAAGAACTTGCTTCAATTTGTTTGCCAGAACTTTTGAGATTGTTTTGTAAATTACGTTACACAAGCTGATGGGTCTAAAGTCTGACATTTTTTTCGGGGATTTAATTTTTGGAATGAGAACAATTTGAGTAGCATTAACCTCAGGTAACATAGTCCCATGATTCAGAAAATCTAACACCGCATTAATCACATCATCACCAACCACATGCCAAAATTTTTGATAAAAGAGAGCATTCATACCGTCTGGTCCAAGCGCCTTTGTTGGTCCCATTTGAAACACCACTGCTTTTATTTCCTCCGCACTGAAATCACAGGACAAGATATCCTGCATTTCAGGAGTAATCCTGTGATGAATGGCCTCAAGACAATCCTCCATCTGGTCACAATCCCCAGCTTTGAACATGTTCTCAAAGTAATTAATCGCCACTTCTGCAATCTCATCATTCTCCGTCACCCAGTTGTTTGCCTGGTCTCTAATCCCCTCAATAAAATTTCTCCTTTTTCTCTGTGATGCTTTAGAATGGAAAAACTTCGTATTTTTGTCTCCATGCTTCAACCAAGAAATTCTTGAACGTTGCGCCCAGTATATTTATTGTTTTAACAATAGATCATCCAACTCCTTGCTATCTACCAAAAGGACGATTTTGTTGTCTTCAGTTAACTCTCCCTTACTCAGTGCCTCCACCTTAGCTTGGAGTCTTTTAATTTTTTCCACGTCTGGGTGAGTTCTAGTTGACCCCCATGCATGCAAAACTATCCCACACTTTGCTATTTTCTCCTTTATTTTTGCCAAGCTCGAATCTGCCCTTGCTTCATTAGTCCATGTATCTTGAATCACTTGCTCACAATCCTCCCATAAAAGCCACGCCTCCTCGAATTTGAAGCTTCTTGAAACTCTTGGACATATTCTATTGGCTTTCTTTATGTGTAGAATTATTGGTGCATGGTCTGACGCATGAGAGAATAGGTGTGTTAGAGTGCTTGATGGAAACTTTGCTCGCCAACTCTCCATAGCCACAACACGATCAAGACGCTCCCTGGTATTGGCAGCTCCCGGTCTTTTGTTATTCCACATGTATGGATACCCATTAAACCCCAAGTCATGTAACTGGCAACGCTCCAACACCTCCCTAAACTCCTCCATTTGCTTGTAATGTGGTGGCCTCCTACTTAGCTTCTCTGAGGAATGCATTATTGCATTAAAATCTCCTATGCACATCCAAGGACCATCAACAAAAGACAACAAGTGAGTTAGCAAAGCCCAAGATTTAAATTTCTGAGTCGATTCCGGCCACCCATAGAAGCCGGTCAAATACCAAACAAACCCATCATCCTCTATCACCTTCGCTAAGACATGGTTTGCCGTAAAATTAATTACATCAATTACCACCCCTTCTTTCCAAAGTAATGCCAAACCTCCCCCTGAATCAGGTTTCTTGACTATGATTTGATTCTGGAAAGGCAAACCCTTACAATGTCTCTTGAAGCCATCCTTATCCAATCTCGTTTCCATCAAAAAACAAACCGTGGGAGCTTGATCCTTCACAATTTTGCGAAAACTACGAACTGTCCAAGGGTTCCCAAGCCCTTGGCAGTTCCAACTTAATATCCTCATTGTGATCGGCAAGGGCGATCCATCACCCCCGCCGCTGTGTTCATAGAGTAGTCACCATCTGTCTTGTTACGCTTTAGTGTTTGTACCATAAATTTACTGTGCACCTCCTCCTCAACATTCTGAATAGCTCCCATCTTCCCCAAAATTGATCCCACCACCTCCTCATCTTTTTTCCTGGGCCCACACTCCATACGTGGCACTCTGGTCAACTTAGGCTTGGCTTTGTCCAGCTTGGTGCATCCAATAGAATCCCCATTATGTATTGCATTAACTCCACCTAATATATTCACCTCCCTTACGTTAGACTCACCTTCATTAACTTCCAAATTTTCTATAACCGTACCACCTATCTCAGCATTACTCTCATTTAATCCCATTAAATCCGAATTAGCTCCTCCATTCACGCTAATTCTTTTGCATGTGTTACGGGAGTACTAGGGTTTGCTTTTGCTGGTATGTCCGCCACCAACTGTTGCCCATCTGCCCTACCCTCATAGCCGAACTCCACTCCTCCCTCTAGATCAGATGTAGTAAACCGGGTTGATTCCCTTTTTGGAGGTGACCGAGAACGAAACCCAGTTGCATGCAGCCAATCCCCGTACTGACAGCGCACCTCTCCTTCCTGTTTGGATGCTGCATAATGGTGTGCACAATGCTTGAGATCGTGCCCCAGAAATCCACAATAATTGCAGAAAATCGACAAACGTTCGTACTTAAAGTTCACCCAACACCGCTCTCCGTCCGATCCCGCAACAAAGCCGCCTCGCCGAATAGCTTTAGATATAGGAAGTGCTACCCTCACCCTCATAAAAAGGTTATGTACTTCTTTGTTAGATCTCTTTTCCACCGCTTCCACTATACCCAAATGACTCCCAATCTCCTCGGCTACCTTTGGGGATAACATATCAAAGGGAGCCCCCCAAATCTGGACCCACAGTGACACTGCATCAAACTTCACATTCGCTGCTGTCATACCCTTTTGCCAACGCTGAAGCATCAGTGCTTGATTGTCAAAGGACCACGGGCCTCCTCGAAGGATTCTTTCCATGTCAAATTCCGTCCTGAACTTAAACTGATATAGGTTGGCACCCACCTCAACAATTTGTACTCCTTCTTCCAGCCCCCACGCTCTCTTCAGAGTATACTGAGCCGCTTTTTTATTGAACGGTTTGCATGTTAGAAATTTCCCCACCAAGCTTTGAGTACAACTCTCAATTTCTTCTTTTTGTACTTCATCAGACACTGCTATGACCTCTTCTTCTTCCTTAGTTAGTCTCATATTACTCATACTGTGAATCACATCGTCAGCCATCGAATAAAACGAAAAGATATTGTGTTCATAGATTAGTTTAATAAGAATTCAAGTCAACAATTCAATAAAAATAAATGTCTTTCACCGCCTCAAAATTTAGTTTATGTTTTGAATTGAAAATTATTATATGTACTTAAAACATTTATTTATTTTAAAGTAAGAGTAGTTAAAATATTCATATTAGAATAATGCTAGAAATACAAACTATTTTACAAAAACTTTTATAAACTGCTGATGTGGTGAGTGATTATTGATAAATGAAAAAATGATATTAATTGTGGGTCTAGATAAAAACCAATAAGAGGTTGGCTACATCAACATTTTGTAAAAATATTGTAAAATAGTATGTGGCTGTAGCATTACTCTTCATATTATATCAAATCTTAGATTTTCAAAATGACAATTGCACTCGGTTTACTAAAATTTTTTTTATGCATTTATGACATGTCACTTTTATTTCTTTGTCTTACCAACGAGCAATTCTTAGATACTTACAGAGTACGAAAAATGATATTTCCTCCTCTCACATTCATGATAGGACTCGCTCATTAAATTTATGGTGGAGTTTACCATGAGTGTGAGAGAAAGAAGCACCATTTATTCATGCTTCAAAAGTACTTAAAATTTTCCCTTATGAATTACATCCGTTTTTGTACTTTCAGTGTCCTTGGATGCATTTCCAACAGAAAAGGTGAAGATTAGTTTTAATGTTCTAGACTTCTAGTGCAACCAAAGCCAAGTCCTTCCCCAACACATGATGCACATTTGACATGTATGACACCCTCCGTGGCTGATATTTCTACGTTGAATTATTCTTTTAATTTATTATGGGATCTATTTTTTTTTTTTAAATTCTAAATACTAAATACAAGCACCAATAAGCTAACCATCCATTGGTTCCACCAGGCCACCACTTTAATGCCCCATACATAAGTTACAAGTTTGCCTTACTAAACTCGGCTTATGGGATCTATGTTGACTTTTAAGGTAGCTTCTCTAATTTAGAAAGTTCGATTTGGACCGTTTCAACATGTATAGTTATTTCTTGTTGTGATAGTCTTGATTTTTTTGCCGAGTTTGAAAAATTAATTAATGGCTAAAAACCTTGTCCACATTCTAATCTTGTTTGCAGTAGCAGATGCAAAGCACGAACAAGTCCTAGCTAGTGCAGAGATACTAGAAGTGATTGAAGAAATTCCTTACCATGAGCTATTTATACATGATTTTGTAGAGTATATGCCACGTGGATTAGGTAGTTAGTGTATTAGGGGTTGTTGTATATAGTTGACACCGGTACAGTGACAACTGTTTTTCCCTCCAATTGTGGAAGTTAGTTACTTACTTAGTACTTGTATATAAATAGGGTCATAGTTGCTTATTTTGATCAGAGTTTTGTATATCTTTTGATATCAATAAAATTCCCTGAGTTCTATTTAGAGAGAGTGATCAAAGCGAGCTAGCACAGTTTCAGTTAGATATTTTCTCGAGAAAATTTGTTTTTTTCCTTTGGATTCTGAGAAATTTCCTTGAGATATGATCTAATTGTTTGATCCAGAGAATATGTCTTGTATTTCATTGACTTCGAAGTTTTCTTTGCTATTTTGTGATACGATCTGTGTTTTGAACTGAAGAAGGATTATTCTTCCTTGCATTCTGGTCTTCAACTTCTGCAATTGAGCTTCCATCAATGGCGTCTCGTGAAGAAAATTCAGATCCTGTTCATACTCAGTCCACTCAACAACCAGGTTCAACTTCTAACGTTGAAACTAATCTTCCTAATCCCTATTTTCTTAGTTCTAGTGAGAATCCAGGCAATATTCTGGTTACACAGCCATTGCTAGGAATGAAAAATTATCAGTCATGGTCTAGGGCAATGGTTTTAGCCCTTACTGTATGAGGATTGGGAAAGTTGTAATACTATGGTTCTTTCTTGGTTGATTAATTCCATGGCACACACTATACACCACAGCCAGATTCTGTTGCTATGTTTGCTAGTTCCAAAGGCACCAATTCTGGAAATGCCAATTGGAATAAGAAAAATGGCAAAAAGGAGAGACCTCTATGCACTCACTGCAATTTACTTGGTCACACTGTGGACAAGTGTTACAAACTTGCTCTGTAATCATGTCTAGCTTCATTACTTCCAGTTTTAACAAATCACGACCATCGGGTTAGATTGTTGTTACTGTCAAGGATGTAGACGTTGGCTATGAGATTAATAAAATTAATTAATTAAATTTTTCCATAATTTTTTTTTAAAAATATATCCTAAACTCTTGTCCTTAAAGCATCCATTAACATTTCCCTTCAAACCTTAATTTCAAGAGGACTTAACAAATGCAGTATTAGAAATATTTTCATATCTAAATGATGAAGATCCTTCCTTGAAAAGGATCAAAACTTTGGAGTGTCTGTTGTGTGTGAAGATTTTTTTATCGGCTTTGCTCGATAACAGCTTTATTAAGTGAGATCTTTTTGCCACATGAAGCACGATTGAAACAATCACCCATGTTTTCACGAATCAATTTCAAGACTTAACTTATACGTTTATATAATTGCCCAAATCGACCTACATCTACTAGAACCTACACTGCATTTTCACACCAAACTTTCAGCTTTATTCTGATTTTAAAGTGGGGAAGCGTGCAGTGAATACATTCCAAGTACGTTCTATTTATTTGTGAAAGGGCATGAAGAGTGCTACCAACAATCAAAACTTTACAGACCATTTTGAATTGTGATTGAGCATGAAATATAGTCAATAAAGTACCCTTATACTTACATGTTTAGACTATTTTTTATGCTATTTTGTGGTTGATTGTAGTTTATCTTTGTTTTATAGGTAAGAAAGGATTTATATGATAATGATATATAATTGGCGAAAATAAAGAAGAAATGTGATCAAATCATCACCCTTCATGATAATAATAATAATAAATAAAAGTTTGTTCAGCAACTTGGGTTTTGATCTGAGATGTTATTTTAGTCTTCTTTTTGTACCAATTTTGCAACTTGTATGACACTTTTTAATTCGTACGCATTTTGCAACTTGAAATCCGTAACGCCCAATTTGAAGATATTTGGATTGCAATAGGGATACATTTGACTTGAAGTATTTTGACTACATCTCAGTATGAATTTGAGCCCAGCCCAATCCATCCAATGGCTTTTTTTTTTTGAAAGAGCCCAATAAACTTTCCATTGAAGCCCAATTTTGTTTTTAAGGGTAAGCAAACATTATGAGAAAGTAAAAAAATGTCAATGGACTGCATATTTAAAATCCATTTGAGCATCCATGAATGTTTAAAACTTGAATTATTCCAATCTAAATGCTAAGGAAATACAAATTGACTCCCTAATTTCGGAAAGATCTCCATAATAATTTTTATCAATACTCCCATGAAATCATGTTTGAGAATTTTAAGGCAATAAACACAAAAACCATATTCTAAAAAGAAGTTGAATGCTACAAGGGCCAATATGGTCAAGCCAACTCAAGTGATTCACCCCAGGCGTGAATTAAAGAGAAAACTAACAACAAAGGTGAAGAGAAGAGTGAAGTAAAGAAAAGTAAAGATTATAAGGTCATTTTTAGTTGACATCAAAATTGAGTTATTATCAAGTTTAAGTTAGATTATAAGTTATATAATCTGATGAATTAAGAGGGTGGGTTTTGGAAGGTCCATGATCTGAGATCCATTCCCCAGCGCCTAGGGGTAGTTAATTTTAAAGAATGCGTAAATGAAATTTTCTTATATGTCTTTATATTTATTTTAGGAGTACTTTTAAATATCCTGCAGACTTTTTATATGAGTGCTTGTACTTCTGCTAACAAAGTACTAGTCCCAAAATTTTGGGTTGCTCCTATGGATCCAAAGCTAAAAAATATGCACCATAATCAATCTTATGGTGCATAATCAATCAGGATACATAATAATTTTGAGCAAATTTTCTTGACTAATCAAATTCTAGGAGCGTCTCTATATCCCCTTATTAGACAAACACCATATCTTGGTCATTTTAAGTTTTTATCGCAATAAAGTTATTATCAAGTTTAAGTTAAATTATAAGTTATATAATCTGATGAATTAAGCAGGTGGGTTTGAATAGGTCCATTAGCCTTTCATGTCAACCCCATAGGTTTGGAAGGCCCATGACCATGAGATCCAATACCCAGCGCCTAGGAGGAGTTAATTTTCTAGGCCCCTTTAGAAATTAAAGTTTATAGAGTGAGCACTTTCTAACTTTGAAGTTTTGGACTTTCAAATGAGCATTATTTGTTTTTAATGTTTCAAAAAAAAAAAATTAAGGATCATTCTGTTAATGGATATTCGTTTCATTTTCTATGCGGCTGATTGAACAATACCATAACATTTAGTCATTTAATAGTGACATGACAATATTTTTAATACTAAAAAATTACAAATTAAAAAACACAAGACTTACAGAAGATCAAAGGTCAAAGCCAAATCTATTTGAAATGGGTTTTCATCAAATCAAAACCAAGCTAAAATTTCCATTAAAAAAAATCAAGCTAAACTAATGACTTTAGGGACCGATAACAATTATTTAAAATTTCAAGAGCGAAAAGCATCTACTTGGTAAACTTCAAAGTCTAACCACGTATTTTGGCCATTTTTTAAAATAAAATTCATGGCAAAAATCTACTTTATATCCTATTACTTTCACCGACTGTTATTTTAATCCATTAACTTTTATCAATTTTCATTTAGTCCACAATGTTTAAATACTGTCGTTTCAGTTTATTAACTTTGAATAATTGTCATTTTAGTCCATTGAATTTAAATATTTTCAGTTTTTGGACTTAAATAAATTAATAAAGTAATCATTTGTAATGATAACCTGGTGTGTGTGTGGGATGGGGAATGAATATGTCCAATATAATACTCAGATACTGAAAGGGTTTAGATACCAATTTTTTTTTAAATAAAAAAAAAAATCATTTTCTTGAAATTGCATATTGATAATATGAATTACCTATGATTGCAGTGATCAAGAAGGAGAAGCAAAGTTATATGATTTCTAGTTTGAATATTCATCCCAGCCTAACCATATAATACTAAAGGAATTTTTTGTTTTTTTAATTACTTCTTATATGTGTGGATACAACTCTAAACTTTGAAGGTGTCTAAAATGCATTTTAGCCTAAAAATTATTAACAGAGTGGGTTTTGATTGAAATTCTATTTTCAAAGTTTCAGGACTACACTGATTAATTATAATCCTATAACCAAAAGTTTGAAAACGTAGTTTGCCATCTGCTTCCTTAACTGCAAAAGTACACTCTTTGCTGCTGTTGAGTATCAGAAGTTAGATCTGTATGAATAACCCTACAAAGCTACACTGAGGCTTTGACGCTTTGTTTTGTCTTTTCAAATAGCAGCGCCAGAAGCACGCCACTTTCTTCTCTTGATTTTAGACAAAAAAATCACATTAAAAAAGACATTTACGGATACTTGGAGGTTGAAACTAAACATAATTAAGTCTGCGCATTACAACTTGGCTAACAGAGTTTTAACTTATTCCAATTCTTTTCTGAAAGTTTCAAACCATGAATAAAGTCAATACAGTTACTACCACTATTTTATAAAATGGTCCGTTTAATGTGTGCCCTTAGGACTCACATTAAACTATCTATTTATGGTAAAAAAAATTTGGGACATAGATGACATTGCTAGTTTGAAATATCATCGAGTTACTGCTAACTTTAGTGTGGTGTGGGACAGAGACGACATTGCCAGTTTGAAATATCATCGAGTTACTGCTAATTGCTACATGAAAATTTTGCAATTTTTGAATGATCGTAAAGATTGGAAATAAAATTAGTAATTATTGCAAAAATTGTTAACTTTTAAAACGTATGTAAACATTAGTTTAGGATTGTCTTTGAGCCTCATCCAGCATTCCATGATCAAAGCAAAGGTCATTTGAAGACTATTTGAGTATTATAATAATAATAATGGAGACAAACTCATTGCCTTTGCTCAGCTCAGGTGGAGGAGTCACAGGCACACGCGGTGGTAGGGTAGCAGTATCTTTTGGTAGTGGATTTTGTTCCCCATATTTTTCATTTTTTTCGATGAGAAATCAATTATTTACATATATAAAGCTACTTTTCGCACATGATCGTGCTTTTTCAATTTTCAGTGAAGAAATTTGCATCAGGTGGTGGGATCGAGCCATGGGTACAGACCACACTACTTTATGTGAAGACTTGAAAAATATCATCAGATGCTTTATTGTTCTCTTTGTAGACTTTAAATGAGTAAAATTTATAAGGACAATTTATTGGTTTAATTTTCATCTGCTATTAATGTAAATTTGTACACAATTGCACGACAGTGTGTACAATATAATGTTGTAGTATAAATATGTACAATATTGTATATATTGTATATAGTCTATAATCATGCAAGTTTTACATGTGTAGTAGAAAGTAAACTAATAATTTTTCAATTTATAGTTAACATGGATATGGTTTTATAAACCTCATTTATAGCTTCTATTGTTTTCCTCAAACTCATACGATGATTAAATTGTAACAATTTGAAGTCATATAGTTGTGCATATTAAACTTTAGACTTTTATTTTATAAAATATTGAATCATGATATTTATTTTATAATTATTTCCAAATGTGATTATTTATTCACTCATTTTTACTGAAAATAATAAATTATTATAAAAAGAGCTAACTATATGAATTTAAGCATCCGTTTGGAGACAACTTATTTAGATTTTTGTTGAAAACATTATATAGATAAAAGTTAAAAGATAAATAAAATAAGTAGAAGATACACGTGAGATTTACAGAAACTAGAAAAAAAAAAAAAAAAAAAAAGCTTATTTATAATCAAGACCCTAGCGCGTACTAAGTCATAAAATTGCCCATATTTTTTCCTCTTTCATTAAAACATTTTCTTCTTTATTTTCCTTTCTTTTATATAACTTTTGAACATTAAAAAATATTACAAAATATGAAAAATTGTATTTTTATATTTTTTTGGTGAAGCTATTTAATGTCCTCAATACATGGCTATTGAATTGACTATAACATACACTTTTAACCCAGAAACTTTTATGATATAGCAATGTCAAATTAAAGCAAAAGTATGGCACCTAGAAAGTTTAATAAGTTATTGTCGCACCGAAAGCATGACCACATAAATTAAGAAATGTCTCAGCTTGTTTGCATTCAGACCCTTTCTCAGTGAATTAGTTTTTCAAATATCGAATTATTAAATAAATAAATAAACAGTTTAAATGGGTTGAAGAATTAAAGTATATGCACTATTTTTGGTATGTAAAAAAAAAAATTTTATTTCTAGATGGATGTTATATTTAATATTAAGTAGGTTGAAATGGGTTGTGTCATATTTGTGTCAACCCAACATATCCCGTTTATTAAGCGTATTAGGTGGGTTCAATTAGGTCAACTCGACTTATTAACAGGCCGGATTAGAGTTAAAAGATCATAACACAGTTATTAAATGGATTAGGTTCAGATTGAGTTATTTAGATGAATACTCCTACCTCGACATGGCACGAACCCGACACGCTAACCCAAATTCCTGAATTGACACTCCTATTAATAATCACCTGTAAAAATGTCATTTAAAATTGTAGTGAAAATGTTGTAGAAATATCATTTTTTTTGTTCTTGGTGCGGAAAAGTTATGGGTTTATTTTTCAAAGAAAAGAGTTTTGAGTGTTATAAAAATACGTGTTAAAAATTTTCTAAGAAAAACTCGATTTCCATTTGCAAACTCGAGTTTCACAAATTGAAGTTTTAAAAATGTGGTAGATCCTTTATTTTTTTGCAAACAATGATAGATTCATACATATTTTCCGAAACAGTGGTATTTAGCTACTATGGCCATACATCAAATATATGTGGTCCTGATTTTGAGAAATTGCATGCACCAGGACCACAATTTAACACCTTGACCAGTTGACCTTGAATCAGTCAATTGCAGTTTGTATCAACGGACAAAACGATCGATTGCGGGTCTCTCAAAATCACACAAACTAGCTAGTAACCGTAAATTAAGGGCAACCCTTTTCTCACTGCATTCACAAATGGCAACATTTAATTCAATCACCTATCTGATTCTCAACACACACACACACACAACTTATTAGTGTGGTGTGGGTCATAGACGACATTGCTAGTTTGAAATATCATCGAGTTATTGCTAATTGCTACATGAAAATGTTACAATTTTTTACTGATCGTAAAGATTGGAAATAAAATTAATAATTATTGCAAAAATTGTTAACTTATAAAATGCACGTAAACATTGGTTTAGGATTGTCTTTGAGCCTCATCCAGCATTCCATGATCAAAGCAAAGGTCATTTGATGACTATTTGAGTATTACTATAATAATAATAATGGAGACAAACTCATTGCCTTTGCTCAGCTCAGGTGGAGGAGTCATAGGCACACACGGTGGTAGGGTAGCAGTATCTTTAGGTAGTTGATTTTGTTCCCCATCTTTTTCTTTTTTTCGATGAGAAACCAATTATTTACATATATAAGGCTACTTTCGCACATGATCGTGCTCTTTTGGTGAAGAAATTTGAAGTGCGACGCTGCATCAGGTGGTGGGATCGGGCTGTTGGTACAGGCCACACTACTCTATGTCAAGACTTGTAAAATATTATCAGATGCTTCATCGTTCTCTCTGTAGACTTTAAATGAGTAAAATTAATGAGGACAATATATTGGTTTAATTTTTATCTGCTATTAATGTAAATTGTACACAATTGCACGACAGTGTGTACAATATAATGTTGTAGTATAAATATGTACAATATTGTATATATTGTATATAGTCTATAATCATGCAAGTTTTTTACATGTGTAGTAGAAAGTAAACTAATAATTTTTCAATTTATAGTTTACAAGGATATGGTTTTATAAACCTCATGTTTAGCTTCTATTGTTTTCGTCAAACTCATACGATGATTAAATTGTAACAATTTGAAGTCATATAGTTGTGCATATTAAACTTTAAACTTTTATTTTATAAAATATTGAATCATGATGTTTACCTTATAATTATTTCCAAATGTGATTATTTATTCACTCATTTTTACGGAAAATAATAAATTATTATAAAAAGAGCTAACTATATGAATTTAAGAGTCCATTTGAAAACAACATATTTAGATTTTTGTTGAAAACATTATAGATAAAAGTTAAAAGATAAATAAAATAAGTAGAAGATACACGTGAGATTTAGAAAAAGTAGGAAAAAAAGAAGAAGAAGAAGAAATAACCTAGTTTATAATCAAGACCTTAGCGCATATTAAGTCATATAATTGCCCTTTTTTTTTCTTCCATTAAAACATTTTCTTCTTTATTTTCCTTTCTTTTATATAACTTTTGAACATTACAAAATATGAAAAATTTTATTTTTATATTTTTTTAGTGAAGCTATTTAATGTCCTCAATACATGGCTATTGAATTGACTATAACGTACACTTTTAACCAAGAAACTTCTGTGATATAGCAATGTAAAATTAAAGCATAGGTATGATACTTAGAAAGTTTAATAAGTTACTATTGCACCGTAAGTATGACCACATAAATTAAGAAATGTCTCATCTTGTTTGCATCCGTACCCTTTCTTAGTAGATTAGGTTTTCAAATATCAACTTATTAAATAAATAAACACTTTAAATGGGTTGAAAAATTAAAGTATATGCACTATTTTTGGGTGCAATATATATATATATATATATATATATATTTCTATATGGATATTATATTTAATATTAAGTAGGATAAAATGGTTGTGTCACATCTGCGTCAACCCAACATAATCTGTTTATTAAGCGTATTAGGTGGATTGAATCAGGTCAACCCGCCTTATTAATTGGCCGAGTTAGGGTTAAAAGATCATGACACAATTATTAAATAAATTAGGTTCAGACTGAGTCATTTAGTTGAATACTCCTAACTCGACACGACACAAACCCAGCACACTAATCCAAATTCCTGAATTGACACTCCTATTAATGATCACCCGTGAAAAAATGTCATTTAAAATTGTAATATAAATGTTGTTGGAACATCATTTTTTGATCTTGGTGCGGAAAAGTTAAAAGTTTATTTTTCAAAGAAAAGAGACACTACAAAGAAAACAAAGGCAACACCAATCTAATCCCCTTATTTACGCTTTTTTGGATAGGACGCTTTACTTTTTCTTTTCTTTTTTACATTATCATCTAAAGGCTCTAGTCTAATCCTCCAGGACCACCACTAACACGTGAACAAAGCTTTAAAATATTGTTTCATGTTCGGAAGACTATAAAAAATTCTTTAAGTTTTCAGTCTTCCACTAACTTTAACAAAGTCAGTGAAACTTTAACATGATTTAAAGTTAGTGGAACAGCTGCATAAGATTGCGTGGAAGAGGGACATCTACGTGTTTCACATAGTTTGATTGACCACAATGACCCCGGCGTGGTTCGTTGAAAGTTCAATGAGTTATTTTGGGCTTTACTCAGAAACTTCCATGATTTTGCAATTAATGTAAAATGTGTGTCATTTTTTGAAAGCAAGACTACAATAAAGTCTAGCCCCTTGCATCCATTCACTCACTCTCTTCCTGTTCACTTTCCTACACTTTATATTGACACCGCTTTCACAGCTAAGCTCAACTTAGCACATGATATTCTTTGAATATTTTTTGAAAAAATTAGTACCAAATTTAGTCACTAAAACTGCTTCTCTTCACTAAATGAAATTCTTTAAAAATTTGATAGTTATCCTACTTTGAACATGATTGCAATAAAGTGCATCTATAAATGAAAATTCATATATATATATATATATAATTTTATTTCAGGTCTTGACTTCTATGTTTGATAACCAGAAGGTCAATCCTTAAATAATTGGTGACATATTTGCATCTCTTGGAATGAAGGTTCATGATGGCAAAAATGACCCTTATGTGTTGGACATTGCTTTTGGTATTAGTTCTTGGTATGTAAGACTTGGTATTAGTGGCAAAAGATATATTTCTTACTATATTTAGCTATAATTAATGTATATGGGAAGCTTCAAGAAGGCTGAAAAATCATTATAGATGAATCATTACGGTTTTGTTAATTAGTTGAACAAAAGGGTCAAATTTCACCCTTTTATTTTTCTTTATAAAGATGGTTGTGGTTAACTTCCTGCTAGATTCATCTTCTTGCTGGACTATAAAGACTGTTTGTTTTTACTTGTCCTCTTTTTACTAATATAATATAATTGAAGTTAATTCTTCAAAATACCCCTTTGGATCACGTCTAGCGTGAACACGTCTGGCATTTTTGGCTTTTTTTTTTTTTTTTACTAGTTCCTATTGCACTATTAATGGGACATAAACAGTGCAAATAGACAAATGAACAGTGTTTTGTATGTGAATATTAACTAAAAATTATTTTTTTATTATTTTCAGTTTTCAACAAAATAAGTGGTATCCAAACACATCCAAAATGCGTAGCACAAAGTTTAATGTTATATATAGGTCATAAAGGATAGCAAGAAACTATTTCAAAATAAAATTATAAAGTATTCGTGCATCGCATGGAATATCACCTAGTTTATATCTATATTATTATTAAAAGCTGAAACGTAGCATTTATTGATTTTACATATTCATCTTTATTGGTTTTAACACATATATATTTCCTTTTTATTTCCAATTTTTCTATAATTTTTTTTTTTTACATTCACTTATTTTAAAAAAAAAAATATTTACACTTTCTTTAATCTTTCTTTTTTTCCTTACCTTTTCATCTCCTCATTACTCCCTACTTTAATATCACTATTCATTTTTCCCTTCATCTTCCTTTATTTGTCTCTTCTTATTTACTCCCTATTACCATAATTTAGAATGCAAAAAAGTAATTTACCTTTTATTTTTACATTCAAACCATAAAGAATATTTTTTTTCCCTTTTCATCTCTTTGTTTCCCCTTTTTTTTTAATCATTTTCCACTTCTTTTTCCTTCCTTTAAAAACAGTGTTAATTTTAGAGAGTAATTATAAATTTGACTCCCTCTTCACAATATTTGTATTGCGTTGGAACTAAACCTCTTGGCTCCCATCATAGATTCACAACACAAAATTGTGAAAGCATGTATATAAAACTTTCGGTGAAATTTAGGATGTGTCTAATAGAATTTTTCTTGAAAGAGAGGGAAAGAAAGAACAAGCACAACTTTGGAGGTTTACGCTCATGTAGGAAATTTCCAACCCTTCTTCTCAACGTGTGAGCCTACCCCATATGAGAGCTCCGAGTAGTCTACACAATAATTTTCCATCAGCAAACGGAACAATTATTGGACCAATCTCAACATCCAAAAACATTGTGCTAATTTCAAAGAGAGATAGACAGAGTGGGGAAGACGTGCACAACTTTTGAGGAGCAAACTGCATAATGATGCTACGTAACGTGACAAGTTCTAACTCGAATCTCTTCTTTTTTCCACCGGACAGTGTTAATGTTAGAGAATCTCAGTCTTCCGCGATACATTGTGTTGTGTTAGTTCAAAGAGAGAACAGTGTAGTTGTGGAAATTTCCAACCAAGTCTTTGCCCCACCAAGCACTCTGAGAGAGGGAGAGGACAAACAAGTTTGGCATGGTGTATGAAATTTCCACTTATTCGTTTGACGTTTTAGGAGCAAATTGCAGATCACGCACATAGAAAATTTCCCAGAAACTTTCCTTAGAGCATAAAAGAGGACAAACAACTTTTTATCATATTGCTTTGTGACCAGTTTTTTTTCTTTTTGCTGAATATTGCGACCCATTCATTATAAATTTCTTTTTACATTGCTTTTCACAAGCTTTTTAAGTGATTTTTACATTACTTTTTGACCAACTATAAAGGTTTTTATTTTACATTACTTTTTGACTAGAAATAACGGTTTACATCATTTAATAAAGAGTTAAATAAATCTTAACTCAAACTCAACTTGGGTTCCATATAAGATAGAAAATTAAATGATCTTAGACTTTTAATAATCAGCGTGATTCAATTTTGCACAACTACAACCTATCTCACAAAACCCCGAGAATACTTTATTATTGCCCATGTTATTCAAACAAATTTAAACATATTTTGAGGAGGACCTGAGTTTTAAGTTTCAAGAAGTGAAAATCACAACCACCCTATCATTTTTCTTGGGATATATTTACGGTGAAATTACCAATTCAAAAAATTCTCCCCCAAAAGTTGGCATACACCTTGTATTTAGCTTATGTTTGGATAGCGGCCACAACCCACGTTTTTGCTACGCTTCAATTTTTAATAATATATAGATATAGATATAAACTATATGATATCTCGCGTGATGCATGAATACTTTATAATTTTATTTTGAAATAGTTTCTTGCTATTCTTTATGACCTATATATAACCTTGAACCTTGTGCTACACATTTTGAAGAATTGGCTTCAATTATATTATACTAGGCTTTGGAATCGTAAAAACTCTTGTTAGTTGATTGGGATTTTGTGCCAAAGTTTGGAGTCTAAGAGAAAAACATGATCTCCTTTTTGTGGGCTGATGGTGAGAATTTATATTTAGTTTTGGGAGATGCTTATGACTGGTTTTTTGGCTGAGAGGAGAAAATCTTTTAAGGGTGCGAGGTTAGGAATTGTCCCCCTTAAGCCCCTAGCGTTGCTCATGTTTGAGGGAATAGTCAAGTATCGAGACGTTTTGCACGCCTATGTTCATTAAAAAAATAAAAAATAAATACTACTTGAATTTGTTATACTAATTTGAATGTGAATTGAATATTTAATTTGTCTAGGGGTGAGTCTCTTTACTTTTTAAATTTCTCCCCTTTATTTTTATAAATTCAATAGGATTGCCTCTCTTCATTTTTTTTTTTCTTTTTTTGCTTTTAATATCTACTTTTTCCCAACATATATAACAAAAGTTTTTCATTTTTGTTTTATAATATACTTTATATATATATATATTCCTTTTTTTCTTTTCAATTTCATGAATAATTGAATTTAGAATATCTAATTGGCCACTTTAAAAATATTATAGAATTTTTTATGAAAAAACTGTTTTCATTATATTTTTGTTTTAAAAATAATAGGAGACAAAAAATAAAGTTTTTTTTTTGAGCAAAGACAAAAAATAAAGTTTGTGACTCTAGATAAATTATTTTTATTTTTTAATCTTATAAACAGACTCCAGATAAAGCTAATCGGTTAGATGAAGATATAGGAAAAAATTAAGGGCATTTTGGTTTGGTTGCAAAATAACTTCATCTTTCCTTCAAAGCTGACAGTCTGACTAACGCCTAAAACTCACATCAATTTACCATTTCATCGTAATTTTCTGGACAGGGCCACATGGGGATGCATATTTATTATGAAAGGATGGGACAGGGGCCACAGGGCCGAGTGGAGATGCATGTTTATTATGATAGGACAGGGACCATGCATTTGTTATGGTAGCATTGAATGCCATGATGTTCATGTATTCAGATTTCAGACTTCTTAATTAGATTTTAATGCAATCCTATTCTTGGTGAGGGTTAAGTGAGCACTGCGTCTTCCAAGTTGACAAGCCTTTTGGATTCCAACAATACAGTCAATGGCTCTACCAAGTTTCATGGAACCGAAACCGACATCAAGATATCGTGGGAACCTTGTCACGTTTGAGAAAATTTTTATTGTAATATTTCCATAATTAATGAGGTGTCTGTTTTTAATAAGATAAAATAAAATAATAAATTATCATACTGAAATTTTTCACAAAAAAAAAACTATCATTCTAAAACTAATTACAATTAAAAATAAATTTATTGTGAAAATTTATAACATTTTTAATATTGTCATAATATTTTTACAAATTTTAAGGTGTAAGTTGCATATAGATAAAATAAAAATAAGATATATCATATGAGGATGTACCATAACTTAAAATAAATGTATTGTTAAAATGTAACATTTTATTGTTGATATATATGTGTGTAATTTTGAAAAGAAAGAAACAACCCCAAAAAAAAAAAGTGGAAAAAAAAAACTAATTTAAAAAATTAATTTTTTTGTTTTGTATTCTCTAATTTCAAAATACGATGTGGCAACAAAAAAGGACAATCTCGAATTTCCCATTTATTTTTTTTATCTTTCCTCTTAAAGATTTTATATATAAAAATTTGGTAATTATGTGTAAAAATATGTTTTAAAGAGAAAATATTATAATATTATGTGTATATATATATATATATATATGTTATAAGAGCGGGGAAAAATGTAAATTTTGAGATCTTTCTCATTTAATTACATATTCAAACACTCATTTATTTAGAAGTATTTTTAAGAAGGCTAAATATTCTATAATTAAATGAATATAAATAAGCAATAACTTGAAAATGCTAATGCTCTTGTAGAGAATAAAAGCTGAGGGGGTTTTGAAAAACTACGTACTAAATCTATTGCTTTCTTTTTCTTTTTCTTTTTCTTTTTGTTTTTCTTTTTCATGTAATTGCTCTTGCATCTTTTGGTACGTGACAAGGACATATAGCAGAATTCCGAAAAAATTTGTAGTTATGTGAAACCGTGTAAATTTTAATCTGTGCCAGTACAATCTGCCAATATCAATGGAGTTGCATTAATGTAGTGACAGTGTTAATGTCAGACAATCTCAGTTAAACATTGTGTTGTGTTAATTCAAAGAGAGAAAAAGAGTAGACTGGCACAACTTTTGAAGAGAACAATCTAGTCGTAGAATTTCCAACTAATTCTTTGCCCCCACCAAGCACTTTCAGAGAGGGAGAGGACAAACAAGTATGGCATGTTGTACAAAATTTCCAATCCTTCGTTTGACATTCTAGGAGCAGATTGCAAATCACGCGTGGAGAAAATTTCCCAGAAACCTTCGTTAGAGCGTAAAAGAGGACAAACAACTTCTTATCATATTGCTTTATGACTAGTTTTTTCTTTTTCTTTTTTCTGAATTTTGCGTCCCATTCATTATAAAGTTCTTTTTATATTGCTTTTCACAAGCTCTTTAAGTGATTTTTACGTTACTTTTTGACCAGCTATAAAGGTTTTTATTTTTACATTACTTTTTGACTAGAAATAACTGTTTACATCATTTAATAAAGAGTTAAATAAATTTTAACTCAAACTCAATTAGGGTTCCATATAAGATAGAAAATTAAAGAGGTACTTGGTAGAATAGTTTGAGAAATATTGTTTGTAATTTTTTGAAATACATATAGATAAAAAAGTATGTAAAAATGTGTGGCAATATTGTTTAAAATGTAAAAATATGAATTTAAAATAGTAAAACAAACAAGCTCTAAATGATCTTAGAATTTTAATAATCAGCTTGATTCAGTTTAGCACAATTACAACCTATCTTTCAAAACCCGAGAATACTTTATTATTGCCCATGATATTCAAACAAATTTAAACATATTTTGAGGACTGAGTTTTAAGTGAGAGTTTGGATACAGCTTATCTCTGCGTTTGTGCGTCTGCGTTTGTGAAATGCTGGGTCCCATGATTACTGTAGCGACAAAAACGCTGAAGCAAAGAACGCTGAAGGGAAAAAAAATAAAATCTTTTGGGTGAAGGTTCACTTAAACTTCCAACTCGCACCGTTTCACTAATTCATTAAAAGAAAAACTCGTTAAAAGCACTGTTCATGGACACCTTCAAATTGAGAGAGCTGAGAACTAATTCCATACGCATGGTTTACAAAATTTCCAGCCCTGCGTTTGATCGCTCCAGGCGTGCGTGCGTGATCCCATTCCAGGCGTGCGTGATTGATCCAGGCGTCCATGAACGATCCAGGCACCAGTGATCGATCATTGCGGTGTCCTGTAGAATCTACAGTGATACAACCAACACACCTCAAAAAAAAAAAAATTCCTTATCCATGACCCCACTAGTACAAAAACAAAGCATCCAATTTCTTTTTGCACACTTAACCTATGAATTTACACAAAATAAAAGACCCAGAAAGCAACCAAAAAAAAGCTTTTTTAGAAAGAAGAAGATCGTTTACACAAACCAGATGGGTTTTCCAAGGAGAGCAGAACAGAGCAAAAAGATAAAGCAAGCAAACAGAGAGTTAGTAATGGGTATATGGGGATTTTACTAGGCGGTAACGGATTTCTGAGACATCAAGAAGGAAGAAGAAATGATGTTTGGCTTGAAACCAAGGCTCAGGCTGTGTGGATTTCTGAAGTGATAGACGAAGGAAGGAAAACAGTACACAAAATTTTGTATTTATATGCTATAGTAATTTCAGCTAAGCTAATTCCCGACCTATCTCAAAAACCCACCACGTTTTTTTACTTATTGGGCTACATGTTATTCAAACAAATTTAAACATTCATTTTCAGGAGGAAAAAGTTTTAAGTTTCAAGAGGTGAAAATTACAACTGCCTTGTCATTTTTCTTGGGATATATTTATGGTGAAAATTACTGCGTCAAAAAATTATCCCACAAAAGTTGGCATACACCTTGTATTTAGTTGAGAAATAGAGAAAATGATTTGCTTGTTGAAAAGAATTGCTATTCTCGTAGAAGATTTTGTACTACTGAAAAATTGCACTGTTGATCAACGGAATGATTAGTAGTCATTTTGAATGTAAAGCCTTCCATATTTGATATTCGATGGGATTTGAGGCATGTATGTTGACCAAATAGCTATAGCCATTTACTGTAGGTTATCTTTGACTAAGAGCAAAAATATTCCAACAGTAATTTCCTTTGTCAATGTTTGCATGAATTACAACATTATTTCCCTTGTTAATGTTTGCATGAATATCAGTGTATGCAATATTTGTTTGTATTATTTCTCAATGCAAATCTCCAACATTTAATTCCGACATGTTTACCAATGTTGGGGTGCTCCTATTCACTTGTGTTAAGAAAAAAAAAAAACTTATCATTTGTTCATCTTTCTGCAAAGCTTTTTTTTTTTTTTTTTTTTTTTTTTTTTTTGGAGGGGGGGGGGGGGGGGGGGGGGGAAATTTCCACAAAACATTTAAACTAGCAACTATGTACTTTTGTTTTTCTCTATGGTTTCTTTTTTCCTTTTCCTCTTTTTACTAATAGAATATAATTGAAGCTAATTCTTCAAAATGAGTAGCACAAGGTTAAAGGTTATATATAGGTCATAATATTGCAAGAAACAATTTCAAAATAAAATTATAATTATTCGCGCATTGCGTGGGATATCATCTAGTTTGTATCTATATATTACTAAAAGTTGAAGCGTAGCATTTGTTGCTGTTGAGCTCCTACTGCGCCATCTCATCGCCACATAATTATTGTTTTTTTATTCCTTTTTTTTTTTACAAAAAAAAATATATATAAATAGATTATTGACTTTACATATTCATCTTTGTTGGTTTTAACACCTATGTATATTTCATTTTTATTTCCAATTTTCCTATAATATTTTTTTGACATTCACTTATTTTTTAAATATTTACACTTTCTTCTTTCCTTACATTTTTATATCCTTACTACCCTCTACTTTAATATCACTATTCATCTTTCCCTTCATCTTCTTTTATTTGTCTCTTCCTATTCACTCCCTCTTACTATAAACTTGCAATTCTCTCTTCCATTCTTTGCATAGTTTTTTCTCACAAAAAAGTTCTCTCTCTCTCTCTCTCTCTCACATGCGCGCGCGCACACACAATGTTTTGGTGGATTTTTATTTTATTGCATCTCCGCTTTAGGTTGATAAATTTTTGTGTTTTTTAGAACTCTAATTTAGTTTGATACGATTTAGTTTTGTGTTTTAAGTTATTATTATTTTTTTCTCTTTGATTGTTATAAAAATATAAAGATAGTAGATAAAAATATAATAGTATTCCATTACATAGCATAATTTGGATAATTTAGTGTTTATTGTTATATCTTTTAATTTTTTTTCCCTTCTCATCTTATTTTATTCAATATTGAAATTCAACCGCATCCTCCTTATCATTAAATAATTTTTGTTTTCTCTCTTTTTGTTTTAAAAAATAAAAATGTAATATTTTACTTAAATTCAAATAAAAGAAAATTGTGCTCATCAAATTGTACTCATTTTTATAACATTTACACTTTCTCCACCCCTTTACCTTTTTATCTCCCCAAACACTCTACCTTGATATCACTCTTCCTCTTTCCTTTTATCTTCCTTTATTTTGTTTTTATTTTTAATTTTTTATTATCATCTTCTTAGTATAAATTTATCATTCACTCTTTCATTCTTTGCATAATTTTTTCTCACAAAAAAAGGGTTATTTCCCACTCTTTCTCCTTCAATTTTTTGGCGGATTTTTATTTTTATTTTTCTTGCATCTCTATTTTAGCTTGATAAAGTTTTGTATTCTTTAGAAGTCTATTTTGGTTGATGGGATTTAGTTTTGTATTTTAAGTTTTTTTTTTTTTTATTTTTTTTTATTTATCACTTTTATTGTTAAATGTTATCATATTGCATTATAAAGAATTAAAGATAGTATATAAGAATACACTATTATAAAATGATTTGGATAAGTTAGTATTTATTGTTATATATTTTATTTTTACTTTTTTCTCATATAATTTTATTCAACATTTAAATTCAACCACATCTTCCATATATATCATTAAATTATTTATATTTTCTCTCCTTTTTGACTTTTAAAATAAAATAAAATATATAATATTTTGCCTAAATTAAATAAATAAAATTTTCCTCATTTAGTGGAGTAATGCTAGGGAAACACTCATTCTCATATCCAATGCATCAAAGGAAAAATGAAATGCAAAAAAAAATCAAGTAGTAGAAATGAGTGGGGCGTATCTTTAGGCGATGTGGACTAAATTAAAAAAAAAAAACTAAGAATGCATATTTTGGAAAACGTGGTACAGAGAATCCATGGATCAAGATTTTGGAAAACGATAGGTTGCCAAATTGAATGGTAAAGAAAAAAAACAATACAAAGTAATAAAGAGTAGATAAAGAAAAAAAAATAGCAAATGTCAATTAGTAACCATTGATTGGAAAACAAAGAGGTTATAAGGAGAAGTAAAAAAAAAATATATATATATATATATATAGAGAGAGAGAGAGAGAGAGAGAGAGAGAGAGAGAGAGAGATTACTTACTGTGTAGAGAACATTAGAAACTTTACATTAAAAACTTTACAAAAAATGTAATAAAATAAACAATCATAGTTAAATTTAAATTTAAAACTAAATAAAAAATTAAATCAACAATCAAAATAGTGCAATAGTTGCACCGAAGATATATATATAAATACAATCATAGTACTAATTATTTGGTAAAAAACTTTAAAACTAATCAAACTCTAACTATGGAAACTATATTAATCATAACTAAAAATTAATATTCAACAGATATCATAGTCTTTAAATTTAAAACTAAATAAACTCTAACTATGGAAACTATATTAATCATAACTAAAAAAGAGATATTCTCTGATAATAGTAGAAATTACATAAGAAATAAAGTCATAAAATTTTAAAATCTCTTTTTTCACAATTCATTTAACCTTATTTATAATATATATATATATATATATATAATTTCCATACACTATTATTTTTTGAAAATCTAATGAACAATTCTACCTCTCATTTAACGTCTTTGTTATGCAAATCATCAGTTAGTAAATATACGATAATGGTAAATGGTAAGAAGCATTACAAATGAGATTATTAAAAAAAATATATAAAATTAATTAGTCACTATCATTATGGAGTAGTAATTTATAATTTTACGTATCCAAAGAAGTTGAATATATAGAGTTTTCTTAAAGGTATGTGTAAAGATTCGCATTATATATATATGTGTGTGTGTGTGTGTATATGAAAGTAAAAAAAGGTATATTAATGGTTTTTATTAACTTAAAAACTAATGAAAAACTAATGGTTAATAACTAAAATTATAATATTAATAAAACATTTAATGAGATCATCCTAAAAAAATTATTATACACAACGCGGATATGTGACTAGTGTGTATATATATATATATATATATATATATATATATATATATATATATATATATATATATATATATATATATATAAAAGAGACCTCATGCGAGAGAGCATAAAATCCTGTCATGTGGCGCTCTATTAGAGCAACTTTTGCATTTGACCTTCCACCTCACCTCTTAAAAAATGGAATTTTAACATCTTCTTTGAAATTGAAAGGATGCAGGTTATTTAATTGCTTCAGCAAAAACCATTTAACCAATTCACTTTTCTTTTCAATTGAAGTTAAATAAAGATAGCACTAATTGTCACATAGTAAAACAAAAGAAAAAATGTGTTGGACTTAGGAAGCACTAATTGCATATGCTAACCATGCAATTCTCTTCCAAAGTTTTAGAGTATTAATTAACCTCCACCGTAGGAAATTTATCTATATAGAAACAACAAAAAAGACTCTAGTAATTTGTCAAACACCTGGCGAATCTAGTAAGGATTAAAAAATAAAATTTTTATTAGAAGCCTTTTGTCAAACACATGGCGAATCTAGTAATTTGTTCTTATTGACATAACCCTTATGGAAAAATAAATAAAAGAAATGCTATTATAGAGCCTAAATATTGTCAACCGATACAAACCTTATAGCTTAGGCCAAATGAGTTCATAGCAAAATGATCAAATGTATGGAAAAAAGTGGAGATAAAAATAGATGTCAAGGGGTTAGAAGAGATTGTGTCAAAGTTCAGGCATTCCAAAAGACAAGCTGAGGGAAGAGTAAACTAATGTGGCACTTAATAGAAGAGTCTTCCTGGAAGAACGCAGAGAGTCTTTCAATTTTAAGGGCCACTTTGCATAGTCTGGTTTTTAAAGTCAAAATCTAGGAAAATTATTGAATACTTTAAGAGTATCATGTATACGTACTTTTATTCTCTTACATGAGTTGTGAGTCTCATCATAAATTTAATTTGTAATTTTTTATTATATACTTACGTCAAAATTACACTTTTGTGCTTACCTCAATCCTTGAAAACAGAAAATCATTTCCATTTTGGTTATTGCCGTCAACCTACTAACTGAAATGTCCTACGTGGCAGACGGAGTGCATTGTTGCACAATAAATGCTGATGTAGCTATTAGAATAAGAGAGATGCTACGTCCATAACATTTTTACTATAAATCACAGGTGGTTAGTTGTTAATGGTTCAAATTTGAATTTAACACTAAGATTACTTCTTTGCCCCAACAATAACAACTAGTAACAACTTACTACTTAAAATTTGTTGCAAAAATATTGTGAAAATGTTGTGGATATATCATTTCTCGTTAAGATAATATTAAAAAAAAACTATTTGGCATCTAAAAATTGCCACATCAGCATATAAATTAATAAAAAAACAAAAATAATGTATCAAAAACCAAAACAAATAATTCAAAAACTGAAATAATTCTAGTATCTCTTAAATAATAAAAAACTGAAGAATTTTGATATTTTTTTAAATAAATAATTCAAAAAAACAAAAACAAATAAATTTTAGTTGAAATTTGTCCCAAAAACATTAAATTTAGTTGTATTTGTAATTTGCCCCAAAAATAAATAAATTGGAGCCCCTGGATTTGTCTCTCTGTCTCTCAAGGAACAACAAGCTTTAACATATTTAAAGTTAGTGGAACAACTGGATTGCGTGGAAGAGGGACATCTATGTGTTTCACATAGTTTGATTGACCACAATGACCCCGGTATGGTTCGTTGAAACTTCAAAGAGTTATTTTGGGCTTTACTTAGAAACTTCCATGTAAATGCGTGTCACTTTTTGAAAGCGAGACTACATTAAATTCTAGCCTCTTGCATCCATTCACTCATCCTCAATTCCTAATTCGTCCTTCACTTTCCTCACTTTATTTTGACACCGCTTTCACAGCTTTCTTTCTCCTCCTTTCAACTTTTTTCATCTTTCTGCTCGTAAATTCCAATGGCCTCATCTCACCAACTCAAGAACTTTGATGTTTTCTTGAGTTTCCAAGGTGAAGACACTCGCTGTGGTTTCATAAGCCATTTATTTGACGCTCTGACTCGGCATGGTGTTCAAACCTTCATTGATGATAATCTCCATAGGGGAGAAAACATTTCTGAAGAGCTTCTCAAAACCATTGAAAACTCAAGCACATCAGTAGTTGTATTTTCTAAAAATTATGCGTCCTCTAGTTGGTGTTTGGATGAACTTGCTAAGATTATGGAGTGTTGCAAAAAAGTGCTGCCAGTTTTCTATCAAGTGGATCCATCTGAAGTTCGTAAGCAAACTGGGGATTTTGGAAACGAACTGACTGAGCTTGAAAAAAAAATTGAAGATAAGATGAAGGTACAAAGGTGGAGGGACGCTTTAAATAAAGCAGCCAATATTTCTGGCTGGGACGACAAAAATAGGTATTTGTATTCTACTACGTATTCCTGTTTGTTGATCTTCAGGAGTTTTAATGGTTTTGTGATGTCCATTAAATTTTATTGTTAATTAAACAACTAGAATTACTTGTTAGCTTTTATTTTCTCTTTAAATTTTACTAAATTATGAAAGTAAAATTTTCTTGTCATATCTTTTATACAATGCTTTTTTTTTTTTTTTTTTTTGAGAAGAATCATTTATACTAAGGTAGTTAGCTATAGATTAAAGATGGAAATAAAAGAACTTAATATTAGGAATTTCACCCCTCATAATATTTGGAAAAATTTTAAAGAAAAAAACTTAATTCATTTTTTCCAAGCATGTAGTGAGATCCAGTAAGATTATGTTGTCATCTAAGTGGACTTTTAATGCCACTTCATCCCAAAAGCTAATTGCTACCCAAAAAAATGAATTAAATTAAAATTTTCAATATGAGTTACATGTCGCTTACTTCATCTAAAAACGCTTCAACTGTGATGTATAAATTAAACATTTTGCATTCAGTTTATGTTATTTATTTTTGGTAGACCAACTCATTACATTTGTTAATTAAACGCTCTGTGAATGACAGTGGCACTGAATCTGAACTTGTTGAAAAAATTGTTGAAGAGATCTTAAATTCTGAATTCATTAAGATGCCATCAAATGATGCTACAATGCAGTTGGTTGGAATAAATTCTCGCATAGAGGCGGTAACAAAACTTTTAGATATTGAATCAAATGATGTTCGCATGGTAGGGATCACTGGCCTTGGTGGAATAGGCAAAACTACAATTGCAAAAGCTATTTATAATAGCTTTTCAAATCATTTCAAAGCAAAAAGTTTTGTAGAGAATGTTAGAGAGTGGTCAAAGACAGAGCAAGGCAAAATCCATTTACAAGAGACACTTCTTAAGGGTATCTCAGAGGACAAGAATTTGAGTGTGGATACTATAGATGAAGGAACCACAAGGATAAATAAAATTCTTTGCTCAAAAAAGGTTCTTATCATTCTTGATGACGTGGATAATGCCAAACAGATAGAAACATTGCTCGGACGATGTGAAGGCTTTGCTTCTCAAAGTAGGATCATTTTGACAACAAGAAATAAAAGATTGCTAGATAATCGAAATGGTCTTTCAACCTATGACTATGGGGTTGAAAAATTGGATGAAGATGAAGCTATTGAACTCTTTCGTAAGCATGCCTTCCCCAGTAACGAAATCCCTGAAGATTATTTGGAACTTGAGAAACAAGCTATAAGTTATGCCCAAGGCCTTCCTCTAGCTCTAATAGTAATGGGTTGTGATTTGCATGGAAAACCTACAGATTATTGGGAAGATGCGTTAGATTGTTATAAAACAAATCCTCATGAAGATATTGAAAATATACTGAAAAGAAGTTACGAAGGATTAACCGAAAATGAAAAGACTATTTTCCTTGATATTGCATGTTTCTTCAAGGGATATGACATGCATTATAATATGATTAAGGATGTACTGAAAGCTTGTGGTTTAAACCCAGTATGTGGTATTCAAAATCTTATTGATAAGTGTCTCTTGACTACTGATCAAGATAATTATCATTTGTCAATGCACGACTTATTACAACAAATGGGTATGGACATTGTTCGACAAGAAGCACCACAAAAGCTTGGGGAACGTAGCAGACTATGGTGTTATGAGGAAGCTCTTGAAGTATTAACTGAAAATATGGTATGTTTGTTGTTTTGATTCACTTCCTCCCTTTACTTCACATAAAAGATGTATTACTCTTTTTTCCCTTTTTATTTATTTATTTATTCTGAATAAGATTTTTGCTTAAAGTTTATTAACTATTATATGTTTTGGTGATTCACTTACCCTTTTGTTCAACTAGGGTTCAAATAAAATTCGAAGCTTAATATTGTGGTCGCCTAAATCAGAATCCGAAGAGGTGCAAATAAAGGCACAATTTTGTAAGATGGAAAATCTTAGATTGCTTTTGATTCGTAATGTACGTTGTTGCAATGGACCCCTTGAATGTCTTCCCAATGGATTAATCTTGCTTGATTGGCGTGACTATCCATTTTCTTCATGGCCACCAAATTTTTTTCCTAAAAAACTGGTTGTGCTCAACTTGCCTTTTATCCTATTAAAGGAACCAGCACTCAAGCAGGTATGATCATTAACATTAATAAATTATTATTTTTTTCAAAGTTTTTAATTTTTAATTTATTTATATATACTTCTTTAAAGATTAAACCATGTTCTAACTTTCAAATTTTTTTCTACAGAGTTTTGTATACGTGACATATGTGGACTTTAGTTGGTGCGATTTGATTACGAAAATACCTGACTTATCAATGACCCCAAACGTAACGAACTTGATACTTAGATGGTGTTCAAATTTAGTTGAGATTGATGATTCCGTGGGGCATCTTGATAAGCTTAGAGTGTGGGACCTTGGAAATTGCGATAAACTTGAAACTCTTCCGAATTGTCTCACGATGAAATATCTTACATCTTTTAATCTAATAGGCTGCACGAGGCTTAAGAAGTTCCCAAATATCTTGTGCGAAATGAAAGATGTTGATTATTTACATCTTGATGGGAACTTTACTAAAGAATTACCTCCGTCATTTGGGAATTTGATTGGGCTTAAGCGCTTAGATGTAAGAGAATTTTCAGGATCAGGAGAGGCACATCTTCCGGGTAGCATCTATAATTTACAACATATAGAGACGCTTGAATTTATTGGCAATTTCATATTTCCAAAGAATGTGGAGATTGATAAACAGCCAGTGTGCAACTCTCTTCGTTGCTCTTCCAAATATGTTTTTCCAATGTTGAAACAACTACACCTTTTTGGCATTGAAATTCACGAAATAGAATTTATTTTGAATCATTGTTACCCCTTCACGCTGGAAGAGTTAAGCATCTACAGCAGCAAAGTTGTCACCCTCCCAGAAAGCATGAGCAGATGTGAGAGACTACATATGCTTATTATTAAAAGTTGCAATGAGTTACGGGAAATCCCAAGGCTTCCGCATAGTATAAGACGTGTAGTAATAGAAAGTTGCCACTCGCTAGATTTTCAATCATTCTTTCAGGTATATCTCTCTCTTAAAGATATTAAGAAACTATTTGTGTTACTTTCACAAATACTACATGATTTGCTAAGATGTAACTTTTTGAATTTGCTAATTGCATGCAGCTGCTTCCAGAAATCATAGGGCTTCCACCAAATCTACCACCATGTTTAGGTGAAATAAGCCACATGATAATGTTTCCACGCTCATCTACATTGCTTCCAATTGGTTCAACCATCAAAGGGATGGAAAACCCCCTTTGTGAATATAGTTTTGAGGTAACAGGAGATGAGAATGATATTCCAAATTGGTTCAACCATCAAAGGGATGGAAATTTAATATCATTCTGGATTGGTCCCGAATTTCCAACAATTGCTCTCTGCATTGCTTTTGGAATTCAAGATTTTTCATGTGAGTCTGATTGTCAAGTCATCATTTCCATCAATGGTAGTGTACAAAAGTTTGAAAGAAAATTCATTGCAATAGAGTATAGCTCTCGGCATCTGAGTTTTTCCTGTAGATCTCAGAGCTCATTGCAGGAACTATTTCGGGACTTGCCACTAACTGATCGGAATCATGTTGAGATCTTCTGTGAAACTGTCCCTGTTTCTTATCATTGTTCATATAGATTTAGAGAAATTCCTGCTCCTATCTTTGAAAGGATAGGAGTCCATGTAGAATGCAATTGCCCTCCTCCTCAAAATCCCAGTATCTTTCAAGACATTAATAGGCACCATTCTTTGCAATCAGGTTCGGCATTTGACTCATCAAATGTTGATGGGTTTGATTTGGGCTCATCTTTAGTGGCCCAGCCTGTAACGCCCCAAGTAAAAAGGAGTAAAAAAAGAAAAAGAAAAGTAAGGCCACGTTTTGGAACGTTGTTTAAACAACAATTTCCTTTGTTTAAAAAAAGAAAAAGAGAAGTGATGGTCTGATTTGTTTAAACAACTGAACTCAACTCAACTCCAAGCTCAGATCAGATCAGATCGAATCGAATCCAAATCCAATGGCTATCACTTTCTCAGATCGAATCAGGCCTCAAATCTCTCGACGAGTTTCTTTCCGGAGACAATCTCACCAAGGATGACATCAAGGTATACGCTGCCGTTTTGGTGACTCTTTCCCCAATGTTTGCAGGTGGTACGACGCCGTTTCTTCCCAACTCGCTGCAAGGTTTGCTTTCGCACACACTCTCTCTTTTATTTATTTATTGCAAATTAAAATGTGCTTTAATTAATTTTTGGTATTTGTTAATCTGTTCTGAGTTGTCACAGATAATTGTTGCATACAGTGAAGACCCCAATTTGATGATTGGTATGTTTCTTGTTTCAGCATTGAGAGCTTTCCCCAATACTTCAAGAACGTTATAGAACTGATTATTGTGCTTATTTCTTTTTATAGACTATTATGCCCCTACTCAGCTTGTCAAGCCTCGTGAGCGCAACACCAGGTTAAGTTTATTATCACTCTTAGTAAGGCTTGCTGTTGCTTCTTTTATTGGTTTGTCATTGCTGAACTATGATTTGTTTTTCTTTTTATTCTTTTGGTTATCAGTATTATCTCACAAAATGTTCTGTTTTAATACATTTGGTAATATGCTATTCTGTATTTTTCTCAATCAACTTTCAACTTGATGTTATTCTTTTCCTTGGCTGCCAAATAGAGTTGAAGATTATTATCTGATTTTACAATTTTGCAGGGAATGATTCCTTAGTATTGTTGGAATAGACATTTTTTAAGTCTATGACTTCTTTTTTTATTATGGTTTGGACTTTGGACTATTGCATGACCTTTTCACTCTCTACTATCAATGTAAAAGTCTATATTTGTCTTTGCAGGCTGAGGACTTGAAATAAGTTTTTTTTAAGGTCTATTGGACAATTTTATTGACTTGATCCATTCAAAGAAGATAACAAAAGAAAATAGAAAGAACATTTTTGCAGTTGGTGATTCTTCTTCTTCTTTCCATTCATTATTTATAATTTTACTTGTTGATTTTATTTTTGAGAAATTTAAAACTTTTCAATTACATACCAGAAGATATTTATTGTTTAGTTAAGTATTATATGTATGATTCTAAATGATAACATTCATTTGAGTGGCATCAAGTTATATTAGGTTCTTTATCTCATACACAACTGTTTATGTATCAACCATGAACCATCCTATTTTTATTACACTTAAAAAGACAGATTCTTGATGAGAAATAGTATATTTGTATGCCAAATTATAACAAACAACAAAGAAGCAAATGTACGTCTTTTTTATTTATTTATTTTTTTAATATTATTAGTCATTGTTTCTAGCATAAAGAAAAGCAACATTTTCAAAAGATCAAGCATGGCAGAAAAATATAAAATACATTGAAAGCTTGGAGTGCAATATAAAAGTCTGGAAGTCATCCAAGAAAATGTGCTTCTCAACATTGGATGACATTTAGTGATAGCATTGAACATATCTGAAAACAGGAAACATCAATCACATAATCTTGCAAGATTTGGAATCCCAGGACTTGAACTTGATTAAAAATTCAATACGTTCCATGTGTCAGATCAAAAGCAGGAAACATCAATCACATGGTAGCCAATAATACGTGGTTCTTGGGAAGAGTGATGCAGTGATACTTGAGATACATGCATGTTGTTTTGGGTTTGGAGTCTGGATGTCCTAATTTGTTTTTGTTTTATACTTAGGGGCATGACATTTTGTAATTTTCTTTGTATTTGTTTCAGATTTGGCTGGTCAAAATGGACTTCAGCTTGTGTCTTCACTCTAACATTTTCAGATCTGGTGAACATATTTTCAACTGGCCTTTTCAGCATTATAGATGGTTAAGTAAGGGGGATCCTATAGCCCTTCTCTTATGTTTCTTTTTTGTTATGAAGATGCTGAAAAGGATGATTGCAAGAGCAGCAAGAGGCATTCTTATTGTGTTTCAGGTGGGAAAGGTAACTGAGATTTCAAACTTCATTATAGATGATCCCTGCATCATCTTCTATTGGAAATTTAACTTAGCTTGGTTATCTTAGTTTTCTGCTTCTTTGCATTGAGAAATTTCTGCATTAAAAAAGAATATGGGTTTCAAGTGAATTGGTTTGAGCAGAAGATGAATTGGCAGATATTGTAGGCTGTAAGATAAGTTCTCTTCCCATTTGAAATTAACTTAATTAATTGCTGCAAGGATCTTTGTTTTAGGCTCCTTGGAATTTGATGATTGAACAAATATGGACATATATATGGACGTTAAACTGAAGTGCATTTAACTATTTATTTTCTTTCTTACTTTAGTATGCTGATATAGGTGGTTTATATGTATGATAAATTGAAGTGCATTTTCCATTTTTGTGTCTGATTTCGTTCAAAGTATCAGATAAAAAATTTGCAAAATTGTAGAGAAAAAGACGTTATTTTATCTAATATATTTTCTTGTGGAAGGGGGTGCCCTTTCTCAGATCCCAATTTTTTTCATCCTGAATAATTCCCTTTTCAATTTTCTTATTACAAGGCTTTAATATTGTATTTTGCAAACGCATTTGTAATCATGTTAGCAAGTAAGTGATATGGAAGGTGAAGGAGCCTTGTCTCTGATCTATTGGTAATCATGCATTAAGACAAGTTAACACTTAACATGAAGCTGTATCTGCTTCTATTTGAAGTTCAAATAAATCTTGTTCTTTTGCACTAGCTATGTGATATGCTTTTCTCTCCTATTTCTTGTAGTTCAATAGGCTAGACATGATCTTAATTTAGGGACCCTTTTGTATACTAATTACCTTTGATTCTATACCCAAATTGAGTGGCATGATTTTCTGGTTTAAGTTATTTGTGTGTTTTATGTAGTTCACAATATAACGGTGTTTAAAAAAAACTGAGTCAGATTTCAATTCAGTTCAGGTTAGGATTATTAGGAAATGACTTACCATTAAAAAAAAAAAAAGGCCTATTAGATCATGAAGATATTGTCTGAGTTGTGTACAATATTCTTGTTCTTTTGTTATTCTGGTATCACTTAGAATGAAAGACATCTGTGACATTATGTACACAAATATGGGCAATTATATCATTTGTTTGTTAATAGATGGTATATATGCAAAGATATCTAATATAAATATAATAAAGCAGAAACATCTAGTGAGGCTCTGCCATGATTTTGAACTGTTTTTGAAATTTAAGATTTATAAGATAAAATGGTATAGTTGTAATGGAGGGTGGGGGGGTGAAGATAGGAGGAGAAAGTTCAAGTCATTACACTAACTTGTATATATTGGTGTGGTTCTTTTAGGTGAAGAGAATGATCAATCCTTTGCCAATAATGAGCTTGATGAAAGAGTATATAGGCATTACAAGTCTCCTCAATTAGAATGGCTTTTCTTGGGATGAAATTTGCAAAACAGTGGCACTGCGGCAGCTTATGTTTAGCTTTGTGAAGCTTATATCAAGGTGCCATTCTATCCCATTAGTAATTTTGCTAGGATAAAGGGTTTTCCTCTAGTTTTCACTAAAGAGCACCCCAAAGCATAGCATACAAACTTGTATATTTTTCCCCTTTGATGAAATGATTTACTTCTGTATTCATTTAGTAAACTGAGTGTTTTTGGGTAGCGTGAGATGAAGACTATATGATCATATTGATTCTATAATAAGTAATGAACTGGATAATTTTTGTAGCTTACGTTTAAAAATGACATTTTGTAGGAACATTCGGATTTGTGCTTGATTTATGGTAATGAAAGTCAGAATGGAAGATCAAGTTCGTTTGGACATGAAAATGGAGGTCAACAATAATGGCCTTTGGATGGGATTGACGATACCTTGGGATATGCTATATCCAGCTAGGGAGTTTGAAATGTCTTATCAGGGGAAAAATGAAAGTTTGCAACTTCTTAAGCCTCAGTATGTTCTCAAAAATTTCATAGATCATCAAGGGAGAGATACAAGATGCACTTGAGGAAAGGCCATGAATAATCAAAACAAATGTGGGTACTGAGAAGGACAAAGAGTACAATTGAATAGAATGTATAGATACAACATTTCAAATTGTTCCTGAAATAGATAAGAAGCTCTTTTTGGAGGGTTTTTGAACTCTTAGAAGATGAGAGAATGGCCACGAAATTTGCAGCGATGAAATGGTTATTGAGAAAGGTTTGACAGGACATCTATTTTTCTTGTCAAATTGGGATATAACTTAGATTTGGTTCTAGAGTTTTGTCAATGTAAATAAGATCCAATTTTAGAATATAGATATTTTTGAAATAGAATTTCTTGCTTGATTCATTGTTATATTTATACCCAAATCATTTTCAAGTGTTCAAGGTTTTAATAGGAAGTCAGTTTGATTTTATTGGGAGTACCTGCAGCTGCATGGTGATGTTTACTGTCTTGCTTCATTGATGAAAGGTAACTAAGTTTATATTAAATATTAACTTGTCACTATCATTCTCTAGGCTTGAGACTTGGGATAACCCAGAACCAGAAGACAAAAGTAATTGAACGTACTTTCAATTACTTATTACACTGATTTACTTTTTTAAGGCATCCTGTACTTACAAATTATAAAATTTAAAACAGTCATTCATCTTTTATTAACTTATTTCTAGGTGGTTTGGGCTCAACCCCTAAGTGTGTTTGGGCTCATGTATGTAGAATTTATCTACCTATCTCTTTTATTCACTTGGCAATAAATAAATAAATAAATAATACTACCAGAGTACCAGTAAGTATAAGCAAATTTCATGCATGGCAGAGAGGGTGTTGTTTGCATCCAATGCATTATACATATATAACCTTTTTGGCATTTTTGCCATTTGGATCTCTAAGAACTACAACCCAAACAATTTATACTTGTGGCCCAATATGTCAAAATTTACCCTATTTGTCAAACTGTATATTGTTTATTATCCAATTTATAATTGTGTCATTTTTTGTCTTAATGCGGATCATTTCATTTACATATATGAGTTCAATAAACATTATGCTGCTTGTAGTGTAAATTTGAGTAGTAGACTCAAAGACTGTGGATTGGATGCTATAACATAGAAGTACTGGTAAGAGCATTTGCATTGGACTACTCAATAGGCTAGTCCAGCCAAAATATGCCAAGAAAGCCCAATTAATTGACCCCCATTGGACTCGCAACCCAATAACAAAAATTCATGCAAGCGACACTAGTCTTCCAAACATAATTGGCATTGTAGCTTAAACAATTGCATTTTTTTTTTTTTAATTAATTTTCTTCCTGCATACCTGAGCTGTTTGGTAGTAGTTGGTTGCGGGTGTGGGTAGCAGCATGGGCAAAGGTGTGCAGTGCAGTGTGGCATAGTGGGATTGACGTGTGCATTGGCAAAGACAGTGAGAAAAATGTAAATAGTAAGACTAAAAAAACCAAGAAAATCAATCTCCTCTCTTACGGTATTTTACATACATTTATTCATACCCTCAATCTCGAATAAATTACTTCAAAGGGATTCAAATATACCACCGAGGTGCTCTCCACACTTTTCATTGATTTTTTGTCACCCCAGCCATTTTTATTTTTATTTTTATTTTTGTTTAAAATTAGTTTGGTCCCCTCCCATTTTTTCATCCCCCAACCAAATGGACCAAGTGTTTGTTTAGAAAGAAATTGATTTTTATGTTTTTTATTTTTGTTTTCCATTCATATGCTGTGGCAGTTTTTTTTTAATCACCACATAAGTTTTAAGTGTGCCAACTTGTCATTTATTTGCCACATCAGCATTTTTCGTTAATAAGTTTCCAGTAGAGACTAAATTAACTACAAATTGAAAATAGTAAAGACTAAATTGATTGTTACTAAAATGAAGAAACCAAACTAAAATGGTAATTTCACCCCCCCCCCCCCCAAGAAAAAGGAACTTAAAGTTAAATTCCTACTTGGCAGTTCTAATGTGTCAATGGCTATATAAGACAAATCTTTTTCAATAGCTCTATTTTGTCCCAGTACCTTTATTTTTTATGCCACACCAATTACGAAAGGACAATTGACCAAGAGCAATCTTTGAAATTCCTAGAGCCAAAGATGTTGTAACTTGCATGAGTTACATTATGGTTAATAAAATTGCTATATTTGACATGAACCTCAATCATATTATGATAAATACTTGGGTCATTCACAAATACAAGTTGCTATTGAAAGTTTGTCGTCCTCAAAATTTTTTGGCTTCATATCTTGGTTGGAATGTGGTTTCCGATGAGCTTTTCTACACATAACAAATTTCCATTAATCGCATTGTTTGTACCTATCTCAATGGTGTGTAAAGTCTTGCTCAAGATGGAGAATTGGCACACCTTTCCATTGAAGGTAAGCAGCCCAAACAATTACTGCAACTAAAGATCCTTAATTTATTTTATATGGTTCCCGATGATGAATCAGCTTCAATTAAAACTAAGCTACAACTTAGCATATGATATTCTTTGAATATTTTTGAAAAAAAATCACTACCAAAATTGGTCACTAAAGCTGCTTCTCTTCACTAAATGAAATTCTCTAGGAATTTAATAGTTATCCTACTTTGAATATGATTATAATAAAGTGCATCTATAAATGAAAATTCACACAGTTTATTTATTTATTTTTTTAAAATTTTCTTTTAGGTCTTGACTACTATGTTTGATAACCATAAGGGCAATCCTTAAATAATTGGTGATATATTTGCATCACTTGGAATGAAGGTCCATGATGGCAAAAATGGTCCTTATGTGTAAGACTTGGCATTTGTGGCAAAAGATATATTTCTTAATATACCTTGCAAAAAAAAAAAAAAAAAAAAACTAATTATTAACTCAAATCAAATGAGATCAATGGGATAAAGAAAAAGAACTTGTGATTGAGAATTGTAACGCCAAAATACATAAATATGCACAAAAGTCTATACAAATTTACCAAAAAGATAAACAAATGTAATGTGACAATTAAATCAAAAAAAAAAAAAAAAAGAACCATTAGTAGAAAAAAGTGGTTGAAACAATAGATAAATAAAAAATCCACCAAAAGAGAAACAAAATTGGAGAAAGAGAGAGAGTGTTGAGCTTTTTGGTTGTGAACAACTTGGAAGGAATAGGGAAGGGAGGTGGAAATGAAGTGAAAAGAAATTTGTATGAAAATTAAGATGGAAGAGGGTGGAAGTAGATGAAAGGTTGAATAAAGTGAAACTACAGAATTTAAGAATATATTACGGAAAAATATTTAAAAATCTATAAAGAGAATCAAATTAAAATTTTAAAAAAGACAATAACTGGAAGGGATGAAAGATTGAACTAATTAATAGACAATGGTTGAAGAAGGTAAAAGGTTGAACAAAGTAAATATTTCCAAAAAAAAAAAAAAAAAAAAAAAGGATGCTAAAGATGTGGTGCATAAAGAGTTTTATAAAATTTATTACAAAATTTCCATTATCATATATAGTATAGATATGTATAGACATTGTTTTTGGTTTTTTATTTTTCATTATTTAGTTTTAAACATTTAAATTAAACTAGATAAATATGTAAAGAAAAAGTTATATGTAATTTTAAAACTGCCCAAGATGAATGTGTAAAATCAATAATCACTTTATATATATTTTTGTAAAAAAGATAATAATAATTTCGCAACTAATGATGTGGCAATGAGGTGGCGCAATAGGAGCTTAGCAACAATAAATGATACGTTCAACTTGCTTTTATATATGTGTGTGTGTGTGTGTATTACATCAATGCAATTTTCCATAAAATATTACATTTATCCTTGGCTCTAGAAATCATAGATGACTTCAATAAAGAAAATAAGGAAGCATCAACTTACTTGAAGTTTTACAGGGGCAACATTATTTGCCATTGAGCCAAAAAAAAAAAAAATTGTAGTTACATGCTGCATCAATACGATTTTTCATTTGCATATGACTTTCAATAAACAAAAAAGAAGCATCATTTCAATTGAATTTAAATAAAGACAGCACTAATTGTCACAAAGTAAAACAAAATCTAGGAAACTTATTGAATACTTCGTGAGTACCATATATATACCTCACCTCTCTCATATGAATTGTGGGTCTCACCATAAATTTAATTTGAAATTTTTTGTTATAAAATTACGGCAAAAATACATCTTTGGTCCCTATATTTTGGGCCAATTCTCATTTTAGTTCCTAAATTGATTTTGCGCCTGCCTTAGACCCTAAAAACAGAAAATCATTTTCATTTTGGTCATTGTTGTCAACCCACTAACAGTCCTACGTGACAAACAGAGTATATCATTGGCACAATAAATGCTGATGTAGCTATTAAAATAATATTTTAAAAATTTATTTGACATTTAAAAATTGTCACATCAGCATATAAATTAATAAAAAATAAAAAAGATTTAATGTATCAAAAACCAAAAAAAATAATTCAAATACTAAAATAATTCTAGTTTCTCTTAAATAATAAAAAAAACTGAAGAATTTTGATTTAAACTAAAATAATTCAAAAAACAAATACAAATAAAATTTAGTTGAAATTTGCCCAAAAACAATAAATTTAGTTGTATTTATAATTTGCCCCAAAAACAAATAATTTTTTTTTTTCAAACAAATTCTCCCTCTATCAAACCCGTTAGAGCCCTTGGATTTGTCTCTCTCAAACTGTTGGATGTCTCTTGGTTCAAGCTCTTTCGGTTCAAGCCATTGCCACTGCATCTGACGGCTAAAAACCCAGATCACAATACCTATCAGCCCTCACCCCAATACCTTTCAGCTCTCACCCTCCCATGCTCTCTCTCCCTCTTAGTTTCCTGTCCATAGCCCAGCCACCTCTGATCACTCTCTCCCACCCATCACTGACTCTGAGATCTAAGATCTATGTTAGAAATATACTTATTATTCCGGTCAGTTATTTGAAGTATTAATGAGACCGATTGCTCATCATTTTCTTCACCTTTTATCAAAAAGGAATTGTCTTTTGTGCTCTTTTAATCTCCACACACCGAGAATGGGACCCAACATCAATAGAGTTAACAATAGTGGTGATAATGGGTAGATTACCATCATTGTCAACATCTATGGAATGGGGTTTATTTCATGTGCTAGTTGGTCATTTTGACATCAACCAACGATTTCTAAAAGCTCCCATTTTGGGAAGAACAATATGGTTTTTTGGTTGTTAGGATATGTGCCCTTAAATCCTATTGTATGATGCTATGTATGACATTATGTATGACTTAATGTTATGTTTAATAAAATTGTTTATTTTTATCTAAAATAATGGTAACATGAATATTTGGACATTATCATATAGTCCATGAGATGCATTGTATGTGATTTAGTCACAGAAGATATAAATCACAAGTTCTTTGTAAACTCAGAATTTGTAGTTCGTAGTTGGTGATGAAATTGGGCATTTCATCTGCGAAGACTATAACGTATCAACTAAGATGATTTGTCTTGATCATGGAAGTGGTGACTTCTAGTTGATATGTTGATATGTTTTAAGAGTTAAGACATATTGAACTGGACCGCTGTGAGATTTATTATTCTCCTAACGACTATCAAATGAATAATAAATTTCACGACTTCTATTTGCATGAACTCTTAATCCTGAGAGAGTCTATATTTATGACTTTGTATTACTACGAATATTTTATGAAGGGGTTGCATGTAAAATAAAATCTTTGGATATAATTTATTAATAAGGCCTAGAGTGCAATTATATTTATATAGTGGTATTAAATATAATTAATGGTAACTTTGGACTTGTCAAGAGTTGACGGAAAAGCCTAAGGCCCATTGGAGCTAGTGTCTTATTGGTCCCTTTTGGTCCCATTCCAAGCCACACACTAAAGCCCAATTGGAAAGGCCCAATAGGCCGGCCCAATTAGATAATCAGTTAGTTATAAAGGGAGAAACATACAGAATTTTTTAATGTGATTTTCGTAGAGAAAAGAAAGAGTGTGAGACACACTTTTATTCTCCCTTTTGGAAACTGATTGAGAGACCACACATCTTGGGCGTAAAGTGGAATTGGAGTGAAGATTAAAAGTTTTCCCAAGTGCTTCTAATCTTTGTTTTGAAATTCTCCACACCAAGGTACGCTATCTTGTTTTTAAGTTCTGAAATTTACAGAGTGCATGTTATCAATCATGAATGAAATAGATCCTTGTTTGTTACTTCCGCTGTGTGTTTTGTATGAGATACAAAACCAGATTTTTATCCAACAGTTGATTTGGTTGTGTGAGACTCATTTATTTCTTTGATGATTTTGATTTTGGTTGTTTGATATGAGTTAGGGATTATGATTTTCAAATCTAGGTTTTTTTTTTTTTTTTTTTGGGTTTTAGTTATGTGTGGCATTATGATCTTTGTGTGATGAAATTGTTGTTAAATATTTGACACATCATTTTCATGTACACAACCAAACATTATAAAATGAAAAATATTTTCCTAAAAATATTTTACTTCTACAAATATTTTACATCAAAATAAACAGAGCGTAAAATATAAAAAATTAATTAGAAATTTTATATCTCGAAAAGTAATAAGAAAGGGGTTTTAACTAAAAAAAAAATTAATATAGAAAATCAAATAAATATGATTTAATTAATATTAAAAAAATCCATCTAAATATATACCCAATCTCAATTCTCAAAATATATCTAGTCAATCCTGAAATGTATTATTTTCTTCATTTAATTTTGTTCTTTATTTATATTATATATTATATAATTGAAAGGTATATATAGTATATAGTATAATGATTTTTTAAGATAGTATACTCTTAGTCATAGATACAAGAAATAATATCTTTTTTTCCAATCTTAACTACCAAATAAATACTAAAAAACAAAAATTAATTAAGAAGCTTTAATTTATGGTGTGTTTGTTTGGATGTGAAACATGGTAAATGGAAAACTTTGGAGAGAAAATAGGAAAGAAATTTTTTTTGAAGTGTGTTTAGTTAAGTGGGGAGGGAGGAAAATAAATGGTGGAGCCAAGTATATTTTCTCTTTGGAACCACTAAAAAGTTTTTTTTCCCAAAATGGAGAGAAAACTAAGTGGAGATGAGTTTTTTCTTAATTGACAAAAATACCCATATGCACATGGGCTTCTTCAAGTTGCCGTTATTTTTTTTTTCTTCTCCCCATAATAGTCATTGCATTTTTTTTGTTTTGGTTTTGTCTGAACAGTAAGTAACGTTGCCTCTTTCTTTTTATTTTTTCCTGTTTTTTTTTTTTTTTCTTTTGATTTTCTAGGGCCTGGGTGTGCTCTTTTTTTTTTTTGGGTAGTAATGTGGCCTCTCTTTTTTCCCTAGGGCCTGTGATAGTTGTTGTTTTTTTTTTTTTTTTCACTAGACGTGATTTTTTTTTGGGACATGATTTATATTTTTTTAATAAATTTGGGTAATTGCTCTTTGTTTTTTTGGGGTTATTTGTCACTTTTTTGTTTTAATTGGGCATTATTCTTTAATAATGGTATATTAGTATATTTACTCAAACTTATTTTTTTTATCCCTCCACTTTTCAACTTCCAACCAAACAAAAAGGAAATAAAATAAAATCTTTTCTATCCTCTCACTATTTTCTATCTTCCCATTTTTCCACCGTACCAACCATATGGACCCTTAAGAAAATGGTGTTGAAAAGGTATCTTAAGGTATTCAAAAGTATTCACATTGTATAGGCATCCATGCATTCTTGACGCGAATGTTACTAGTTTGACATTTTCCAAACAATTTTTTGTTAGTTTATTATATATCCGAAGAAGACTCAGGCCAAGAAAAAAGACATTGGATCTTTATTACAAGATTTAAAACCAAGTTTAAAACCAACCAAACATTTTCTTCTACAAAGGTTGTCGTGGATTTCTTTCTAACTCATGAACCCAAAAACCTGTGCAATGGTTTCTTCAACACTTCCTCATTGTTGTTTTCTCTTGCTTATATATACTTCTGCTTCCTCCTCTCCTTCCCACTGTTTTCACTTACACCACAGATGACCGTGACATACAGCAAGGAACTGGTCAACACTCAGTTATTTACAACGTAACCTATTATCAACTATCTCAAATGCTTACCTTTCAACTGAGAGTGATTATACGTACAATGAAGGAGCTGGGGGCACAAAAACTTCAATTACACCCTCAAGCATTTGTGTGATCGTTTTCTTGAATACACCAAATTGCCTCAATTACAAGCCTCTCTAGCCTCTTCATGTCATTGCTTGCTTCCTCATCGTTTTCTAGCAACTACGCTAATTTTTTTTTTTTAGTGAATTAATGAATTTCATTGATACGGCACCGTTTTGCTATAGATTTGCTAAAGGATTTAATGAAACGGTGTCGCGGCACTTAAGTGTAATGAGCTCAGTAGTTTGTTATTAAAAATAGAACACGTGTGGTATTACTCTTATTGGCAATTAAGTGTGACGAACTTTCCCAGTAATCCTGAAATTAGTTTCAGAGTTTTCTTCTTCTTCAATTAGAATGTACATAAATAAATAACACTAAAAAAAAAAAAAAAGAATGCATATAAAGAGTTAGTCTTTGTAACCTCTTCTCACAACTATTTGAGGTTCGTTTATTTTGTTGAAATTGAAAACTTTTTACTTAAAATATTATAAATAAAGGTAAAAATTAGCTAAAACAGTGCAGTAGGACCCATGAGTAGTATCAAAAAATGGGACCCATGAGTAGTATCAAAAAGTAAAGTGAAACCCATGAATAATAACAAAAATAAACTATAGTAAAATATGCTAGTAAAAAATAAGCTATCCAAATAGATATCTCTTTTTTCATTCAATAAAACTGTGAGATTTATTTTTGGAGTGATTCTTCAAGTTTTTAGAGGTACCAATATATTTGTTCAACATTAAAAGTATTTTTTTTTTGTTTTTCTTATTTTTTCTTTTTTAATTTGAGAAGAAACATGAATAGTATCTAGGTGTCTCAAATGATGAAGCATTGATGACTTTGATAGCGAATTATCCAGTTCCTAGTTCTCTCACAATATTATTGCCCAATTAATGTTCAAAGCCTGCCTCAAATACAATGACTTATGTCTTTTGTTATCTTAATTCTTTTTTTATTTGCTTTCTTTCTTAAAAATGTGTTCATCAAAATTTAAGCAAGCTAAACATCGTAATCAGACTCATAAAATAAGATGATAAAAAAGGAACTATGAATAACAAAATATTCATTGCAAATGGTTGTAGGTATTTAATTTGATGAAGAGTTTCAATTGTAACATATAGCATCATTTATTGCAAAAATTTAAATATTATGATAATGTTTTATCAAAACTTAGTTGTCTACTGTTGGAAGATAACGACATTTATTATCATTCTTAGTAGAATTTTTTTGCGAATAGATATTGTTTTTAGTAAATAGGTTTTAAGAAATTATCGTAGTAAATTAGCATAGTAAATAGATGGTCATATGTTAAATAACTATTCTAAGTTTAAGTACATACTTTCTTACTATTTAAAAAAAAAAAATTCTATCTTAAATTTTCTCACTCATGGGGCAACACGTGCAACCCCTACTAGTTATAAAAAATAAGGAAATGTTGAGAAGCACCTTGCACCGTAAGGTATTGGTTAAAGTTTCTTTAATGTGAATCTATATAATAAAAAAATGAGATAAATAAAGAAAAGACAAAAATTCATTTTTAAAGTTGAAAAAATAACATAAAATTGCAAAAAAACAATTGTTAGAATAAAAGTAAAAAAAAAGTGATTGTTAACGGGCACATTGTGGTTAACACAACCCTGTTAAAAAAACAAGAAAAATAAATTCTATATAGGAATTAATGTCCATAAGGGTCCGTTTGGTTAGAGGAGTAAAAAAGTAGGAGCATCGAAAATGTGGAAAGATGGAAAAGTGGGAGGAAAGAAAAAAATTGGCTAAATTACATATTTGGTCCCTAGCCTTTACATCAGATTTCAATTTAGTCTCTAACCTTTCAATTGTGTCAAGTTGGTCCATAACTTTTCAATGTTATGTTAATTTAGTCCCTACCATTATCTAATGGATGGAAATGCCTTCTGTGTTAAATGATCTAAATAAAAAAAAAATTGCCATATCATTTGCCACCTAGACTAACATGTCATCATTTTTAATTTTATTTTATAAAATGTCAGCATAATTTTAAATTAAAAAAGAAAAAGAAAAATAGCAAATAATTGAATCCCTAACTAAATCCCTAATGAAATATGAAAAATCCCTTTCCTCAAAAAACAACAAAAATCCCTAAGTCACAACCACTATATCTTCACGTTTTGGTCCTTAGAGATTATACCGAAGGTGGCCAGAGATTACATCAAAGGTGATGCTTGATGACAACAATTGGATCTAAGGACCAACAGAGTAGCTGAGTATAACAAGAGATCACAAGAGATTACAAGTAAAAGGAATTTTACCACTAATCCACTAATCAAAAACTAGCTAGTAAGTGTAAATTAAGGGCAGCCCTTTTCTCACAGCATTCACAAATGGCAACATTTAATTCAATCACCTATCTGATTCTCAACCAAAAAAAAAAAAATTATCAGTGTGGTGTGGGACATAGACGACATTGCTAGTTTGAAATATCATCGAGTTATTGCTAATTGCTATATGAAAATGTTGCAATTATTGAGTGATCGTAAATATTGGAAATAAAATTAATAATTATTGCAAAAATTGTTAACTTATAAAACGTACGTAAACATTGGTTTAGGATTCCCTTTGAGCCTCATCCAGCATTCCATGATCAAAACAAATTAAGGTCATTTGATGACTATTTGAGTATTATAATAATAATAATGGAGACAAACTCATTGCCTTTGCTCAGCTTAGGTGGAGTCACAGGCACACACTATGGTAGGGTAGTGGTATCTTTAGGTAGTTAATTTTGTTCCCCATCTTTTTCTTTTTTTTGATGAGAAACCAATTATTTACATATATAAGGCTACTTTTCGCACATGATCGTGCTCTTTTGGTGAAGAAATTTGAAGTGCGACGCTGCATCAGGTGGTGGGATCAGGCTGTTGGTACAGGCCACACTACTTTATGTCAAGACTTGAAAAATATCATCGGATGCTTCATCGTTCTCTCTGTAGACTTTAAATGAGTAAAATTTATGAGGACAATATATTGGTTTAATTTTTATCTGCTATTAATGTAAATTGTACACAATTGCACGACAGTGTGTACAATATAATGTTGTAGTATAAATTTGTACAATATTGTATATAGTCTATAATCATGCAAGTTTTACATGTGTAGTAGAAAGTAAACTAATAATTTTTCAATTTATAGTTAACAAGGATATGGTTTTATAAACCTCATGTTTAGCTTCTATTGTTTTCGTCAAACTCATACAATGATTAAATTGTAACAATTTGAAGTCATATAGTTGTGCATATTAAACTTTAGACTTTTATTTTATAAAATATTGAATCATGATATTTGTTTTACAATTATTTCCAAATGTGATTATTTATTCACTCATTTTTACTGAAAATAATAAATTATTATAAAAAGAGCTAGCTATATGAATTTAAGCGTCCGTTTGGAGACAACTTATGTAGATTTTGTTGAAAACATTATAGATAAAAGTTAAAAGGTAAATAAAATAAGTAGAAGATACATGTGAGATTTGCAGAAACTAGAAAAAAAGAAAAAGAAAAAAAAAGCTGGTTTATAATCAAGACCCTAGCGCGTACTAAGTCATATAATTGCCCATATTTTTTTCTCTTCCATTAAAACATTTTCTTCTTTATTTTCCTTTCTTTTATATAACTTTTGAATATTAAAAAATATTACAAAATATGAAAAATTTTATTTTTATATTTTTTTAGTGAAGCTATTTAATGTCCTCAATACATGGCTATTGAATTGACTATAAAGTACACTTTTAACCCAGAAACTTCTGTGATATAGCAATGTAAAATTAAAGCATAAGTAATTTTTTTTTTTTTTTTGGGTAAAGTAGATATTGGATTAAAACTTAAGTGGGCAAAGCCACTTCATTACAACAACGGTCCTAGGTTGTGCCCAGCTTGTCTATAAATAAAAGAGATACAATAGCAGATGGAGGGGTATCAAAAATAACAAAACTCTCCTCCATATTAGTCCCAAGCCTTGCTAATCTATCAGCACACTTATTCCCTTCCCTGTAGCAAATCCCTGCAATCATCAACAAGAGAGGCAACCTCACTATTAGTTGCTGCTGCATTTGTTAGTAAGGAAATAATGAAAGAGGCATCCACTTCCACTTCCACTTCCACTGCATTGAGCCCAAGACTTAGACACAACATTAATCCGTCCCTCAAAGCCCAAAATTCTGCAGCAAGGCAGGTGGTAAAGCCAGTAGATCTTGCAAAACCACTAACCCATTCCCCAAGACAATTCCTAATTATGCCACCTCCACCTGCAAGGCCCGGACTGCCAAGCATAGACCCATCAGTATTTAACTTAAACCACGTAGGTTGCGGTTTAATCCATCCCACTGCTACCCTCACTGTTCTTGTGGTATTTACATGATCCAATACACAATAAAAATATTCAGCCACCTAATTTTCCACGGTCTTATGAAGATTAAAGGAGGAAGAGCTTGCAAAAAGTCTCTTATTTCTAAACAACCAAAGATTCTAGATTCCAAAATGGAAGAAAGTTGCCAACTGTTGGTCCTTACTAATCATGCAGGACGATGCACAAGCATTTAATCTGAACCAGTCAGAAAAGTCAAGATCAAAGGAGTTTCGGAGATGAGAGGGGCATTCAGAATCAGCCCAAAACTTACTGACAATCAGGCAATCTTTAAGCACATGAGCCATAGTTTCTTGTTCTTCATAGCACCTATCACAGGACGTATCACCATGAAAACCTCTCTGGGCTAAAATGGACTTCGTGGGGATGCTTTCCAACAAGCATTTCCAGACAAACATTTGGATTTTTGGCAAAGTCTTTAACTTTCACACCCAGCTACCTGCAAAGTTGGGCTCTTTTGGGTTTAAACCAGTGGCTAACATATAAGCATTCTTCGAATCAAAGTCTCCATTCGAACTATAAATCCAGCATACATGATCCTCCCTTCTAGAAGCAGCCCGAATGGGGATGGCTCGGATAGATTGGACCAGGAGGGCAGGCAACTCAAAAGAAATATTGTGTAAATCCCATACTCCATCATTTTGAACATTAGAGACCCTAAGACCTTCCTCTCTCTTGTTCAGGAGTCCTTCCAGAAAGCTTCTGATTGACCCAAAATCCAGCCACTTGTCAGCCCAAAAGGAGAGTTGGCTATTTGACCTAATGACCCATTTCGACCCTTTTTCACACAGTGGGGCTCCCTTATTAATTGCTGCCCACGTTCTTGACTTTAGTGCTTTACTAGAATCCAACCTCCTACAATACTTATGCCTTAGAACTTTAACCCAAGGTTTCTCCCCATCGTTCTTCATTATCCAACACAATTTCGCAGCTAAAGTGAGATTTCTTTCCTTGGCTACATGAAGGTCGAGCCCCCCTCTAGATTTTGGTTTTGTTACTTTCTTTCATCCAACCAAATGTAGTTTCCTTTCTCTTCCGTGGAACCCCATAAGAAATTCCTACTAATCCTATCCAAATTGGTAAGAATCCTTTCAGGCAGAAAGCACCCCTGTATGACATAAGAGGGGATAGCTGATAGGATAGCTTTTGTTAGAGTTAGCCTCCCTACCATAGAAAGCAAATTGGATTTCCAACCCTGAAGCTTTGCCTGGACTTTATCAAGAACATAGTCAAAATCATGAGAGGAAGAATTTCCAAACTTAATGGGGAATCCCAAATACTTCCCAAAATTATGAGTGGAGGAAATTCCCAGGATATTGCTAAGAGTTTCTCTGGTCTCCGAACTCACATCGGCAGAAAAGAGCACTTTTGATTTACTCAAGTTAACTTTTTGCCCTGAAATCTCACAAAAGGTATCCAAAACATCCTTCACACTTTGACAATTTTTCCTATCTGCTTTCGCAAATAGGACCAAATCATCAGTGAAGAAAATGTGAGAAAAAGCAGGACCAGACCGAGATGCCTTGAGGGGGTTCCATAGATTATTTGCACATATGTCATCAATTAAGAAGCCCAACAACTCCACGCACAAGATGAACAAATAAGGGGAGAGAGGATCCCCTTGTCTAATGCCCCGAGAAAGGAGAAAAGGATCCGGACAACCACCATTGAAGAGCATAGAAATAGATGAACCAGAGATGCAACTCATGATGAGCCTAATCAACTTGGGAGGAAAATTATACGTATTTAACATATCCCGGATAAAGTGCGATTCCATTCTATCATATGCCTTTTCAAGATCCACCTTAATTACCATGTAACCTTTCTTTCCTTTTTTTTGTTTCATGGAGTGAATGAGCTCTTGAACGATAATCATATTATCTATACCTTTTCTACCAGGAACAAAAGCAGACTGAAGAGGAGAAATAAGATTATTCAGCATGGGTCTCAATCTATGAACCAGAACTTTAGAAACAAGTTTGTAAATCGTGTTACATAAGCTAATGGGCCTAAAAATACCCAAGCAGTCAACCCCTAGGCATTTGGGTATTAGGGTGATGAGGGTCTCATTTAAATGATTTAGCATTTTCCCACTCTCAAAAATATCAACTACTTGCTTCACAACCGAGTCCTTAACAATATGCCAATTTCTTTGATAAAACCCAGCATGATATCCATCAGGACCTAGAGCTTTGAAAGGCTTCATACTCCAGAGACTAGCCTCAACCTCCTTCCTGGTCACCTCCCCATCAAGAACTGCCCTTTCCTCCTCCGATAAATGGCAAGGCCAGCTTGGTATGTTCCAAGGAACCCTTGGCCCCATACCATGGCAAGTTTCAAATAGAGCACAGTAACCTTCCCTTAATAAAACAGCTATCTCCTCCTCCTTGTGAACAAGATTTCCCATCCTATCTTTAAGGCAAGAAATTTTATTTCTTTTTCTCCTAATTAGAGTGGACGTATGGAAAAAAGCAGTATTCCTGTCACCTTGGATAAGCCAATTATACCGAGACTTGATAGACCACAATTTCTCTTCCTGCTAGCTAAATTCCCAATACTCCTCACTAAGCTGCTTTTCCAAGTCAATAAGGAAGTTACCAGGACCATTGGCTAAAGCCTTTTGGATACCATTAGGCCTTGCTACAATTCTAGATTTTCTCTTAAAAATATTCCCAAAGGTCTCCTTATTCCATATCTTAATTGCTTCAATGAATTTTCACAAGTTTCCATCCAACTTGTGATGCTCCATCCAATTATCCGACAGAAGGTTCCCAAACAGTGGGTGAGACATCCACACCGGTTGAAATCTAAAAGGTTTGGGAAGGTGGAGTCTTGGGGATTTCTCTAAGGATAATAGGATAGGGCAGTGATCAGAGTGGATTCTAGTTAAGTGTTCTACAGTGGCTTCTGGGTACAAATTGAACCAAGCACTATTAGCAAATGCTCTGTCCAAACGATCCTGAATAAAATGACCAACCTCATGCTTATTAACCCATGTAAACCTGGCTCCATGAAAACCCAAATCAATCATCTCACAAGAGTCCAGACAGTCTTTAAAACGGAGAGCTCTATTCATATTCATCGGATTACCACCACTCTTATCATTAATTGAAAGAAATTCATTAAAATCACCCAACATCAACCAAGGAAGAGAATGCAGAGAAGCAACATTTGAGAGATTACCCCATAACAATTTACGCTCTACAAATCTAGGACTAGCATAAATACAAGTCGAGGACTAGCATAAATACAAGTTAGAACCCAAGAAAGGTCAGAGGACCATACCTTAATAATAGCATGAATTTCCTGCTCCATTTTTGCCAATTGATTGACCTCCACCTCTTCAGACTTCCACAATAACTATAAACCTCCAGCGTAGCCAATGGTGTCAATGTGATTTGCCCCATCAAATGGAAGATCAGTTATATCCTTAGCTCGATTTCCTCCAATTCGGGTTTCAGTAATAATTACCAAGGGTGGGTTGTGCTTACTGATAAGGTCATTCAGAGTAGGTTTAAAACGAGGGTTCAAAGTCCCTTTACAATTCCAACATATAATATTCATTGATACTGGAGGGAAAAACACCGAGTCCTTACTGATTTGTAGTTGGTTTCTCGCTTGATTCAGCAATTTGCAACTCAACTCTCTCAAACTAGCCGTGCCCATTCCTTCGTACTTCGACAAGCATATTGCATGCTCCATTATTCCCATTGTTCCTCCCTGGATGTTATCAGAAGATTGGTTTGGATACCTTCCCCACACATTTGAACTAGAGTAATGGCTTCCAAACACCCCTTCAAACTTATTGCTAAAATCAGCATCCCTGAAATTTTCTTTGTTCATATTCCCTCCAGCAAGTTTGATTTTGGCAAGGCTTGCTCCAGCGAAATTGTTGACAGCGCTCTCTACCCTATGATTTTTCCCTCCTCCCTTGATGGGATGTCCGATTGGAATCTTCACCACGGGTTTCCCCAGCTCAGCCAAGTCGAGTCTGTCAAGGGTAGGAACCCCTTTTTCTTGCTCTTGAGAGTGAGAGGGAAGATGTGACTCCAAGCCACCATTTGCTTCGGATCGAACCACCCCCAGATCATGGTGGGACTTGAGCGTATCTGATCCAACGTTGACAGGGCTAAACTCATAATTTTTCTGTTGATTTTTGTTGCCCATTGCTGCTGATTTATGCTCTCCCTGTGACTGCTGCTGCTTCTTTCCTTTCCCTTTCCCTTTAGACCCATTTTTTGTTGCGTGAATGGAGGTACTGAGAATGGTATGGGTTTGTGGCACGCCAACAGCACAAAAGGAAGGCATATGGGATACGCTTAGCACCTGCTTTGGAGAAGTGGACAGGCTGGCATAGCTTGAGACATCCAACCCCACTGACTTGCGCTTACCTTCAGCAGAGGAGCTAGGGGTACAAATTGATGGCATGATTGATGGACGGGACCGAAGCAGATAGCCCATATCTTTCCCATTAAAAGCCCCAAGTTGGGCCATGCTGGACTTTGAGTGATTTAGGCGGGCCATATTGTGCCTTGGGCCTTGTTTCCTTCTTTCCACTAACATCCAAGGCCCATATTCGTCTTTTACACTACCCTTACCCTCTGACTTTGGAACCTGCGTTTTATTCACATCATCCATTCCTTCCCCGGACTCCCTATTCTCCACCTGAACCTCCATTACCTCCTTGACTAGGTACGGACATGTCTCTTTTCGGTGTCCCAACCTTCCGCAGGCAAAACAAAGAGAGCTTATGCCCTCATACAACACTTCTTGCCCAAAACGTCCAATGAAGATCTTCCTCACCAACGGTTTTGAAATATCCACTTGGACACAAATTCTCGCGTACCTCCCTCGAGTCCCAGAGGCTGTGATAGCATCAATTTGTAACATAGGACCAGTGGCATTCCCTATCTCTTTCAAAACACCTATATCATAAAACTCAATAGGTAGCTGAGGTAGACGTGCCCAGACAGCCACTTTGGTGCAGGCAGTGGCATTTGGTTTGAAATACGGTTCCCATGCGCAAATGGTCAAGTAGTGCTCACCTATAAACCATGGCCCCCCTTTTAGAACCTTATCATAATCTTCAACCAAACCGAATTTAATCAAGAAGAAATCTTCCCCCAAATCGATACAGTCTAGTTTGCCAACAGGTTTCCATAGCTGCATAATTTTGGAGTGCAAAAATTGGAATCCAACAGTTCTTCCATGCACCTTAACAATGAACGAATGAGCCTATCTTTCCCTAATATGCAACTTGGTCTCTCTAGAGAGTTTGATAGACACTTAGAAAGTTTAATACGTTATTGTTGCACTGAAAGCATGACCACATAAATTAAGAAATGTCTCAGCTTGTTTGCATTCGGACCTTTCTTAGTAGATTAGTTTTTCAAATATCAACTTATTAAATAAATAAATAAACACTTTAAATGGGTTGAAAAATTAAATTATATGCACTATTTTTGGGATGTAAAAAAAAAAAAAAAAATTATTTCTAGATGGATATTATATTTAATATTAAGTAGGTTGAAATGGGTTGTGTGACTTGTGTCACATTCGCGTCAACCCAACATAACCCGTTTATTAAGCGTATTAGGTGGGTTGACTTAGGTCAACTCGACTTATTAGGGTTAAAAGATCATAACACAGTTATTAAATGGATTAGGTCAGATTGAGTTATTTAGTCGAATACTCCTACCTCGACATGGCACAAACCCGACACGATAACCCAAATTCCCAAATTGACACTCCTATTAATAATCACCAGTAAAAATATGTCATTTAAAATTGTAGTGAAAATGTCGTAGAAATATCATTTTTGTTGTTCTTGTTGCGGAAAAGTCATGAGTTTATTTTTCAAAGAAAAGAGACACTACAAAGAAAACAAAGGCAACACCAATCTAATCCCCTTATTTACGCTTTACTTTTTTTCTTTTTTTACATAAGCAGCTAAAGGCTCTAGTCTAATTCTCCAGGACCACCGCTAATACGGGAACAAAACTTTAAAATATTGTTTCATGTTCGGAAGACTATAAAATTCTTAAAGTTTCAGTCTTCCACTAACTTTAACAAAGTCGGAGAAACTTTAACATGATTTAAAGTTAGTGGAACTGCTGTATAAGGTTGTGTGGAAGAGGGACATCTACGTCTTTCACATAGTTTGATTGACCAGCACAATGACCCCGGTATGGTTCGTTGAAAGTTCAAAGAGTATTTTGGGCTTTACCCAGAAACTTCCATGATATTGCAATTAATGAAAAATGCATGTAACTTTGAAAGCAAGACTACATTAATTTATTCCAATTCTTTTCAGAAAGTTTCAAACCATGAATAAAGTCACACAATTACGACCAATATTTTATGAAATTATGGTGCCAATGCATGATCTCTTTAAATTAGATTATTGGATTACCAGAAAATATTTTAGAGCTTTCAGAATTACATCATTTGGCTCCAACCTCTAGGACCCAGAAGTGTTGGCTGGTTCATGTTCTTGTTATTCAAACAAAAAGCTATAGTTTGTTAAAGTCATAATAAACTTCACAACAAGCTCGTATATGTCTCCCATGCAGTACTGGTATTTGGTTCCATTGCTAGCAGTGAAATGATTTGCAATTTAAACCGACAATAAAGGAAATTTAAATAAGATTTAAGAATCCAATATGAAAAACAGCAAAACCCATACCAAATCAAGTGATTGACGGCCAAAAAAACACAAACTCATTGATATTTCGAAATTAAAAATAGGAGAAAACCACCAAATCATGAGAAAATTAACCTTAAGATTGTAACACTAGAGTAACGGTCGATTCGACATCTTTTTCAGGCCCCAATCAGCTTTGGATTTAAGTAGTCATTTTTTTTTTACCAGTTGGAGTGAAGTATTTTTGTTCAGAAGCCATATGAGAGAAAGTAACTGGGGAATGAATGCAATAGTGATCTTAACAAGTTTTGTAAAGCTACCTATCAACAAAAACAAGAAATTATGTTAAGCTACTGCCCTTTTTTGAATATTTGCAGATCCCACCTGTTATTGTGGCAGAGCAAAGAAAGAAGGTTGGCATCAAAGGAGGACACTTGGTCTTTTGTAGATAAATTTGATTTGTTGTATTTACTTTTTTTATCTTGTTTTGTGTACCGATGTGTATGAAATTTTCTTTGTTTAAATAAAATTCAAGGATGAAGACTTGCTCCCTTAGAATATCTCTTCTGATACAAGTTTCACATGCTTGAGATATTATTTTAACAAGTATACACTTAACGAAATTATTACAATGGGTCTGCCTCAAACTAAAAAGATTTGATTTGGGTTTGCTATAAATAAACAAAAAAAAAAAAAAAACACTTTTATGTTAATCTAGGTGGTAGATGATGTGGCAAATTATTATTATTTTTATTTGAAACCGTTTGACACGTCAAACTTTTCCATCCACTAGATAACAACAGTGACTAAATTAACACGACATTGAAAGATTAGAGACTAATTTGACACAATTGAAAGGTAAGGGACTAAATTGAAATCAAGTGTAAAGGATAGAGACCAAATATGTAATTTACCCAAAAAAATTTAATTTCCCTCTGTCTTGTTTGGTTGAGAGTGAAAAAATAGACGAATGGAAAAAAGTGAATTTGTATAAATTTATGCATATACCATTGTTAAAAAATGATGCCCAATTAAAACTGAAAAACTGATAAACAACCCCCCCAAAAAAATCAATCACCTAAATTTATTAAAAAAATAAAAATCATGTCCATAGAAAAAATCAAATCTAAAAAAAAAAAACACACACACACACACACAAAAAAAAGACAAAAGAAAAGAAAAAAAAAAAAAAAAAAAGAATACTATGCCTGCTTAGTAAATCTAAAGAAAAAGGAAAAAAAAAATGGTAGGCAACGTCCAAAAAATAAAGGGCAAGAAATGTCTTAGGAAAAAAAAAAAAAAGGCAAACAACTTCCACGACGAAAAAAAAGTGTGAAGAAGAGCAACGTGGATGAAGCTCATGTGCAACTGCCCATGGCATTTTCGTCCAAAAATAATGCTCAATTTCTTCCTCTAGTTTTCTCTCCATTTTAGGGAGAAAACTTTTTGGTGGGCTCGGGGAGAAAACACTTAGGCTCCACCATTTATTTTCTTTCCTCCCGCCTAATCAAACATGCTTTAAAAAAGTTTTCTTTTTCATTTTCTCTCCAAAGTTTTCTATCCACCATGTTTCATCTCCAAACAAACACACTATTATCTTAAAAGGTGGCAAAGTGGAGCAATGGCAGCCTCCATTTGGATACCACAATGAAAAATTAAAATGATTTTACTATTCAGTTTATTTTTGGTACTATTCATGAGCCTTAATGCACTTTTTGGTACTATTCATAAGCACTACTATACTATTTTAACTAACTTTTACCTTTATCTACAGTACTTTAAGCAATAAATTTTCAATTCCAGTAAAATAAGCGGTATCCAAACAGACCCGCTACTGGGTTAAAATGTATTGACTCCTTTAATTACATGCAATAGTGTGGCAGCACAAACAAATCACCAACAAATTTAAGTGCAGCGGAAAATAAATTTGACACGTGATTTGTTTACGAATAGGGAAAACTACTGAGGCAAAACCCCACCGAGTGATTTTAATGTCACCACTCTCAAGAATCTACTAATCAATAATAAGAGATTACAAGTAAAAGGAATCTTACTTCTAATCCACTAATCAAAAACTAGCTAGTAACTGTAAATTAAGGGCAATTCTTTTCTCACTGCTTTCACAAAATGGCAACATTTAATTCAATCACCTATCTGATTCTCAACCAAAAAAAATTATCAGTGTGGTGTGGGACATAGACGACATTGCTAGGTCCAAATATCATCGAGTTATTGCTAATTGCTATATGAAAATGTTGCAATTTTTGAATGATCGTAAAGATTGGAAACAAAATTAATAATTATTGCACAAATTGTTAACTTACAAAACGTACGTAAACATTGGTTTAGGATTGTCTGTGAGCCTCATCCAGCATTCCATGATCAAAGCAAAGGTCATTTGATGACTATTTGAGTATTATATATAATAATGGAGACAAACTCATTACCTTTGCTCAGCTCATGTGGAGGAGTCATAGGCACACACGGTGGTAGGGTAGCAATATCTTTAGGTAGTTGATTTTGTTCCCCATCTTTTCTTTTTTTCGATGAGAAACCAATTATTTACATATATAAAGCTACTTTTCGCACATGATCGTGCTCTTTCGGTGAAGAAATTTGAAGTGCGACTTTGCATCAGGTGGTGGGATTGGGCCATTGGTACAGGCCACACTACTTTAATTATGTCAAGACTTGAAAAATATCATCGGATGCTTCTTGTTCTCTTTGTAGACTTTAAATGAGTATTGCACTTTTTAATACTATTTATGAGTCTCACTGTACATTTTTATCTAACTTTTACCTATATTTACAGTAATTTCAATAAAAAAAATTTCAATTTCAATAAAATAAACGGTATTCAAACAGGCCTTAAATCACAAATTTACATTATATTTAATACCAATTTGTAACATATGTTGGAGAAAGTACATGTTGGGTACATATGTTATATATGAGACTTTTTTTCCTTCTTTTTTTTATTTTTATATTTGTGAATCATGCTAGGACATTATTGGCTAATTAAAAAAAAATTGATATTACTTTCGTATGAAATATAAAAATAAATAAAAAAGTTAGTTACTTTTTTACTTTTTCATAAATTTTTTAAAAATATTTAGTAAATTAATACTCTAATAACATTCATTAACTTTTTCTTTTTTTTTTTAAAACTTAGTGTTTGATAACATTTTCATAATAAATTTTAAGTGGTAGATTATTAAGAGTTGTTATTAATAAAAGAAAAAATAATTTTAGTAATAGGTTCAAATTAAAACCATAATTTACTGGCTATGATATATTATTAAAGTATTATAAATGTAACATTTATTTGCTTGAAATATTTAACTTTCTACCAAAATTGTATTTCTAGGATGATTTTTTCTGTTCTGTATACTTATTTGTTTTCCTTGGCCTTAGCTTTCTCATTTGTCAGAGCTTTTAATTAGTAGACAAATTTGAATGTGTAATTGACTTAGTGGGAAGAGGCACTTATTAATCTTGATTAGAAGATTTATCTTCCCCATTCATCACGCATTAAATTGTAAGAATACGTGTAACACTTTTACTGCCTTTATTTCTTTATTTATTTTTTTTATTTCTTTCACAGGGCAATGCATGAATTGCTTGAAAATTATTTAATGCTGCAAACATTAAAAAAATGCAATTCATTAAAAGGCTGATATTATAGCAACTAGCAATATGATGACAAGCGTAATGATAACACCTCTTATCACTAAAAACAAAATGATGACACGAATATTGCACCTTTGCTCTCTGTCCCATGCAATGACATTTCAAAGTTGTATTTAGCACCCCAATAAAAAACCAAGACCATTTCTACAAAATTTATTCAAAGTGTCAAACATTTTATCACCATAGCTTAGAAAGTATTTCCTCCCAATGACAATGCTAGTTTCCACTTTTCCAACACATGTTTCCACAAGTATCAGACTTATGAACACAATAATAGAAGTGATGCCATGATGTATTACAACACAAAACATTTTTCTTCAACCGAACGCATTTGAAATCTCTGCAGAATCATAATACTTCTAGATCTCTAATTAATAAGGTTCATTTTGAAAACAAATACATGCATTAAATTCTCATAGGAGTGAGTAAATAAAGGAGTAAACCATGCATGTACATTAGAGATACACTTGCGTTTCAAACACAATACCACAAACTCAATTAATAGGTGAGCCAATTTTGTCGAGTCAATGCATTTAGCCACACAAGCTACTACTAGCAAAAAAAGAAATTAAAAAAAAAAAAAAAAAAAAGGCAGAAAATTAAAACAGATCCGTGAGCCGTAAGAAAAGGAGCTGTTTTAAGCAGCCGACTAAGTAAGAGAGAGAAACACACAACAAGCACACAACATCATTTACAATACTCCATAAAAATGCAAAACCAATTATACACAAAACGTTTTATTCATATATACAAAGAGAGAAAGCGGGGACGGCACTCAACGCTTTGTATGTGATGACGCCATCTCACAACTCAAAAAACAATTAATCGAAAGTGTACTAACTATGATTTAAAGTTTGTGGAAGATAATCAGACAGCTGTGGAAGATAGTCTGACTATCTTCCACAGCTGTCTGACTTTAAATCATAGTTAGTATATGATTTAAACAGCTGTCTTCCACATGATTTAAATCATAGTTAGTATATGATTTAAATCATAGTTAAATCATAGTTAGTATATGATTTAACTATGATTTAAATCATAGTTAGTATATGACTATCTTCCACAGCTGCGGAAGATAGTCCCTCTACCTCTTTCTTATAGTTTGATTGAACGCAATGACCCCAGTATGATTCGTTGAAAGTTGAAAGAGTTATTTTGGACTTTACTCGTAAACTTCCAGGATATTGCAATTCATGTAAAATGCGTGTCATTTTTTGAATGCAAGACCACAATAAAGTCTAGCCCTTGCATCCATTCGCTCACCCTCTGCCTGTTCACTTTGCTCCCTTTCTATATTGACACCGCTTTCACAGCTTTCCTTCTCCTCCTCCTACTTTCAACTTTTTTCATCTTTCAGCTCGTCAATTCCAATGGCCTCATCTCACCAACTTAAGAACTTTGATGTTTTCTTGAGTTTTCGAGGTGAAGATACTCGCCGTGGTTTCGTAAGCCATTTATATAAGGCTTTGGATCAACAAGGTATTCGAACCTTCATTGATGATAATCTCCATAGGGGAGAAAACATTTCTGAAGAGCTTCTCAAAACCATTGAAAACTCAAGCGCATCAATAATTGTATTTTCTAAAAATTATGCATCCTCTAGTTGGTGTTTAGATGAACTTGCTAAGATTACGAAGTGTAGCAAAATAGTGCGACCAATTTTCTATAAAGTGGATCCATCTGAAGTTCGTAAGCAAACAGGGAATTATGGAAAAGAACTAACTAAGCATGAAGAAAAAATTAAAAATAAGATGAAGGTACAAAGGTGGAGGGAGGCTTTAACTAATGCAGCCAATAAATCTGGCTGGGACTACAAAGACAAAGACAGGTATTTGTATAGTACTACGTACTCCTGTTTGCTGATCTTCTAGAGTTTTAATGGTTTTGTGATGTCCATTAAATTTTATTGTTAATTAAACAACAACTAGAATTAATTGTTAGCTTTTATTTTCTCTTTAAATTTTACTAAATTATGAAAGTAAAATTTTCTTGTCATATCTTTTATACAATGCTTTTTTTTTAAAAAAAAAAAAAAAAAAAAATTGAGAAGAATCATTTATACTAAGCTAGTTAGCTATGGATTAAAGACGGAAATAAAAGAACTTAATATTAGATTACTTACCATTATTAATTAGGAATTTCACCCCTCATAATATTTGGAAAAATTTTAAATAATAAACTTAATTAATTTTTTCTAAGCATGTAGTGAGATCCAGTAAGATTATGTTGTCATCTAAGTGGACTTTTAATGCCACTTCATTCCAAAAGCTAATTGCTACCCAAAAAAATGAATTAAATAAAATCTTCAATCTGAGTTACATGTCGCTTACTTCATCTAACAACACTTCAACTGTGATGTAAAAATTAAACATCTTGCATTCAGTTTATGTTATTTATTTTTCATAGTCCAACTCGTTACATGTGTTAATTAAATGCTCTATGAATGACAGTGGCACTGAATCTGAACTTGTCCAAAAAATTGTTGAAGAGATCTTAAATTCTGAAATCATTCATATGCCATCAAATGTTGATACAATGCAACTGGTTGGAATAAATTCTCGCATAGAGGAGGTGACAAAACTTTTAGATATTGAATCAAATGATGTTCGCATGGTAAGGATCACTGGCCTTGGTGGAATAGGCAAAACTGCAATTGCAAAAGCTATTTATAATAGTTTTTCAAATCATTTCAAAGCAAAATGTTTTGTAGAGAATGTTAGAGAGTCATCAAATACAGAGGAAGGCAAAATACGTTTACAAGAGGCACTTCTTAAGGGTATCTTAGAGGATAAGAATTTGAGGGTGAGTAATATAAATGAAGGAACCACAAGGATAAATAGAATTCTTCGCCTAAAAGAGGTTCTTATCATTCTTGATGACGTGGATGATGACAACCAGATAGAAACATTGCTCGGACAATTTGAAGGCTTTGCTTTTCGAAGTAGGATCATTCTAACAACAAGAAATAAAAGATTGCTAGCTAATCCAAAAGGTCTTTCAACCTATGACTATGAGGTTGAAGAATTAGATGAAGATGAAGCTATTGAACTCTTTCGTAAGCATGCCTTTGCAAGTAACAAAGTCCCTGAAGATTATTTGGAACTTGAGAAACAAGCTATAAGATATGCCAAAGGCCTTCCTCTAGCTCTAAAAGTAATGGGTCGTGATTTGTGTGGGAAACCAATAGATGAATGGGATGATGCATTAGAGTGTTATAAAACAAATCCTCTTAAAGATATTCAAAATATACTAAAAAGAAGTTATGAAGGATTAACCGAAAATGAAAAGAATGTTTTCCTTGATATTGCATGTTTCTTCAAGGGATATGACATGGGTTTTAATATGATTAAGGATGTACTGAAAGCTTGTGGTTTAAACCCAGTATATGGTATTCGAAATCTTATTGATAAGTGTCTGTTGACTATTGATCAAGATAATTATTATTTGTCGATGCACGACTTATTACAACAAATGGGTATGGACATTGTTCGACAAGAAGCACCACAAAAGCCTGGGGAACGTAGCAGACTATGGTGTTATGAGGAAGCTCTTGATGTATTAACTGAAGATATGGTATGTATGTTATTTTGATACACTTCCTCCCTTTACTTCACATGAGGGATGTATTACACTTTTTTCCCTTTTTTATTTATTTATTTGTTTTGAATATTATTTTTGTTTAAAGTTTATTAACTATTATATGTTTTGGTGATTCACTTACCCTATTGTTCAACTAGGGTTCAGATAAAATTCAAAGCATAATATTGTGGCCGCCTAAATCAGAACCAGTAGAGGTGCAAATAAAGGCACAATTTTGTAAGATGAAAAATCTTAGATTGCTTTTGATTCGTAATGTACGTTGTCGCAATGGACCCCTTGTATGTCTTCCCAATAAATTAAGCTTGCTTGATTGGCATGGATATCCATTTTCTTCATGGCCATCTAATTTTTTTCCTAAAAAACTGATTGTGCTCAACATGCCTTATGGCCAATTAAAGGAACCAGTACTCAAGCAGGTATGATCATTAGCATTTATAAATTATTATTTTCTCAAAGTTTTTAATTTTTAATTTATATATATACTTCTTTAAAGATTAAACCATGTTCTAACTTTCAATTTTTTTTTCTACAGAATTTTGTATCCGTGACATATATGGACTTCAGTTGGTGCAATCTGATTACGAAAATACCTGACTTATCAATGACCCCAAATGTAACGACATTGAAACTTGTTTACTGTAGAAATTTAGTTGAGATTAATGACTCCGTGGGGCATCTTGATAAGCTTAAAGTGTGGGACCTTGAAAGTTGCGGAAAACTTGAAACTCTTCCGAACTGTCTCACGATGAAATCTCTTACATCTTTTAATCTACTAGGCTGCAAGAGGCTTAAGATGTTCCCAAATATCTTGCACGAAATGAAAGGTGTTGAATATTTACGTCTTCAGGGGAACTGTACTAATGCATTGCCTCCGTCATTTGGGAACTTGATTGGGCTTAAGCACTTAGCTGTATTACCGTATTCAGGAGAGGCACATCTTCCGGGCAGCATCTATAATTTACAACATATAGAGGCGCTTGAATTTAGTGGCAATGTCATATTTCCAAAGAATGTGAAGATTGATAGACAGCCAGTGTGCAACTTTCTTGGTTGCTCTTCCAAATATGTTTTTCCAATGTTGAAACAACTACAACTTCTTGGCATTGAAATTCACTTAGAAATAGAATTTATTTTGAATTATTGTTGCCCCCTCACACTGGAAGAGTTGCGCATCTTCAACAGCAAAGTTGTCACCCTCCCAGAAAGCATGAGCAGATGTGAGAGATTACATACACTAATTATTTCAGATTGCGATGAGTTTCGGGAAATCCAGAGGCTTCCACATGGTATAAGACGCGTAGAAGTAGTAAATTGCCGCTCGCTGGATTTACAATCATTGTTTCAGGTATATCTCTCTCTTAAAGATATTAAGAAACTATTTGTGTTACCTTCACAAATACTACATGATTTGCTAAGATGTAACTTGTTGAATTTGCTAATTGCATGCAGCCGCTTCCAGAAATTATAGGGCTTCCACCAAATCTACGACCATGTTTAGGTGTAACAAGCCACCTGTTAATATTTCCACGCTCATCTACAATATTTGGGAGACAAACCCGCCGTTGTGAATATAGTTTTAAGGCAACAGGAAATGAGAATGATATTCCAAATTGGTTCAACCATCAAAGGCATGGAAATTTAATATCATTCTCAATTGGTCCCGAATTTCCAACAATTGCTCTCTGTATGGCTTTTGGAATACATGATCCTTGTGCGAGGCCGTCTGCAATAGCTTTCGATGATGATTTTAATTATGATTTTGATTATGTTTTTAATTATCAAGTCGTCATTTCCATCAATGGTAGTGAACGAACGTTTGAAAGTAAATTCATTGAAATAGATAGGAGCTTTAGACTTCTCTGTTTTTCCTGTAGACCTCAGAGCTCATTGCAGGAACTATTTCGGGGCTTGCAACTAACTGATCAGAATCATGTTGAGATCCTCTGTAGAACTTTCCCTGATCCTTCATCCAGAGAAATTGGTCCTGGCGTTAAAAGGATAGGAGTCCATGTAGAATGCAATTGCCCTCCTCCTCAAAATCCCAGTATCTCTTTGGCTGGAGGCGGAAGAGAGGATTGCTGGAGCGAAAGCGTGATGGCGGTGTTCGACAGGCTCGCCACGCTCCCGAAAGTGCCGGTGGGAATTCCGGTCAGTAGGCGGTCCTTGGCGACCGCCGCCGCGGGTAGTGTAGGTGGTGGTAATGTGGAGAGGAGGAGGAGGAGGGAATGTGGAGAGGAGGATGAGGAGGAGGAGGAGGAGGGGGATGGGGGAATGTAGTGAGGGAATTGACTCAATCGATATTGAGGTTTGAGGAGGCGTATGAGCAAGCTGAGAGCGTGAAGCTGCAGCAGGTGGTGGAGATGGAAAAGCAGAGAATGAAGTTTGCTAAGGAGTTGGAGTTGCAGAGGATGCAGTGACTTAGGTTTGGCATTCGACTCATCATATGTTGATCTGTTTGATTTGGGCTCATCTTCAGTGGCCCAGCCGGTAACGCCCCAAGTTAAAAAAACGAAAAAGATAAGTAAAGGTCTGATTTTCTTTTTTAGTGCCCCACCTAATTTCCACCGCTCATCTCCTTGGCCGCCTCACCTCTTTCTTCTTCTTCATTTTTCCCTCAAACACTCTCTTCACTCTCTCATCCTCTCCCACCGGTACACTCCATACCACCATCTCAGGCAAGATCACCAGGAAAATCTTTAAGAATATCTAAGCACCTTCACATATTTTATTTGAGGTAATAGTTCTAATCTCTTTTGATAGGTTTTATGCTCTTGTTTGAGGTTATTTTCATCTAAGCTTTGATAAGGATTCCCATATGATTTATGAGTTTTAGAAGTGATATTTATGTGTTTATATGTATGGGTTTTGTATTGGTGGAATTATTTGATGAGTGGGTTTATGGTTGTGCTAATGGTGGCTATCTAAAGTGTATTTATGTATTAAATTTTGGGGTTTTGAGTTATAACATGTGGTAGTTGGTAAAACTAATTTTTTCCATTGCTATTGGTTTTATTTGAAGTTAGTTGAAGTTTTAAATTTCTTGTCTTGGAGGATATTGTGATTTTGCTTTCAACTCCAATCTGTTTCCACTGTGGGAGAGAATGGGAAGACTCTTGATTGGTCTGTTTTTGATGGTCTTTTTATTTTTGTTTTTTATTTTTAAGTAATTGTAATTTATCAATTGGACTGTTCAATGGGACATTGGTCTCATCATGACAAAGATGCTCTAAGCCATAGATGCAAACATTTGAGAAGGGAATATAATGAGAAATGTAACCACTGATATTATGTCTAGTATTCTTATATCCAATCTTGTATCTTTAGAACATTTGTTGTTCTTTATGCTGCATCCTTACGCTTCGTTATATAGAAATTAATCTGTTCTGAGTTGTCACAGATTATTGTTGCATAGAGTGAAGAGGTTTCTGATGGAGATGTAATGCAGACTTCGATGATAAAGACCCTAATTTGATGATTGGTATGTTTCTTGTTTCAGCGTTGAGAGCTTTCCCCAGTAATTCAAGAACGTTATTGTCTGCTTCTATTACTTCTATTGTCTTATATGTGTTGTTCCTTAACCTAAATATCAATGTTCTTTCAGTTGCATTATTTCATTTTCTGTATTGCTATCCTAAAATCTGATGTTATAGAACTGATTATTGTGCTTATTTCTTTTTATAGAATATGATGCCCCTACTCAGCTTGTCAAGCCTTGTGAGCACAACACCAGGTTAAGTTTATTATCAATTTTAGTAAGGCTTGCTGTTATTAGTTTGCTATTAAAAGTTTATTTGCTTTTTTGTTGAAATTTGACAAAATTACAGTTTTAAACTCATAAATGAGGTTTGGCGTATTCTATTTTATGTTTTTGACAGGAAATCTTTCTTTAAAAAAAAAAAAAAAAATACTGTAATAAAAAGAAGAAGTCTGCATTGTTTTCTGCAAGTGTTTATGTGTTACTGTTCATGGTCATGCTTCATATTATCTGGATCTAAAGAACTAGTCACAATAAAATGCTAATGCTATATGATTCCAATCCGTAAGGTCCATGACGGATCTTGTAAAGGATAGTGGAATAAAGCATCAATACTAATTTGATTGAACCTAACATTTTATACCTAGTTAGTTGAATAAAATGCTAATTCATTATTGACACAATAATTTGATATGTATGGCACCATTTTCCTTTTCCTTATCTTATTTGTGTCATTGAAACTTGGAATAAAATGTGAAAAAAGGTGGCAAAGGATCCAAACGGGAAAGAGATAAATGCGTTAGCACAACACATACAGAACCTGCTGACACCATCAACACCATTATTCTTCAATACCCTCTATGATCCATATAGGGAAGGAGCTGACTTTGTTCATGGATACCCCTTTAGCTTGAGAGAAGGAGTGTCTACTACAATCTCTCATGGGCTGTGGCTCAACATTCCTGACTATGATGCCCCTACTCAGCTTGTCAAGCCTCGTGAGTGCAACACCAGGTTAAGTTTATTATCACTCTTAGTAAGGCTTGCTGTTGTTTCTTTTATTGGTTTGTCATTGCTGAACTATGATTTATTTTTATTTTTATTTTTTTGGTTATCAGTATTATCTCACAAAATGTTCTGTTTTAATACATTTGGTAATACGCTATTCTGTATTTTTCTCAATCAACTTTCAACTTGATGTTTTTCTTTTCCATGGTTGCCAAATAGAGTTGAAGATTATTATCTGATTTTTCAATTTTGTAGGGCATGATTCCTTAGTATTGTTGGAATAGGTATTTTTTAAGTCTATGACTTCTTTTTTATTATGGTTTGGACTTTGGACTATTGCTGCATTTTTTTTCCTAAAGTTTTAAAATTCTCTAATAATTTCCTGGACTCTCACTCATTCAATTTTGGTGTGTGTGTCTGTAAAAACTGCTTATGAAAATCCAGGTATTAGCAAGTTGATCAGGGTGTTGGTTTCATGTAATGGTGTCTGTAAGATTTTCTTTTCCCAAGCCTATAACAGACTGACTGAGATTTATATTTACTTTGATTTAGAGTTTTATCTGAAGTTGCAAAATTTTAAAGAACTCTAAAAATTTTAAAATTAAGATCTTTTGAATGAACATACCATAATAGAACTTTCCCAATTTTCAAAGATTTATAAGAAATAACAACCATGATGAAAGGCAAAATTACCAAACTCTGGACATTGAGGACTATGAGCCAGGGCTCTCTCTCTCTCTTAATACTACCTATAAGTAGAAAAGATTGGTACAATCAATTCATGACTTCCTAGAACTAGATTTTTTTTCAAGTATACAATTTTGTTTTCAACACCGTTTCAGTGTATGTCATTTTTTGTTATGCTCACTTGCTGTCCAATGCGTTCTATTATAGGCATTTAAATGATCTTCTGACTCTTGACTTTTTATGTGCAAGTCTTTTTTTTTTGTTCTTGTATCATGTGTTCTTGTATTTACATGATAAATATAATCACACAAGTTATTCCTTTAAAGGGTAAAAATATTAGCAATTCAGCCCTGGTGAACCATCATTCCTAGAAGTTGGCTTCCAATCAGATATTTAAATTTGTGTGCAATGATGCTTCTATCTATTGAGAAACCTTATGCACGAATCAGTATTTTGCCATTTGAACATGTTTTTAATACATTTCTACTTAATTTTTTTGCCTTAAAACTCATGGCTACACCTGTTTTTTTTTTTTTTTTCTTTTCCTTCAAATGTTGCAGTCTAAGAAGTTACAATTTTTTTTAGCATGCAAATTCTTCCTTTTATAGGCATTTACATGATCTTTTCACTCTCTACCATCAATGTAAAAGTCTTTATTTGTCTTTGCAGGCTAAGGACTTGGTATAAGTTTTTTTTAAGGTCTATAGGACAATTTAATTGACTTGATCCATTCAAAGAAGATAACAAAAGAAAATAGAAAGAACATTTTTGCAGTTGGTGATTCTTCTTCTTCTTTCCATTCAATATTTATAATTTCACTTGTTGATTTGATTATTGAGAAATTCAAAATTTTTCAATTTAACACATGTATCTGGAATCTGAATTACATACCAGAAGATATTTATTGTTTATCTAAGTATTATACGTATGATTCTAAATCATAATATTCATTTGAGGGGCATCAAATTATATCAGGTTCTCTTATCTCATACACACCAGTTTATGTATCAACCACAAACCATCCTATTTTATTACACTAAAAAAGACAGATTCTTGATGAGAAATAGTATATTTGTACCCCATTTTTATTTACTTATTTTTAAATATTAGTAGTCATTTTCTCCAGCATAAAGAAAAGTAACATTTTCAAACGATCAAGCGGGCAGAAAAATATAAAATACATTGAAAGCTTGGAGTGCAATATAAAAGTCTGGAAGTCATCCAAGAAAATGTGCTTCTCAACAAAGGATGACATTTAGTGATAGTATTGAACATATCTGAAAACAGGAAACAACAATCACATAATCTTGCAAGATTTGGAATCCCATGACTTGAACTTGATTAAAAATTCAATACTTGCCATGTTTCTGACCGAAAACAGGAAACATCAATCACATGGTAGCCAATAATACGTAGTTCTTGGGAAGAGTGATGCAGTGATACTTGAGATACATGCATGTTGTTTTGGGTTTGGAGTCTGGATGTCCTAATTTGTTTTTGTTTTATGCGTAGGGGCACGACATTTTGTAATTTTCTTTGTATTTGTTTCAGATTTGGCTGGTCAAAATGGACTTCAGCTTGTGTCTCCACTCTAACATTCTCAGATCTGGTGAACATATTTTCAACTGGCCTTTTCAGCATTATATATGGTTAAGTAAGGGGGATCCTATAGTCCTTCTTTTATGTTTCTCTTTTGTTATGAAGATGCTGAAAAGGATGATTGCAAGAGTAGCAAGAGGCATTCTTATTGTGTTTCAGGTGGGAAAGGTAACTGAGATTTCAAACTTCATTATAGATGATCCCTGCATCATCTTCTATTGGAAATTTAACATGGCTTGGTTATCTTAGTTTTCTGCTTCTTTGCATTGAGAAATTTCTGCATTAAAAAAGAATATGGGTTTCAAGTGAATTGGTTTGAGCAGAAGATGAATTGGCAGATATTGTAGGCTGTAAGGTAGGTTATCTTCCCATGTGAAATTAACTTTATTAATTGCTGCAAGGATCTTTGTTTTAGACTGCTTGGAATTTGACGATTGAACAAATATGGACATTAAATTCTATCAATATATATATATGGATGTTAAACTGAAGTGCATTTAACTACTTATTTTCTTTCTTACTTTAGTATGCTGATATATGTGGTTTTTATGTATGATAAATTGAAGTGCGTTTTCCATTTTTGTGTCTAATTTCATTCAAAGTATCAGATCAAATATTTGCAAAATTGTAGAGAAAAAGATGTTATTTTATCTAATATATTTTCTTGTGGAAGGGGGTGCCCTTTCTCAGATCCTAATTTTTTCCATTCTGAATAATTCCCTTTTCAATTTTCTTATTACAAGGCTTTAATATTGTTTTTTGCAAACGCATTTGTAATCATGTTAGCAAGTCAGTGATATGGAAGGTGGAGGAGCCCTGTCTCTGATCTATTTGTAATCATTCATTAAGACAAGTTAACACATAACATGAAGCTGTATCTGCTTCTATTTGAAGTTGAAATAAATCTTGTCCTTTTGCACTAGCTATGTGATTCGCTTTTCTCTCCTATTTCTTGTAGTTCAATAGGCTAGACATGATCTTAATTAAGGGACCCTATTGTATACTATAGTAATTACCTTTGATTCTGTACCCAAATTGAGTGGCATGATTTTCTGGTTTAAGTTATTTGTGTGTTTTATGTAGTTCACAATATAATGTTGTTTAAAAAAACTGAGAGTCAGATTTCAATTCAGTTCAGCCAAGGATTATCAGGAAATGACTTACCATAAAAATAAAAATAAAAAATAAAAAATGACCTATTAGATCATGAAGATATTGTCTGATTTGTGTACAATATTCTTATACTTTTGTTATTCAGGTGTCACTTAGTTTGAAAGACATCTATGACATTATGTACGCAAATATGGGCAATTATATCATTTGTTTGTTAATAGATGGTATATATGCAAAGATATCTAATATAAATATAATAAAGTAGAAATATCTAGTGAGGCTCTGCCATGATTTTGAACTGTTTGTGAAATTTAAGATTTATATGATAAAATGGTATAGTTGTAAAGGAGGGTTTGGGGGGGGGGGGGGGGGGGGGGGGGGGGGGGGGAGACGGTGAAGACAGAGGAGGAGAAAGTTCAAGTCATTACACTAACTTGTATATATTGGTGTGGTTCTTTTAGGTGAAGAGAATGATCAATCCTTTGCCAATAATGAGCTTGATGAAAGAGTATACAAGCATTACAAGTCTCCTCAATTAGAATGGCTTTTCTTGGGATGAAATTTGCAAAACAGTGGCCCTGTGGCAGTTGATGTTTAGCTTTGGGAAGCTTATATCAAGGTGCCATTCTATCCCATTAGTAATTTTGCTAGGATAAAGGGTTTTCCTCTAGTTATCACTAAAGAGCACCCCAAAGCATAGCATACAAACTAGTATATTTTTCCCAAACTGAGTGTTTTTGGGTAACATGAGATGAAGAATATATGATCATATTGATTCTATAATAATCAATGAAATGGATAATTTTTTGTAGCTATCGTTTAAAAATGACATTTTGCAGGAACATTCGGATTTGTGCTTGATTTATGGTAATGAAAGTCAGAATGGAAGATCAAGTTCGTTTGGACATGAAAATGGAGGTCAACAATAATGGCCTTTGGATGGGATTGACGATAACTTGGGATATGCAATATCCAACTAGGGAGTTTGAAATATCTTATTAGGGGAAAAATGAAAGTTTGCAACTTCTTAAGCCTCAGTATGTTCTCAAAAATTTCATAGATCATCAAGGGAGAGATACAAGATGCACTTGAGGAAAGGCCATGAATAGTCAAAACAAATGTGGGTACAGAGAAGGACAAAGAGTACAATTGAATAGAATGTTTAGATACAACATTTCAAATTGTTCCTAAAATAGAAAAGAAGCTCTTTTTTGGAGGGTTTTTGAACTCTTAGAAGCTGAGAGAGTGGCCACGAAATTTGCAGCAGGGAAATGGTTATTGAGAAAGGTTTGACAGGACATCTATTTTTTGTTGTCAAATTGGGTTATAACTTAGATTTGGTTCCAGAGTTTTGTCAATGTAAATAGATCCAATTTTAGAGTATAGATATTATTAGAAAAGAATTTCTTGCTTGATTCATTGTTATATTTATACCCAAATCATTTTCAAGTGTTCAAGGTTTTAATAGGAAGTCAGTTTCATTTTGTTGGGAGTACCTGCAGCTGCATGGCGATGTTTACTGTCTTGCTTCATTGATGAAAAAGTAACTAAGTTTGTATTAAATATTACTTGTCACTATCATTCTCGAGGCTTCAGACTTGGTATAACCCAGAACCAGAAGACAAAAGTAATTGAACGTACTTTCAATTACTTGTACACTGATTACTTTTTTAAGGCATCCTGTACTTACAAATTATAAAATAAAATAAAAATAGTCATTCATCATTTCATCTTTTATTAACTTATTTCTAGGTGGTTTGGGCTCAACCCGCAAGTGTGTTTGGGCTTATGTATGTAGAATTTATCTACTTATCTCTTTTATTCACTCAGCAATAAATAAATAAATAATACTACCAGAGTACCAGTAAGTATAAGCAAATTTCATGCATGGCAAAGAGGGTTTTGTTTGCATCCATGCATTATACATATATAACCCTATATAACCCTTTTGGCATTTCTGCCATTTGGATCTCTAAGAACAACAACCCAAACAATTTATATTTCTGGCCCAATATGTCAAAATTTACCCTATTTGTCAAACTGTATATTGTTTATTATCCAAAAAATTGTGTCATTTTTGTCTTAATGCGGATCATTTCATTTACATATATGAGTTCAATAAACATTATGCCGCTTGCAGTGTAAACTCTAGCACTAGACTCAATGATTGGATTGGATGCTATCAAGGCCAGCCCTTCCCTTAGGCAAGTTAGGCAATTGCCTAAGGCCCCAAGTGGAAGGGAGGCCCCAAATTTTAAAAAATAAGAGATAATAGGGGAAAAAAATTTAGTATCCGATTAAAAGAAAAAAAATTAGTATCAGATTTAAACAAAAAAAAAATAGTATCATATTTAAACCAAAAAAAAAAAGTTTCAGACAAACCAAAAATCTGTTGTTATCCTCTGGACAAACCAAAATTCATCCAGATAAACTACAAACCCAGTCTAAGAGATCAACCACAAAACAGCCACAAATCAAAACAAATAAAACAATTCAAACCCTAAAAATTTAACCTTTCTCTCTTGCTCTCCGCCTCTCTCTGTCTCTGATTCTCTCTGATTCTCTCATTACCTTTCTCTCTTGCAACTGAACTGAAGCAAGCAGCAAGCCTGGACGGCTGGATCGCCTCGGCGCCTCCTTGCTACCTCATCAGTCCACCTCGCCGCCTCCCTCATCAATTCGCCTCGCCGCCTCTATCATTTGTGACATTTTCATGATTATTTTCATTTTCTTCTAAATTATTTTGAAGTTCATTATCAAGATTTGTTGTATTGCAAAATTGAACATCATTGTTATCTTACAATTGTATCATTTCATTATCTTCTAACTCTTTTTAATGAATTTCTTGCTCATTTGTGATATTTACATCTAAATTTTGTGTTATATTTTGTTTATTACTAATAACAAATTTATCCATTGATCATTTTTGAGACTCTATTAATTTTTCTTCTTTTTTTCTTTTTTTAAGTTTTTCATATCCAAATGCATATTTTCTAGTAGACATTTCTAATTAAACAATATATTTATAAAGACTAAAATAAAAAATAAATATCAAGTGTAGAGCAAATGAGAATAAAACCTGATTTATATAGAAATTATTGTTGTAGTTTCACCAAATAATAACAAGTTTTTAGCAATCTCAAGTCTCAACCTGCATAAAAAAAGACTTATTTAATATATTACCACTAACTAATATATATATATATATATATATATATATATAAACACAAGATTAAAATTAAAAAAAAAAAACACAAGCATAACAAAAATTTAAGCACAGTTTACACTAGGCTTATTAGCTTAAAATACCCACACAAAAAAAAAAAAAAAAACATAAAACAAATCCTATCTATAACAAAAAAAAAAAAAAAAAAAGGGGGTGGGGGGGGGGGGGGCGCTGAATCATTACAAATGAAATTCGGCTGAATCATTAAAAAAAAAAAAAAAAAAAAAAAAAAAAAAAGGCCTGAATCATTCCCAAAAAAACAAACAAAAACTTGAAGCCCAAAACTATTACAATACATCAAAACCAGGCCCAAATCAACAGTCAATCTTATTAATTACAAGAATGCAAGTAGTTATACCTGAGGTCAAACAATTAGTCAAACAACTGGACCCCAAATATTTATAAATTTTAGTTATACCTGAGGTCTTCGGATCGGAGAAAGATGAAGGGAGGCGCCGAGGTTGAAGATGAAGTAAATGTGAACGGCTAGTGTCTGGTGAGTCCGTGAGTGATGAGGGAGGGAGACGGTCCGACGGAGAGCAGATTCGAATCGGAGAAAGAATGATAGAGGCGATGAGGCAAATTGATGAAGGAGGCGGCAAGGCGGACTGATGAGGTAGCAGGGAGGCGCCGAGGCGGTCCAGCCGTCCAGGCTTGCTGCTTGCTTCAGTTCAGTTGCAAGAGAGAAAGGTAATGAGAGAATCAGAGAGAATCAGAGACAGAGAGAGGCGGAGAGCAAGAGAGAAAGGTTAAATTTTTAGGGTTTGAATTGTTTTATTTGTTTTGATTTGTGGCTGTTTTGTGGTTGATCTCTTAGACTGGGTTTGTAGTTTATCTGGATGAATTTTGGTTTGTCCAGAGGATAACAACAGATTTTTGGTTTGTTTGAAACTTTTTTTTTTGGTTTAAATATGATACTATTTTTTTTTGTTTAAATCTTATACTAATTTTTTTTTTCCTTTTAATCTAATACTAGATTTTTTTTCCCCTACTATCCCTTATTTTTTAAAATTTGGGGCCTCCCTTCCACTTGGGGGCCTTAGGCAATTGCCTAACTTGCCTAAGAGAAGGGCCGGCCTTGCCAACCTCCAGGACCTAAAAGTGTTGGCATGCAGGTTCATGCTCTTGTTATCCAAACCAAAAGCTATAGTCTGTTAAAGTTATAATAAACTTAACAACATGCTCATATATATGTCTCCCATGCAGTACTGGTATTTGGTTCCATTGCTAGCAGTGAAATGAATTGCAATTTAAACCAACAATAATGGAATTTTAAATAAGATTTAAGATTCCAATAAGAAAAACAGCAAAACCCTTACCAAATCAACTAAACCCATACAAAATCAAGTGATTGACGGCCAAAAATACCCAAACCCATTGATATTTTGAAATTAAAAATAAAGGAAAACCACCAAATCACGAGAAAATAAACCTTGAAATTGTAACACCAGACTAACGGTGGATTTGACATCTTTTTCAGGCTCCAATAACAACTTCGGTGGTGATTGTGGCAAAATGAAGCGCCAGAGTGAGGAGGAGGAGGAGATTCTACCTTTGGTTTGCCATTTGGAGAAGAAGTTTGAATGTGTCTGAGAAATATTTGGGGTTTTTATTTTGGTTTTAATTAGATGTAATAAAGTGTATTGAGTTTAAATTTGTTGGTTGATGTGTCGCTCCAAAGTTGGCTGGCATAAAAGGTGTCATTATGCAGCTCCGTGCCTAACTTATTCTCTAGTATGCCACTTGGGGTCTATTTGGATTCCGCTTATTTTGTTGAAACGGAAAACTTATTGCTAAAAGTACTGTAGATAAAGATAAAAGATAGTTGAAATAGTACAGTGGGGTCTATGAATAGTATTAAAAAGTGCAGTAAGGGCCATGAATAGTAGCAAAAATAAGCTAAATAGTGAAATAATTTATAATTTTCATTGGTTCCCAAACGCACTTTTAGGATCGGTTTAGATATTGTTTATTTTACTAAAAACTGAAACTTATTGTTGAAAACAAAGTAGTAAAATAATTTTTAAAAGTATGAATAGTGATGTGGGACCCAGAAATGCATAGTTATGCGCATTTTTGCTTTTTTGACTGGGTTATGAACAGTGCTGTGGGACCCAACCCAAAACGCAAACGCAAAATAATTTGCACACAAATGCAAGGTTAATCCTGAAAAGTACTGCTTACCTGACCTAACCTAATCGGTGGACTACTAAGGCAAGGTCATATGTGAACAAGAAGATGCTTTGTGAGAAAAAGAATTTGCCATCTAAAATGACAACCCACCTAACCATTTTGAAAATTTGAAATTATATACTAACATGTAATTGGTCTTTACCAACTAACGTCACATGGCAAGGAGAAGAAGCTTTGTCAATACTACCATGGAATTTTCATGTCAAGTATTATTTTCAGTTGTACGTAATTCGACGCACAGGGTGGCTTTGAATGCAAAATACATATATTTTTATTTCACATAACTGAATGGAATGCTTGGGAAGAATATAATGTTATATTTAAGAAAAATGGATCAAAGTGTAATTTTTTGCTTTTTTAACTGGCATATCGATATACAGTAAAATAAATCTACAGGCACTGAACTTTGAATGGACTTTTAATGGATATTCAGGGAGATTTGGCACATTGGAATTTTTTCTTTTGGAAGTGGTGGGGTCGAAGTATGTGAGAGAGCATGAAAATTTCCATAAAAACTACCATACCTGAATTAGGAAAAACTATAAAGGCTCTTATGATGGACAACGATACTTATCCTGAATTAAAAGGAAAATGTTAAAGTCACGCTACAATTTATTTTACAAACTTTTTTTTTTTTTTTTAATTTCGAATTTAAAAACTACTTATAATATCTGAGTTATTTTGGGCTTTACTCAGAAACTTCCATGATATTGCAATTCATGAAAATGCGTGTCATTTTTTGAAAGCAAAACTACAATAAAGTCTAGCCCCTTGCATCCATTCGCTCACCCTCTTCCTGTTCACTTTCCTCACTTTCTATATTGACACCGCTTTCACAGCTTTCCTTCTCGTCCTCCTCCTTTCTACTTTTTTCATCTTTCTCCTTTCTACTTTTTTCATCTTTCTGCTCGTAAATCCCAATGGCCTCATCTCACCAACTCAAGAACTTTGATGTCTTCTTGAGTTTTCGAGGTGAAGATACTCGCCGTGGTTTTGTAAGCCATTTACATAAGGCTCTGACTCAACAAGGTATTCAAACCTTCATTGATGATAATCTCACTAGGGGAGAAAATATTTTTGAAGAGCTTCTCAAAGTCATTGAAAAGTCAAGTGCATTAATAATTGTATTTTCTAAAAACTATGCATCCTCTAGTTGGTGTTTGGATGATCTTGCTAAGATTATTGACTGTACCAAAAAAGTGCTACCAGTTTTCTATCAAGTGGATCCATCTGAAGTTCATAAGCAAAGAGGGGATTTTGGAAAAGTGCTGACTAAGCTTGAAAAAAAAATCAAAGATAAGACTAAGGTACAAAGGTGGAGGGATGCTTTAAATAAAGCAGCCAATATTTTTGGCTGGGACGACAAAAACAGGTATCTGTATAGTACTACGTACTCCTATTTGTTGATCTTCAAGAGTTTTAATTGTTTTCTGATGTCCATTAAATTTTATTGTTAATTAAACAACAACTAGAATTAATTGTTAGCTTTTATTTTCTCTTTAAATTTTACTAAATTATGAAAGTAATACTTTCTTGTCATATCTTTTATACTATGCCTTAAAAAAAAAAAAAAATTTGAGAAGAATCTTTTGTACAAAGCTAGTTAGCTATAGATTAAAGATGGAAATAAAAGAACTTAATATTAGATTACTTATCATTATTAATTAGGAATTTCACCCCTTATAATATTTGGAAAAATTTAAAAGAAAAAAACTTAATTCATTTTTTCTAAGCACGTAGTGAGAACCAGTAAGATTATGTCACGCCACAAACTCAAGCGTTCAAAGCATACGAAACCAAACCTTCAAGAGAGATTATGGGGATTTTTTTTTCCACATGATAAGAATATATAACTATACTAAAATTTCCACATTACAAGTCAGAGCTCTATCACACATATACAGACAATATGAATTACAAATCATGTGCCTCCAAAATTTACATGAATATTCCAAACACCAAACGAGTTAACATAAAACTCCAATGTTCTCAAAAATATGCAACCCCACCAAAATTCTTGGGCTAACAAACCTCAAGAGAGCCCCACATCTAATAGAATTAACTACTACTTCCTTAAAAATAACTAGATTGAATCACCAACCGATAATAATGTTAGTCTCCCAATTCAGCATAACACTCCAATCACCACCAATAAGACAAGCTCCATTTCCAAGGTGTAGCTAATTTATCTAAAAAAAAAAAAAAAACTATTGGAGAGTGGAATGAGCTAAAACCCAGTAAGTAGCATAATTAATGGGGATGGGAGAAATGCAAGTTTCATGATAATGAACATTTTACAAAACATGTTAAAATTTGGGAATTTCCATTGACCACCAATAAGACAAGCTCCATTTCCAAGGTGTAGCTAATTTATCTGAAAAAAAGCTATTAGAGAGTGGAATGAGCTAAAGCCTAGTAAATATCATAATTAATAGGGATGGGAAAAAAAATGAAAATTTCATGATAATGAAAATTTTACAAAATACTTTAAAATTTGGGAATTTCCATGAAAATCTAGCAAATTCATTTTCATTGGTAAGATGACAAGAATGATTGAAATTATGCAATACAAAGCTTTTTGAAAATATCTCAATATGAAACTATTTACTATATACTGTGAGCTATCAAAACATCATTTTTAAAACCATAAAATCCAATCCAAGGCCATATGGCAGCCCACCCTAAAGACAGAAATGTCACAACGACATTATATCGCCATAGAGACAAGTTAGAACCCACAAACTACTAGCATGATATGTACCTCTTTTGGGATGCAATCTATTGGCCTTACCTAGCCTCACCCACGCCCTTAAAGATTTACCTATCCCCCCATAGGTGACAGGGGATGACGCGCCATATAGTACCTCTGTTGTATGTGGTCTTTTGGCCTTGCCTAGCCTCACCATCACACTCAAGGATTTCCCTCTTCCCCCCCATGTGCAGCAGGGAATGACGCGTCACACAATACCTATTTTGCATGTGGTCTTTTGGCCCTATGGGTAGTAACCTCACCCACACACTCAAGGATTTACTTGCATCATGCAAAGTGGAAGGCTCTAACCTGACTCATCGTCACAAAGACGAGTTGATCACTAACATCATAGCACAAGGGCAAACCCACATTGAAAGCTCACAAGTTAAATGTATTCAAAATATAAAATTTACCTCCAAGTAGCTTCTTAAGATATTTTGATAACCAAATATCCACAATATTCTCTAAGTCCTCAAAACTATTTCTTGTCAAAAATATTTTTCATCAATTTCCCAAATAATACAATTTAAGACAAAACATCTTTTAGTATTTCCAAATAATACCATAAATCCATGAAATTCACTATCAAATGAATTCAAATATGTTCACATTTCCCATGCCAACAATTCATGCATTTCCCCATATGCAATACTAAATATGATGCACTTTTCATTATAGTCATATACACTTAAGGTTACGACACAATAGTTTTTTAGTAAAATATAGTTTCCATAAGTAGTTTTCAAAAACGTGTCTAACCTAAAAACAACGTTTAAGCAAACATGATTGTTTTCCAAAAATCCCATTAAAAGCTACTTACCTCGGAAGGCCAACCAATTTTACCTCAATCGGGCACCATGAAATCAACCAATTTTGTCACTAGGTCCATCATCAAAAATCTCGGAACCTAGAAACAAAATGATCAAGCCTATCAATAACAATGCCCATCACAAAGTACCATCAAACTTGTCTCCATAGATCAACAATGTCCCCTAAAATCAAATTAAGAGCCTAGAGCTTAACTTGACTATCCAAAGGCACCTATTCCCAAAGGATACCAAACAAGCATACAAGTGATCCAAGTGACCATAACCCAGCCAAAGCATTTTAATTCTCTACTACAAGCAAATGTGCACATATAAACATAAGACACATCACTTCAAAATAGAGGTAGCTTATCTCATGAGTTTCCCTTTTGAGCAACAAATGATTAACCAAACCATTATTAAAATCAACTAAGTAAAACACATGTCAAGGAAAACACAAGAATTTACAAGCCAAACCATTCAACTAATGTTTGAAATAAATTCCACAAAATCTTAATGTTTTAGTCTTACTTTCAGATTCAGTACATAGCAGGCCAGCCATTTTGTAAAAATCGTTTGGTCAATGAAACGTTATCCAATTAATACGAAAATATAAGGGAACATTCCCCCATATGTATACAATGTATCACAGAAAATTCAGCACAAAACGATTTTTCTATAATTTATTAAAAATAATGTATTGTGGCTGACTCAAATCTATCCCCAACAGCTTTAGAAAATTGCTATAGTTTTAAGAGTAGCCCAAATTATTTGAGAATTTACTCACATTGAAACCACAAGATTTAAGCATATTAAAAACAAGTAATCAACTCAAAATCTCATATAAGCAACTTAGCAAACACTTGGTATGCAAAAACCACATGCTCACACATCACGTGTCAAAGTCACTCAAATGCAAAGGAAACACACTTTAAAATCAACTCACATCAACATATGCAACAACAAAAACTATATGGTTGCTCTAGGAAACCAACCCTCAAATATCCATTAGAAAACTATACAACCATCACTACATGTTTCAAATGAAATAGAATTTATTTTGTTACAGAAGCTTTAAGAAGGGTTAGGGGTTTAAGTATGGGTGGAATTCATAGTTTTTTCATTGACTTTAATCTTTTTCAATTGGTGGTTGAGGAAGGAGGAAATTTTTTCTCCTTGCGTATTTTTGAATAGGGCAAACACTTCATGAAGTTAGTATTCATGGGCAAGAATGCAGCATTATGGCTGATGAAAAATATAGAACACACGGTGGTCGGAATCAATCCCAAACAATTTTTTACGCTTAGAGAAGGAGACACTATGTACACTTTATGATGAGGATCAAACTCCTTTGGTCAGTTGCTTTTAGTGTCTGAACTCAAAGTTGGCAAGCATAGAAGATATGTCATAATTTCTAGAGGCAAAGCACAAAATGGTTGGAAGGTCTTTGGGCTTGAACTGAGGAAGATGTTGGAACCTGACCAATATGCTTTAGGTGGTTCGGGCCAAGCCAAATTTGTGTCCCTGCCACAGAGGGGAATGTTGGGGCCTCATCCCTCTCGGTCTTTTGTTGAGATCTTGAAGGGTCAAGTGCAGCCAAGGGATGTGACTCAGTCACAACATATTACAACCAAGGATAAGGATAAAAATATGATTCAGGGAGAGTCTGTGGATAGGCAGAATCAGTCAAGGGGGTTGTTGGCAATTAATTCGAGATTTACAGGTGCTAAAGTGGGGGATTTCCTTATGGGCAAGCCATATACGATGGTGGTGGGAGGAGGGGATAGGAGGGAGCAGTGCATTAATGTGGGGGTAGATTTAGGTAAGCAAAATCCAACAAAAAATAGGAAACGTATCCCATCAAGTTTCAATTTGAATTCAAAAGCAAATGAAAATGGGAAGGGGAGTGATTTAAGGAGATCATGCTGGATAGGGAGTGGTCTAATCGTGGAGATTAATGTGAAAGGAAGGAGACAGTTTTCTTGAGATAGAAATAAAGGGGGAGTAAAGAATTTTAAATGGGTAACACGGGCTTGTAAGGAACTTGGCAAGGGTAAGCTGGGTTTGGGCTGTAACAAGTTGGCAGCCCAACTGCCAATTAGTAAGTCTAGTTTAGGCCCAGATACCATAAGCCCAAAAACTTCTAAGCCTAGGGAATGTTCCAATAATTTTGCAGGGCCTATCTTCTCAGCCGATATTCACAAGAAGGTTGGGGAGAGCCCATTGGTGATTCCAACGAGCTCTGAGATGCCGATACAGGTGGCTGGAGGTCCTATGAGGACACAGAAGGAATGGGTTTAGGCCAAGAATGGTGGAAAGAGTTTCTCAGTGCCTCCAATGAGTCTTTTTTTGCCAATACAGGTGGAGCGACATATCGAGATTCTTCAGAAGGAATGTGATAAGGCCATGAAGGAGGGAGAGTGCACTTTGGTGTATCAATTGCATGTGGTTTCAACGGTAGGGGCAACGCAAGCCGATGTAGATGGAGTTTTGTCTACTCATCAGTGTTGTGCTTCACTGATAGGAGTGTCGGGCTGCACTGAGTCTCCTTCGATGATGGTTTTCAGGTTTAGCTTTAATCGGAATAGTATTTTGGGCTCTAATATGTTGTTGGGTGGGTTGATTTCTAAAGGTAAGAGGACAGTGAGTCTTGAATTAGTGCCGCGATTGGTTAGACCTCCTTTTCTCGATCTTTTTTTGGAGTTTTTGCAAACAAGGTCACTGGGTTTTGGAGTATTGGGTTAGGAGGTTAATTCCTCTTATTGTAAGGAACTCTTAAGCCTTCTTAGGGAGGTTATGCTTATGGAGGATATAGCTGATTTTTCTATGGGTTTTGGTGAAACAGAATTGTCAAATTGTTTACCTCTGTAAATCATTGCTTTGAGTGTGTCGACAAATTTGGCAGAGTTGGAGGAGGTCACTAAGTTATTGAGTATTGAGACTAAGTTAGATATTTCTGGTTAGGTGAAACATAGAATTCCTGGTTTCAGTAAATTGGTTGGGTTGTCAATGAGTTAACATGAGAAGTTGTGCATTGCTCTCTTACAGAAGCTAGAAACTATGATGGAGGCAGCCAATGTGTTACACAGGAAAGCAACGAGTAGCAAAAAAGTGGCTAAGTCCAAAAACAAGGGACATAGAGAGCTGCAAAACTTGATCTCTTCGGTGAATTATGGCAAGAGATAGAGGGTGGTCTTGTGCTGGTGTCAGTAGTTAGGGATATTTTTGTGTTTATGAAGATAAAAATGATTTCATGGAATGTTAGAGGTTTAAATGATCCTTGAAAATGACTTATGGTGAAGAATTTGTTGCGGGAGTGGAAGTGTAATGTTGTTTGTCTACAAGAGATGAAAATTGCTAGCATGAATAGACATTTGGTTTGTAGTTTATGGAGTTGCCCATATGTGGATTGGGCTATTTTGGAGGCTGATCAGACTGTAGGTGGTATTTTGCTTATGTGGGATAGAAGGGTTTTGGATAAGGTGGAGGTTATGGAAGGTACTTTCTTAGTTTCGGTAAAGTGGCAAGGGGTGGGGGACAGTTCTATATGGGCATGCTTAGGTGCTTATGCTTAGGTGGGTATTCAACAGCATTGGAGGATACCGTGCTACTGCGGGGACTTTAATATTGTTCACTTTCCTAATGAGCATAGGGATGAGACATGTTTGACCCATAGCTATGGAAAAATTCTCTAAATTTGTGGGGGATCTTAACTTGGTTGATTTGCCTTTGGAAGGAGGTAGCTATACATGGTCAATTGGTACAGATCAACCAGTTATGTCTAGGATTGATAGAGCTTTGGACACTCCAGATTGGGAGGACCATTTCCCAGATGTTATTCAAAGGATTTTACCCCGTCCTATCTCAGATCAGAATTCTCTTGGAGGCAGGGGGAATAGCAAGGGGGAAAAGTCCGTTTAGATTTGAAAATATGTAGTTGAAGACGGAGGGATTTGTGAATAGAGTTCAATCTTGGTGGAATCGACATTCCTTTATAGGTACACCTAGCTTCGTGCTTGCAAAAAAATTAAAGGCTTTAAAAGTGGACATTGTGCAATGGAATCACCGAGAGTTTGGTAATGTAGAGCTTCAAAAGAAGCAATTACTGGAGGAGCTAAAAACATTAGACGCTAAGGAAGGGGCTTTTGGTCTCACTGATGGGGAGAAATGTCATAGGGCAAATGTAAGGTCCCAAGTGGAGCATCTTCTTTCCTTGGAAGAAATTTCCTGGAGACAAAAATCTAGTATGTTATGTATGAAGGAATGGGATAATAACACCAAGTTTTTCCATAAAATGGCTAACTCCCATAGAAAGTTTAATCATCTGAGGACCTTGGAGGTGGATAGGGTGGTTTTTGAGGAGGAATCTGAGGTAACTAATCAAGTTGTACAATTTTATAAAAATTTGTACAAGAATACTGAGGGGTGGAGGCCTTTTGTGAAGGGTTTGGAATTTGATCGTATTGCAGATATGGAGAGGGTTTGGCTTGAAAGGAAGTTTGAGAGAGAGGAGATTTTTCAAGTTGCAAGTGACTTGGAAGGGGACAAAGCTCTAGGTTCGGATGGGTTTACTATGGCGTTTTATCATCATTGTTGGAGAGTAGTGGAGAAAGACGTCCTAGCGGTCTTTGAAGAGTTTTTTCAACATTGTAAGTTTGAAAAATCCCTTAATGCTACCTTCATTGCATTAATTCCTAAAAAGAATGATGCCTCTAATATTAGAGATTTCCGCCCTATTAGCTTGGTGGGGAGTGTGTATAAAATCTTGGCAAATCGTTTGAGAATGGTTTTAGATTAGTTGAACTCTGAGACTCAGAATAGCTTTATGGGTGGGAGACAAATCCTTGACTCGTTTCTTATTGTGAATGAGTGTGTGGATAGCCAAGGGAAGAGTAGGGTTCCTGGAGTCATTTGTAAACTTGATATTGAGAAAGCCTACAATTATGTGCATTAGGAGGCTTTGCTGTATTTGTTGAATAGAATGGGCTTTGGAGTGAAGTGGTGTAAGTGGATCCATACTTGTATATCCACAATTCAGTTCTCTGTTTTGATTAATGGATCTCTAGCTGATTTCTTTGGTAGTTCACGGGGTTTAGGACAAAGGGATCCATTATCTCCTATGCTATTTTTGATCAAGATGGAGGTGTTTAGTAGGATGTTGAGAAAAGCGGAGGGAGCTAGTTTGATCCGTGGTTTTAAAGTTGAGGGTAGGAGGGGTGGTAGGGAATGTGTTTCACATCTATTGTTTGCAAATGATACTATCCTATTTTGTGATGTAGATGTGGAGAAAATTTTTCATATTCAGTTATTGTTATTTAGTTTTCAGGCGGTAATAAGTTTGAAGGTCAATGTGCACAAAAGTGAAATGGTTTCAATAGGGGAGGTTGTTGATGTGCTTGTCCTGGTTAAAATTTTAGGCTACAGAGTTGGAACTTTGCCTATGTTTTATCTTGGCATGCCGGTGGGGGCTTCACATAATTCTTCTTCAATTTGGAATCCAATTTTGGAAAAAAAATTGAGCGGAAATTGCTGGGTGGAAAAAGTTGTACTTGTCTAAGGGGGGTCAATTGATGTTACTCAAGAGTACGCTATCTAGTCTTCCTACTTATTTTCTATCATTATTCACCATTCTTACTCATATGGCTAATAAAATTGAAAAGTTGTAAAGAGACTTTCTCTAGGGTGATAGCAAGACTCATCTAGTAGGATGGGATAAAGTTTGTGTGCCTATAGCCAATGGTGGCTTGGGGATAAGGAAACTTACTACTTTCAATAAGGCCTTATTGGGAAAATGGTTGTGGTGGTTTGGGGAGGAAAAGGGTTGGTTATGGAGGAGGGTGGTAGCTTCAAAATATGGGGAAGAATGGGGGAGATGGACCTCAAAGCTGGGTAGGGGAGTTCATGGGTGTGGTTTGTGGAAAGGTATTCGCATGGGATGGAAGGATTTTAGCAAAAATTGTCAGTTTATTGTTGGGTTAGGTAATAGAGTGAGGTTTTGGCAGGATGGGTGGTATGGGATCAACCTTTTCAATTGGCTTTCCTAAGGTTGTATGGTATTGCCATTGATAAAGAGGTATTTGTAGGAGGTATTTGTGTGGTAGTTGTATGGTATTGCCATTTTATTAGAGAATTTTATGATTGGGAGATGGATGAAGGGCTACATTTTCTTTGTTTATTAGGACCTAATACTCCTCCAATGGATGTTGGAGACTGGATGAGATGAAAGTTGAAGCCTAATGGGAAATTTGACATCCGGTCGTATTATAACAAATTAATGAATTCTCCCTCAATTGTTTTTCCCTTAAAAGCTATATAAAGAGCAAAGTCTCCTAGGAGAGTTTCTTTTTTTTGTTTGGTGTGTAGCTTGGAATAAGATCCTAAAGGGTGATAACTTGAGATTGAGGAGATTAAATTTTGTGGACTGGTGCATTATATGCTGTCATTGTGGAGAGACGGTAGACCACTTATTTCTTCATTATAAGATAGCTTATCGGTTATGGAGCTTTGTCTTTATAACTTTTGGCTTGTCTTGGGTTATACCTAGATCGATACCAGAATTACTTTTTGGCTGGTGGAATTGGTTGGGGAAGCATTCATCTTAGATTTGGAACTTAGTTCCATTGTGCATCCTATGGTGTATTTGGAAGGAACGGAATCGGCGGACTTTTGAGGACTTGGATAGCTCCAGTGATTAGATGCTTGCTTCTTTAAGTGGGACTCTTTTTGATTGGTCTCGGGCATGGGGACTCACAACTAGTGATTCTCTCCCCTCTTTTCTTAACTCCACTTCTCTTTTGTAATTATTCTATTGCTTGGTTTTCTTTTATGTTTTTTTTTTTTTTCCTCTTCTTGTATTTTCTGGTTTTGCTATATGTTCTTCATGCATAGAGTAGCCATTTGTATATATAACATTCTTACTTATCAAAAAAAAATATACAACCAAAACCTTTTATCAAAGCAAATCTCTAAAACGATATGAAATTTTCAGATTTTAACAATGCCATTGCTACCCAAAACATCTTAACCCTGTAATGTTCCATTATTCACCAAAACCCATCAAGCATTCACCATAATAATCATTATATAGCAAAACCCAAAGGATTTCATAGAAGAAATTGAGGTAAAAGCTTAGATTTTTACCTTGGGTTTAAACCACTTCAAAATCTCATGGAGCTTTAGCTACTAGGAAAACTAATGGGGACATAATCCTCTCTAACAAGGAGGTCTTGACTAGAGAGAGAAAGAAAGAAATGAGGAAAGAGATATGGGAGCTTGGAGGTTCGGTCACCATTGGGGAGAGGGGTAGAAACGACTGAAGAAAAGTAGGGGGGTGGCTTACCGTATGGTGATGTATGGGTTAGAGCATTCACATTGGGTCTTGTAAATGCCATATGTTCGTAATATTTAGCATCAAAGCTCCAAAACCCCCATCACTGGGTCTTGCAAACTCTTACAATTGCAAAAAAAATTTACAATTGTGCTACAGTGCCATCCTAAATGTAGGATGGCACTGTAGCACCATTGTATCTTATTTTTTAATTAAATTTTATCTCTCCCTCTCCTCTGTCTTCTCTTTCTGGCCTCCTTTTCTTTTTCAACTCTCTCTTTCCTCATCTCTATCATCACTCTCTCTCATTCTTTCCCAAATCCTCTGGTTTCTTTTCGTCGAGACTCCATGGTTGAAGCTAGCTTCTCCTCTAGTTTATTGATGAGATTTTACTGCAATGGTGGCTGAATTTTTATGGCATGGGTCGTGGGTCCGACATGTGGGTGGTGGCTGGGTTGCTTGCAAATCGAGGTGGTGGCGGTGGCGTGGTTGTGGTGTTTGTATGTGTGTATAAACGTGAAATTTCACAAAAATAGAAAATGGGTGTGGTTTAGTTTTGTTTGTTTGTGTGAAATGGGAAAGTTGGATCTGAAAGAAGCATGATTTAGTTGGATCTGAAAATGGGTGTGGTTTAGTTTCTTGGTCTTTGTCTTTGTCTATGGCTTTCTTTTCTCTAGTGTGCTTGTGCATAGGAAGCTGGGTAAACAGCTATTCTACAACAATGAGTGGCTTGCCACAATATGTGGTTCACAGTGGAGGCTCTCTCTCTCATAGTAGTTTTGGTTTTTATTTAGTTTTGGGTTATATATGTAGATATATTATTTTAATGTATTGTGTGATAAAATAAAAGTTGAGATGTTGGATGTATTGTAAATTGATACTGTATAATTGATAAAGTAACTTTTTGAGATGGTATAATAGAATAGGATAGCATTTCCCTTTGTGAATGCTCTTATTATGGACCACTCATCACAAAAATATCTTGAGAATAAATTTACCATTTCACCCTTAAATTTATTCTCTTCCTTAATCCTCACCTAGCCCATCACCCCAAATCACTTAAACGCCATCACATGCTTTTAATATTAAAAAGACCTATACAAAAATAATTAACATTCTTATTGAAAAACATAAAATTGACTTGAGATATTGTTCACATCGTAAAATTGCTTAAAAAGGTTTGGGGTGTTACAGACTATGTCCTCATCTAAGTGGACTTTTAATGCAACTTCATCCCAAAAGCTAATTGCTACCCAAAAAAAGTGAATTAAATAAAAAAAAATTCAATCTATGCGTTACATGTCACTTACTTTATCTAACAACACTTCAACTGTGATGCAAAAATTAAACATCTAGCATTCAGTCTATGCTATTTATTTCTTATAGTCCAACTCGTTACATGTGTTAATTAAATGCTCTGTGAATGACAGTTACACTAAATCTGAACTTGTCCAAAAAATTGTTGAAGAGATCTTAAATTCTGAATTCATTCAAATGCCATCAAATGTTGCTACAATGGAGCTGGTTGGAATAAATTCTCACATAGAGGCCCTAACAAGACTTTTAAATATTGAATCAAATGATGTTCGCATGGTAGGGATCACTGGCCTTGGTGGAATAGGCAAAACTACAATTGCAAAAGCTATTTATGATAGCTTTTCAAATCATTTCAAAGCAAAAAGTTTTGTACAGAATGTTAGAGAGTGGTCAAAGACAGAGCAAGGAAAAATCCACTTACAAGAGACACTTCTTAAGGATATCTCAGAGGATAAGAATTTGAGCGTGAGTACTATATATGAAGGAACCACAAGGATAAAAAAAATTCTTCACTTAAAAAAGGTTCTTATCATTCTTGATGACGTGGATAATACTGACCAGATAGAAACATTGCTCGGACAATGTGAAGGCTTTGCTTTTCAAAGTAGGATCATTCTGACAACAAGAAATAAAAGATTGCTAGCTAATCAAAATGGTCTTTCAACCTATGACTATGAGGTTAAGGGATTAGATGAAGATGTAGCTATTGAACTCTTCCGTAAGCATGCCTTCCCAAGTAACGAAGTCCCTGAAGATTATTTGGAACTTGAGCAACAAGCTATAAGTTATGCCAAAGGCCTTCCTCTAGCTCTAAAAGTAATGGGTCGTGATTTGTGTGAGAAAACTATACATGAATGGGATGATGCGTTAGATTGTTATAAAACAAATCCTCTTGAAGATATTCAAAATATACTAAAAAGAAGTTATGAAGGATTAACCGAAAACGAAAAGAATATTTTCCTTGATATTGCATGTTTCTTCAATGGATATGACATGAGTTATAATATGATTAAGGATGTACTGAAAGCTTGTGGTTTAAACCCAGTATATGGTATTCGAAATCTTATTGATAAGTGTCTCTTGACTATTGATCAAGATAATTATAATTTGTCGATGCATGACTTATTACAACAAATGGGTATGGACATTGTTAGACAAGAAGCACCACAAAAGCCTGGGGAACGTAGCAGAATATGGTGTTATGAGGAAGCTCTTGATGTATTAACTGAAGATATGGTATGTATGTTATTTTGATACACTTCCTCCCTTTACTTCACATGAGAGATGTATTACACTTTTTTTCCCTTTTTTCATTTATTTATTCTGAATATTATTTTTGTTTAAAGTTTATTAACTATTATATGTTTTGGTGATTCACTTACCCTATTGTTCAACTAGGGTTCAGATAAAATTCGAAGCATAATATTGTGGCCGGCTAAATCAGAACTAGTAGACGTGCAAATAAAGGCACAATTTTGTAAGATGAAAAATCTTAGATTGCTTTTGATTCGTAATGTACGTTGTTGCAATGGACCCCTTGAATGTCTTCCCAATGGATTAAGATTGCTTGATTGGCGTGAATATCCATTTTCTTCGTGGCCACCAAATTTTTTTCCTAAAAAACTAGTTGTGCTCAACATGCCTCTTATCCTATTAAAGAAACCAATACTCAAGCAGGTATGATCATTAGCATTTTATAAATTATTATTTTTTTCAAAGTTTTTAATTTTAAAATTATTTATATATACTTTTTTAAAGATTAAACTATGTTCTAACTTTCAATTTTTTTTCTACAGAATTTTGCATCCGTGACATATGTGGACTTCAGTTGGTGCAATTTGATTACGAAAATATCTGACTTATCAAATGCCCCAAACATAATGCAATTGATACACAGTGGGTGTAAAAATTTAGTTGAGATTGATGACTCCGTGGGGCGTCTTGATAAGCTTAAAGTGTGGGACCTTGGCGGTTGCAAAAAACTTGACACTCTTCCGAACTGTCTCACGATGAAATCTCTTACATATTTTAATCTGGCAGGATGCGAGAGGATTAAGAAGTTCCCAAATATCTTGCACGAAATGAAAGGTGTTGAATTTTTAAATCTGTGGGGGAACTGTACTAATGAATTGCCTCCATCATTTGGGAATTTGATTGGGCTTAAGGGCTTAACTATATCATCGCATTCAGGAGTGGCACATCTTCCGGTTACCATCTATAATTTACAACATATAAAGTACCTTGAACTTATTGGCGATTTCTTATTTCCAAAGAATGTGGAGATTGATAGACAGCCAATGTGCAACTCTCTAGGTTGCTCTTCTAGATATGTTTTTCCAATGTTGAAGCAACTACGACTTATTGGCTTTGAAATTCGCTCAGAAATAGAATTTATTTTGAATTATTGTTGCCCCCTCACACTAGAAGAGTTAGAAATCCACAAAAGCAAAGTTGTCGCCTTCCCAGAAAGAATGAGCAGATGTGAGAGATTACATACGCTTATTATTAGCGATTGCGATGAGTTTCTTGAAATCCAAAGGCTTCCACATAGTGTAAGACATGTAGAAGTAGCATATTGCCTCTCGCTGGATTTACAATCATTCTTTCAGGTATATCTCTCTCTTAAAGATGTTAAGAAACTATTTGTGCTACCTTCACAAATACTACATGATTTGCTAAGATGTAACTTATTGAATTTGCTAATTGCATGCAGCTGCTTCCAGAAATCATAGGGCTTCCACCAAATCTACCACCATGTTTAGGTGTAACAAGCCACATGTTAATGTTTCCACACTCATCTACGATGCTTCCAATTTGGCAAAATTGCCTTTGTGAATATAGTTTTGAGGTAACAGGATATGAGAATGATATTCCAAATTGGTTCAACCATCAAAGGGATGGAAATTTAATATCATTCTCGATTGGTCCTGAATTTCCAACGATTGCTCTCTGCATTGCTTTTGAAATGCAAGATTCTTATTGTGATTTTGATTATTGTGTCTTCGTTTCCATCAATGGTAGTGAACAAACGTTTGAAAGAAAAGTCATTGCAATAGATGGGAGCTTTGGGCATCTGAGTTTTTCCTGCAGACCTCAGAGCTCATTGCAAGAACTATTTCGGGAATTGCAACTAACTAATCGGAATCAAGTTGAGATCCTCTGTGAAACCTTCCCTTGTCCTTCTTATCATCCTTCATCCAGAGAAAATATTGCTCCTATCGTTGAAAGGATAGGAGTCCATGTAGAATGCAATTGCCTTCCTCCTCAAAATCCCAGTATCTTTCAAGACATTAATAGGCACCTTTCTTTGCAATCAGGTTTGGGACTTCCAATGGATACAGAAAATGGATCAGACTTAGGTTTGGCATTTTACTCATCAAATGTTGATGGGTTTGATTTGGGTTCATCTTCAGTGGCCCAACATGATCCAGATTTTGCCGCTGATAAAGGTATTATTCCCTTCGCTTCTATGAACAACACTTTACTTTTGTTTACTTGTCTTTTATTTATTTATTTATTTATTTTTTATATGTATGAATAATGCTTACCAATTCATGGGAGGCCAAAAGCAACATTGGCGTTTTGTTGATCATATATATTTTGATTTTCCTTATTACTTATCCATAAACCATACAATAGAATAGCTAATCGTGAAGCCCCAAACGCAGAACAATATTTTCGTTTTCATTATACAAGAAGTTTCGTCCTGTTTACTTTGTCTTCTTATTAACTCATTTCACTCCTATTTACTATTGTGTCTTGCTATATTTATTTCACTTTGATTGCAAACATGGACTTGGCCAACACGCAGTCTAAGGCCTCCCAGACTAATCCAACCACCCAGGCCTACCTTCAAAATAATGCTTCGGTGGGGTTTGGGCTGTGCTCATGTTGAGCCACCTCAGCGTCTACGTCATTATTTTTTTTTTTCATTTTCTTATAATTATTTTAATATTTTTTTATTTCATATTTATACTTCTCCAACCTTTCTCCTTCTCATACATTTTCATATCATTACTACTTCTCCAACCTTTCTTCTTACCTCACCTTCTCATCTCCCTATTGTCCTCTACATTAATATCATTCTTCGTCTTTTCCTTTATCTTCCTATATTTTTGTCTCTTCTTGTTCACGCTCTCTTACTATAAATTTGTCACTTTCTATTTCATTTTATGCATATTTTCCTTTTAAAAAAAAAAGTTCTCTCTCTCTCTCTCTCTCTCTCTCTCTCTCTCTCTCTCTCTCTCTCACACACACACACACTCAATTTTTGGGTGGATTTTTATTTTTTATTTTTCTTGCATCTTCACTTTAGGTTGATAATTTTTTATATTCTTTAATCTACTTTAGGTTAATGCGATTCAGTTTTGTTTTTTTTAGTAGTTTTTTTCTCTCTCTCTCTTTGATTGTTAAATGTTATCCTATTGCGTTATAAATGATTAAATATAAAAATATAATATTATCTTACTACATAGCATGATTTGGATAATTTAATTTGATAGTTATTGTAATTTGATAGCGTGATTTTTATAGTGCTCAATTTAAATGATAAACTATGAGAATTTAATCATTTTTGTTTATTTTTAATTTCTTTGTGGTGGACAAAATACTCTTAATAGTTGTATTAGAAGTACTCTGTAATGCTATTTATTTAGAAAAAAGTAAAGGTTGGCTAAACAATAATTATTGGATGAAAGTCAAATTTTATCTTTTGCAATTTTACTTTAATTATTATTATTATTACTACTTTATAACAATGCATATATAGAAATTTAATTCTTAGATTTTGCTAATAATTGTTTATTTGATAATATGTTTTGGATGAAAAATTATTAGGTACTCCCGGAGTACCATAAATGCGTACTCTCTCCTCTCACATGAATAGTGGGTCCCATTAATTAAATTCATGGTAGGACCCACCATTTATGTGAGAGGAGGAAGTATGCATTTATGGTACTCTGGGAGTATATAATAATTTTCCCGTTTTGGATGGCCGAAATTACAATTTCTACCAAGAAAATAACCTTAGAAGATTATAAATAACAACTTGTTTTCCTAATTGGTCCAATTAATCATAGCTAAGTTTTATTAATTTTTTTAGTTACTTTTCTCAGTGTTTTGAATTGTAGGCAAAAAAAATAAATTTGAGAAAGTTTGTTTAAAACTAAAAGAATAATTTCCAAATTTTATATTCTCTTTAATGATTCACAAAATGTTATAAATAAATTTTATTAAAAAATAAATATTTTCGTTAACTTGCCTTTAGAATTTCTGAGGAAATTGTATTTTTTTCATTTTAGTATGAGAAAAATTATTAAATTTATGATTTATGATTGTTCCTATATTACATTTATGATTATTCTTATAATAAATAAAAATATAATTACAAAGTACATTACTCTTTATTAAATTAGTTTAAATTGTATAAAAATATTTAATAAAACTACCATAAAAATAAGGAAAATTATTGTGTACTCCCGGAGTACCATAAATGCGTACTCCCTCCTCTCACATAAATGGTGAGTCCCACTAATTAAATTCATAGTGGGACCCACCATTCATGTGAGAGGAGGGAGTATGCATTTATGGTACTCCGGGAGTACCTAATAATTTTCCTAAAAATAATTATCATGTGCAATGCATAGGTTCGCAGTTAGTATATCTAAAAGCTGAAGTATAACATTTATTGCTGCTACGCTCCAGTTAAGCCACATCAGCGTTCACGACATTATCCTCCTTTCTTTCAAATTTTCCTACAATTTTTTTAACATTCACTTATTTTTTAATAATTACACTTGCTATAACCTTTCTCCCTTCCTTATCGTTTCTTCTCCCCACTAACCTCTACTTTATCATCACTATTTATCTTTCCTTTCATCTTCTTTTATTTTGTATCTTCTTATTCACACATTTTTACTACAAATTTGTCACATTCTCTTCCATTCTTTGCATAATTTTTCCTCACAAAAGGTTATTTATCTCTCTCTCTCTCAAATTTTTGGTGGATTTTTTTTTTTTTTTTTGCATCTCTATTTTAGGTTGATATATTTTTGTATTTTTTAGAACTCTAATTTGTGTTGATGAGATTTACTTTTGTGTTTTGAGTTTTTTTTTTTCTTTGATTGTTAAATTTTATCCTATTGCTTTATGAAGAATTAAAGATAGTATATAAAAAATAATATTATTCTATTACATAGTATGATTTGAATAATTTATTATTTATTGTTATATATTTTTTTTTACTCTTTTTTTTCTTCTCATCTTATTTTATTCAACATTGAAATAAGATGAGATCCTTCATATCATAAATTATTTTTATTGTCTTATTTTTTTTACTTAAAAAAAATTAAAAATATAATATTGTACACTTTCTCCAACTTTTCCCATTCCCTTAATTTTCATCTCACTAAACCTTCTACCTTAATATCATTCTTTCTCTTTCCCTTTATCTTCCTTTATTTTATTTCTTCTTATTATCATCCTCTTAGCACAAATTTTTCATTCACTCTTCTATTTTATGCATAATTTTCCCTCACAAAAGAGCTTATTTCTCTGTTTTAAATTGATAAATTTTTATGATCTTTAGAACTTTATTTTAGATTAATGCAATTTAGTTTTGGAATTTAAGTTTTTTTTTTTTTTGGGTTCACTTTGATTGTTAAATTTTATCATATTGCATTATAAATAATTAAAGATAGTTTATAAAAAAAATTATTATTATATTACATAGCATCCTTTTGATAATTTGATGTTTATTGTTATATCTTTTATTTTTACTTTTTTTTCCTTCTCATATTATTTTATTCAACATTTAAATTTAGCTACATCCTCCATATCATTAAATTATTTATATTTCCTTTAATTTTTTATATTAAAAAATTAAACATATAATATTTTACTTAAATTCAATAAATAAAATTGCCATCATAAAGTGGAGTCATGTCAGGGAAACACTCATTCTCACATCCAATATATTAAAGGAAAAATGGAATACAAAAAAATTTTCAATTTACAAACACTTAATTAAAAAAAAATTAATGAGGATATCAAACCAAATATAGCATAAAGAAACTAATAATGCATATCATCATCAAATTTTGAAACACGATAGGTTGCCAATGGAGAGAGAGAGAGAGAGATGGTAAAGAAAAAAAAACAATACAAAGTAATAAAAATTTTACAATGTAGTAAAATAAACCATTACATTCACTTTAAAAATTAAATCAATAATCAACAATTAAATAAAATCATAGTATTAACTTTAAACTAAAAATTAACCAAACTTTAATCATGGAAACCATATTTCCAATCATAGCTAAAAAAGTGATGTTCTCCAGTAATAATAGAAATTGCATAACAAAAAAATTAGAAAATTTTAAAATCCTTTTTTTGACATTTCATTTAACCTTTTATATATATATATATATATATATATATATATATATATATATAAAATTTTCATACATTGTTACTTTTTGAAAATCTAATTAATGATACTACCTCTCATTTAACGTCTTTGCTATGCAAATCATCGGTTAGTAAATATATGATAATGGCAAAAGGCATTACAAATGAGATTATTAAAAAATTATAATATTAATTAGCAACTATCATTTTGGAGTAGTAGTTTATGGTTTTTACCCATCTAAAGAGGTGAAATATATACTACCGCATACTCTTGGTAGGATGGTCACTCCATAAGTATAAATACTTGTGAGGTATGGGGTGTGGGGAGCAAGAGCCGGAGTTCAAGTTTCTAGAAGGGAGTTTCACAAACATATAAACTTAAATTATGATAGAGTAGAATTTCTATCTTGTATTAAAAAAAATGGAATATATAGAGTTTACTTAAAGGTCCACGTAAAGATTCACATATTATATATATATATATATATATATATATATATTTATATTTATATAAGTTTTGAAAAAATTTATATGTAAGGTTCTAAAAAATATATTTAATGAGATCACCTAAAAAAATCTATCACGCATAACGCGCGAGTTTGTGACTAGTTTAAACATAATTCAGTAAACTCCCAAATAAACAATACTCGTAATAAACCTCTTACAATAACTAAAATCCACAATTTAGAAATAATCTCCAAATACTATAAAATCTAAAGCGGAATAAAAGTAACTAATAATCCTTTAAGGCTTCAAGTATTATTGACGTCGCCTAAAAACTCCCACGCTCTATCTTGCACCTTACGAAGTAATCCAAAGGTTCTGTTCCCCAACTAAACTTTAATCTAAAAATTGTAATTGATGGGATAAGCCACACATCCAGCAAGCAATTATACATAATACACAACATAGTAGAGTCAAGCAAAGCACAACTATTTTTTATTTTTCACAAACTCATTCAATGCTATCAAATATGCTTATTCCAAAACATATAATGAATCACTTAATACATATGTAATCACGTATTAAAATCATTTGAAAACGCATATATATAATTGATCAGAGCACAGCGTCACATATACACATATCACATATTCTCACATACAATTCTGTGAGCAGATACCAACATCTAACCCCTGCTGGTGAGAGATCAACACTTATTCTCTCATACAACCCTTTGAACGGGCTTACACATATACCTAACAAATTCTAAAAACATTTATTTTGAGTCACATATCATGAAAGCAAAGTTTATACAAAATAGAATAATTTTCTTAATATTAACAATTATTCCAAACACAAAGGCATATCGAATACCATGATATCGAATTGAAACATAAATCAAAGGATGCTTGACTTTCTTAGGGAATGAATAGGAATTGAGGAATTTATATAAATATTTTACAATTCTTGAGTAAGTCTGAAAGCTCAATTTGCTAAAAGAAAATTTTAAATTCCATTTGGAGAATAGGAATTGGTTTTACACAAATTTAAAGCACAAGGACCTTTTTAGAAAACTTAAATTGAAACTCAATTATTTTCGAAAAATAGTTTAGTTTAGAAATCATCTTTTAAATGAAATTTGGACATTTCGTACGTTATTTAAAATTCGAAGTTTCTCTTTAAAACATTGTTTAAAAGTCGAAGTTTCTCTTTCAAAGATGTAAAAATGCTTTCGATAAACTTTAGAAAACATAAGCTTTAAAAACATATCTTTTGAAAACCTTTAACTTCTAAGAACCTAAAGAACAAAACTTGTACATATTATACATAATTACTTACAACACTTGAATCACTCTGAAAGTACAGTCAAAACAACCTCCGAAAAGCCTCAAAACACTTTTAAATAGGACCTATCATCAATCATAAAATATACTTAATATCCTCTACATAGAATAAAACTTATAGAACTATACAAATGGATTCATTAGGATTATACTTTGCTGAACTAATAACATTTTCAACACTAAACTAACGTTTCTCTAACCAATGGTATTTTAGTAATAACACATCCTTGCATTAATCGAAACTCATTTTACCATGAGGAATTCGGTAGCCAACACTTTAGGATTTAATATATAATCCCCAATGCAAACGGTGGGCCAAAACCAATATGATTTTGATCAAGAATTTAACATCCATTGACCCTACGAATTTAATATAAGAGCTTTGGTATGAAATCTCAAATCTGTCATTATCCTTTAAACAATCATAGAAGTGTTGAAATATATATGTGATTATCATTGCAGCCCAAATACTCTTAGGCATCGTTTGAGAGGAGAGAATGGAATGGAATGAAAAGGAATGAAAAGAATAATTTTAGAATATTGTTTCATTCCCTTGTTTAGGAGTTTTAATGAAGCGAATGGAAGCTTATTCCTTTATTTGGGAGTTTAAGTGGGAGGGAATGGAATGGGTAGAAGGAGACACTCATTCCTCTCTATTCCATCAAAACTTCAAATTTTCATTCTCTCGAAATTGGGAGGAATGAGATTGAATGGAATTAGATTTAATGATTTTTTTACTAAAACTCCCATAATAATCCTATATATTCAACCATTTATTTTAAAGTAGGGTTCTAATAGTAATATTGTCATAAAATAATTCCATTCCATTCCATTCCCTCCTTGTTGCTCCAAAATAAGATTACTTACATTCCATTCATTTTCATTCCTTTCTATTCCTTTATTTTAAAACATCCAATTAAGGTTACTTAGTTTCATTTCATTACATTCTTTTCCATTCCTTTCCCTTACTTAAATACATTCCATTCCATTCCATTCTATTATGATCATTCCATTCCATTCCCTTATAAACTCCCAAATGGAACCTTACAATCTTTCGAATATAACAAAAGCCATACTCCTGGATTTAATAACTTTGGCTTTTGTTCTAGAATACGTAACGCAAAAGTGTAAACCAAATTCTAGGAAAAGATATCTACAAATCACTAACTCTTTTAATTCTTTGATGCTAATAAATGAAAAATCATACCTGAAACAATTGGTTGTCTCTTCAATTAACTCCAAGAAAAAATACACCTCCTAGCCTCCTTAGTGATGAAACTTTTTTTATGAAAACCCTAATTTATCTTTTCCTCCTTATATTTTAACACATCAGAGATGTGGGCTTGGTGGGGTAGTGGGCTGGAATTTAGAACCCACTTGAGCTTATTTCTTTAGCCTCGAAGAGGCCCATAAAACACCTTCTTCTTTTATTTATTTATTTTAATTGCCTCACTAAATTGTATGCACTAAAACTTTAATTTTTTCACAATATTGTAGCACCACAAAATTCTCTACTCTCATCTTACTGTGTACACACATATAGTTCCTCAACTCCATATTAAAAAATGACAAGATATGGTGATAATCATAAAAACAAAATTGGGGTATTACAATCATCATGTCCGTGTCGTGTGTATCTGTATCCTGTATAGGGTATTCGAGCTTCGTAGTGGGAAACTGAATTGGCACTTTTTGGGCAATTGAGAATTTGTAGCATCAAATTTAATCTAAGTTAGATTGCTAGGCCAGTATTCACTAAACAAGGACTCATTTTGAGATTTCCAAAAAATGCTAGTGAATTACATTAAACATTTCAGTCTTGAAAGTTGGCGCTGCAATTGTGAATCTGTGGTCGGTGTCTGACTTTTTTATTTTATTTTATTTTATTTTTTTAGGTAATAATAATTTTATTGAAAAGAAACTACTTCATGTATAAAAGACGAAGTATCAATTACAACTCAAGCATTTAATTGAATATCACAAATTTTGCCCACAGATACATCAATAAAATTCACATAAATATTTACAATTACCTAGAAAAAAAAATATACATCAATAAAATTCACATAGATATTCACAGTTACACATATAATTCACATAAATTATGCCTAAGTGCCATGAAAAAATCTCAAATATATTACAAAAAAAAGGAATCAAAATGAGAGTTTGAGGGAGTGACGTACGACAAATAGGGAAATTTGTCTATGTGTTGTTGGGGTGGGTTAATCAGTTGGGAATGGAAACCAAAAAAAATATTTTTAGTTTGACTAGAATTTTACGCTACCAAATACACGAAAACAATGAAAACTCAGAAGAAGACAACCTTTTGCAGCACTGTCTGCACATAAAGCTTCATGATCTATTCTTTGGTAGGCAAAAAATACAACATTACTTCTTTGACAAGCAATACCAATTACTTTTTTTAACTAGGAATAGAAACATTTTTTACACACCAAGAAAACTGAAATAGGTAACCAAGCCAAAAAATATATATATTTTTTGAGGCAATTTCCCAAACTTGTTTATAAGAGAATATTAATATAGTTCTTTAAAAAATTACCTATTTTAGGTTAATATGACAACCAGCTGGTGGTTCGGTGGTGTTCGTTAATGTTGGTTTGGTAGAAAATATTCTCCCCTCCCTCTCTGAATAAACATTTATACAATCCAATCTTTGACCTTATCCTACTTTTGGCATTGGATAAGGTTGGTTTGATAGAAAATATTCTTCCCTCCTTCTCTCAACAAACATGTGTACAATCCAATCTTAGACCTTAGTTATCCTACTTTTGGGGTTGGAACTGGCTTTGTAAAATTTAACTGCCAAGCATGATGCAGGCGCAATTAGTTATAATCACTCGGTATTTACCACTTGCATGGAGTTTATTTTCTTTTAAAATTTGATTTTAATGTGTCCTTTGGTGCTGGTCTTTATGCATGCAACACAAATTGAAGTCACCTTCAAACATCACACTCTTTATATTGTTTTCATTAGATGATATGTAAAACAGAATCAAATAGTGTGAACAAAATAGAGTGAACTATAAGTTAAATCAATCCAATGTATCTCCCTTCATATATCAATGTACCAGAAGAACTGTTTCTTAATACTTATTACATCAATGACTTTTATTTTTCCTCTGAAGCCTCTAACCTACAGTCGTTCCCTTGATGACCTGTACTTTAAATTACTTGCAACAAGTAGCTCTTTTGTTTGCTAAGTAAGTCCTAGCAACAAGTAGGTCAATTATCACAATACGACCATTTAAGGCCATGGTGTTTTAAGATATATGGATATGTTGACAAATATTCAGTGAAAATGAAAGTTTTTATCAAAGTAGCTAACTTCAGCTATTACCAAAAGAATTGTTATGCACTTTGTATGTTGGTAAGTGGTAAGGAGTGCTTAGAAAAGGGCTATTAACAAAATTACCTGTAAATTTTTAACACATTTTTAGCATTGCATCTTGTATTTTGGTAACTAATTTAAGAAACTGATAAGAGAAAATGAAATAGGTTAGCTTATTTAAAAAAAAAGTTGGTTTATTTGCTTAATAGTGAGACAAAAAGTAGATTTATGCAAATAAGTTGACCTAAAGAAGAATCTTTTTCCACCATGATCTGACTATTTTGGACAAGCCAAAAAAAAAAAAATTTAAGATAATTTCTCTATGAATTCTATACTCATATTTCTTTATAATGTTAAAATGGACGGAAAAGTTAATCAATCAATTTAGGGATACTTGATGAATCTCACATGTACTCATTGAATATAGATCTTTTGAATTTTTTTTTTTTTTTTTTGGAGGGTCATTTCTTCACAGAAAGTATAAATTAAGTTGAAAGCTATTTTTACAGATGAAAAAAGTGAGAAACAAATAGCATTGGAGCCTCATGGTAAGGTGTTTGATGTAGGAGCAGTTAAGATGACTGATTCAAGTAAACGAAAGGAAATCGTAATTGAAGAAATTGGGAGTGCAGCTTCACAAACAAGGCAACCAGAGGGTATACAGGTTGAAAAAATGCAACCGCAAGCATTAAGTTCTCTGAAACCACAAGGAGTGGTTTTTGATGTCGGAGCAGTTAAGATCCTTAAATCTAGTGACCAGATGGAATCTCATATTGAAGACGTTGAAATGGAAACGGAAGCAGGTGAGAAATGTGGATTATTTCTCATGCAGGGTGGTTTAGGTTTAATATTGCCGCCAAAGGATGAGGATTGGAAGAACGCCAAAGAGATATACTTGATGGACAATGAGTTGTCCATTTTACCTGAGAATCCAAGGTGCCCGAATCTGTCAGCTCTGTTCCTTCCAAGAAACTACAAATTGAGAATGATTCCTCCATCATTTTTTGATTACATGCCAGCCCTTCAAATCCTGAACTTATCCAGGACTAGTATCAAGTCATTGCCTGATTCTGTCAATAAACTGGTAAGCCTCAAAAGACTGTTTTTGAATGATTGTCATCGTCTCATGGTGTTGTCGCCAAAAGTTGGAGATCTCAAGCAGCTTGAGGTTCTTGATCTTGAAGGGGCAAAGATTATGGATTTACCTATGGAGATTGAGGAGTTAACTAATCTGAAATGCTTGGAAGTTTCATTTTATGGATATATGAGTAACGGTAGGAGAGCTATGCAATCAAATGCAGTGGTTCCTTGTAGGGTAATTTCAGCATTGTCTCAGTTAGAGGAGTTGAATATTGATGTAAATCCAGATGACGAGCGGTGGGATGCGTGTGTCGAAAATATAGTTACTGAAGTATGTACCTTAACGAGGTTGGAAACTCTTAAATTCTATTTTCCAAGAGTAGAACTTTTGAGGCACTTTCAGTGTAATAGGCCATTGCTGTCTCATTTCAGATTTACTGTTGGTCGCCATGTCAAGCGCATTATGTCTCGAGTCCCTCCTGATGTTGAGTTTGAGCTGGAACGATGGGAGAGGTGCTTGAAATATATAAACGGTGTGGGTGTCCCTGGAGATATTAAGAATGTACTCCACCATGTGACCGCATTTTTCTTGGACAGGCATGCGACTGTTAAGAAGCTGTCTGATTTTGGGACGAGAAATATGAAGAAACTAAAATGTTGTGTTGTGGGGGAATGTAATGAGGTTCAAGTGATCATAGATGCAGCAGATGCTTTTGGAGAAGATGGTATCAGTGAAATAGTATCTGAGTCATACGATGTTGAAAGAATTGTTCTTGGATCACTTGAATATCTGTATATATATTTTATGAAGAGTTTAAGGTGCATATGGGAGGGTTCAGTGCAGCAGAATTCTTTGTTTCTTCTTAAGTCCTTGACATTGCGCACATGTCCCCTGTTGACCACTATTTTCACACAAGGGTTGCTTGATAACCTATGCAATTTAGAAGAGCTTAAAGTTGAAGACTGCCCATCCATCAAAAGCATAGTAAGCTGCGGAAACTCTTCTGAGCTTGGAACCTCTTATTTTCTCCCAAATCTGAAGAAGATTTTGCTTCATTACATGCCTGGGTTAGTTACCATCTCTAGTGGTTTACACATTGCACCACAGTTAGAATTTCTGAGTTTATATAATTGCCCAAATCTTAAGAATCCATTAGTTGATGAAGTATCTTGTCAAGATTTGAAGAAGATAAAGGGTGAGAGGAGTTGGTGGGAAGCATTGGAATGGAGCAATGGTCGTCCTTGTTATTTGGATGAAATTTTTGTTCCAACTGACATATGAGATTGCTGAGTACTTGAAATATTCAGTAATCAAAACTAGTCTGTGCATGTCCTTATTCAAAGTCATTGGTTTCAACTTTCTTGTGAATGATGCTATATAATGTAAGCAGAGACACATCCATGGACCACATTCTATTTGCTCTGCTCATACCCCTGTAGGTTGTAGCAGCTATGGTGTTTAGACCCTAGTTACATTGAATATAAAGACCAATTAGTATTTTTATTTTATTTTATATAGTAGCATATTTATATTTAAATCGAATATTGCATAATTTTATAGTTCATCTTTTTTTTTTCTTTCTTATTATGTATTTTTAATATATACATTTAAAATAAAATAATTATTGATAATTCAATAATTGAATCAATTATTGAGTTACGAGGATCTTCGCTATCAATGTTGGATTGAATTCATGATGTTGATTGTTAAGTACTTTTTCTGTCCTCTCCTTATGTTTACTTGAAATAGAAATCTGTAATTGCCCACCGTTCCACCAATGGGATTTCGCCACATGTAATATCTACCAACTCTATATCTGTTTTTAGCCAAATTTATATACTCTTTTTTTATATATTTTTTTGTCAGAGCCAAATTTATGCCTTGTCTATATCTTCCCCTATTGTCTGCTTCTCATTTCTAATAACACTAGTATGGGCTGTACATGCAAGCCAGGAAAAAGATTGCAATTAAGGTTAGAATTAGAATTTATTTATAATTATTTGATTATTGAATTGTTAAAAATTATACCATTAAATGTTTCAAAATATTATGATCTATTACCTTCAACATAGCCACCAATACTTTAGCTCTGTCCCCATCACTATCACATTCAAAAAAGAATTGAACATTGGTGTGCTTGGTGTTGAGCTCTCTGGCAAAATTTGGTAAATAGTACATTTTTAGGAAAAAAATTTGGTGACTAGCATGTGTTTGAACTTATTTAGTTAGTTGGACTATTTTTGGAACACATGTTTGGCAAACTCGAGTTCCAACCCAAAATCAACTGTACTACACTTGAGGTCCAACTAGCATAACTCTAACATGGAATTAAAAAAAAAAAAAAAAAACCCATGTGGAACTTGAATTTAGTAAACTCGAGTTCCATGCAGCTGAAAAAAAATTTACCCAAATGAAACTTGAGTGTACCAAACTCGAGTTCCAATATATATATATATATATTTTTAAATGAAAACCAAGTGTAACAAACTCGAGTTGTAGGGCTATATACAATCTCATGATTTTTTTATTTTTTCCAGTTACAGTGTCCCTCTCTCTCTCTCTCTCTCTTTCTCTCTCACATAGTACATGTAACGTCCCAATCAAAGTGAAAAAAAAAAAAAAAAAAGAAGGGTGATCAGATTTTTGACCCCCGTGAGCCCCACCCACGTACCCCCTTAATCCTCAACCACATATCTTGCAAAATATCTCACTCTCTCCCTCTTGGCCGACTTTGTCACTCTCCATCCTCTTTTTCTTTTTCATTTCACTACAAACACAGACACACACTTCTCTATTTCTCCCTCACACTCTACCACTGGTACTCCACTCCAAACCACCATCTCCACCATCATTTTCCCGACAAGATCACCAGAAAATCCATAAGAATCTCTAAGCACCTTCACATCTTTTTATTTGAGGTAAAGTTTTTAATCTTTTTCGTGGGTTTTATATTTTGTTTGAGGTTACATTTTTTATCTAAGTTTTAATAATGATACCCATGTGATTTATGAGCTTTGGAAGCGATATTTATGTGTTTATATGTGTGGGTTTTGTCTTGGTGGATTTATTTGATGAGTGGGTCTATAGTTTTTACAATGGTGGCTATCTAAGTGGTGAAGATTTGGGAGTTTTGGCTTTTAATGTGGAATAAATGGTGAATATAATTTTTATTGATTATTTGGAGCTAGTGGGGGATTCACATTTAGAGTTTGTAATTGTAGATATTGTTATACATGTTGTTTCATGGGTCTCTTGAAAATAGAATGTATATATTGTGGAAGAAATTCATAAAGTGTTAGGATCTCTTATAATAAAGGAGAAGACTTTGAATGACATGATTTAAGTCTATAAATTGGGATCTATGCCTTGTAAATTAATTTGTTGAAAAACTTTGGAAGCAGAATATATTATTTGTGAGGTTAAATACTAGACTTGCCTAATCAAGTGCCTATTTGGTAATTCCTAATTTGTAGCTAAATACAATTTCAAGCGTTATGCTTATTGTGATAGGTTTGCTTGATATTGTTTAGGTTCTAGCCAATCTCCTTTGGAACTTTGAGAGTTAAGCTCTTTGTTGGTAAGTACCTTGTTGGTACTTACTTTGTGGGTCAAACACATTTTAGAAAATTATTTGTGAAAATATGTTTTTCTAAAAAGTGTTATGTTGTGGCCCTATTATATATTATTATATATACAAAGTGCATCATATTTGGTCTTGCATTTAGAAAAATGCATGAATTATTGATATGGAAAATATGAGCATCTTTTATTTAATCTTTGATAATGAATACATGGATTTTATGGTATATTGAAAAATTTAAAGGTGCTTATATTGTCTTGTGATATTTGGGAAATTGATAGAAAATCTTGTTGATAAGGAATGAGTTTGAAGGCTTTGAGATCTTTGTAAATAAATTGGGTATTTCAAAGGTTTTTGTGAAACTACTCGAAATTGAATTGTATTTTGATTTCATGTAAACTGTGAGCACTTCATGTTTTACCCTTGGGTTGTGACATGTGATTACCCAACTAGATACTATAGTCTGTGTGAAATTGGTATCTTAGCACCCGTCTTTATGTCGACGACAAGGTGGTCGATACCGTACTGGTACCGGCCGTACCGGCCGGTACATATCGTACCAACCAGTGCACCGGTACCAATACACTTTTATTTTGTACCGGAAAAAATACCGGCCACATACCGGCTATACCGGCGAATTTTGGCCGTACCGGCCACATACCGGCCATACCGGACCGAAACACAAAATGCTGTTTTTTATTTATTTATTTTTTTTTTGTAATTGTGGCATTTTTGTCTCTAAAATAATTAATAATGAAAGTTTTTTGCATATAATTTCATTATTTCACCTAACCTTTGATCTCTCCAATTCTTTTACTTAATTTGGATTTGGTATTTGAATTAAGAATTCCATTTTCTTCTTTTTTTAATTGTTTTACTTGCATCAATTCTAATCTCCAGTTGATCTTTACGTTGTTATATTAATCAGTACACAATAGTTGAAATGGAAGGTATTTACGAGACTAAAAGTTGGAAAGTATGTGTGTGTAAATAGAGATTTTGTGTATGTGTATTAAATATATAAAATAGCGATAAACCCGAAACGGTACACCGGTATTGACCGATATCCAAAATATACCGTACCGGTGGCCAAACCGGTACAGCTTCCGGTACGGTATTGACTTCCTTGGTCGACGATGAGTTATGGCTTTGTGTCAATGATGAGTTCCGGCTTTGCGTCGGCAAATTAGTTCCGGCTTTGTGTCGGCGATTGTCATGTGGTCTTAAGTTGGATTTTCTAGTTTGGAATGGTGTTGTTATTGCTCACAATGTATAGTATGTAGTTTCATGTCGAGATAAATTTTGAGAGATATATAGTATGTAGTTTCACATTAAGATTTTTTTTTTTTTTTCCAAAAAAAAGTTTTGTGCTATACTGTTTTAATCATTCTTGTCATATTATAATTGAAAATACTCTTGCAATATTCGGTTAGAAATTTCCTAAATTAAAACATGCTTTGTAAACTATTTATCATTATGAAACTTGCATTTCCCCCGCCCACATTAATAATACTACTTACTGGGCTTTGTCTTATCCCATTATTTTACAAAAACTTTCAGAGTAGACAACGTTCATTTTGAGATAGCTTTTTAGTGGCTAACAATAGTTAGACTAACTACTGATGGAGGCTGAACTTATATGATGGAGATATTAGATGATGTACACCTTAGAGTAGGCTTGATTCATTCTTTTGTATATTATAGTGTATGTGACTTTATTCCCACTGATGGGACAAGCTAATGATATATAATTATTTATTTAGACCTCCATTCTTTTGTAGTCAATGGTCCTTGTAATTATTGCATAGAGTTCTGACTTATTTTGGGAGTATATTTAATGGAATTATTATAATAATTCTTGATGTTGATACTTGATATGATTTATTTGAATTGAATTGTTTAAAAGGGAAAAATCTACAGGTACCTTTGAGATGTTTTCTCATACTTTGGACCCTTTTGGGTTTAGGGCGTGATAGTACAGCCCTTTCTCTCTCTCCCCGGTCTCTCAGCGTCTTCCTCAATCCCTCATTTAATACACCAGCATCTTCCTCACATTCCCCTTGGTCGTGCTTGCAAGGTCTATCTCATTCTCACTTCTCTATTTTTCTTATCTGAGATTTTTTTTTCTTTACTTTTTAGTGTTATTAGCCTGTTTGCTGTGTCTTCAAATATTCAGGATCGTTTCAAACGGTCAAGAATGCAAAACCCATTACTTCAAATAGAGCAAAATGTGAAAAAGGTTGCTACTTTCTTTTTCTTTTTTCTTTTGGGCTTTAAATTTATTTACTCTTATTAGGGTTGCTGAGAAAATGTACACAAGTCCTGGAAAGAAAGTTTAGATCTTTTTTTTTTTTTTTTTTACCTTGCTTCCTTCTTCATTTTATAGAAAAGAATGTGAGAAATGGCTGTATTAGGTTCACCATAGTATCTCTTTTGCTAGAATCAAACTTTCTACACAGATATATAAAATAAAAAAATAAAAATAAAAAATTCTCCTTTTTTTGGTTTTGAGGTCTTTAGATTGTTTATTCCTTTTCTATTTATTTGCTACTATAAATTGCAATTGACCATGTTCATGGTCTTTGGCTTATGTGATATCTAGATTGTGATCAATTTTTTTTTTTGGTGACCACCCAAACATGAATTGTAAAAAAAAAAAAAAAAAAAAAAACGATGCTTACAATTCGAATTAAAAGTGTCATTATCTAGCATCACTTATAGTAGTTATGGAGGACCTACTGCATAAGTATCATTAGAATAATCCAAATTTGATAATGTGACAAAAAAATCATACAACACTAGAGAATAAGTCTAGGATTTTAGCATATAGGCTAGTGGGGTTCTTGTACTTCATCTTCCATTTCTTTCTTTCTTTTGGGTTGACTATGGATCCTTAAAAGATTATGCAATGTCAGCCATATGTATTATTTTTTATTATTACTTTGATTATTGAATGTTGTAAATTTAAAGGATTTTAGTCAATATTTTATATTGTATGGTTTAAATTCAATCTTATGTCTTCACTTTTTTCTCTCATACTTGGCTCATAAATGCATATATCTTGTGTCTTTTCTTTTTCCTCTCTTTTATTTCTATTTGATATGACATAAAAAAATTTTGCAACATGATGGTAGATCCTGGACCTATTGATTGCAGCGTTTTGATGGAATAAATGAATCATCGATCTAAGTTATTTTGGAATCCTAAAGGCCAGGTAAAAATTTTCGCATAATGGTATTTGGTGATTTATTAACTTTTTGGTGAAGTGATAGAAGAAACCCAAAATTGATTAAAAAATAAACTTATAGATTATACTATTGCTTTTGGATGTTGAGTTGTTCCTTAATGGCATATTACGTACTTGATCAAAGTATAAGATATTTATCTATTGTTATAACATTTGCAAGATCCTCCTGGCACACTAAATTGTCTATGTCGCCATGAAGAGTTGACACGTCAAGATCCTATGGTATATGAGCGTGTGATTGCCATAGTGAGGTTGCTTGGTTTAGAGCGTTTGCACATGGTCCCATCCATAAAGCTTGATCATGCATTGATCACTACATTTGTAAAGTGATGGCGCCCAAAGACCCATTCTTTCCACCTTCCACATGGTGAGATGACGATCACATTACAAGATGTGGAAGTTATAATGGGGATGGCCATCAAGGGTGAGGCAATGGTTGAGTTCACTAAAAGAATTTGGAAAACTGTGTGTGATGAAATGCTTGGAATTCAAATTCCAGATGAAAATAAAACTGTGCTAGATGGTCAAAGGATTCAAATAAAAGCCCTCGTTGACCAAATTTCACAACCACTACCTCCAAATGCCAATGAGATGCAGGTTCATTAGTATGCTCGCTGCTATGTAGTAGCCCTAATAGGGGATATGGTATTTGTTGACAAGTCTGGAGATAGGGTCCACCTCATGTGGTTGGAATTCATGAAGAACCTTCATAATCCACCCAAGTATGGTTGGGGTGGTGCAACTCTATCATGATTGTACAAACAATTGTGCAAGGCAACCAAAAAGATGAGAAAACAAATTGGTGGAGCATTGATTTTGTTCCAATTGTGGATATATGCCAGGTTCCCACATATGTCCCCACAAAAGGTGCCCCCACCAGAGGGTGTTTATGGTCCACCACCACCACCACCACCACCACCAATTCCTCTTGCCATGAAGTAAGTATATATTGCATAATTACTATGCTATCATTAGATGTAGTTTGCCACAATCGTTTTATCATTTGAGTTTTACGTAAACGACTAATGACAATGCTATGTTACGTGCTTGAAGGTAGGCAAGGGCTAAGTGTACAAAGTACTCCCACACACGTGCTTTCTGCATATCGTAATCAAATTACCATGACACAACCCAACCAGGTATAATACTTGTTTTTATACAATGTTTATATCAATTTATGTCTTTGAAATTACACACATCATAATCAAAATCATAAACAAGTATTTCGTTGCCTACTATTGTACTAATTATGCAAATTATGAGATAATTGCTTAACGTGGTTGCTTTTGTTGGTGGCTACTGTAGGTTAAGTGGAAGCCATATGCGGATGAATTGAACCGCCTTCCTTCTAATTTTCGAATCAAGGGAAGTCATGTGTGGAGGTCAAAAATTCCACTTATATGTTTTTGGCTTGTAGAGTTCCACCTACCTGATCGTGTCCTTCGATAATTTGAGCTAAAGCAGGAACAATGCATGATCAATTTGGGCTAACCCCCATGCTTGAAAACATGAGGAAACATGAAAAATGGAAAATCTTAAAATAGGACATGGGTAGACATGATTATGTGTTCATGTGTATATTACTTGTGATGTGCGTGTGTCTTATGCATGTGATCTGAATATCATCATATGTAATTTCTAAGATATTCAATAAGAAAAAAAAAAAAAGGTTGGTGGAAAAGGTAAAGCTCAAAGTGGAAGTCTCTCTCTCTCTCTCTCTCTCTCTCCACACACACATACACATTTGTGTGTGATCTAACAACATTTTCATAATGAGATCAATGGAAATTCAGAATTTCTGTGTTTTCACAAACCCCTTGCTTTTCTAATTTACCACCAAATACCCTACTTTAAAATATAGAAATTACACAAAATGATATTTTCTTGGCTTTGGATGTGTCCTTTGTTTTATTTTGAACATGTACAGTATGTCAGACATTTTGAGGCATATCTAATGCATGCCAATTTCCTACGTGTGAGATGTGTTGAAAACATATTCAATACTTGCCAATAACCAACATGTATCATACATGGTGACACAAGGCCTTTCTATGCTTCTTAGGTTCCATGTTATGATGTGTTCTGTTATTTTGATGCATCAACTTTCTTGTTTATGCTCTTCCCCTCACTACTAACTCAATGGTTTATAATTAATCTAAAAAAAAAATTTCTTGGTTCTGGTTATTTTATTTTATTCTTAAAATTTTTTTTTTTTGTAAATATTACCAGCACTTATAAAACTTTTTAGGGAATTATCAGAAGGAAGAAAAAAATCGTGAAAAGTCTTGATCCACTAAGTTGTTTCTTTTTGCAACTGATGGAGGATATTAGTTTCATAAAATATTGACTTGATTGATTTGAAATGATAGTTTCAGTTTTTAAAATGCTCGTTTTTTTTAATTTCTATCTGATATTACAATTTTTAGCTGTCATGTGTTTACTTTGTCTGTCTTGTTCTATGTTTCTTAGGATCATAGCTTTAAAACCTTAGGTTCAGTTAATTTGCAAAGCCAAACAACTGCTTATGTTAGATTGGCTGAATCTGAAGCCGTAAGGACTGCTTCTGTGAAGAGTAACGCAGAATCTGGTCTCTTCACTATCCTCTCAATTCAAGCACAATAAAATGAGCAGTCTGGACTGGAAATTCCCTTGCCATATTAAATAAGACAGCAAGACACTTTAGGAGGATTACTTTTATATATATATATATATATATATATATATATATATTTTAAATTGTGTCTTCGCATACAAACAGATAAAATTGGGATGGGGGAAGTTTCATAATTGCTTCTTTTTTAAACTTTAACTAAAAAGTCATAGGAAAATTTATGAGTCATTTCCTATGAACATTTTCACCTTTAGCATTTTTAGCGTATGCATCTTTAACTATTGCTGTAAACATTTGTTCTGGCATTTGCACCAACTGGTTACACTTTTTTACAAAGATTGTTGGACACGCTTTTTTATTTTTTATTTTTTTCCTGAATAGACTTTGCAAGGAGTTTCTTCATATGCATGTCAAATATTTTATATTTATATTCGAATAATTACCCTGTGGATGTGGTGGCAGAAAGTGTGAAAGGATCAGACATTGTGGTATTGCACTAAAATCGGATGGCTGAAATATATTAGATCATACTAAAAAATATCCCGGTCCCTCTCTCTTTATGTAATTTGCACATTGCTTTTTGTTCAACCTATTGCTCTCTTCTTCCATTATGATCCACTTGTTAGTTTTGTGTCCAAAAATAGTTAGTGACATTTGCATTGTGGTTTTCTAATGAGTATGTCCGGCAACCTTTCTCTGAATCTTGAGCGGTCTGATATTACAAGTTTTCAGACTCAGGCAGTTGCGATATTACAAGTTTTCAGACTCAGGCAGTTGCAACCTTTCTTCTGTGATTGAAAGTATATTGAACAAGTTTGCTGATATTGATCCTGGATGTATAGCCAAATTGCAACAACTTGCACCTGAAGTGGTCGGTTATCAAACACATTCCAATTTTGGAAAGATGTGTGTGCTCAAATGCTTGGAATTCAAATTCCAAATTCCATATATATATGAGCAAATGACATGGATTTTTTGTTTTTAACTCAATGTCTATATCTGAAATTGGAACTGTAAGTGGGAGAGTCTTGAATGCCTAAAGTGGAAAGCAATGTTTGTTAAAGTTTAGAAAACTTTAATTCTATAACCAGAATTATTTGAATTTCTCCTACCTGTTGCTAAGCAAAGCAGAGACTATTTACTCTTTTGTCATGGTTGCTTAAGGTCAAAGTTTGGTGTTGAAAAGGATCATAAATGGACAAATCCAGATCGATTTTCTGCCACTATGTCTGGACTTGTCCTTCTGCCTTTATTTAATCAGTCATCTTATATTCTTTTGGTTAAAATTTTTGCAGGTTAATGCTAGTGGACAGTTTTGTGGGGTAGCTGAAATGGTATTGGACCTTCAACCTAGTGAATCCTTCTGGGTTTTTTCTTTTTTTAAAAAGATTTGTTTATGTACTTGAATAGAATTGATTAGCTTTGCTTAATGGGATATTAATAAAGTGCCAAGGCCTCATAGTTCAGGATTTAAAACCCCCATCCCCTATGACAGTGTATCGAATTATCAAAAAATTAATGAAATATTTCTTCGATAATTTAGTAATTTGTAAGGACATCATGATGTTTCTTGAGTCCTAAATAAGAAATTCAGGTGGTTTGATAATGGAGTATCCTTATCATAATGTTTCTTAGCACCTCTCAGATACCTGCTAGCAGGCCCTCAATGACAGAAGCGGTGCAAATACCGCAAGTCATTTAGTCATTAAGACCCCAATATTGTATTGAGAATCTTTCTTTAGTTGCTTCAAAATTTGCAATATGTTCCTAATTGAATTTTTAGTTTAACCCCACAGTTGGAAACTTATATACACATGACAAACAAACCAACCCAGCTCTCCTTTGTTCGTTGCATGTCTGTAAATTTGTTAAACACGAAATAACCAAGCAAGGTGCCCGACAAAAGCACTGTTCACATGCAAGATGAACCCATATGAAAAAGCTACATCTATAGAAGATAAATATGCTTTCATCAAATAAAAAAAAAATTAAAAAAAAAAAAGATAAAACGAATGAGCTAAACCAAAACAAAATCTCCATCTTTCTTTCACTCCAACCTTCATCTTTTCCTTGTTTCTTCTCTTACTCTCTCTTGTGATGACAGCAGTTGACTCATGGTCCATGGCTGACTCCTTTTTTTTCTTTTCTTTGTTCTTATCTCTCACTGTTTCTCTCCCTTACCGAGTTGCTTCACTTTGTGTTTATCAGTGAAGTAGTTGGCGGTCAAACACCTCAAACAAAGAGACAAAAAAGGTAGAGCCAAAATGACGAAACTACCCACGCTCTTTTACTCTTCATATTTAAAGTTTGTAAGGATAGAAGCGTAAATATTAGGGATGGCAATTTAGATCCGACCCGCGGGTACTCGGTCCGGCCCGATCCTAATGGGCCGGATTTTACCCGGTCCGATAAAGAATAGGGTCGGGTATGGGTTTTTTTAAAAAAATTCGAAGCGGATCCAGGTCGGGTCCGGATTTTATCAAAAAAATCCGAAACCCGACCCGAAACCCGGCCCGGTTAAAATACCCGGTATATTAAATTACTAAAATACCCCTCCTTATATATCTATAACATTTTGTAACCCTAATTGCCTAAGTCACTCACTCACTCACTCCCTCCTAACTACACAGCCGCCCCTCTCATCCAATCACTCCCCTGACCCTCACAGCCGCCCTTAGGTTCAGTGCTCAGCTCCCATCACAGCGCCTCAGCCCCTCACAGCCCTTAGGTTCACGCCTCACAGCGCCTGAGCCTGTCGCACCACAGCCCGTCGCACCTCACAGCCCCTGACAGCCCCTCACAGCGCCTCACAGCCCCTCACATCCTTTCGTTCTGCAATTTTGGATCTTGATTCTTGAAGCTCCCAAGAATTGACAAATAAACTTATATTGCATTACATTGCTTGTGGTTGTTCCTTCACAAGGTTCGGGTATTTTTTTCCTTGTCCCATGTTGATTTTTTCTCCTCTACTGCTCAAATATTAATTAACTGGTAGTGATTATTTTTGAATTGATGATGGCACGTTGAAATGTATAGGGACAGTGAAATGTTTTCTGGGTAATCAATAGATTAGAGGGGAAAGGTATATATATTTTCGGATGCAAGTTTGGATAAGAATTAATGGGTATTGTTATTACTGTATATGTTTCACAACAATTTTAGCTTTTATGTATATGGTTATGCCGTATATGGTATTGTTATTACTGTATATGTTCCACTTCTAAACTTACTGATAATGTGTTATGTTGTTAACCATTACTCCTTTTTTTTATTTTTTATTTTTTTATAAGTACTATTTAACTGTAGTTAAAGCATAATGAAATGTTTTTTTTTTTTGGGTAATTGATAGAGGGTAAAGGTACATATTTTCAGATGCTACTGCATTCAGTTCAAGCCCTTCTTGAGTCCATCCATAAGCTAGAATGAATTGAGATACCGAAAGCAGGATACAGGGAAGACATACAAAAGTGTGCTTGGAGCCTTGGACTATTTCTCCCTATGTGTAGCTGCTACATTCATGATCATTACAGAGCCAAGTTTTGGATTCTTGAAGGGATTTTGGTTTGGGCATACGTATAGAAGATTGTTTATTGGAAGGACTAAGATTAAGAATAGGAAAGGGCTTACGATACTAATTTTACTTGTACCAAGTCTCACATGACCAACTCTTATTTCTAATTCTATTTGAACAATTGATTATGCAAAGATTTCTATTTCGTCCCGTCAAACCCAATGGCCATCTAATTGATATGCTAGAAAATGAGGCCATAAGTGTATTAATACTTTTATCATTTTAGACTCAGTTTCAAATAATGGTAATTTAAAATTCAATGCAATATATATTTGTCCTTAGCATAAATTTATTATTGTTGTTTTTAGCTATGGTGGTGGTGAGTTCTTTTTTTCTTTATAATTTTGGCTTCGGTGTGAAAGACTACGCATGAATTTGGGTAAAGTTTTCTTCCAAACAGGAGAAATGTTCTTCTAAATTCTAATCCATCACGTGGCTACTTAACAAACTCTTCATGTTTATATTTAGTTGTTTATTTTTATTTATTTATTTATTTTTTTTGTATTTGCTTGAAGTCATATGAGTTACTTCATTTTGTTTGCTGACTTGTAGATTAATTTCTTAGTAATTACTGTTTATTGATTTTCTTCAAATTGAAAGAAAGATGGTTTCTTAGTAATTTCTTCAAACTAGTGATATATAATGGAAGAAATTGTTTATTGATTTTGTGTTTTTTGATAATGCAAAGCTTAAAACAGAGATGGAAAATACAAACAAATCTAGTTCTTCCTCGCCAAGCGGCTCCCCCTTGAGAAACAAATCTAGTTCTTCCTCGCCAAGTGGCTCCCCCTTGAGAACTGAATATTTTCCCATGCCAACTATACGGCCTCCTTCTCTATTTTCACGATCACCATCACCAATGTCACCTGGCAGCTCACCCTCAGGGTCACCATCACCTTTATGCCCATTAAACAACGAGTAAGTGTTTGGAATTTGTAGTTAATTATGTTTAATTATGTTTGGGTCGATAGAATTTGTGAATCTGTGTTATTATGAATTTGTGCTTATTAATCAATAAGTATGTGTAATAATAAATTTAAGCATATTTGTTGTGATTTTATCTCCTAAACTTTTGAACCAATTAGGAGTCCACAATCCCCGACGATGGACTTAGGAGAAAACTTAGAGGTAGAGGAACAAGAAGGGGCAGAGGGAGAGGGAGAGGGAAAGCAAGAGCCTACAAATGAGAACTTAGAGTTGGATACAAGTAGAAAAAGAAAGACCACCTCTGATGTTTGGGATCATTTTACAAGGAAGAAAGTTGATGGAAAATTTAAAGCCCAATGCCATCATTGTAGCAAACTTTACTTGGGTGATTCTAGCCAAGGTACAACTCATTTGCGTAATCATTTAGCAAGATGTCCACGGTTGAAGTTTAAAGATATAAGGGATATGCGACAACAAGTCTTAATTAAACAACAAAATAAGGTGGATGGAACTATGAGTTTAAATGCTTACCAATTTAATCAAGGCAAAGTGAGGAATAATCTTGCTCGTATGGTCATCCTACATGAATACCCCCTTTCAATAGTTGACCACATTGGGTTTAGAGAATTTGTGGTTTCTCTTCAACCTTTATTTAAACTTGCCACAAGAAATACTTTGAAGAGTGATATTCTTAAAATCTATGATAATGAGAGGGAGAAAGCTTTGAAGATGACGGACAAGAATGGAAGTAGGATGGCAATTACAACTGATATGTGGACTTCAAGTAACAAAAAGAAAGGGTTTATGGTCATTACCGCTCATTTTATTGATCATAGTTGGACGTTGCAAAGCCGGGTTTTAAGGTAATTTTTTTTTATCTATAAATTGAATGTTATAGACTTTACATTTAGAATGTTAAAGACTTTACATTTAGAATATTTATTGAGTAATGTTATAATTATTTCTATTATTTTTTTAGGTTTGTTTATGTTCCTTCTCCACACACAAAAGATGTCCTTACTGATGTCCTTGTTGATTGTTTTTTAGAGTGGAATATCGATAGGAAGTTGTCCACAATAACTGTTGATAATTGTAGTACTAATGATGCTATGATAAGACTTCTCTTGACTAAGCTTGATACTAGTTCTCTTATGTTGGGTGGGTCTATGTTGCATATGAGATGTGCTGCACATATTTTAAATTTGATTGTTCAAGATGGGTTATCTCTTATTGGTGATGGTATTGAAAGGATTCGTGATAGTGTGATTTATTGGACTGGATCACCAAAAAGGAGGCAAAAATTTGAAGAAAATGCACGTCAATTGCGTGTTCAATGCACCAAAGAGTTAGTCTTAGATTGTAAAACTCGTTGGAATTCAACTTACTTAATGCTTTCTACTGCATTGATTTATAAAGATGTTTTCCCGCGTTTGGCTAAACGTGAAACGTCTTATACTTCTTTGCCACATGATCATGATTGGGAGTTAGCCAAAGATATTTGTGGGAGGTTGGAGTTGTTTCATAGTGTGACTGAGTTTTTTTCAGGTCGTAAGTACCCCACAACTAATATGTATTTTACTTTGGTGTGTGAGCTGAAAATTGCATTGAATGAATGGAGTTTGTCTTCAAATGAGATGATAAGTGCGATGGCAGAAAGCATGCTTGCTAAACTTAATTCTTATTGGGCTAATGTTAGTGTTGTTATGGCCGTTGCTGCTATCTTAGATCCAAAATATAAGATGAAGTTATTGGAGTTTTATTATCCTAACATATATGGTGATAATTTTGATTTGGAGATTAAAAAAATTAAAAATCTTTGTTATGATTTGCTTGATGAGTATGGAGATTTAGATGACTCCCCTGTAGATAATGAAGGAAGTTCTCATATTCCTGCAAGTACTTCAAGTCCTGCGGCACAAATGAAGTTTAGGTTGAGTGGAGCAATGTCATCTTATGATTTGTTTGTGAATAATAGTTCAAAGAAAAATGGGAGTGCTAGAATGGAATTTGATCATTTCATTGATGAGGGAGTGTTGAAGAGAAGTGAAGATTTTGATATTTTGGGATGGTGGAAAAGTAATGGTCTCAAGTATCCTACTTTACAAAGGATTGCGAGAGATATTTTAGCCATTCTTGTCACAACCGTTGCTTCAGAATCTGCCTTTAGCACTAGTGGGAGACTTTTAAGTCCACACCGTAGTAGGCTACATCCCAAGACTATAGAGGCAATGATGTGTGCTCAGAATTGGTTATGGAGTGAAATCAACGGTTAGTAATTGTCTAATTTCTATTTATAAAATCAAAATTGTATTTTTGTATTTACTAGTTACAAATTGATGAAGTTTATCCTATTTTTTAATTTATTGTTGTTGTAGGTTCTTCAACTATGTCTGGTGATTGTGATCTTCAAACAATTCTTGATGATGGGGAGCCTAATGAAGAGGATGGGAGTTGTGTCACAATTTTGAAGGATTAGACACTTTGTAATAATTTAGTAGCCCTTTTAATTTCTTAGACTTGTTGGATTAATTTGTTGGTTTGTAATTATTCTAAGCCTTTTGTAATTTGTTGGTTTGTGGAGGATAAGATATTTTGTAATTTCTTAGCCTTTTCAAGTTCTTAGACTTGTGGGATTTATTTTGTAGTTTTTTAATTTCTTGAACTTGTTGGACTTGTAATATTTATTTCTTTGGACTTGTTGGATTTATTTTATTTTTATGTTTAGAGGGTGATTTTAGCTATGATTTTGTTGATTAATGATTAACTGGTCATCTTAGTTAAGTAATTTATTGATTTAAAATTTTAGTTATGATTTATCGATGATTTGATGTATAATTAACAGGTGATTTATTGATTTATGATTAACTTATAATTTGGATTGATTTGGCTGCCTTATAATGTTAATGTGGCCTAAATGTCAAAATTTGGCATTTGGGCCATGTTAAATGGCTTGAATGTAAAAAAAAAAATTGTGATGGGCTTCATTTTTTTTTTTTTTTTTGGTTGGGCCAGATTTGGGCCCAAGAGATAAACGGGGCCCGCGGGGCCCGTGGGGCCCGAAGGGGCGGGTTCGGGCCCCTGAAAAAAAAAACCCTATTAATAATCGAGCCAGGTCCGGGTTTCGGGTCTTGCCCCGCGGGTCGGGTCCGGGTATGTAAAAACCCGGCCCGAACCCGACCCGTTGCCATTCCTAATAAATATACCTATACACAACAAACAAACCTAAAAGGAAACCTCTACTTCTACGTTTTAGTCTTTTCAATGTCTGCCTTTTTTATATAAAGTATAGATATATATTTATAAAAAGACAACACAAACCCTCAAATGCATTCAGCCTACTTGTATTTTAAGGGTAAAAAGGTTATTGCAATTATTAAACAAACAATAAACAAAGAGCAAGAAGGTGCTCAACAAAAGGGTAATTATAGCGTACCCCTCCTTTTTTTGGGGTATGGTACCCACTAGTAGGCAACCTGTTATACCAGGTTACCAAAACATTACATTTGATGGTACTATCCTCATGTTGTGTAGTACTAATATATATGTAATTGTACTTTTGTCACATTCAGTAGTTCCCTTATTTTTTCTTACATTTGATAATACCATCCTCACATTGTGTTGTACCAATATCACATGTGGCTGTATTTTTGTCACATTCGGTGATTTCTTTTTTTTTCTCACATTTGATGGTACCATCCCCACATTGCGTAGTACCAACATCACATGTGATTATACTTTTGTCACATTCGATGGTTCCTTTATTTTTTTCTAACATTTGATGGTACCATCTTCACATTGTGTAGTACCAACATCACATGTGACTGTATTTTTGTCACATTCGGTAGTTCCTTTATTTTTTTCTCACATTTGATGGTACTATCTTCACATTGCGCAGTTCCAACATCACATGTGACTGTACTTTTGCCACATTCGATGGTTCCCTTTTTTTTTTCCTCATATTTTATATTATCATCCTCACATTGGGCAGTACCAACATCATATGTGACTGTACTTTTGTCATATTTGATGGCTCTTTTTTTTCTCACATTTTATAGTACCATCCTTACATTGTGCAGTACCAACATCACATGTGACTGTACTTTTGTCACATTCGGTGATTCTCTTATTTTTTTAATCACATTTTATGGTATCATCCTCACATTGCATAATACCAACATCACATGTGACTGTACTTTGGTCACATTCGATGGTTTCCTTTTTTTTTTTTTCTCACATTTTATGTTATTATCCTCACATTGCGTAGTACCAATATTACCTGTGACTATATATTTGTCACATTCGATGGTTCTTTTTTTTTTTCTCACATTTTATGGTACCAGCCTCACATTGCATAATACCAATATCACATGTGATTGTACTTTTATCACGTTCGGTGGTTCCCTTGTTTTTTTTTCTCACATTTTATGGTACCAGCCTCACATTGCATAGTACCAACATTACATGTGACTGTACTTTTATCATATTCATAGTTTTTTTTTTTTTCACATTTGATAGTACTATCCTCACATTATGCAGTACCAATATCACATGTTAGTGCACTTTTATTGAATTCCCTAATAGTCTTATACATTGAGTAGTACCACCGTTCTGCACTTTCGTATAAGAAAAATTGGATTCATAATCTCAACCTTTGATTTAATCCAACGGTTGTAACTAGCTGCCACGTCATCGATCCATGTCTCACCTGTTGTTGGGCTATCTTTCTTCACCTCTCCCCTTTCTATTGTGTTCAGATTCACCAAATCCAAATTTCAAAACTTTTCTCTCTTCCAACAAGTTTAATCTCCATAACCATAGCTACAACTAGAAGCCTCTGAGGCCCACTGACCACCACCGGCGGTGCTTGCCGGTCTAACCTTCTCCTCTCTTAAGGTCCCTCTCTTTTCTCGCTCTCTCAAGTCCAGCCATGGCCAAGCTTTTGCTTGCCCCAACACCACCATCTCTGGTGGTGCTTCTCAGCGGCGTCACCAACGCTGGTGGCCGTCGGGTACCCTCTCTTTCTCCATAATTTATTTTCTTTTCTATGTGGGTTTTTTTTTTCCCCCTCTTGTTTGCTCACTGATTTTGGGGTGAGAGGGATGAGATTTTGTTTGATGAAATAAATAAATAAAATAAAACTTAAATTAATTATAAATAAATAAAATAAAATAAATAAAAAATATTTACCAACCAAAAAAATATTGTCTTAGAAGTTCACATATTTCGTGCGATTGATTATTCAGCGATGTAAACTAATGTGTGGCCTTTTAAGTTTTTTTTTTTTTTTAATTCTATAAATAACTTAAGGCTTTAAACTTTGGACATGACTTGCCAAAATTTGTGGTTTATGTTGTTGGATTTGCAGAACTAACTTAAATATCTACCTATTTGTTTCATATGTAGTTGATTGAAATGTGTTTTATTCCAAAGTTTGACAGTTTAGTGAATCTTGCTGGATGACTCCACTAACTTGTGTCTTTTGATTAATTTGCATGGTTAAAAATTCTCCAATTTATTCTCTCTGTGAAATCCTGACGATGACTTATCAAGGCACTGCCGATGAAGTCATTTCCTACAGCATATATGCGGAAGCCAACAAGCCTCACTCGTTCCTTGGCACTCAAATTCAATCTCATGGCTTGGCCGAACAAGCCAAAGCCCAGGCCTACACGGCCTTCTCTGCCGGCGACTTCTCCTCTGCTGTCCTCCACTTCTCGAAAGATGTCTGTCTGTTCAAGTCATTACACTAACTTGTATATATTGGTGTGGTTCTTTTAGGTGAAGAGAATGATCAATCCTTTGCCAATAATGAGCTTGATGAAAGAGTATACAGGCATTACAAGTCTCCTCAATTAGAATGGCTTTTCTTGGGATGAAATTTGCAAAACAGTGGCATTGTGGCAGCTGATGTTTAGCTTTGGGAAGCTTATATCAAGGTGTCATTCTATCCCATTAGTAATTTTGCTTGGATAAAGGGTTTTCCTCTAGTTATCACTAAAGAGCACCCCAAAGCATAGCATACAAACTCGTATATTTTTCCCCTTTGATGAAATGATATTACTTCTGTATTCATTTAGTAAACTGAGTGTTTTTTTGGGTAACATGAGATGAAGAATATATGATCATATTGATTCTATAATAATCAATGAACTGGATAATTTTTTGTAGCTTTTGTTCAAAATGACATTTTGCAGGAACATTCAGATTTGTGCTTGATTTAGGGTAATGAAAGTTAGAATGGAAGATCAAGTTCGTTTGGACATGAAAATGGAGGTCAACAATAATGGCCTTTGGATGGGAACTTCAATATCCAGCTAGGGAGTTTGAAATATCTTATCAGGGGAAAAATGAAAGTTTGCAACTTCTTAAGCCTCAGCATGTTCTCAAAAATTTCATAGGCACTTGAGGAAAGGCCATCTGTAGTCAAAACAAATGTGGGTACCGAGAAGGACAAAGAGTACAATTGAATAGAATGTATTGATACAACATTTCAAATTGTTCCTGAAATAGATGAGAAGCCCTTTTTGGAGGGTTTTTGAACTCTTAAAAGATGAGAGAATGGCCACGAAATTTGCAGCGAGGAAATGGTTATTGAGAAAGGTTTGACAGGACATCTATTTTGCTTGTCAAATTGGGATATAATTTGGTTCCAGAGTTTTGTCAATGTAAATAAGATCCAATTTTAGAGTAAAGATATTTTTGGAATAGAATTTCTTGCTTTATTCATTGTTATATTTATACCCAAATCATTTTCTAGTGTTCAAGGTTTTAATAAGTCAGTTTGATTTTGTTGGGATTACCTGCAGTTGCATGGTGATGTTTACTGTCTTGCTTCATTGATGAAAAAGTAACTAAGTTTATATTAAATATTAACTTGTCATTATCATTCTCTAGGCTTGAGAGAAAACCCAGAACCAGAAGACAAAAGTAATTGAACGTACCTTCAATTACTTGTACACTGATTTACTTTTTTAAGCCATCCTGTACTTAAAAATTTAAAAAAAAAAAAAAAATAGTCATTCGTCTTTTATTAACTTATTTTTAGGTGGTTTGGGCTCAACCCCCAAGTGTGTTTGGGCTCATGTTTGTAGAATTTATCTACCTATCTCTTTTATTCACTTAGCAATAAATAAATAAATAATACTATTAGAGTACCAGTATAAGCAAATTTCATGCTAAAATGGCGAAGAGGGTGTTGTTTGCACCCAATGCATTATACATATAGAACCTTTTTGGCATTTTTGCCATTTGGATCTCTACGAACAACAACCCAAACAATTTATACTTGTGGCCCAATATGTCAAAATTTACAGTATTTTTCAGACTGTATATTGTTTATTATAAAAAAAAAAATGTAAAAAATTGTGTCATTTTTGTCTTAATGCCGATCATTTCATTTACATATATGAGTTCAATAAACATTATGCTGCTTGCAGTGTAAACTCAAGTAGTAGACTCAATGACTGTGGATTGGATGCTATAACATAGAAGTACTGGTAAGAGCATTTGCATTGGACTACTCGATAGGCTAGTCCAGCCAAGAAAGCCCAATTAATTGACCTACATTGGACTAACAACCTAATAACAAAAATTCATGCAAGCTACACTAGTCATCCAAACGTAACTGGCATTGTAGCTTAAACAATTACATTTTTTTTTTAATTCATTTTCTTCCTTCATACCTGAGCTGTTTGGTAGTAGTTGGTTGCGGGTGTGGGTAGCAGCATGGGCAAAGGTGTGCAGTGCAGTGTGGCATAGTGGAGAAAAATGAGAGAAAAATGTAAAGAGTAAGACTAAAAAACACCAAGAAAATCAATCTCCTCTCTTACGGTATTTTACATACATTTGGTCATACCCTCAATCTTGAATAAATTACTTCAAAGGGTTTCAAATATACCGCCGAGGTGCTCTCCACGCTTTTTATTGATTTTACCAGGCTCATAAAGTTAAATTCCTACTTGGCAGCTCTAATGTGTCAATGGCTATATAAGACAAATCTTTTTCAATAGTTCTATTTTGTCCCAGTACCTTTATTTTATATGCCATACCAATTACAAACAGACAAATGACCAAGAGCAATCTTTGAAATTCCTAGAGCCGAAGATGTTGTCACTTGCATGAGTTACATTATGGTTAATAAAATTGCTATATTTGACATGAACCTTAATCATATTATGATAAATATTTGGGTCATTCACAAATACAAGTTGCTATTGAAAGTTCATCGTCCTCAAAATTTTCTGGCTTCATATCTTGGTTAGAATGTGGTTTCTAATGAGCTTTTCTACACATAACAAATTTCCAATAATCGCATTGTTTGTGCCTATCTCAATGGTGTGTAAAGTCTTGCTCAAGATGTAGTATTGGCACACCTTTCCATTGAAGGTAAGCAGCCCAAATAGTTACTGCAACTAATGATCCTTAATTTATTTTATATAGTTCCCGATGATGAATCAACTTCAATTAAAACTAAGCTACAACTTAGCATGTGATATTCTTTGAATATTTTTTAAAACAATTACTACCAAAATTGGTTACTAAAGTTGCTTCTCTTCACTAAATGAAATTCTCTAGGAATTTAATAGTTATCCTATTTTGAACATGATTGCAATAAAGTGCATCTATAAATGAAAATTCACACAGTATTTTTTTTTTTTAATTTTCTTTCAGGTCTTGACTTCTATGTATGATAACCATAAGGGCAATCCTTAAATAATTGGTGACATATTTGCATCACTTGGAATGAAGGTCCATGATCGCAAAAATGGCCCTTATGTGTGGGACATTTTTTTTGGTAATTTGTTCTTGGTATGTAAGACTTGGTATTTGTGGCAAAAGATATATTTCTTAATATACCTTGAAAAAACAAAAAAAAAAACTAATTATTAACTCAAATCAAATCAGACCAATGGGGTAAAGAAAAAGAACTTGTGATCAAAAATTGGAATGCCAAAATACCTAAATATGCACAAAAGTCTATACAAATTTACCGAAAAGATAAACAAATGTAATGTGACAATTAAATCAACAACAAAAAAGAACCATTAGTAGAAAAAAAGTGGTTGAAACAATAATAAAAATAAAAAAAATCCACCAGAAGAGAAACAAAATTGGAGAAAGAGAGAGAGTGTTGAGCTTTTTTGTTGTGGACAACTTGGAAGGAATAGGGAAGAGAGATGGAATGAAGTGAAAAGAAATTTGTATGAAAATTAAGAAGGAAGAGGAAGGGTGGAAGTAGATGAAAGGTTGAATAAAGTGAAACTACAGAATTTAAGAATATATTATGGAAAAATATTTAAAAATCTATAAAGAGAATCAAATTAAAATTTTAAAAAGACAATAATTGGAAGGGATGAAAGATTGAACTAATTAATAGACAATGGTTGAAGAAGGTAAAAAGTTGAACAAAGTAAATATTACCAAAAAAAAAAAAAGGATGCTAAAGATGTGGTGCATTTAAAAATTGTCACGTCAATATATAAATTAATAAAAAATAAAACAAAAAATTTTAACGTATCAAAAAAAAAAAATTCAAACACTAAAATAATTCTAGTTTCTCTTAAATAATAAAAAACTGAAGAATTTTGATTTAAACTAAAATAATTCAAAAAAAAAATTGTTGAAATTTTCCCAAAAACAATAAATTTAGTTGTATTTGTAATTTTCCCCAAAAACAAATTTTTTCTTTTTCAAACAAGTTTTCTCTCTCTTAAACCCGTTAGAGCCCCCTAGATTTCTCTCTCTCTCTCTCTCTCTCTCTCTCTCTCTCAAATTGTTGGATGTCTCTTGGTTCAAGCCACTGCCACTACATCCGACGGCCGAAAACCCAGGTCACAATACCTATCAGCTCTCATCCCAATACCTATTAGCTCTCACCCTTCCATGCTCTCTCTCCCTCTCAGTTTCCTCTCCATAGCCCAGCCACCTCCGATCCCTCTCTGCCACCCATCACCAACTCTAAGATCTAAGATCTAGGTTAGAAATGTACTTATCATTCCGATTAGTTATTCGAAGTATTAATGAGACCAATTGCTCATCATTTTCTTCACCTTTTAACCAAAAGGAATTGTCTTTTGTGCTCTTTTAACCTCCACACCCCGAGAATGGGACCCAACATCAATAGAGTTAACAATAGTGGTGATAATGGGTAGATTACCATCATTGTCAACATCTATGGAATGGGGTTTATTTCATGTGCTAGTATGTCATTTTGACGTCAATCAACGATTTCTAAAAGCTCCCATTTTGGGAAGAACAATATGGTTTTTTGGTGTTGATTTGGTTGTGTGAGATTCATTTATTTCTTTGATGATTTTGATTTTGGTTGTCTGATATGAGTTAGGGATTATGATTTTCAAATCTGGTGTTTTTTTTTTTTTTGGGTTTTAGTTATGTGTGGCACTATGATCTTTGTGTGATGAAATTGTTGTTAAATATTTGACACATCATTTTCATGTACACAACCAAACACTATAAAATGAAAAATATTTTCCTAAAAATATTTTACTTCTACAAATATTTTACATCAAAATAAACGGAGCGTAAAATACAAAAAATTAATTATAAATTTTTTATCTCAAAATGTAATAAGAAAGGGGTTTTAACTAAAAAAAATTTAATATAGAAAGTCAAAATAATATTATTTAATTAATATTAAAGAAATCCACCTAAATATATTCCCAATCTCAATTCTCAAACTATATCCAGTCAGTCCTGAAATGTATTATATTCTTGATTTAATTTTGTTCTTGATTTATATTATATATTATATAATTTGAAAGGTATATATAGTATATAGTATAATGCTTTTTTAAGCTAGTATACTCTTAGTCATAGACACAAGAAATAAGATCTTTTTTTAAATCTTAACTACCAAACAAATGCTAAACAACAAAAATTAATTAAGAAGCTTTAATTTAGGGTGTGTTTATTTGGATGTGAAATAGGGTAGATGGAAAACTTTGGAGAGAAAATGGAAAGGAAATTTTTTTTGAAGTGTGTTTGGTTGAGTGAGGAGGAAGGAAAATAAGTGGTGGGGCTCAGGTATGTTTTCTTCCCGAATCCACCAAAAAGTTTTCTCCCCAAAATAGAGAGAAAATTGAGTGAGGATGAATTTTTCTTGATTGACAAAAATACTCATATGCACATGGGCTTCTTCAAGTTGCTGTTATTTTATTTTTCTTCTCCCCCGGATAGTCATTGCCTTTTTTTTTTTTTGTTTTTTTTGTTTTTGGTTTTTTCTGAGCGCAGTAAGTAACGTTGCCTCTTTCTTTTTCTTTTTCTTTTTCTATTCTTTTTTTTTTCTTTTGATTTTCTAGGCCTGGATGTGCTTTTTTTTTGGGGGCAATAATGTTGCCTCTTTTTTTTTTTTTTCCTAGGGCCTAGGTGTGATAGTTGTTTGTTTAAAAAAAACTAGATGTGATTTTTTTTGGACATGCATGATTTATATTTTTTTTAAATAAATTTGGGTGATTACTCTTTGTTTTTTTTTTGTGGTTATTTGTAACTTTTTTTTTTTTTAATTGGACGTTATTCTTTAAGAAGGGTATATGAGTATATTTACTCAAACTCATTTTTTTCATCCCTCTACTTTTTTACTGCCTACCAAACAAAAAGCAAAGAAAATAAAATTTTTTCTATCCTCCTACTTTTTCACTCCTCAAACCAAACGGACCCTTAAAAGAGCGGTGTTAAAGAGGTATCTTTAAGGTATTCAAAAGTATTCACATTGGATAGGCATCCATGCATTCTTGACGCTAATGTTACTAGTTTGACATTTTCTAAACAATTTTTTGTTAGTTTATTATATATCCGAAGAAGACTCAGGCCAAGAAAAAAGACATTGGATCTTTATTACAAGATTTAAAACCAAGTTTAAAACCAACCAAACATTTTCTTCTACAAAGGTTGTCGTGGATTTCTTTCTAACTCATGAACCCAAAAACCTGTGCAATGGTTTCTTCAACACTTCCTCATTGTTGTTTTCTCTTGCTTATATATACTTCTGCTTCCTCCTCTCCTTCCCACTGTTTTCACTTACACCACAGATGACCGTGACATACAGCAAGGAACTGGTCAACACTCAGTTATTTACAACGTAACCTATTATCAACTATCTCAAATGCTTACCTTTCAACTGAGAGTGATTATACGTACAATGAAGGACTTGGGGGCACAAAAACTTCAATTACACCCTCAAGCATTTGTGTGATCGTTTTCTTGAATACACCAAATTGCCACAATTACCAAATTACACCCTCAAATTGTCCATACCTTTAGGCTTTTGTGGTGCTTCTTGCCAAAGGCCTCTCTAGCCTCTTCATGTCATTGCTTGCTTCCTCATCGTTTTCTATCAACTACACTAATTTTTTTTTTTTTTTGAGTGAATTAATGAATTTCATTGATACGGCACCGTTTTGCTATATATTCGCTAAAGGATTTAATGAAACGGTGTCCAGCACTTAAGGGTAATGAGCTCAGTAGTTTGTTATTAAAAATAGAACGTGTAATATTACTCTTATTGGCAATTAAGTGTGACAAACTTTCCCAATAATCTTGAAATTAGTTTCAGAGTTTTCTTCTTCTTCAATTAGAATGTATATAAATAAATAAATAACACCCAAAAAAAAAAAAAAGAATGTATATACATTGCTAGTCTTTGTAATCTATTCTCACAACTGTTTGAGATTCGCTTATTTTGTTGAAATTTAAAATATTTTACTGAAAGTACTATAGATAAAAGTAAAAGTTAGCTGAAATAGTATAATAGGACCCATGAGTAGTATTAAAAAGTAAAATAGAACTTACGAATAGTAGCAAAAATAAACTGAATAGTAAAATAAGTTCATAAAAAATAAGCTATCCAAATGGATCTCTCTTTTCATTCAATAAAACTGTGAGGCTTATTTTTGGAGAGATTTTTCAAGTGTTTAGAGGTACCAATAAATTTGTTCAACACTAATCGTATCCTTTTTTTTTTTTTTAATTGGGAAGAAACATTAATAGTATCTAGGTGTCTCAAATGATGAAGCATTGATGACTTTCATAGCGAATATCCGGTTCCTAGTTCTCTCACAATATTACTGCCCAATTAATGTTCAAAGCCTGCCTCAAATACAATGAATGTCAAATTGAACTTGCTAGTTGCTACAGGTCATGTACCAACTGAATCGTAATGATTCCAACGCCATGCATAATATAAAGCACACAGTGAGACTAAACTTATACGCTCATGAACACATACTTAGTCTCTTCAATATGTAAAATTCCTTTACATGCGACTCAGGAAGACCATGCACAAATTAATTAAGGGAAAATATGGGATCGTCTCACTTTTCTTTCACCAAGGTGGTTACAATATGACATCAATCCCATGAGGTATAATCAAGTGAGAGTATGGGTTCAATTTATGTGTACATTATTTTGTCAAATTTATGTAGAAATACATCTTAACATTAACACTCATTATAAGCGCAAAATATAATTGGTGCAAACACAAGGAAATTGGAAATAGAACAAGAGAAACTGCATACACTACAAAAAACAGAGTCTATAGCCGCGTTTAAAAAACGCGGCTATAGACCCCAAAAACGCGACTATACAATATAGCCGCGTTTTCTATAGCCGCGGTTACAAACCACGCCTATGCTGCGCAGCAACAGACCCCTGCAGGTCTGTAGCCGCGGCTCAAGATCAAGTCTGAAGCCGCAGTTTTTAAAAACGCGGCTATAGTCCGAGACCTATAGCCGCGTTTTTTCAAAACGCGGCTACAGACCAGCTTTGAGCCGTGTTTATAACTCGGTTACAGGCTGAAGACCATAGCCGCATTTTTTAAAAACGCGGCTATAACCCTGGACCTATAGCTGCGTTTAATTACAAACGCGGCTATAGACCTGCGCCCAGCTGCGTTTAAGAAATGCGGCTATAGGCTAGTCTATAGCTGCGTTTATAAAAAACGCAGCTATAGACCATCTTTCAGCTGCGTTTTCCACGCAAAGCCTCCCACGTTCGTGTGTAACTATAGCCGCGTTTTAAAAACGCGGCTATAGCTTTTGCTTTTTTTTTTTTTTTTTTTTTTTTTTTTTTTTTTCCCTGCTATCACAACTTCCCAACACAAAATTACCAAAATAAATAAGTTCCAAATATAATAGTACATATATTTTGTACATCACAAAATATATACAAGATATGTTTTGTTACCTTAGTGAAGTCAGCAACAAAATGCATAGCAATGCAAAGGTATTAGCATATTAGGAATTGTAGTAAAATTTAACTTGCCTTTGTTCACTACCGTGAACTCTTTGTATTTTTCTTGCTATTCCTTTTTTACGCTCCGTTTGTTTCAAAGTAAAGTATTTTCAAAAGTAAAATATTTTACTGAAAACATTTTCATTTTACGGTGTTTGTTTATGTGGAAAATGACGTGAAACAAATTTCCTATTCTCACAACCCATCAAATCCAAGCAACCACCACTAGATCAGTAAAAACCAACCCACCACCAAGACATGAATCACTGGGGAATAGGTACGCTCTAATTACTTTCAATTTGTAAAAAAATTTACCAAAACATCAGGCATAATAAAGATGACATAATAACCACTAGTAATTAGTCAGTACAAAACTTGGTACTTCCTCAAATTTTAAAATTAAGTGTATTGTCTCACACTTCTTCATTGTCACTTGCAGATGGTCTACAATTGCTTCTCAGCTGTCCAGAAGAACAAATAATGAGATAAAAAAACCATTGGCACACCAACCTAAAAAAACGATTGAAACATAACTCAATAGCACAAGAAGAAAACCACCTAAACCACCACTGTAGTGACTTAAACCCAACACCTGACCACTTATATCCACCTATTGGAGAGGAAAAACATTAAAAAAGATGGCCAACCACCCACTGCAATCCACAACAGAGTCACCACCACAATCCATTTCAGCTACCCACTAAAACCCACAACTCAGCCACCACCAAGACTCACAAAACATCCCAGCCATCCACCACAACCCACAAACCCAGCCACCCATGACCCATAAACCATCCAAAAACCCAAATCGGTAAAGCCACACAGCAATAAAGGAAAAAAAAAAAAAAAACCAAAACTGAGATTAAAAGAATGAATCAACGACGGTGGAGGTGGCCAAGACACAGTGGGGCTGACGATTATAGAGGATAATGGAAAGAAAAAAGAAAAGAGAAAAAAAAACTGAGGGAGGTGAATCAGTGGGTGGTGCTAACAGCGGTGGAGATGCAGTCAGTGAAGAGTGGCACCGATGACTGGATCGGTGGCCGGTGAATGAATCAGTGGAGGTCTAGTTTGTGGAAGGGAAACTTTGATGTTGATAAAGCACAGTGTCAAGAGAGTGGGGAGAGATAACTGAGTGACTTTTGTAAAATATTTTACACTTGTTTTAAGCGTAAAATATTTTACAGTTGGTTGGCCTGATTTTCCATTTGTGAGTGGAAAATATTTTACAGTTGACTATATTTTACATCAAAACAAAAACTTGGCAAGAGAACAAGTTTTTAATAAAATAGTATTAAAATGACTACAATATGAATCCACCCAAAATTTACACTCATGACAAACTAAACACATCACAATTGCAAATACAACATAGCCTCCACTAAAAAATTTCTGGGTTTTTTTTTTTTTGAGGAAAAAAACATATTTTGGGTATTAAATATGCAGAAAACTAGCTAAAAATTGAAGTAGATTCGTTTTGGGGTGCTTAACAGAGCATTACTTACAAAGACAAATAGGAGGTCTTAATTAAAAAGTTTGGTACTTAAAAGATTTAATTGAATAAAAATGATGCTAAAGGCACGAAACAAATTTTTGTTAAATTTTGAGAGTATAATTTATATTTTAAACACAAATAGACATAGAAAAAGAATAAAAGGAAAAATAGATAACAAAAGGAACAACAATAGTGCTGAAGGATTACTGTTGGATTGAGGCTATATTGTCCATTCCCTAATAATAGTGGTGAATGCTTTACAAAAGACAAAAAGAAGAGTAATAAAGGTTGGTTGGATTGTATGCACAAAAAGTACTACAACAGATCGATTAACCACGCTAACAGAAATGAAATTAGGTTGGTCACGTACAATATTTTTCTTTAGTAAAAACAACTAAAGTTCCAGTAAAAGGTTTAGATTATATTAAAAAGAAAAATATCAGTTTATAATACAGATTCAAAAAGCAGTTTTTTTTTTTTTTTTTTAAGAATGAATTAAAAATCAATTAACCAATTGATTTTTCACCTGATGATAAAAAACAATCATAATAGACCAGATGTCATAAAGTGAAATTCTATTCTATCTGTCACAAAAAAAAAAAAAAAAAAAGACAGTCTAAATTAGGCCACAATTAATGATAAGTTGCAAAACAACAAGGTATTAATCCCACCTATAACGTGAGGTCATATATTAAAACCTCCCGTAAGCATAAAAATAAGAGACAGAAAAGAAAAATAGTAAAAAGGAAAGTATAAAAATAAAAGAACCTATGAAAAGTCCAACTATGGCTTTGTGCCAACTTGCAAAAGAAAATGCAAAGTTATAAACACTGTTTCAATCAAATTTGACATTGTTTACAATTTGACATTGTTTCAATCAAATTTAATCCATTTTTTCCCCTTTTTTATTTATTTATTTATTTTTTTGGTATGGTAGCATATAAGTTAATTTCTCCCCTATGCATATGCAAGAGACAATCAAGATATGAAATCTAATCATTAAGAAAATAGGGCATTTGGCATGGAAGCATACTGTTGTCCACTGTAAAAGTGTCTGCATGACCTCTAGTCCTTTGCAAAATGGACTCTAACTAGTCCTTTGCAAAATGGACTTTTAGTGGCTTCCACACTGGATTATAATTGATCATGCTTCCATCATTCTATTTGATGGTCAAACAGGACCATGCTTCCATCATTCTATTCAATCTACGTTTAGTTGCAATTGAGACCTAGGTAGCTTTGGCCCATCTAAATTTGTACAACTTATACAACTACTTATATATAAATCGAGAATTGACAATTTTCATCAAAATTATTTAGTTACTTTCTTCTTTCTATTTGGATCTACTTCATCTAGTGGATTTGATCATTCATGCTTATACACAACTTTCAGATCACATATATATGTATGTACAAACTAAAGGAAATTAAAAAAAAAAAAAAAAAAGCATGAAAATTATACCTCTAAACTACTACTTATGCTGCATTGGACACAACTCAGATAACTTCATCCTCATCTACAGGAGCTGGCACTACAAAAAACGGGGTCATGTTGAGGAAGATCTTACTCAATTCATGAATCCTAAAGAGCTGTGTTTAAGATAAAATTTCATAAATCATTTAGAGCTCAGACAGAAACTCACAAAAATAATCAAAATTTAAGGAAAATTTGAATAAAGAAAGTATAGTTTTTGTGAAAGCATGGAACAAATCAACAATAAAACAAAACAGAAATCGAAAATCGAAACCCTAAAACAAAAATCGAAACCCTAAAAACAAAAATCGAAACAAATAATTTGAAAAACTTACTGTTAGGAAGATCGGAGAGAGGAGGGAGAGCTGATCGACGGCGGAGATTGAGCGGAAAAGGATGCTGGAAGGGGAGTCGGTGAGGCCGTTGGATGGGTTGGGTTTGGAAGAGGAGAAGTAGATGGAGGATTTAGGGGTTGAGAGTGATCTGATAGCGATAGAGGATGGAGGAGTCGAAGCGAGTGAGAGCAGGAAGGAGTCGATGGAGGATTTAGGGGTTGAGAGCGATCTGAAAGCCAATTAGGGATTTTGGTTTTTTTAATTTATACTATATATGAAGCTGCGTTTAATTAAACGCAGCTCCACACCTGTATGAGCTGCGTTTAATTAAACACAGCTTCAATATGACCGGAGCTGCGTTTAACGATCGCAGCTCCAGACGAACTGTCGCTGCGTTTAATCAAACACAGCTTCAACATGTCTGGAGCTGCGTTTGTTAAACGCAGCTCCAAACATGTATGAGCTGCGTTTAATCAAACGCTCCTTCAACATGTCTAGAGCTGCGTTTAGCAAACGCAGCTCCAGACATTTATGAGCTGCGTTTGACTAAACGCAGCTCTAAGCACCTGTGGAGCTGCTTTTTTTAAACGCAACTCCTCACATAATGAAAAAAATAAAATAAATCCATGGAGCCGCGTTTGAACACCCAAAAACGCGGCTTCAGAGAGGGTCTATAGCCGCGTTTTTAAAACGCGGCTATACGTCCGTGGGTGGAGATGCGTTTTTTAAACACGCGGTTCAAAACAAGTTCTGTAGCTGCGTTTTACAAAAATGCAGCTCAAAAATGCGGCCCAAAAACGCATTTTTTGTAGTGTATGAAGTCTTGTCGCCTGGTTTTTTTATTGTTTATATAAACAAGAACAACTATTAGTTTCTTTCTCGTCAGAAAAAGAACACCAAGAAATGGTACGTGACAAAGATTTGCTGTAGGGTCCAGCGTATTATAATGGTGAACTTTTCGAAAACAATTTTATTTTTAATCTGTTTTTGTTTTCGGATCTTTACGTTATGTAAATGTAAATGAACACTACATGGGGAGACGGGACGGTTGTGTGTGGTAAGTTGTAACTGGTGAACCCAAAAAGAGCTCGCTTCCCTACTTTAACCACACAGTCGATGCAGACCCTTCATCCTTAATGCTAACAATAAAAATAGAGTAAAAAACTACTACACGTGTATTTCTGAACTGAAAATGTAAGTTGAAGATAAAGATTTCTAGGGTAAGAGATGTTTGAAAAGATATTAGAGGAGCAAAAGGTTTGGAGTTGTAGTAGAGAGATACAATGAATAACAATGGTTTGTTTGCATTTTTTACTATAATTATAATATGCAATCTATTTATTGTTTGACTTCTTTTATAAAATAACCAAAGTTTAAAATTAAAAAAAAAAAAATCAAACACATTACTTACCATGATTGGTGGGAAAAAAAAGAGACAAGATTTGTTTTTCGATATAACAGCGTCAACTAGAGTAGCATTGGCTACTTCAACGAAAATATGCCTAATAATTCTGTAAATCAATCATCATTGGACTAGCAATATTCCATTAACCAAAATGCATTTTAGATGAAGTACGTTTATCCAATATAATAGATAACATGCTAGCTTAGTAAAAATACTAATGATTTTTGAAATCTCAGTTAGTCACCTAGCTTGTACAAGACCAAAACATAACACTCAAATAAAGGAACAATGATGTAGTGCTGGCCAAAACCCCTCTAATAATTAAGCTAGTACTTCCTATATGTAAATTAGAATTTTGTGTACGTTAATTGTGAGTTCACTTACTTTTTGGATGAAATAGGTTGACTTTTATAGGAGATGATTACAACTGTTATTTTAACATCTCTCTCTCTCTCTCTCTCTCTCTCTCTCTCTCTTTGGGTTTGTGATGGTTGGAGTTAACCGTTCATGGGCGACTGTCATTGATTGTTTAGTGGCTAAGTTTGCAGCTAGGATGGATCATATTGCAAATGGGCAGTGCTAGCTTTAATTTGGTTTGTTTATGTTGGATTGTGTGGTGGTTGTTCTTACCATTGGGTTTGTTGTTAACTTCAATCTGTTGTAAATTTTATATGGTAAAATTTATGTTGTAACTAGGGATTTTTTTTTATTTATTTATGATTTTGTTGTTAAAATTTAAAAGGATTTGGTTATTTGTTTGTGGCGATTTTTTTATTATTTTTTTTGTATTTTATTTAAATGTTATTTTCAAATGTTCAGGTAACAATTTAAAAAACAATTATAAACAATTATCCCCTATGAGAGAGAGCGAGAAAGAGAAACATTTAAATTTTGTGTCCTGTTGTTTGCCTACACACACATATATGTATACGTGTGCGTATATTCTTTTTGTAATCTCCAATTGGCATATTTGTAATAAGAGTACGGTAATTATCAATTGATTCTTCCAACATCATAAAAGTTCAGAAATGAAGGGATTGCAACGGCCAACGATACAATTAATGCATATGAAAGTACGTCATAATCGTGCAAGAGAACGTTTATGCAATTGCATTAGTATTAACAATAGTAAAAAAAGTTACATGATCTTAATTATAGAGAATATTACTCCTAAAAATGAGACCCCAAAAGAAGATATTAATAGACACAAAGAAATTTGTGAATTTTAATGCAACAGTGCTCTTTCCCGTGGGTAGGAATTAAGTGGAAGTAAAAGGAATAAAGGATCCAAAAGACACACAAAAATATTACTTTGTGTATCATTCATATACGTACAGAATTCAAACTCTGTATATTCTTCTTCACCTATAACACCCATATTCAATTGATTATGGGTTGAAGATGATTTTCCCACACTTGCATTTCCAACTCATGGGCTTGTAGTTGGAGTTGTCATCGCGTCTTGCATATGCAATATTTGAGGCTGTGGAAAAGTTTCTGTTCCGATTTTGTGCTTGGGGATCTGAAGGGACCTGAATTGCCTCACAATGCCCACATGTGCTACACCTTCTCTCGCACCTTGGAGGCCTTGATCCTATCTGAGCACTCAAAATTGCCTTGTCTTCTCTTACTGTCTAGTTAAAGAAGCAAACAATAATATTAGTCATTACTTTCACTTAACCACAATCCTTCTTCTATTTTATTTTTTTCAGAGTCCAATTCTCACCTGGGAAAATGGTTCGGATAGTGATCTACCTGCATAACACAAAGAAGCAAATTACCTTTCAAGTTGCAAACATGGTATATCATTTTGAAACTGAAAAGTGACATATTTATTACCTTCAGCTGTGAGTCTCAGCTTAACGAAGCTTAAAATGAGAAAGAGAAGAGAAAAGGCAACATAGCAAAGTGTACTGCTGCAAATGACATTGTGACTATGTCTACACCCCATTTCAGAGAGAGAGAGAGAGAGAGAGAGAGAGAGTTTTTACTTCATAAAAAGAACGCAAAGTGGAGTAGGAGAAATGGAGAACAAGAAGACAGAAATAAAGAGTCTGAGTGAGTGAGTGAGATTAAATAGGCAAGTTTTACGGAATTAAAGAGAAAAATGAATGTGTAAAGTATGGTGTAAGCAAGGTCAGTAACTGAACGATAATTCCCTACCCACCAATCTCTCTCAATGAGATTTTTGGGGTGATGGAACGCTGATAGACAAATAAGAAAATGAAGAGAAAGCCGACAGAAAAGAAAGCAAACAACTCATCCCGAAAAGGGAAAGCACCTTAACCTCGTTTTCTGAGCCTCTAACTAAACTAAACAACCAAGAAAAAATGGTAAGAGGAAAGAGACCCAATAGGACCCAGAACAGCAAGAAGATGAGATTAAAGACAAGAAGCAATCAAGACAGCAAAAAACCACAAACCCCATATATACATATACATATGACGGACAAGTTCACACTAACAGACATGCATACAGCTGTCGAGTATGGGTTTTCGCTTTCTACCATTACTACTTTTATTTGTTTTCAACGTCATTTGCGATTTCTTGTAGTTTTTGGACTGAACAATCTAACCTAATCACGCCATACCTACCTATCTATCTATGCGTAGTATATGTGTCGCTAGAAAAAGAATGAACAAATACATCCACCATGGCATCTCTTCCCATCCTCATTACGTAATGACATATCACGTTTTGGATCGAATGCTTCATTCTTTTCAGAGAACATTGATGATTGAGTAATTGGAACTTGGTCGACATGCAGAAAAAAACATATTTTGGGTATTAAATATGCAGAAAACCAGCTAAAAATTGAAACAGATTTGTTTTGGGGTACTTAGCAGAGCATTACTTACAAAGACAAATAGGAGGTCTTAATTAAAAAGTTTGGTACTTAAAAGATTTAATTGAATAAAAATGATGCTAAAGGCACGAAACAAATTTTTGTTAAACTTTGAGAGTGTAATTTATATTTTAAACACAAATAGACATAGAAAAAGAATAAAAGGAAAAATAGATAACAAAAGGAACAACAATAGTGCTGAAGGATTACTGTTGAATTGAGGCTATATTGTCCATTCCCTAATAATAGTGGTGAATGCTTTACAAAAGACAAAAAGAAGAGTAATAAAGGTTGGTTGGATTGTATGCACAAAAAGTACTACAACAGATCGATTAACCACGCTAACAGAAATGAAATTAGGTTGGTCACGTACAATATTTTTCTTTAGAAAAAACAACTAAAGTTCCAGTAAAAGGTTTAGATTATATTAAAAAGAAAAATATCAGTTTATAATACAGATTCAAAAAGCAGTTTTTTTTTTTTTTTTTTTAAGAATGAATTAAAAATCAATTAACCAATTGATTTTTCACCTGATGATAAAAAACAATCATAATAGACCAGATGTCATAAAGTGAAATTCTATTCTATCTGTCACCAAAAAAAAAAAAAAGACAGTCTAAATTAGGCCACAATTAATGATAAGTTGCAAAACAACAAGGTATTAATCCCACCTATAACATGAGGTCATAAATTAAAACCTCCCGTAAGCATAAAAAGAAGAGACAGAAAAGAAAAATAGTAAAAATAAAAGTATAAAAATAAAAGAACCTATGAAAAGTCCAACTATGGCTTTGTGCCAACTTGCAAAAGAAAATGCAAAGTTATAAACACTGTTTCAATCAATTTTGTTTGAAAATCTTGAAAGTCTAATACCCTTTTTTCGCTTAATCCATTTTTTCCCCTTTTTTGTTTTTTTTTTTTTTTTTGGTATGGTAGCATATAAGTTAATTTCTCCCCTATGCATATTCAAGAGACAATCAAGATATGAAATCTAATCATTAAGAAAATAGGGCATTTGGCATGGAAGCATACTGTTGTCCACTGTAAAAGTGTCTGCATGACCTCTAGTCCTTTGCAAAATGGACTCTAACTAGTCCTTTGCAAAATGGACTTTTAATGGCTTCCACACTGGATTATAATTGATCATGCTTCCATCATTCTATTTGATGGTCAAACAGGACCATGCTTCCATCATTCTATTCAATCTACGTTTAGTTGCAATTGAGACCTAGGTAGCTTTGGCCCATCTAAATTTGTACAACTTATACAACTACTTATATATAAATCGAGAATTGACAATTTTCATCAAAGTTATTTAGTTACTTTCTTCTTTCTATTTGGATCTACTTCATCTAGTGGATTTGATCATTCATGCTTATACACAACTTTTAGATCACATATATATGTATGTACAAACTAAAGGAAATAAAAAAAAAGCATGAAAATTATACCTCTAAACTACTACTTATGCTGCATTGGACACAACTCAGATAAGTTCATCCTCATCTACAAGAGCTGGCACTACAAAAAACGGGGTCATGTTGAGGAAGATCTTACTCAATTCATGAATCCTAAAGAGCTGTGTTTAAGATAAAATTTCATAAATCATTTAGAGCTCAAACAGAAACTCACAAAAATAATCAAAATTTAAGGAAAATTTGAATAAAGAAAGTATAGTTTTTGTGAAAGCATGGAACAAATCAACAATAAAACAAAACAGAAATCGAAAATTGAAACCCTAAAACAAAAATCGAAACCCTAAAAACAAAAATCGAAACAAATAATTTGAAAAACTTACTGTTAGGAAGATCGGAGAGGAGAGGGAGAGCCGATCGATGGCGGAGATTGAGTGGAAAAGGATGCTGGAAGGGGAGTCAGTGAGGCCGTTGGATGGGTTGGGTTTGGAAGAGGAGTCGGTGAGGCCGTTGGATGGGTTGGGTTTGGAAGAGGAGAAGTAGATGCAGGATTTAGGGGTTGAGAGCGATCTGATAGCGATGGAGGATGAAGGAGTCGAAGCGAGTGAGAGCAAGAAGGAGTCGATGGAGGATTTAGGGGTTGAGAGTGATCTGAAAGCCAATTAGGGATTTTGGTTTTTTTAATCTATACTATATATGAAGCCGCGTTTAATTAAACGCAGCTCCACACCTGTATGAGCTGCGTTTAATTAAACGCAGCTTCAATATGACCGGAGCTGCGTTTGTTAACGCAGCTCCAGACGAACTGTCGCTGCGTTTAATCAAACGCAGCTTCAACATGTCTGGAGCTGCGTTTAACAAACGCAGCTCCAGACGAACTGTCGCTGCGTTTAATCAAACGCAGCTTCAACATGTCTGGAGCTGCGTTTAACAAACGCATCTCTAGACATGTATGAGCTGCATTTAATCAAACGCACCTTCAACATGTCTAGAGCTGCGTTTAGCAAATGCAGCTCCAGACATGTATGAGCTAAAAACCTTGTCCACTTTCTAATCTTGTTTGCAGTAGCAGATGCAAAGCATGAACAAGACCTAGCTAGTGCAGAGATACTAGAAGTGATTGAAGAAATTCCTTACCATGAGCTATTTATACATGATTTTGTAGAGTATATGCCACGTGGGGATTAGGTAGTTAGTGTATTAGGGGTTGTTGTATATAGTTGACACGTGTACAGTGGTAACTGTTTTTCCCTACAATTGTGGAAGTTAGTTACTTGCTTAGTACTTGTATATAAATAGGGTCATAGTTGCTTATTTTGATCAGAGTTTTGTAATCCTTTTGATATCAATAAAATTCCCTGAGTTCTATTTAGAGAGAGTGATCAAAGCGAGCTAGCACAGTTTCAGCTAGATATTTTCTCGAGAAAATTAGTTTTTTTCCTTTGGATTCTGAGAAATTTCCTTGAGATATGATCTAATTGTTTGATCTAGAGAATATGTCTTGTATTTCATTGACTTCGAAGTTTTCTTCACTATTTTGTGATACAATCTGTGTTTCGAACTGAAGAAGGATTATTCTTCCATGCATTCTGGTCTTCAACTTCTGCAATTGAGCTTCCATCAATGGCGTCTCGTGAAGAAAATTCAGATCCTGTTCATACTCAGTCCACTCAACAACCAGGTTCAACTTCTAACGTTGAAACTAATCTTCCTAATCCCTATTTTCTTAGTTCTAATGAGAATCCAGGCAATATTCTGGTTACACAGCCATTGCTAGGAATGAAAAATTATCAGTCAGGGTCTAGGGCAATGGTTTTAGCACTTACTGTATGAGGATTGGGAAAGTTGTAATACTATGGTTCTTTCTTGGTTGATTAATTCCATGGCACACACTATACACCACAGCCAGATTCTGTTGCTATGTTGACGTTGGCTATGAGATTAATAAAATTAATTAATTAAATTTTTCCATAATTTTTTTTTTAAAATATTTCCTAAACTCTTGTCCTTAAAGCATCCATTAACATTTCCCTTCAAACCTTAATTTCAAGAGGACTTAACAAATGCAGTATTAGAAATATTTTCATATCTAAATGATGAAGATCCTCCCATTCCTTGAAAAGGATCAAAACTTTGGAGTGTCTGTTGTGTGTGAAGATTTTTTTATCAGCTTTGCTCGATACCAGCGTTATTAAGTGAGATCTTTTTGCCACATGAAGCACGATTGAAACAGTCACCCATGTTTTCACAAATCAATTTCAAGACTAAACTTATACGTTTATATAATTGCCCAGATCGACCTACATGTACTAGAACCTACACTGCATTTTCACACCAAATTGTCAGCTTTATTCGGATTTTAAAATGGGGAAGTGTGCAGTGAATACATTCCAAGTACGTTCTGTTTATTTGTGAAAGGGCATGAAGAGTACTACCAACTATCAAAACTTTACAGACCATTTTGAATTGTGATTGAGCATGAAATATAGTCAATAAAGTACCCTTATATTTACATGTTTAGACTTACTTTATGCTGTTTTGTGGTTGATTATAGTTTATCTTTGTTTTATAATTAAGAAAGGATTTATATGGTCATGATAATTGGCGAAGAAAAAGAAGAAAAAATGTGATCAAGTCATCACCCTTCATAATAATAATAATAATAAATAAATAAATAAATAAAAGTTTGTTCAGCAACTTGGGTTTTGATCTGAGATGTTATTTTAGTCTTCTTTTTGTACCAATTTTGCAACTTGAATGACACTTTTTGTACGCATTTTGCAACTTGAAATCCGTAACGCCCAATTTGAAGATATTTGGATTGCAATAGGGATACATTCGACTTGAAGTATTTAGACCACATCTCAGTATGGATTTGAGCCCAGCCCAATCCATCCAATGGCTTTTTTTTTTGAAAGAGCCCAATAAACTTTTCATTGAAGCCCAATTTTGTTTTTAAGGGTAAGCAGACATTATGAGAAAGTAAAAAAATGTCAATGGACTGCATATTTAAAATCCATTTGACCATCCATGAATGTTTAAAACTTGAATTATTCCAATCTAAATGCTAAGGAAATACAAATTGATTCCCTAATTTCGGAAAGATCTCCGTAATAATTTTTATCAATACTCCCATGAAATCATGTTTGAGAATTTTAAGGCAATAAACACAAAAACCATATTCTAAAAAGAAGTTGAATGCTACAAGGGCCAATATGGTCAGGCCAACTCAAGTGATTCAGCCCAGGCGTGAATTAAAGAGAAGACTAACAACAAAGATGAAGAGAAGAGTGAAGTAAAGAAAAGTAAAGATTATAAGGTCATTTTTTTAGTTGACATCAAAATTGATTTATTATCAAGTTTAAGTTAGATTATAAGTTATATAATCTGATGAATTAAGAGGGTGGGTTCTGAAAGGTCCATGATCTGAGATCCATTCCCCAGCGCCTAGGGGTAGTTAATTTTAAAGAATGCGTAAATGAAATTTTCTTATATGTCTTTATATTTATTTTAGGAGTACTTTTAAATATCCTGCAGACTTTTTATATGAGTGCTTGTACTTCTGCTAACAAAGTACTAGTCCCAAAATTTTGGGTTGCTCCTATGGATCCAAAGCTAAAAAATATGCACCATAATCAATCTTATGGTGCATAATCAATCAGGATACATAATAATTTTGAGCAAATTTTCTTTACTAATCAAATTCTAGGAGTGTCTCTATATCCCCTTATTAGACAAACACCATATCTTGGTCATTTTAAGTTTTTATCGCAATAAAGTTATTATCAAGTTTAAGTTAAGAGGAGTGCTACGTCCACAACAATTTTACAACATTTTTACAACAAATCATCGGTGGTTAGTTGTTACTGGTTCAAATTTAAACCCAACACTAAGATTACTTTTTTGCCCTAACAATAACAACCAGTAACAGCCTGCCACTTAGGATTTGTTGTGAAAATGTTGTAAAAATGTTGTGGACATATCATTTCTCTTAAGTTAAATATAAGTTATATAATCTGATGAATTAAGCAGGTGGGTTTGAATAGGTCCATTAGCCTTTCATGTCAACCCCATAGGTTTGGAAGGCCCATGACCATAAGATCCAATACCCAGCGCCTAGGAGGAGTTAATTTTCTAGGCCCCTTTAGAAATTAAAGTTTATAGAGTGAGCACTTTCTAACGTTGAAGTTTTGGAGTTTCAAATGAGCGTCATTTGTTTTTAATGTTTCAAAAAAAAAAAAAATTAAGGATCATTCTGTTAATGGATATTCGTTTCATTTTCTATGCGGCTGATTGAACAATACCATAACATTTAGTCATTTAATAGTGACATGACAATATTTTTAATACTAAAAAATTACAAATTAAAAAACACAAGACTTACAGAAGATCAAAGGTCAAAGCCAAATCTATTTGAAATGGGTTTTCATCAAATCAAAACCAAGCTAAAATTTCCATTAAAAAAAATCAAGCTAAACTAATGACTTTAGGGACCGATAACAATTATTTAAAATTTCAAGAGCAAAAAGCGTCCACTTGGTAAACTTCAAAGTCTAACCACGTATTTTGGCCATTTTTTAAAATAAAATTCAAGGCAAAAATCTACTTTATATCCTATTACTTTCACCAATTGTTATTTTAATCCATTAACTTTTATCAATTATTATCTTAGTCCACAATGTTCAAATACTGTCATGTCAGTTTATTAACTTTGAATAATTGTCATTTTAGTCCATTGAATTTAAATATTTTCAGTTTTTGGACTTAAATAAATTAATAAAATAATCATTTGTAATGAAAACCTGGTGTGTGTGGGATGGAGAATGAATATGTCCAATATAATACTCAAAAACTCAAAGCCTCAAAGGGTTCAGATACCATTTTTTTTTAAATAAAAAAAAAACATTTTCTTGAAATTGCATATTGATAATATGAATTACCTATGATTGCAGTGATCAAGAAGGAGAAGCAAAGTTATATGATTTCTAGTTTGAATATTCATCCCAGCCTAACCATATAATACTAAAGGAATTTTTTGTTTTTTTAATTACTTCTTATATGTGTGGATACGACTCTAAACTTTGAAGGTGTCTAAAATGCATTTTAGCCTAAAAATTATTAACAGAGCGGGTTTTGATTGAAATTCTATTTTCAAAGTTTCAGGACTACACTAATTAATTATAATCCTATAACCAAAAGTTTGAAAACGTAGTTTGCCATCTGCTTCCTTAACTGCAAAAGTACACTCTTTGCTGCTGTTGAGTATTAGAAGTTAGATCTGTATGAATAACCCTACAAAGCTACACTGAGGCTTTGACGCTTTGTTTTGTCTTTTCAAATAGCAGCGCCAGAAGCACGCCACTTTCTTCTCTTGATTTTAGACAGAAAAATCACATTAAAAAAGACATTTATGGATACTTGGAGGTTGAAACTAAACATAATTAAGTCTAGGCATTACAACTTGGCTAACAGAGTTTTTAACTTATTCCAATTCTTTTCTGAAAGTTTCAAACCATGAATAAAGTCAATACAGTTAGGACCACTATTTTATGAAATCATGGTTCCAATGCATGACCTCTTTAAATTAGATTATTTGATTACCAGAAAATATTTTAGAGCTTTCAGATAGTGGAGAGGCTAACTAGAATTACATCATTTGGCCCCAACCTCCAGAACCTAAAGGTGCTGGCATGCAGGTTCATGCTCTTGTTATCCAAACAAAAAGCTATAGTTTGTTGAAGTTATAATAAACTTCACAACATGCTCATATATGTCTCCCATGCAGTACTGGTATTTGGTTCCATTGCTAGCAGTGAAATGGTTTGCAATTTAAACCAACAATAAAGGGAATTTAAATAAGATCTAAGAATCCAATAAGAAAAACAGCAAAACCCATACCAATTCAAGTGATTGACGGCCAAAAAAACCCAAACCCATTGATATTTCGAAATTAAAAATCATGAGAAAATTAACCTTGAGATTGTAACACTAAATTAACGGTGATGACTGTGGCGGAATGAAGCTCCGGTGAGAGGATGAGGAGGAAAGTTGGCCTTTAGTTTGCTGTTTAGAGAAGAAGCTTCCAACGTGGTTGAGGAATATTTGAGGTTTTAATGGGTTATAATTGCATGTAATAAGGTGTATTAAGTTTAAATTTGTTGGCTGATGTGTCGCTTCAGGATTAGGTGGCATAAATAGTATCTTTTACGCCAGCTCCAAATCTAACTTATTCTCTGGTATGCCACTTAATCCTGAAAAGTACTGCTTACGTAACCTAACCTAATCAGTGGACCACCAAGGCAAGATCATATGTGAACAAGAAGATGTTCTGTGAGTAAAATTGCCATCTAAAAAGACAACCCACCTAACCATTTTGAAATTATATACTACCATGCAATTGGTCTTTACCAAGTAACGTCACATACATCAAATATATGTGGTCCTGATTTTGAGAAATTGCATGCACCAGGACCACAATTTAACACCTTGACCTTGAGTCAGTCAATTGCTGTTTGCATTAACGGACAAAACGATCGGTCGTGGGTCTCTCACAATCACACAAACTAGCTAGTAACCGTAAATTAAGGGAAACCCTTTTCTCACTGCATTCACAAATGGCAATATTTAATTCAATCACCTATCTGATTCTCAAAAAAACAATAACAAAAACAAAACAAAAAAATCTTATTAGTGTGGTGTGGGACATAGACAACATTGCTAGTTTGAAATATCATCGAGTTATTGCTAATTGCCATATGAAAATGTTGCAATTTTTGAACGATCGTAAAGATTGGAAATAAAATTAATAATTATTGCAAAAATTGTTAACTTATAAAACGCACGTAAACATTGGTTTAGGATTGTCTTTGAGCCTCATCCAGCATTCCATGATCAAAGCAAAGGTCATTTGATGACTATTTGAGTATTATAATAATAATAATAATAATAATAATAATAATAATAATAATAATGGAGACAAACTCATTGCCTTTGCTCAGCTCAGGTGGAGGAGTCACAGGCACACACGGTGGTCGGGTAGCAGTATCTTTTGGTAGTGGATTTTGTTCCCCGTATTTTTCTCTTTTTTCGATGAGAAATCAATTATTTACATATATAAAGCTACTTTTCGCACATGATCGTGCTTTTTCAGTGAAGAAATTTGCATCAGGTGGTGGGATCGGGCCATGGGTACAGGCCACACTACTTTATGTCAATACTTGAAAAATATCATCGTATGCTTTATTGTTCTCTCCGTAGACTTTAAATGAGTAAAATTTATAAGGGCAACTTATTGGTTTAATTTTCATCTGCTATTATTGTAACTAGTATGTAACCTATGCTACTGCATGAGAATTGATATAATTTAATAAAACAATGAAAATAAATATATTGCATTTTATTATTTAAGTGATACTATTAGTTTTATTTTTTTATTTTTATTAATCATGAGTTTTTATTTAAGTTTATTCATGTTTAATAAATCTTAGCATTATGTAATTTTTTAACAAATATTTTTATCATACAAAATTCTAAAGAAAGAATGCTACATAGACATATATATTCAAAGTTGATTTATACATGGTACATATAGCTATGATTAAGTTACTTTATCACAAACCATTTTTAGCAAAATATTTTAATCAATTAAATGTGAATCTCATAATATGCATTTCATAACAATATATAACAATAGAATAACGTGAATCTCATTAAAAAAAAATTAATCAATTAAAAATCACTAAAATTATGAGCATAAAACGTAAAGACGAACAAATAGGATAAGTTCTAATTGTATATATGATCTACAAAACAGCTTGAGTTCATGTCTTCGCCAATTGTATATAAGTCTGAGTTTTGAGATCCAAGATCTATGAGTAAAGATCTAAGAAGACTGTAGTTCAATATTGAGAAGATTCTTATATTTAATAATTAAAAAAAAAAACTATACATCTAAAGTCTACCTTTGCAGCAAACACTATATATCTCTTTAACACTCTAAAAAAAAAAAAAAAAAAAAAAAAGAGCCCATCATCAATCCTTTAAACCAAAAATTCTTGAGAAAAAGAGATTGAGAACATAGGATAAAAATAAATAAATCTAATGAAAATAGAGAGTAAGAGCTAGATTATAAACCCTATAAAACTTGCAAATAAAAAATAATAAAAAGGAAACTTTTATTGTTGTTTAACAAAAAACTAAAATAGGCAAGCAAATGGCGAAAACTAAAATAGAAAAGATGGAAAAAGAAGTAATCAAACCTTAGAAGCATAAACCAGATCATTAAAATTATGAGTACAATATGAATTTATGAAAAACGTCTTTTTATATAAGATACACAAATATCCAAATACATGCATTATTGTTAGTGAGAGATATATATCAAATGCCACACCATGCATTGAACAACATAGAACTATATATGAAGGTTATTATTGGAGAAGGGGAGATGAATCTTGAAATACACAGATATGGAGAGATGTACCTAAAAAAACAAAAAACACTTCGAAAATACAACCGATCAACTTAAATTTAAACAAATAGAACCACATAAATCTTGACACATGGCACAAAATTAGGATTCTAATTTAGACTTAAATGGAACCACATAAATGTTGACACATGGCACACATAAATGTTGACACATAGCACAAAATTAGGATTCTAATTTAGAATTCCAATTGGAGTATATATATATATATATATATGATTTGGAATCTAATTAGATCTAGACTCTTCAATTTTTGCACCCAATAATTCACTTGCTATAAAAGTTAAAAAATTAGACGGGCACATGGCACAAAATTAAACTTCAAAAAAATTCAATTTAAAATCTAATTGAATTCTAAATTGAATCTAGACTCTTTGATTTTTATTCCTAATAATTCACTTGATACAAAAATTATAAAATTAGATGAGATACATACCGCAAAATCAAACATGATTTAGAATCTAATTGGATCTAGACTCTTTGGTTGTTGCACCCAATATTTCACTTGCCGCAAAAATTAAAAAATTAGATACGGTGCATGACACAAAATTGAACTACAATTAAAATTTAATTTAAAATCTAATTGAATTTAAACTCTTTGATTTGTGAACCTAATAATTTACTTGACATAAATTTAAAATTAGATAAGACATGTGGTACAAAATTAGACTTCAATTTAGAATTTAATTGTATTTTCATAGAGAGTGAGAGTTAGATTATAAACCCCATTAAACTTGCAAACAAAAAATAATAAAAAGGAAACTTTTATTGTTGTTTAACAAAAAACTAAAATAGACAAGCAAATGGCGAAATCTTAAATAGAAAAGATGAAAAAAGAAGTAATCAAACCTTAGAAGCATAAACCAGATCATTAAAATTGTGAGTACAATCTGAATCTATGAAAAACCTCTTCTTATATAAGATACACGAATATCCAAATACATGCATTATTGTTAGTGAGAGATACATATCAAATGCCACACCATTCATTGAACAACATAGAGCTATATATGAAGGTTATTATTGGAGAAGGGGAGATGAATCTTGAAAAACGCAAATATGAAGAGATGAATCTAAAAAAACAAAAAACACTTCGAAAATACAACCGATCCACTTAAATTTAAACAAATGGAACCATATAAATCTTGACACATGGCACAAAATTAGGATTCTAATTTAGACTTAAATAGAACCACATAAATATTGACACATGGCACAAAATTAGGATTCTAATTTAGACTTAAATAGAATCACATAAATATTGACACATGGCACAAAATTAGGATTCTAATTTAGAATTCCAATTGGAGTTTCTCTCTGCTTCACCTATTATATATATATATATATATATATAGATTGTACACAATTGCACGACAGTGTGTACAATATAATGTTGTAGTATAAATATGTACAATATTGTATATATATATATATATATATATTTATATAGTCTATAGACTCTATAATCATGCAAGTTTTACATGTGTAGTAGAAAGTAAACTAATAATTTTTCAATTTATAGTTAACATGGATATGCTTTTATAAACCTCATGTATAGCTTCTATCATTTTCGTCAAACTCATACGATGATTAAATTGTAACAATTTGAAGTCATATAGTTGTGCATATTAAACTTTAGACTTTTATTTTATAAAATATTGAATCTTGACGTTTATTTTATAATTATTTCCAAATGTGATTATTTATTCACTCATTTTTACGGAAAATAATAAATTATTATAAAAAGAGTTAACTATATGAATTTAAGTATCCGTTTATAAACAACTTATTTAGATTTTTGTTGAAAACATTATAGATAAAAGTTAAAAAGTAAATAAAATAAGTAGAAGATACACGTGAAATTTACAAAAAGTAGGAAAAAAAAAGAAGAAGAAGAAATAAGCTGGTTTATAATCAAGACCCTAGCGCATACTAAGTCATATAAGTGCCCATATTTTTTTTTTTCTCTTCCATTAAAAAAATTTTTGTCTTTATTTTCGTTTCTTTTATATAACTTTTGAACATTAAAAAATAATACAAAATATGAAAAATTTTATTTTTATATTTTTTTAGTGAAGCTATTTAATGTCCTCAATACATGGCTATTGAATTGACTATAACGTACACTTTTAATGCAAAAACTTCCGTGATATAGCAATGTAAAATTAAAGCATAGGTATGATACCTAGAAAGTTTAATAAGTTACTGTCGCACCTTTGAGAGAGAGAGAGAGAGAGAGAGAGAGAGGTACCTTTGATAGTAGATATCAAAAACAAACATGTAGTGATAATTAAAAAAAAAAAAAAATCCATCACAATACTATGCTTATTGGTTTTAAGAGAGATTAAAAGAGAACATATATGTCACACTCCAAACCCCAAAGGGTCCAAAGCATGAAAAAGACGTCTCAAAGTACCCGTAGATTTTTCCTTTTTGACAATTCAATCCACATAAATCATATCAAGTACCAACATCAAGAATTATCATAATAATTCCATTGAATATACTCTCAAAGTAAGTCAGAGCTCTAAGAATACAAGGACCATTGGCCACAAAAAAATAAAAGTCTGAATAAACAATTAAATATCAACAACTTGTCCCATCAGTGGGAATAAAGTCACAACTACTATAACATACAAAAGAATGAGTCAAGCCTATTCTAAGATGTACGTCATCTAAAATCTCCATTACAAAAGTTCAGCCTCCATCAGTAGTTAGTCTAACTATTATTAACCCCCAAAAAGTTGTCTCAAAAGATTGTTGTCTACTTTGAAAAGTTTATAAAATAACGGAATGAAACAGAGCCTAGTAAGTAGCATAATTAATGGGTGTGGGGGAAATGCAAGTTTTAGCTGCAATAATAATAATTTGACAAGAATGATTAAGTAATGAAACACAAAGTTTTTCAAAGTAAATACCTTGAAACTATATACCATAATCTATAATTTGTGAGCACTAACAATATAACTTTCAAAGCCATAAAATATAAAATACGGTAAATTATCACAAATATACCACACTACCACATAGACCGGTCAGAGGATCCACCTATTCACAACTGGCATGATATTGTCCTCTCTGGTATGCAGACTCTTGGCCCCATGGATAGCAGCCTCACCTATACCCTCAAGGTTTTTCTCTCATCCCATGGGCAGCAAAGAGAGCACGTCAATAGGACCTCTCTTGCATGTGGTCTCTTGGCTCCATGGGCAGCAGCCTCACCCACACACAATCAAGGAACCTTTTCCTCCCATGGACAGCAGGGAAGAACGCGTCATCCAAAGTGAAAGGGTATTGACCTGGATTTGATTTCGTTATCACAAAAACTACAAAAACCAAATTGAGTGATCACCGAGTAATCACAGATCGCATGGTGGTAAAACCACATAAAGCTCATAGGTTACATTACTTTCAAATACATAGTTTATATCTAGGTAATTTCAAGAAAACCTTAAATAATCTAACTTTCACAAAATTTGTAAGGTTTTCAACTTCATTCTTGTCAAAAAAAATTTATATCAATTTCCCAAAAACAAAACACGATCAGCATCTTTAGATTTTCTAATACAGAATAAAATCCATAATTTCCTTATCAAAGATTAAATAAAAGATGCTCATATTTTCCATGTCAACAATTCATGCATTTCCCCAAATGCAATACCAATATGATGCATTTTCATATATAATAATATATAATAGGGTCACAACACAACATTTTTAAGAAAACATATATCTGCATATAATTTTCCAAAATGTGATTGACCCTTTTAAGAAAACATATATCCGCATAAAATTTTCCAAAATGTGATTGACCGTAAAATCCTAATTCCCCAAGCTCCAAGGAGATTAGCTAGAACCTAACAAGATTAAGTAAACCTATTACAATAAGCATAGATTTTGAAATTGTATCTAGCTACAATTTAGGATTTACCAAATAAGCACTTAATTAGGCAAGCCTAGTATTTAACCTTATCAATAATAATATATTCCTCTTTCAAAGTTTCCCAACAAGTTGATTCACAAGGCATAAACTCCAATTTATAAAGTTAACCCATTTAATATCATCTCCAACATCATGACTAGCTTCCATAAAATTTACACAACATCATTAAGAGACCCCTGAAAGCAAAATCAAAATACCCTCCAAGACAAGAAATTTAGGACTTCAACTAACTCCAAATAAACCCAATGGCAATGGAAAAATTAAATTTACCAACCATCACATGTTATAACTTAAAACTCCTAAATTTTCCACCATATATAAACCTCAAGTAGCCATCATTAGCATAAATTATATACCCACTCATCAAATAATTCCACCAATACAAAACCCACACATAAAAACACATAAATATCACTTCCAATGCTCATAAATCACATGGGTATCATTATTAAAACTTAGATAAAAATAACCTCAAGCAAAAGTGTAAAACCTACCAAAAATATTAGAAATTTTTACCTCAGATAAAAGGGTGAAGATGCTTAAGGGTTCCTAAGGATTTTTCCAGTAATCTTGCCAAAAAAATGATGGTGAGATGGTGTGGTTTGGAGTGGAGTCCGGTGGGTGAGTGTGGAAGTGAGTGTGTGTGTTTAAGTAAAGAGAAAAGAAAGAAAATCAAAGAAAGAAAAGAGATGGCCGGATATGAGAGGGTGAGATAATGAAACACACATGGCTAGCTAATGTGTCACTTAACAAACATGTTTGCATCAAATAGCGGAGGGGTTGACAATTTAAACACACTCAAATTTGAAGGTGTAAAATCTAAAACTTATAATTTCAAGATGTAAAATCTAAATACCCAAAACTAAACATCACAAACTTCAGGAGTGTGTTTTGCAATTTACCCTTAATTTGATGATAGTTTCAAATTCAAGAAAATTAACCCGCCATTACATATTCCTAAATCAGAAAATTGCCAAATACACATAAATCTCAGAATTAATGTTTCAAATAAATTCTTATTGTGAGTTTATTACAATTCCCAATTTCTCATGTGGGTAGGCCCATACCTAAAGCTAAAAAAACCCAATCCATTTCATCTAATAACTGTGAAACCTATGGAGTAATGCGGGAATATCATATACAATTAAAGCCAATCCCAAGTCCAGCGTCACTCATGGGAAAAATAATGGCATTAATACGTAATACACTTTCTCTTACTGAAGTAAAGTAAGCTTTGGATGAGAACCATAATTGGGCCTGTTGGGATAAATTGATCAAACCCACAGTTGATAAATCCCTCATTCAAGTGGTGTGACAACATAAAATCTTCAAGCAGTACACTTATTCGGCCAAACACACAAACACAAATAGAGAACCCCTCCCTCAATTGTTTCAACCGCCATTCCTTCACTGCAATAGCAAACTATTCAAAAGACTTCTCTGCAACAACAGAATATTAAGAAGGTAAGCATGTTTTTTTTTTTTCCTATTTAATTACCATTCCCAATTGTTTATACTGTTCACAGTTCATTTTCCCTCTATTGAGTTTAAATTTCTAGGGTTCTTCTTTTATCTCTATTGAAAAACATACAAATTCTTATTTACTCCTTTTTTTTCTTTTTTCATTTAAAAGATTTTTGTTAGGATTTCACTTTTCTTTTCCGATTGTCTATATGTTTTGTCGAATGTTGAAGAGTATAAATTTGTTGATGGTTTTGCTTAAACTAAAATTATGGTTTACTTAGAATTATTTATTGTATATTAAATTCGGTTTTACTGCATTATTCAATAAGTATTAGGTTTGGATACCTTTTTCTCTATTTTTCCATTTATTATATATTAAATTCGGTTTTACTGCATTATCTTTTTTTCTATTTATGTCATCTTTATTTTGATTCAATTAAAACTTTATTTTGGATTAAATTGACATGTATGTCATTGGTATAAGAACATAAATGAAGAATAACAAATATAATTTAGATTGTCACTTATGTTGCAAATAATAGAATTCAGTCCTTAATTATATATAAATTTAATTGATGTTTAGACTATGCAGAAAATACAAATTGAAATGAATATGTAGTACACAAGTTCGAAGCAGATATCAAGGGACAAAGATAATTCAAAACTGAAAGTTAGAGTGTTACGAATGTGGGATGCTATTAACATAGCAAACAACCATGATCTGATCAGCCTCGATATGATATTGGTTGACAAAGAGGTAAATTCATAATTGATTCCCTTTTAGAATAAATTTTACTAATATTATTTTATCAAAACTTGCAACCAGTCAATGTAAATTGGTTGTTATATGCTGCTCTTATTGATTAGGGGATAATTCATTTGAAATGTTCGTAGGGAACATTGATACATGCAAGCATCAGAAAGAATCTTGCTCAAACTTATCGTCTGCAACTAAATGAAGGGAGCATATATATAATTACAAATTTTTTAGTTGAAGAAAATAAAGGGAACTATCGTCCAGTACATAATGAACTCAGAATACTTTTCAATTCAACAACTTCAGTCTCAAAATTCAGCGGATTTGATCATTCAATACCTCAATCCTAATTTGAATTTGCTGATTATGGCACAATAGCTTCCCGTTGCTATGACACTACTTACTTGACTGGTAATTTTAATTGTTTTACAAGCGAAGCATCTACTTTTACAATGCTAAAAAATAATGCAATTCACATCTTAATACTAACTTTTATTTTTATTTTTTTAAATGTGTTCTTATCAGATGTGATTGGCATATTGGACTACATTGGTGCCATTGAGGAGATCAAAACAAGAGGGCGTCCAACAAAGTTGAGAAACATTCAACTAATGTTAGAAGAGTAAGATATATATACATTTTTATGAACTCATACATTATAATTTTTAGATAACTCAAACTTACATATAAACAATTTCAGGAACAAAATAGTTCAAACAACTTTGTGGGGAAATACTGCACAACAAATAGATGATGATTTCTACAAAACAAATAAAGGGCCATTCATTATAATAGTCACTTCAACTATTGTGAAAACTTTCAGAGGTAACAATTGATTGACTCATTTATCAAATACATAACATTTATGTATCTATAATGCTTATAAATTTTTACAACTTTTTGTAGGTGACTATCAGTTATCATCCAGATTTGCAACAAAATTGTATGTCAATTTAGACATTCCAGAAGTTGCAGAAATTAAAAACAAGTAACTACTATTATACTTTTTCTATTCAAGTGTGTACGTACTTTGTGATACTTCTTAAATGATAGATAGCATAAAATTGTATAAAAAACAAATGTTATAGAAGTTAAAAAAAGAGACCAACAAGTATTTTAAAGAAGACTTGTTTATTTCAGTTTGCTTAGATATATAAAATTGTTTATATCTATTCCTTTTTACAATTTGTACAACTATGCTAAATAATTGAATATTCAGAAGGAAAAAAAAATGTTAATGTTCATGCATAGATTGAACAGCACAATGGACATAAACATAAAAGAAATGCTGCCAAAAAGACTACCTAAAGTACAAGATGAAGAACTTGCCTTACATAATAAAAAAACAGTTGTTGAAATAAAGGACTTGGAATGGAACTCAGAGAGAAAGGTATAAACTATACTCTTATATTATTAATTTATTGTAATTGGTAATTGTTTATGTGTTTTATAATAAGGTATAATTTTATAAACTAACCAAACTTTGTATTATAGGACTTATTGGTAACATGCAATGCCAAAATCATTAATATAAACAACAAATATGGATGGTATTATGTTGCATGTCTTATATGCAAGACGAAAGTGAGACAAGTCAAAGGAATTCTATAGTGTGAACGTTGTAAAAGTGAGCCAAAATTTGCAGTTCCAAGGTAACGAAAGAAAAAATGATTTTTAAATTCACAAACACACACAAAATATATATAATATTCTACTAACAAATTTGTATCTAAAATAGCTATAGAATACAAGTCCAAGTACAAGATGAGACCAGTTCAACCACATTCATATTGTTTGACAAAGGAGCTGAGAAAGTTATATCTAAAATTGCAAAAGAACTTGTAGAGATGCAAGAAGAGGTAATTTCATATATCAATACCAGCCTTAATCTTTATTATTTGAAAATTGAAGTATACATATTTTGCACAAGATATGACGCATGTATATATACATATTTTGCTAATTGTATGATACTTTGTTCATACAGACTTTGAAATTAGATGAGAATATTTTACCAAAAGAGATTGAAAAAATAGTTGGAAATGAATATTTGTTCCAACTGCATCTTGATGAATATAATTTGAAGTATGGAAAAGAAAATTATACAGTTTCAAAGATTTTGGAGAAAGAAATTTCACATAAACAAAATGACTCACGTAAAGTTGAAGAACATCAGGTAATTGAAGCATACTTACTTCACTTTGCTTACTATATGATTTAAACATTACTCTAACTGATACATAAGAACGGAAATTATTGCAGGACACAATGGAGGAAATTGTAAGAAAACCAAGGAAGGACAAGTACGTAGGCAGTCAAAAAATAGAAATAGGAGAAACATCTGTTAAAAGACCTGAATTAACTGCTCCTATACCTACTGAAGAAGGAAGACCTAGTCGTAAAAGAAGAAAAAAATCTGAAGCCTAATGTATTTCAATCTATTTTATGTATTTCTTTGAATTGTTAATTTTTTTTTTTTTTTAGAAAACTAACTTAAATGTACTGTTAAGTTATTGTGACTGCAATATTATTTGCAAATTAATATCATAGTATGTTTGCACAAAACATTTATTCAGTCAAGAACACAATTAGAAAAGTTACTGTATGGAATAGATAATTAAAAAAAAAATGACTGCATCAGAAGTATAGTTTCGGATGTAATAGATGGTATGGAACAAAATTCATCTAAGACTTCTTAGCCACAATTCTTTATTGTGCTGAACCTATATTGGAAAATATTTTCAATACCCAAAGAGGTCACATCCTTCAGTTCCTTACCAAATACAACATGTTGTATAATAATTATACAGTGTACACTACCTCTCATAGATGTTGAATAATAATTATACCACGTAATAAAATAAAAACTTGCCTAAGTCTTCTCTTTAATTTGAAAACTAAGACACTTTTTAATACGAGGTTTGAAAAAAAAATTTATATGCATTTAAAAATAGTTCACATAAAGCTACTTTTCTCAAAAGTCAATATTGGTCAATTTTTGTTGTTGTGGATAATTAACACATTTGTAGTTTTGTACAAGTAGTGGTTCTGAAAATTGCTCATGTCAAGTCATGCCCAAATGGTGGAATTCCCACACTTTTGAAATAGAAGTCGGTTGATACCGTCGGTACGTGATGGTTGATTAACTTAAACTGCAATGACACTTACAGCTAGAAAATTATTTTTTGAGACAGTTTCAAAAGTCATCTCTTTCACGACATGTATAGGGACGCAGATGTGTGAACCCCATATTTTGAGAGAGAAAAGTCTCTCATGAGATACATAAGAGGTGCTGGACATTACAGTAGAAGTCATACTTTGTGCCAATTATCCAATCTTTTGGATTTATAATATTTTATACCAAGAAAAAAAAAAGATATTGATGCCAATGTCCTACATTCATTATGTATACATAAGATTGAGTCCAAGAGTGAGAATGAGTATTACTAAGATCCAAATCTTTTGGATTTATTAGCTACATACTTATTTAATAAATTTATTTAACTAAGATAAAGATGACAGGTCAAGACAACCTAACTATCATTCTTTTCCACTTAACTTCAACTCTTTTCAATTCCATTTTAATCTGATAAGATTTTTTAATGGGAGTTGAAAAAAAACTTGGGTGATTGAGTTTTTATTTTGGATGATTTGCGGTATGCTTTTTTAGTTATACAGATCAATAAAATGGTGGATTGGGTAATGATTATTGTTTATCGATTTTGGCTGAAAAGTTTATTGGGTATAAAAGAAATTGCATTTCCTTCAATGATCAAAATGAAACTCATTTTTTTAACATTAAAGATAGAAGTTTCACAAATTTAGTTTTGAAAGTGTCTCAAAAAGTGAAGTTATATTTCTATTGTACAATTTTATTATATTTTCTCTCTAACACTTGATTTGTTGTCATTTTTAACAGTATGATCAACCGGTTAATGATGCCCAATCAGTTTCACCTACGTTGATTTGATTAAAATCTGCCATTTTAAGATCTCAAGGGAGTCTATTACCTCCATAAGCAACATTTTTTTCAATTGGAATTGAATGTTATAGTTTTTTTTTTTTTTTTTTTTTAGTTAGTTAGTTATATAGCGAAAAGACATTTATTTTATTTCAATGTAATTTGTTAAGCTCCTCCGTAAATACCACCAAAGTTCAAAATATGAAGTTGTATTTTTATTGTACATTTTTATTATATTTTCTCTTTGACACTTCATTTTGAGATTTAAGTACAAAGTTGATTTACTTGTTAGAGTCATTTTGATGCATAAGTACAGTTTTGTTGCTGGCAAAATGCTTCCATTCGGGTCTTCAGTTGAAATTGAATGTTACAATTTTGTTTTGTTTTTTTTTTTTTATTATTTGGTTATGAACTAAAAAATATGAGTTAGTTTTGTGTATTTTGGTTGACTGAGAGTCTTTAGAATGTATAGTAATTATAATTTCTTGGTAAATGGAATTATAGAATTTTTTGGACTAATCAAACAAACAAATTAATAACTAATGTATCTTACACACTTTGCAACAAATTTTTTCTTTTAAAATTGATTTTATTAGCCAAATTTCTTTTCAAATTATGAGGTTTCAAATGATCCCGCGCATTGCGCGGGTTAAACACTAGTTTTTATAACAATCAAAGAGAAAAATAATAATAATAACTTAAAACACAAAACTAAATCGTATCAAATTAAATTAGAGTTCTAAAAAACAGAAAAATTTATCAACCTAAAACGGAGATGCAAAAAAAAAAAAAATCCACCAAAACATTGTGTGTATGTGTGTGTGTGTGTGTGTGAGAGAGAGAGAGAGAGAGAGAGAAACTTTTTGCGAGAGAAAACTATGTAAAGAATGGAAGAGAGAATTGCAAGTTTATAGTAAGAGGGAGTGAATAGGATGAGACAAATAAAGGAAGATGAAGGGAAAGATGAATAATGATATTAAAGTAGAGGGTAGTAAGAATATGAAAATGTAAGGAAAGAAGAAAGTGTAAATATTTAAAAAATAAATGAATGACAAAAAAAAATTATAGGAAAATTGGAAATAAAAATGAAATATACATAGATGTTAAAATCAACAAAGATGAATATGTAAAGTCAATAATCTATTTATATATTTTTTTGTAAAAAAAAAATAGGAATAAAAAAACAATAATTATGTGGTGATGAGGTGGCACAGTAGGAGCTCGACAATAACAAATGCTACGCTTAAGCTTTTAGTAATATATAGATATAAATTAGATGATATCCCACGCAATGCACGAATAATTATAATTTTATTTTGAAATTGTTTCTTGTAATATTATGACCTATATATAACCTTGAACCTTGTGCCACGTATTTTGAAGAATTAGCTTCAATTTCATTCTATTAGTAAAAAGAGGATTCTATTAGTAAAAAAGAAACCATAGAGAAAACAAAAGTACATAGTTGCTAGTTTAAATGTTTTGTGGAAAGTTCCCCCCCGCCCCCTCCCACACCCAAAAAAAAAAAAAAAAGCTTTGCAGAAAGATGAACATATGATAAGAACTTTTTTTTTCTTAACACGAGTGAATATGAGCACCCCCAACATTGGTAAACATGTTGTAATTACATGTTGGAGATTTGCATTGAGAAATAATACAAACAAATACTGCATACACTGATATTCATGCAAACAATAACAAGGGAAATAATGCAGTATCATTCATGCAAACATTGACAAAGGAAATTACTGTTACAATATTTTTGCCATTAGTCAAAGATAACCTACAGTAAATGGCTATAGCTATTTGGTCAACATACATGCCTCAAATCCCATGGAATATCAAATATGGAAGGCTTTAAATTCAAAATGACTACTAATCATTCCGTTGATCAACAGTGCAATTTTTCAGTAGTACAAAATCTTCTACGAGAATAGCAATTCTTTTCAACAAGCAAATCATTTTCTCTGTTTCTCAACTAAATACAAGGTGTATGCCAACTTTTGTGGGATAATTTTTTGAATCGGTAATTTCACCATAAATATATCCCAAAAAAAATGTCAAGATGGTTGTGATTTTTACTTCTTGAAACTCAAAACTCAGGTCCTCAAAAGCTGTCAATATTTTTTTAATTTCTAAATTTTTTTTTTAAAATAAATAATTAATGTGTGCCTTTAAAATACACATTAACAAAATTCATATAGTTTATTATTTTATTTTACCTTTTAAAAACAGGCACCTCGTTAATTATGGAAATATTACGATAAAAATGTTCTCAAAGGTGACAAGGTTCCCACGATATATATCTTGACATCGGTTTCGGTTCCATGAAACTTGGTAGAGCCATTGACTGTATTGTTAGAATCCAACAGGCTTGTCAACTTGGAAGACGCAAGTGCTCACCTAACCCTCACCAAGAATAGGATTGCATTAAAATCTGATTAAGAAGTCTGAAATCTGAATACATGAACATCATGGCATTCAATGCTATCGTAACAAATGCATGGTCTCTGTCCTATCATAATAATCATGCATCCCCACTCGGCCCTGTGGCCCCTGTCCCATCCTTTCATAATAAATATGCATCCCCATGGATTGAGATCCTGTGCAATACCTAGGGTATTGCACGGGGTGCAATAGCACAAATCTCAGCCGTTCGTATAATCCAAGGGCCAATAATTTGACACGTTTTATTCCAGCCTGGCAATCCGTGTCTCCAACTTTTTTTTTTCATTTCAGCTAGCCCAATTTGAAGTTCAGTAAAACTCTTTCTCTCCCACTTCTCAACCGGGTTTCTCTTGCTCTCCCTAAAGTAAAGCTCCATTCTCTCAACCCGACTGTGCTTCCGCTTGATCTGTGCGTCTTCCTCAATTCCTCAGCCCCGTCATCATCGTTACCAGCATACCCAACTCAGACCCATCAGCAGTCATCATCGTTACCAGCAAACCCAACTCATACCCATCAGCAAAAACAAAGAAAAAATAGCAACTCTCCATCTGATACCAAATCCCCAAACACTCACGTGCCTCGTAGAGCACTTTTTAGACCCAGATGAGAGAGAGAGCGAGAGCAAGGGTTGGGGTTTGGAGAGAATCGGGTGTAGAGAGAAGTTGATACTTTTGGGGTTTGATCTAGGGAGGGAAGTGAGATTGAGAGACAGAGAAAGAGATTTTGGTCCGAAGAAGCCACCATCGGAGGTGGTGGTGAGTGGTGGTTGTGATGAGCCATGGCAACAGAGAGAGAGGAAGAGGCTGACTGGTCCGGTGCGTTTTTCCTTTATCTCTCTCTTTTTTTTTTCTTTTTTTTTTTAATTTGCTTTTTATAAACTCTGTTTGGTTTATTTCTGCTGAATTTGATTCTATTTTCTCTCTTTTTTTTTAATTTATGTTTTGGGATTTTAGCTTATGAATTGAAATCACCTCTTACATTGTCTTACATTGTCTGCATTTTTGGCAATTGTTTAAAAATGCTTAAATCCTTGTAATTTGTATTCAATGGGCTTATTATGAGGCTCCTAATGAAGAAAGTTTGAACCTTGAGCTATTTGACCAAAACATGAATGTTCAATACACTAAAAGGCTTTTATAGAAAAATTTTGACAGCATATGTTTCTGTTTGGAGGTAATTACACAATATTGACTTTAAAGTCTTCTTGTAGACGTGTTATTAAACAGATGATTTTATTGTGTTGAATGATCCATATTGAGTGTCACTCCTTAGATATAGAAGAAACTAAATGGGTAGCACAAATGCTCAAATCCGTAATTATACAAAATTTACTTTTTGAGATTTTCAATTGTCCTAGCAACCCCAGAAACTGCTACAGATGCAGATCAATAACCATGAAGTTTGTTACTTATAATTTCTATAATGAAATTGGTTCTTTAATCTTAGTCTTGCTGGATTTAATTTGTAGTCACTTTGGTTCAATGTATTTTTTTTATAACTTGTAGTACTTCCACAATTCAACTGAAAACCATCACAGCTCATTACTGTGCTTTGGGTATGGCTGAATATGCTGTCATTGAGTTTCTGTTTGATGGTGAGCTTGTGTGTCCTTGGTGTAAATATGTATTATGGTTATAGCTTTTATTTGGATTTGAAACCAATGAATGGTGGTTGGATGGGCGTTTTTAGATTTGGGTTTATTTCAAAATGGGTTTCTATTTATGTGCTTTGTTGTGTAAAAACATGTCATGGTGCACACGAGTTGTTGGGTGTGGTTGAAATTTGTGTTTCATGAGTGTGCTTATATTAGTGTAAAAAAAATGTAGCAAGTGAGTACAATTCTAAAAATCTGGATCTATAAAGGGTAAAGTAATGTGTATCAATCTTCTTCTTGTTTTTTCCCCTTTGCTTTGATTTTTGTTATTGCCTTGCTTCTTTGTTGTTGTTGTTGCCTGAATATTTTGTTACCGTCTTATTGGTACCACTTGAGCAATTTCAAGATTTTTTTTATTTGACATTAACTAGAAATTCTGTTGCTTAGTCATGAGGCATTCTAAAAATCCTTATGACATTTTTCTTTTTTGTCCTAATTTTTTCTGAAGTGCATATTATTTCCTAAATTTGGATTTACCATGCACTATGCTGCAATGTATTACTCTGGTAGGACAATATGTTTGGCCTCTTTACAGATGAACTTGTGATGAATTTTTTTGCTGTCACGAATTGTTACTAATCATACTTTATAAGTTAGCCCAAATTGTAGGTAATAAATTACATATATTTATATGTTTTTTAGTGCATGCCCAAAATAAGTTTTCTGATTAAGGAATGTTTTATGTGGTACTGTTTTTAGGTTTAATTTGGGTTTAGATCTCTGTGTAGACTCTCATAGGTTGCTTGGTTATTTTTTTTGGCTATTATATGTAGAAATGGAGCAAGGGTAAGCAAAAGGAGAAGGTGAACAACATGGTTCTGTTTGATCAGGCAACTTATGACAAGCTTCTTGTTGAAGCTCCCAAGTACAAGCTTGTTACTCCTTCAATCTTGTCTGATCGCATGAGGGTATGTTTGAGATTTGCTTTTTTCGTTGCCATGTATATGTTTTGTTGGCTGGTATTTATGTTTATTTGTTCGTACTTGTTAGTGTGAATTCTCTGCATATAAAGTGTAGTAACAGTAGCAACTACCACAAAGCAAGCATGCCCGAGCAATACAACCCAAACTATACACTAATTCTAACATACACCCTCCGAACCCAAGTAGTGAAACAAAGGGAACCTACTATAATGGTCAAATACTGAATTTGAGGACTTTTTAGGCCACTGTAATAGATTCCAAATAATATCTGGGTATTCTTCGCTTTCCAAAGTATTTTCTTAAAATGTTGTTTCATCTATTTTTGGGCTGTCCCTTTTTACCCTGAAGGAAATGTGAGCATCTAAGTTTTTGAATTTTCTTTTTCAATTACAATGGGATTTTCAAGACTAATAACTGGGGCTTTCCCTTCTTTCCTTTGTTAATAATGTCACTGCTATTCGAGTTTTACTAAGTAGCCAATGAGCTATGGTTTTCTTCTGCACCTTTGGAGTTGATGGTTTCTTTTTGTCTATAACCTTCATCGCTTTCCCAAATGTCCCTGAATCTTAAATTATGCTCAATTGTTTGTTGATTATTCTTGTTGAATGTGTTGCAATCAGATTATGCACTGTCTTGATGCATTTATTTAGTTGTGTATCAGTGTATGTTATCTTTTTGAAGGGTTAATTATGTTGATTGTTTGAAGGCAGGTTGAGCTTGAGTGTAATCATCAAGTTTGCCATTTTTAACATGTTTTTTTACCTTGACAATGCAGACTTGGACTTTTATGCTTCATCACATATACCAACGTGATACAAAAACAGTATATTAGAAGTGTACATCTTCCAAAAATAGTGATTGTGGCTGCTCAACTTAAGGTTAGTGTAGATTTTACGTAGCTTTGTTACGCTCAATGAAAACTGCCATAGATATTGAAAATATTCAAAGGTCAAACTCTTTTTCTCATTAGGCTGAATTTAATTCTGTTTTGTCTTTTTTGGGTTTTTAGCTTAGGAATTGAAATCAAGTCTTAATTCTGTTATTGTGGCTGTTGTTGTTGTTGGAACACCTAGAAGAATATTGGCTCTAGCAAGGGATAAAGATCTTGGATTGAAGAATGTGAGGCGTTTTATTCTTGATGAGTGTGATAAGATGCTAGAATAAGTTCAATCAATACATTGTAGTTCGGAAGGATTGACTATTTGGATTGCCAGATATTTGTTTATCTATTTGTTGTTGAGTTTTGGTTGCTGTACAAGATGGTATTTTGATGCCACTTTATATTGACACTTTTTTTTCAGCCAATGGAAATATCTTCGATGCTTTTTTAAAAAAAATTTTGCAATATTTTTGTTTCATCAGTTGACTGTCTCTTGCTCATTCAACTAATGAACATTTTCATTGTCTCTCTGTGCAGCACTACATTTTATTGAAGGAGGCAGAGAAAAACCGCAAATTGAATGAACTTCTTGACGCATTGGACTTCAGTCAGGTTGTCATTTTTGTCAAGAGTGTGACCAGAGCTGTTGTGCTGAACAAGTTACCTACCGAATGTCACCAGAGCTGCTGAGTTGAACAAGTTATTTTGTTCATGATTTTTACTTTTATTTTTCATGTTTTTATTGTATGGGGAAAATACTTAGCTAGCTGAGTTTATTTTTTGCTCTGTCAAGTTAAGATTAATAGACAAACAATTGTGTAATATCTTCCACACAAAAGTGATATAAACATGTATTTTACATTCCATTTGTTCCACCATTTGTTCCTTACAGACCTTAATTTAACATACTAATACTTGAATGTCTCCAAAACATCTTGTCCTCCTTAAAAACAAGGAGGGGTGGTATAGATTTCTAATAATGCTGGGATTCCAACTATTAGTGATTGTTAGTGAACGATTTAACAAAGTCAGTCACAGTTTTCAAATTTGAGCCAACAGCTCCCTAGTATTTAGGAGCGCTAGGAAACCAGGTAGGTAGTAAGGTAACGTTCAAGTCATCCACCTATCTTGATGTATTAATGGATTGTTGCAAATGGTATTCTTCCAAGTCCAACTGGTTAAATTGAAAACAATAGACTCAATAAACACAACTGGTTAAATTGACCTAATTGAATTAGAAAACAACTCCACCTACATGATAAACATCACACCAAACTGACTTCCATAACTCCCAAAAATGGTTCATAACACGCAACAATAATACAACTATGTAACATCAAAATGAGAACAAGGGTCTATACAAAAGGAGCTCAACTCTTGTGTTTTAAATGGTTCACAAAAGTTAGCAAACTAATCAAACATTATTTATTCCACATGACTGAATATAAATCAACATTACAAGCAATTGATAAGCATTTTATGAGAATCTACCCAACCCTATAAGATAGCCCAAGCTTATTAAACCCGATCTAAACTAATATTGAAATACATGGGACTTAAACTTCATCTTCATCTCCTTATCAACGTGATGTGTTTAACTTGATCCCTATCAATATGTCTCTCCAAAAATGTTGCATAATTTGGTCCTGCATGCTTGCCGTGATAAACATGTAACAAATTTGATAGATAAAATATACAAGAGCATCATTGCTTCTTTCTTCTTTAGCAAACCCAACAGAATAGAAGCATCGCATGCCTGCACTACCAAAAAAAAATTTATTATTACAAGGAATGAACCAAAATCTGAAAATTCCAAGTAAGCTTGCAAACTTTAGTTGCATCTAAAAGAAAAAATCTTTAAATTGCAGAGATGAAAACGAGCAATTCTTCCATGAAAATTAATTAATGGCTGAAAATCAAGGTTTAACATTTTAATTTATACTATGCAAACATCCTAAAACCGTTTCAAGTTGCATTTTTCAAACACCATTTATGCAAAATTATCAAACACATGTAAATAATAATTTCTTTATAAAAAAAGTTATGCTCTCACATAAACCTCATTCATGCCAAAGCTTGATATGGTATATTTCCTTTTTCCCCTTCTAAACCCCCTTGCCTAGAATCTCCACATAGCTAAACAATACCACCACAAATGACATCACAACACCCATCCATGAAAATTGCCAAGCAAATAAGTATTTTCACAAAATAATGTTTCAAAACTCAACAATCCAAATTCGAATAAAACAAATGTGCAAAGCTAGTAATTATTGCTGCATTTTATCAAACAGATGGAGTGCATAACAAATGAACACAAGTTGAAAAATCAATAGGACATAAATTTCCTAAATACCCCATAAAAAAATCGTTCAAGATACATCATTCCATCAAAGACTAACCATAATCATCAAGGTAACCATAATCATCAAAGAGATCAACATGGATATCAAAGGAATCAAAAGAAAAAAAAAATCATCAAGAACACGTATGGCAGAAAATTTCAGGGGCCAAAAAAATCTGGAAATTTCAAGAAATCATCAAGAACACGTATTACCATTATATTGCTGCTTTCCGCCAGCTTCACTGCGGTGTCCTAATATGACATTCGCAACATGTAGTCCACAAGGATCCGCTTCAAGCGCGTGTTATTCCAATCTGCCAAATTCTCAGCATCTGCAGACTCCAAATGATCGAGCTGAGCCCTGCACCTCTGAGCTTGCAAATTCTCCACTCGACTTCCCTCATCCAACTTCACAATCAAATTCACAACAACAATCACTACACACGAACTCAGAAAATAGGAAAAAATAATAATAATTGCTCAATTTTGCATACACAATTAATAACCAACTTCTAGAATTTGAGACCAATCACAGTTATGAATAATCGAAATGATCTAATTTGCTAATTGGAGAAATTGAAAAAAACGAACAAATCACGATATTAGAGAGAGAGAGAGAGAGAGAGAGGTAGGTTAGGGTTACGAATCGCGAACCTTCCTTTTGAGGCCTTGGAGGCGAGATACGAGGGAGGTGAGGCGGTTAACGGCGTCGTCCTTAGAACCGTCAGAGACGCCGGAGATAACGGCGGAGACTTCCTTCTCGACGACGCGGTGGTTGGCTCGGATCGTCTTCTTGTAGTGCTCGAACGGGACCCGCAGGAACTGGGGCTCCAGCTTGAGCGACTCCAAACCCTAACCCTTACTTTCTCTGATCTGGGTCTGAAAAGCATCAATTGCTCACTTAAACACCCGATTCTCTCCAAACTCCAACCCTTACTCTCTCTAATCTGGGTCAAAAAGGGTGCGATTGATTGGGGGTCGGGATCGCCGTTTTTTCTTTGTTTTTGGTTATCCGTCTGAGTTGGGTATGCGGGAAACGGTGACGACGGGGTTGAGGGAGAGGCAGTGAGGAAGCGTGGATGTTGAGAGAGTGGTGGAGGCGCAGTCAGTGCCGGTGTCGGTGTTGAGAGAGTGGAGCGTTAGGGAGAGTAACGGACACAGAGAGGTTGAAGTGAGAGAGAGGAGAGTTTTAGTGAAATTCAAAATGGGAAGCTGAAATGAAATTTTGAGTAGGCACACGGATTGCCAGCGTGTCTGGTGAGGTGTCAAAATAAGGAGCCGTTGGATTAAATGAATGGCTGGGATTTGTGCAATTGCACACCGTGCAATACCCTAGGTATTGCACGGGATCTCAATCCGCATCCCCATGTGGCCCTGTCCAGAAAATTACGATGAAATGGTAAATGTATTTATGGGTCTTGTTAACGTACTGCTGTGCAGCACCCGTCGTTATAAAATTATATTAAAATACTAATGTTTTTGGGAGTGGTCAAAAGTTGGATGTCAGTGTTAGGTGTGGGTCAGACTGCCAGCTTTGAAGGAAAGATGCATTTATTTTGCAACCAAACCAAAATGCCCCTTAATTTTTTCCTATACCTTCATCTAACCGATTAGCCTCGTCTAGACTATAGAGTCTGTTTCTAAAATTAAAAATAAAAAACTTATCTAAAGTCGCAGACTCTTTTGAGTAAATATTATAAAAAATAAATTTTTTTATTGTTATAAATACTGTGCTCAAAAGCTTCCAGTATATTGCAATTCATGTAAATTGCATGCCATTTTTTGAAAGCGAGACTACTATAAAGTCTAGCCTCTTTCATTCATTCACTCACCCTCAATTCCTAGTTCGTCCTTCACTCTCCTCACTTTCTATATTGACACCGCTTCCACAGCTTACCTTCTCCTCCTCTTCCTCCTTTCAACTTTTTTCATATTTTTGCTCGTGAATCCCAATGGCCTCATCTCGCCAACCCAAGAACTTTGATGTTTTCTTGAGTTTCAAAGGTGAAGATACTCGCCGTGGTTTCGTAAGCCATTTATTTGAGGCTTTGACTCGACATGGTATTCAAACCTTCATTGATGATAATCTCACTAGGGGAGAAAGCATTTCTGAAGAGCTTTTCAATGCCATTGAAAACTCAAGCGCATCAATAATTGTATTTTCTAAAAACTATGCATCCTCTAGTTGGTGTTTGGATGAACTTGCTAAGATTATTGAGTGTACCAAAAAAGTGCTACCAGTTTTCTATCAAGTGGATCCATCTGAAGTTCGTAAGCAAAAAGGGGATTTTGGAAAAATGCTAAATAAGCTTGAAAAAAAAATTAAAGATAAGACAAAGGTACAAAAGTGGAGGGACGCTCTAAGTAAAGCAGCCAATATTTCTGGCTGGGACGACAAAAACAGGTATTTGTATTCTACTACGTATTCCTGTTTGTTAATCTTCAGGAGTTTTAATGGTTTTGTGATGTCCATTAAATTTTATTGTAAATTAAACAACAACTAGAATTAATTGTTAGCTTTTATTTTCTCTTTAAATTTTACTAAATTATGAATGTAAAATTTTCTTGTCATATCTTTTATACAATGCTTTTTTTTTTTTTTTTGAGAAGAATCATTCATACTAAGCTAGTTAGCTTTAGATTAAAGATGGAAATAAAAGAACTTAATATTAGGAATTTCATCCCTCATTATATTTGGAAAAATTTTAAAGAAAAAAACTTAATTAATTTTTTTCTAAGCATGTAGTGAGATCCAGTAAGATTATGTTGTCATCTAAGTGGACTTTTAATGCCACTTCATCCCAAAAGCTAATTGCTACCCAAAAAAATGAATTAAATAAAAATTTCCAATCTATGAGTTACATGTCGCTTACTTCCTCTAACAATACTTCAATTGTGATGTAAAAAGTAAACATCTTGCATTCAATTTTTGTTATTTATTTTTCATAGTCCAACTCGTTACATGTGTTAATTAAATGCTCTGTGAATGACAGTTACACCGAATCTGAACTTGTTCAAAAAATTGTTGAAGAGATCTTAAATTCTGAATTCATTTAAATGCCATCAAATGTTGCTTCAATGCAGCTGGTTGGAATAAATTCTCGCATAAAGGCGGTAACAAAACTTTTAGATATTGAATCAAATGATGTTCGCATGGTAGGGATCACAGGCCTTGGTGGAATAGGCAAAACTACAATAGCAAAAGCTATTTATAATACCTTTTCAAATCATTTCAAAGCAAAAAGTTTTGTAGAGAATGTTAGAGAGGGGTCAAAGACAGAGGAAGGCAAAATACGTTTACAACAGACACTTCTTAAGGGTATCTCAGAGGACAAGAATTTGAGTGTGGATACTCTCTATGAAGGAAGCACAAGGATAAATAAAATTCTTCGCCTAAAAAAGGTTCTTATCATTCTTGATGACGTGGATGATGCCGACCATATAGAAACATTGCTCGGACAATGTGAATGTGTTGCTTGCGGAAGTAGAATCATTCTGACAACAAGACATAAAAGCTTGCTAGTTAATCGAAATGGTTTTTCAACCTATGACTATGGGGTTAAGGAATTAGACAAAGACGAAGCTATTGAACTGTTTCGTAAGCATGCCTTCCCAAGTAAAGAAGTCCCTGAAGGTTATTTGGAACTTGAGAAACAAGCTATAAGTTATGCCAAAGGCCTTCCTCTAGCTCTTAAAGTAATGGGTCGTGATTTGTGTGAGAAAACTATACATGTATGGAAGGATGCCCTAAATTATTATAAAACAAATCTTCTTGACGATATTCAAAAAATACTAAGAAGAAGTTATGAAGGATTGACTGAAAATGAACGGAATATTTTCCTTGATATTGCATGTTTCTTTAAGGGATATGACATGAGTTATAATATGATTAAGGATGTATTGAAAGCTTGTGGTTTAAACCCAGTGTATGGTATTCAAAAACTTATTGATAAGTGTCTCTTGACTAGAGATAATTATTATTTGTCAATGCATGACTTATTACAACAAATGGGTATGGATATTGTTCGACAAGAAGCACCACAAAAGCCTGGGGAACGTAGCAGACTATGGTGTTATAAGGAAGCTCTTGATGTATTAACTGAAGATTTGGTATGTATGTTATTTTGATACACTTCCTCCCTTTACTTCACATGAGAGATGTATTACACTTTTTCCCCTTATTTATTTATTTATTTATTCTAAATATTATTTTTGTTTAAAGTTTATTGACTATTATATTTTTTAGTGATTCACTTACCCTTTTGTTCAACTAGGGTTCAGATAAAATTCGAAGCATAATATTGTGGCCGCCTAAATCAAAACCAGTAAAGGTGCAAATAAAGGCACAATTTTGTAAGATGAAAAATCTTAGATTGCTTTTGATTCGTAATGTACGTAGTTGCAATGGACCTCTTGAATGTCTTCCCAATGGATTAAGCTTGCTTGATTGGCATAATTATCCATTTTATTCGTGGCCACCAAATTTTTTTCCTAAAAATCTGATTGTGCTCAACATGCCTAATAGCCGATTAAAGGAACCACTCATCCAGGTATGATCATTAGCATTTATAAATTATTATTTTTTTCAAAGTTTTTAATTTATTTATATATACTTCTTTAAAGATTAAACCATGTTCTAACTTTCATTTTTTTTTTCTACAGAATTTTGTATCTGTGACAAAGGTGAACTTTAGTCGTTGCGAACTGATTATGAAAATACCTGACTTATCAATGACACCAAACATAACGGAATTGCTATTTTTTTACTGTACAAATTTAGTTGAGATTGATGACTCTGTGGGGCGTCTTGGTAAGCTTAAAGTGTGGGACCTTGAGGGTTGCAAAAACCTTGAAACTCTTCCGAGCTGTCTCACGATGAAATCTCTTACATTTTTTGATCTATTTGAATGCGATAGGATTAAGAATTTTCCAGATATCTTGCACGAAATGAAAGGTGTTGAATATTTAAGTCTTCCAAGGAACTGTGCTAATAAATTGCCTCCGTCATTTGGGAATTTAACTGGGCTTAAGCACTTAACTGTAGGAACAAATGGTTCAGGAGAAGAGCATCTTTTGAGTAGCATCTATAATTTACAGCATATAGAGGAGCTTAGATTTTATGGTAGTGCCATATTTCCAAATGGGACTTCCAAATATGTTTTTCCAACGTTGAAAAGACTATTTCTTTTTCACAATAAAATTTGCTCAGAAATAGAATTTATTTTGAATTATTGTTGCCTCCTCACACTGGAAGAGTTAGAAATCCACGACTGCAAAGTTGTCACCCTCCCAGAAAGCATCAGCAGATGTGAGAGATTACATGAGCTTAGAATTAGACGTTGCGATGAGTTTCGGGAAATCCCAAGGCTTCCACATAGTATAAGATGGGTAGAAGTAACAAGTTGCCACTCGCTAGATTTACAATCATTCTTTCAGGTATATCTCTCTCTTAAAGATATTAAGAAACTATTTGTGTTACCTTCACAAATACTACCTGATTTGCTAAGATGTAACCTATTGAATTTGCTAATTGCATGCAGCTGCTTCTAGAAATCATGGGGCTTCCACCAAATCTACCACCATGTTTAGGTGTAACAAGCCACATGTTAATGTCGCAACAGCTGCTTCCACACTCATCTACATTGCGCAAATATGAGCTAGACCTCCTTTGTGAATATATTTTTGAGGTATCAGGAGATGAGAAAGATATTCCAAATTGGTTCAACCATCAAAGGGATGGAAATTTAATATCATTCTCGATTGGTCCCGAATTTCCAACAATTACTCTCTGCGTTGCTTTTGGAATACAAGATTCTTTACGGGAGTTTGATTATTATGTCAGTTTTTTCATCAATGCCATTGTTTCCATCAATGGTAGTGAACGAACGTTTGAAAGAAAATACATTGAAATAGATGGGAGCTTTGGGCGTCTGAGTCTTTCCTGTAGACCTCAGAGCTCATTGCAGGAACTATTTCGGGACTTGCAACTGACTGATCGGAATCATGTTGAGATCCTCTGTGAAACTTTCGATTCTTTTCATCCTTCATTCAGAGATATTGCTGCTCCTATCGTTGAAAGGATAGGAGTTCATGTAGAATGCAATTGCCCTCCTCAAAATCCCAGAATCTTTCAAGACATTAACAGGCACCTTTCTTTGCAATCAGGTTCGAGACTTCCAATGGATACAGAAAATGGATCAGACTTAGGTTTGGCATTTGACTCATCAAACGTTGATGGGTTTGATTTGGGCTCATCTTCAGTGGCCCAGCCTGCAACGACCCAAGTAAAAAGAAAGAGTGAAAAAAGAAAAAGGAAAGTAAGGCCACGTTTTGGAACGTTGTTTAAACAACAATTTCCTTTGTTTAGACAAAGAAAAAGAAAAGCGATGGTCTGATTTGTTTAAACAACTCAACTCAACTCAACTCCAAGCTCAGATCAAATCAGATCGAATCGAATCCAAATCCAATGGCTATCACTTTCTCAGATCGAATCAGGCCTCAAATCTCTCGACGAGTTTCTTTCCAGAGACAATCTCACCAAGGATGACATCAAGGTATACGCTGCCGTTTTGGTGACTCTTTCCCCAATGTTTGCAAGTGGTACGGTGCCGTTTCTTCCCAACTCGCTGCAAGGTTTGCTTTCACACACTCTCTCTCTTTTATTTATTTATTGCAAATTAAAATGTGTTTTAATTAATTTTTGGTATTTGTTAATCTGTTCTGAGTTGTCACAGATAATTGTTGCATACAGTGAAGACCCCAATTTGATGATTGGTATGTTTCTTGTTTCAGCAATGAGAGCTTTCCCCAATACTTCAAGAATGTTATTGTCACCTTCTATTTCTCCTATTGTCTTATATGTGTTGTTCCTTAACCTAAATATCAATGTTCTTTCAGTTACATTATTTCATTTTCTGTATTGCTATCCTAAAATCTGATGCTATAGAACTGATTATTGTGCTTATTTCTTTTTATAGACTATTATTGTTCCTTTGTTTTCTCCATCATTTTTGTTTTAACCTTTTTTCTCTCCTTCACACGTGTACATCTTATCTCTATCTTCTCTCTTCTAGATATTTCTTTAGATCTACTTTCCTTCTTTTCTTTCTTCTTTTCCTTCTTCGTTCTTATTTCTTTGTCACAGACTCACAGCTTTTCTTCTCTGTCATTATTCTCCTCACGCCGCCACCATGCTTCTTTCAACAAGCATTGTTCATCCCTAATAGCACCTCCATGCTCCTCTCTTAAGCCGCCTCTACCCAGCAAAACGTCTCCTCACCTCCATTACTGATCTATATCTGCTTTGTTTGGATTATAGTTTTATATTTTCATTATTTTTTATGGGAAATCAAGAGTTTTTGTTTCGGTCCGGAATCCTTTTTGGTTGAGGGTGTTCCTAATTTTAGTTGAGGATGTTCTTAATTTTTTTTTTTAAGGGTAAAAAATAAAAATAAAATTAATTACTATATATAATTTTTTTTTTCAGGCTGAACGTGGTGCCGCCACTGACTGAGGCAAGGTCATATGTGAACAGGAAGATGCTCTGTGAGTAAAATTGCCATCTAAAAAGACTACCCACCTAACCATTTTGAAATTATATACTACCATGCAATTGGGCTTTACCAAGTAACGTCACATACATCAAATATATGTGGTCCTGATTTTGAGAAATTGCATGCACCAGGACCACAATTTAACACCTTGACCTTGAGTCACTCAATTGCAGTTTGTATCAACGGACAAAGCGATCGGTCGTGGGTCTCTCACAATCACACAAACTAGCTAGTAACCGTAAATTAAGGGCAACCCTTTTCTCACTGCATTCACAAATGGCAACATTTAATTCAATCACCTATCTGATTCTCAGCACAAACAAAAAAAAAAAAAAAAAAAAAAAAAAAAAACCTTATTAGTGTGGTGCGGGACAAGGGGTTCGTTTGAATAGAGCTTATTGCTGAAAACTGAAAATACTATAGTAAAATAATTTTTAAATGTGTGAAAAGTATTACGGGACCTATTTTTAATAAAAAATTGTTAAAAAAGTATATGAACAGTGCACACACAGTACACGCACAATAGCACACAGTGCACACCTGCTCCTCTTGTCCCCCGCAGCAGAACCGAAAAAAAAAAAAGAAGCAAAACGTGAACGCAGCAATACATAGATGTCATTGCTAGTTTGAAATATCATCGAGTTATTTCTAATTGCTACACGAAAATGTTGCAATTTTTGAATGATAGTAAAGATTGGAAATAAAATTAATAATTATTGCAAAAATTGTTAACTTATAAAACGTACGTAAACATTGGTTTAGGATTGTCTTTGAGCCTCATCCAGCATTCCATGATCAAAGCAAAGGTCATTTGATGACTATTTGAGTATTATAATAATAATAATAATAATGGAGACAAATTCATTGCCTTCGCTCAGCTTAGCTCAGTTAATTTTGTTCCCCATCTTTTTCGTTTTTTTCGATGAGAAATCAATTAATTACATATATAAAGCTACTTGTCACCCATGACCGTGCTCTTTCAGCGAAGAAATTTGCATCAGGTGGTGGGATCGGGCCATGGGTACAGGCCACACTACTTTATGTAAAGACTTGAAAAATATCATCGGATGCTTTATTGGTCTCCTGTAGACTTTAAATGAGTAAAATTTATAAGGACAATTTGTTGGTTTAATTTTCATCTGCTATTAATGTAAATTGTACACAGTTGCACGATAGTGCACACAATATAATGTTGTAGTATAAATACGTACAATATTGTATATATTTATATAGTCTATAATCATGCAAGTTTTACATGTGTAGTAGAAAGTAAATTAATGATTTTTCAATTTCTAGTTAACATGGATATGGTTTTATAAACCTCATGTATAGCTTCTATTGTTTTTGTCAAAATCATACGATGATTAAATTGTAACAATTTGAAGTCATATAGTTGTGCATATTAAACTTTAGACTTTTATTTTATAAAATATTGAATCATGACGTTTATTTTATAATTATTTCCAAATGAGATTTTTTATTCACTCATTTTTTCAGAAAATAATAAATTATTATAAAAAAAGCTAACTATATGAATTTAAGCGTCCATTTGAAAATAACTTATTTAAATTTTTGTTGAAAACATTATAGATAAAAGTTAAAAGGTAAATAAAATGAGTAGAAGATACACATGAGATTTACATAATGTAGGAAAAAAAGAAAGAAAGAAATAAGCCGGTTTATAATCAAGACCCTAGTTCATACTAAGTCATATAATTGCCCATATTTTTTTCTCTTCCATTAAAACATTTTCTTCTTTATTTTCCTTTCTTTTATATAACTTTTGAACATTAAAAAATATTACAAAATATGAAAAAATGATTTTTATATTTTTTTAGTGAAGCTATTTAATGTCCTCAATACATGGCTTTTGAATTGACTATAACATACACTTTTAACCCAGAAGCTTCCTTGATATAGCAATGTAAAATTAAAGCATAGGAATGACACCTAGAAAGTTTAATAAGTTACTGTTGCTCCAAAAGCATGACCACATAAATTAAGAAATGTCTTAGCTTGTTTGCATCCGGATCCTTTCTTAGTAGATTAGGTTTTCAAATGTCAACTTATTAAATAAATAAATAAATAAACACTTTAAATGGGTTGAAGAATTAAAGTGTATGTATAATTTTTGAGATGTTAAAAAAATAAATAAATTATTTTTAGATGAATATTATATTTAATGTTAAGTAGGTTGAAATGGATTGTGTGACTTGTGTCGCATTCGCGTTAACCCAACATAACCCGTTTATTAAGCATATTAGGTGGGTTGAGTCAAGTCAACCCGACTTATTAACAGGCCGAATTAGGATTAAAAGATCGTGACATAGTTATTAAATGAATTAGGTTCAAGTTGAATTATTTAGTCGAATACTCCTTCTTCGGCATGGCATGACACGAACTTGACACGCTGACCCAAATTCTCGAATTGACACTTCTATTAATAATCATCTGTAAAATATGTCATTTAAAATTGTAGTGAACATGTAGTAAATTTTTTTTTTTTTTTTGGTGCGGAATAGTTATGAGTTTATTTTTCAAAGAAAAGAGACACTGCAAAGAAAACGAAAGGCAACACTCTAATCCCCTTATTCACGCTTTACTTTTTTTTTTTTTTTTTAACATTATCATCTAAAGGCTCTAGTCGAATCCTCTAGGACCACCGCTAATACGTGAATAAAACTTTAAAATAATGTTTCATGTCAGTTTTCCACTAACTTTAACAAAGTCGAAGAAACTTTAACATGATTTAAAGTTCGTGGAAAAGCTGTATAAGAGTGCGTGGAAGAGGGACATCTACGTCTTTCAGATAGTTTGATTGACCACAATGACCCCGGTATGGTTCGTTGAAAGTTCAAAGAGTATTTTGGGCATTACCTAGAAACTTCCATGATATTGCAATTAATGAAAAATGTGTGTCACTTTGATGAGTGATTGGATTGGACCTCTCCCTCTCTCTGTGTCTGTGTCCGTGGGGTTAAGTCATGATGTCATCACCCACGTGTCGGGTACTATGTGGTTTGTCATATACAGAATCATTCTTCGCATGTCTCTCTGGTGGCTTGGAGTTTAAAGGAGCCAAGGTTGTCTTTTTAAAAAAATAAAATAAAAAAATTGATTTGGGTTTTGGTCATTTATTAGCGGATAATGTTAGGTGGACCCCCCGTAGTTCCCTGGAACTAGGGCCCCACTGCCACCTCTTCGACGCTTATTTGAAGCCGTCCGATGCGCCGATCGAGGGTCAGTATGCATCAGAGCTTATATGCTTTGCACCCACGTCTTTATCCAATCATTAACATTAGAGAACAGTGATGACAGAGATCAGATGACTAATCTACAGTATTACAGCGGTGTCGGTGAGCAAATTATTAGCTAGCTAGCTAGGCTTGAGAGGTTCTTCTCAGCCTACTGCCTAGCTCTCTCTCTCTCTATTAAAAGCCCTACCAATACTATTTTTGTCTTTTCTGGTACAAAAGTCTTTAAAGTTTACTTTTTCATTCCCATTTGTAATGGTTTGGAGTAAGCCGGTTGAATACCAACCAAAAAAGAAAAAAAAAATTATTTTACTATTTAATTTATTTTTGTTATTATTTATGAGTCTAATTGTACTTTTTGTTATTATTTATAGGTTCTATTGTACTTTTTAATACTATTTATAAGTTTCACTGTACATTTTTATTTAACTTTTATCTATATTTACAGTAATTTCAATAAAAAAAATTTTAATAAAATAAAATAAACGATATCCAAAAACACTTTAAATCACAAATTTACATTATATTTAATGCCAATTTGTAACATATGTTGGAGAAAGTACATGTTAGGTACATATGTCATATATAAGGCTTTTTTTTTCCTTTTTTTTTTTTTATATTTATGAATCATGCTAGGACATTATTGGCTATATACACCAAAAAGATAAAAATTGTTATGTATATTTAATTAAAAAAAACTAATATCACTTTCGTATGAAATATAAAAATAAATAAAAAAGTTAGTTACTTTTTTACTTTTCCTAAATTGTTTTAAAATATTTAGTAAATTAATACTCTAATAACATTCATTAATTTTTTCTTTTTTTTTTTTTAAAGCTTAGTGTTTGATAACATTTTCATAATAAATTTTAAGTGGTAGATTATTAAGAATTGTTATTAATGAAAGAAAAAGTAATTTTAGTAATAGGTTTAAATTAAAATCATAATTTACTAGCTATGATATATTATTAAAATATTATAAATGTAACATTTATTTGCTGAAATATTTAACTTTCTACCAAAATAGTATTTCTGGGATGATTTTTTCTGTTCTGTATACTTATTTGTTTTCCTTGGCCTTAGCTATCTCATTTGTCAGAGCTTTTAATTAGTAGACAGATTTGAACGTGTAATTGACTTGGTGGGAAGAGGCACTTATTAATCTTGATTAGAAGATTTATCTTCCCGATTCATCACGCATTAAATTGTAAGAATACGTGTAACACTTTCACTCCCTTTATTTCTTTATTTTTTTTTTTTTATTTCTTTCATAAGGTAATGCATGAATTGCTTGAAATTATTTAATGCTGTAAACATTAAAAAAATGCAATTCATTAAAAGGCTGATATAATAGCAACTAGCAATATGATGACAAGCATAATGATAACACCTCTTATCACTAAAAACAAAATGATGACACGAATATTGCACCTTTGCTCCCTGTCCCATGCAATGACATTCCAAAGTTATATTTAGCACCCCAATAAAAAAACCAAGACCATTTCTACAAAATTTATTCAAAGTGACAACATTTTATAACCATAGCTTAGAAAGTATTTCCTCCCAATGACAATGCTAGTTTCCACTTTTCCAATACATGTTTCCACCAGTATCAGACTTATGAACACAATAATAGAAGTGATGCCATGACATCTTTCACATAGTTTGATTGACCGCAATGACCCCAGCATGGTTCGTTGAAAGTTCAAAGGGTTATTTTGTGCTTTACTCATAAACTTCCAGGATATTGCAATTCATGTAAAATGCGTGTCATGTTTTGAAAGCAAGACTACAGTATAAGTCTAGCCTCTTGCATCCATTCACTCACCCTCTTCTTGTTCACTTTCCTCACTTTATATTGACACTGCTGTCACAGCTTTCCTTCTTCTCCTCCTCCTTTCAACTTTTTTCATCTTTCTGCTCGTAAATCCCAATGGCCTCATCTCACCAACTCAAGAACTTTGATGTTTTCTTGAGTTTCCGAGGTGAAGATACTCGCCGAGGTTTCGTAAGCCATTTATTTGAGACTCTGACTCAACGGGGTATTCAAACCTTCATTGATGATAATCTTACTAGGGGGGAAAACATTTCTGAAGAGCTTCTCAAAGTCATTGAAAACTCAAGTGCATCAATAATTGTATTTTCTAAAAACTATGCATGCTCTAGTTGGTGTTTGGATGAACTTGCTAAGATTATTGAGTGTACCAAGAAAGTGCTACCAGTTTTCTATCAAGTGGATCCATCTGAAGTACGTAAGCAAAAAGGGGATTTTGGAAAAGTGCTGACTAAGCTTGAAAAAAGAATTAAAGATAAGACAAAAGTACAAAGGTGGAGGGAGGCTTTAACTAACGCAGCTAATATTTCTGGCTGGGACTACAAAGACAAAGACAGGTATTTGTATAGTACTACGTACTCTTGTTTGTTGATCTTCAAGAGTTTTAATGGTTTTGTGATGTCCATTAAATTTTACTGTTAATTAAACAACAACTAGAATTAATTGTTAGCTTTTATTTTCTCTTTAAATTTTACTAAATTATGAAAGTAAATTTTCTTGTCATATCTTTTATACAATGCTTTTTCTTTTTTCTTTTTTTAAATTTTGAGAAGAATCATTTACACTAAGCTAGTTAGCTATAGATTAAAGATGGAAATAAAAGAACTTAATATTAGATTACTTACCATTATTAATTAGGAATTTCAGCCTTCATAATATTTGGAAAAATTTTAAAGGAAAAAACTTAATTCATTTTTTCTAAGCATGTAGTGAGATCCAGTAAGATTATGTTGTCATCTAAGTGGACTTTTAATGCCACTTCATCCCAAAAGCTAATTGCTACCCAACAAAATGAATTAAATAAAAAATTTCAATCTGAGTTACATGTCGCTTACTTCATCTAACAACACTTTAACTATGATGTAAAAATTAAACATCATGCATACAGTTTATGTTATTTATTTTTCATAGTCCAACTCGTTACATGTGTTAATTAAATGCTCTGTGAATGACAGTTGCACTGAATTTGAACTTGTTCAAAAAATTGTTGAAGAGATCTTAAATTCGGAATTCATTCAGATGCCATCAAATGTTGCTTCAATGCAGCTGGTTGGAATAAATTCTCACATAGAGGCGGTAACAAAACTTTTAGATATTGAATCAAATGATGTTCGCATGGTAGGGATCACAGGCCTTGGTGGAATAGGCAAAACTACAATAGCAAAAGCTATTTATAATACCTTTTCAAATCATTTCAAAGCAAAAAGTTTTGTAGAGAATGTTAGAGAGGAGTCAAAGACAGAGGAAGGCAAAATACATTTACAACAGACACTTCTTAAGGGTATCTCAGAGGACAAGAATTTGAGTGTGGATACTCTATATGAAGGAAGCACAAGGATAAATAAAATTCTTCGCCTAAAAAAGGTTCTTATCATTCTTGATGACGTGGATGATGCCGACCAGATAGAAACATTGCTCGGACAATGTGAATGTGTTGCTTGTGGAAGTAGAATCATTCTGACAACAAGATATAAAAGCTTGCTAGTTAATCGAAATGGTTTTTCAACCTATGACTATGGGGTTAAGGAATTAGACGAAGACGAAGCTATTGAACTATTTCGTAAGCATGCCTTCCCAAGTAAAGAAGTCCCTGAAGGTTATTTGGAACTTGAGAAACAAGCTATAAGTTATGCCAAAGGCCTTCCTCTAGCTCTTAAAGTAATGGGCCGTGATTTGTGTGAGAAAACTATAGATGTATGGAAGGATGCTCTAAATTATTATAAAACAAATCTTCTTGACGATATTCAAAAAATACTAAGAAGAAGTTATGAGGGATTAACTGAAAATGAACGAAATATTTTCCTTGATATTGCATGTTTCTTCAAGGGATATGACATGAGTTATAATATGATTAAGGACGTATTGAAAGCTTGTGGTTTAAACCCAGTGTATGGTATTCAAAAACTTATTGATAAGTGTCTCTTGACTGGAGATAATTATTATTTGTCGATGCATGACTTATTACAACAAATGGGTATGGATATTGTTCGACAAGAAGCACCACAAAAGCCTGGGGAACGTAGCAGACTATGGTGTTATAAGGAAGCTCTTGATGTATTAACTGAAGATTTGGTATGTATGTTATTTTGATACACTTCCTCCCTTTACTTCACATGAGAGATGTATTACACTTTTTTCCCTTATTTATTTATTTATTCTAAATAATATTTTTGTTTAAAGTTTATTGACTATTATATGTTTTGGTGATTCGCTTACCCTATTGTTCAACTAGGGTTCAGATAAAATTCGAAGCATAATATTATGGCTACCTGAATCAGAACCAGTAGAGGTGCAAATAAAGGCACAATTTTGTAAGATGAAAAATCTTAGATTGCTTTTGATTCGTAATGTACGTAGTTGCAATGGACCTCTTGAATGTCTTCCCAATGGATTAAGCTTGCTTGATTGGCATGATTATCCATTTTCTTCGTGGCCACCAAATTTTTTTCCTAATAGCCGATTAAAGGAACCACTCATCCAGGTATGATTATTAGCATTTATAAATTATTATTTTTTTCAAAGTTTTTAATTTTTAATTTATTTATATATACTTCTTTAAAGATTAAAACATGTTCTAACTTTCAATTTTTTTTCTACAGAATTTTGTATCTGTGACAATTGTGAACTTCAATCATTGCCCACTGATTACGAAAATACCTGACTTATCAATGACCCCAAACATAACGGAATTGCAACTTTTTTACTGTACAAATTTAGTTGAGATTGATGACTCCGTGGGGCGTCTTGATAAGCTTAAACAATGGAGCTTTGGTGGTTGCCGCAAACTTGAAACTCTTCCGAGCTGTCTCACGGTGAAATCTCTTACATCTTTTCATATATTTGAATGCGATAGGATTAAGAATTTTCCAGATATCTTGCACGAAATGAAAGGTCTTGAATATTTAAGTCTTCCAAGGAACTGTGCTAATAAATTGCCTCCGTCATTTGGGAATTTGACTGGGCTTAAGCGCTTAATTGTAGGAACAAATGGTTCAGGAGAGGAGCATCTTTCGAGTAGCATCTATAATTTACAGCATATAGAGGAGCTTAGATTTTATGGTAGTACCATATTTCCAAATGGGACTTCCAAATATGTTTTTCCAATGTTGAAAAGACTATCTCTTCGTTTCAATAAAATTTGCTCAGAAATAGAATTTATTTTGAATTATTGTTGCCTCCTCACACTGGAAGAGTTAGAAATCTACGACTGCAAAGTTGTCACCCTCCCAGAAAGCATCAGCAAATGTGAGAGATTACATGTGCTTAGAATTTCACTTTGCGATGAGTTTCGGGAAATCCCAAGGCTTCCACATAGTCTAAGATGGGTAGAAGTAACAAGTTGCCACTCGCTGGATTTACAATCATTCTTTCAGGTATATCCCTCTCTTAAAGATATTAAGAAACTATTTGTATTACCTTCACAAATATTACCTGATTTGCTAAGATGTAACTTATTGAATTTGCTAATTGCATGCAGCTGCTTCTAGAAATCATAGGGCTTCCACCAAATCTACCACCATGTTTAGGTGTAACAAGCCACATGTTAATGTCGCAACAGTTGCTTCCTCACTCATCTAAATTTGGCAGATTTAGGCTAGGCCCCCTTTGTGAATATAGTTTTGAGGTAACAGGAGATGAGAAAGATTTTCCAAATAGGTTCAACCATCAAAGGGATGGAAATTTAATATCATTCTCGATTGGTCCCGAATTTCCAACAATTACTCTCTGCGTTGCTTTTGGAATACAACATTTTTTACGGGAGTTTGATTATGGTGTCAGTTTTGCCATCAATGTCATTGTTTCCATCAATGGTAGTGAACGAACGTTTGAAAGAAAATACATTTATATAGATGAGAGCTTTGGGCATCTGAGTTTTTCCTGTAGACCTCAGAGCTCATTGCAGGAACTATTTCGGGACTTGCAACTAACTGATCAGAATCATGTTGAGATCCTCTGTGAAACTTCCAATTCTGATGTCCTTTTAACTATCGTTAAAAGGATAGGAGTCCATGTAGAATGCAATTGCCTTCCTCAAAATCCCAGAATCTTTCAAGACATTAACAGGCACCTTTCTTTGCAATCAGGTTTGGGACTTCCAATGGATACAGAAAATGGATCAGACTTAGGTTTGACATTTGACTCATCAAATGTTGATGGGTTTGATTTGGGCTCATCTTTAGTGGCCCAGCCTGTAACGCCCCAAGTAAAAAGAAAGAGTAAAAAAAGAAAAAGAAAATTAAGGCCACGTTTTGGAACATTGTTTAAACAACAATTTCCTTTGTTTAAACAAAGAAAAAGAAAAGTGGTGGTCTGATTTGTTTAAACAACTGAACTCAACTCAACTCCAAGCTCAGATCAGATCAGATCAGATCGAATCCAAATCCAATGGCTATCACTTTCTCAGATCGAATCAGGCCTCAAATCTCTCGACGAGTTTCTTTCCGGAGACAATCTCACCAAGGATCGAATCCAAATCCAATTATGGTACGATGCCGTTTCTTCCCAACTCGCTGCAAGGTTTGCTTTCACACACACTCTCACAAAATGTTCTGTTTTAATACATTTGGTAATATGCTATTCTGTATTTTTCTCAATCAACTTTCAACTTGATGTTATTCTTTTCCTTGGCTGCCAAATAGAGGTGAAGATTATTATCTGATTTTACAATTTTGTAGGGAATGATTCCTTAGTATTGTTGGAATAGACATTTTTTAAGTCTATGACTTCTTTTTCATTATGGTTTGGACTTTGGACTTTTGCTGCATTTTTTTTCCTAATGTTTTTAAATTCTCTAAAATTTTACTAGACTCTCACTCATTGAATTTTGGTGTGTGTGTTTGTGTTTGTAAAAGCTGCTTATGAAAATCCAGGTATTAGCAAGTTGATCAAGATGTTGGTTTCATGTAATGGTGTCTGTAAGATTTTCTTTTCACAAGCCTATAACACACTGACAGAGATTTATATTTACTTTGATTTAGAGTTTTTCTGAAGTTGTAAAATTTTAAAGAATTCTAAAAATTTTCAAATTAAGATCTTTTGAATGAACATACCATAATCGAACTCTCCCAATTTTCAAAGATTTATTTCTTATATAAAGAAATGACAAACATGATGAAAGGAAAAATTACCAAACTCCGGACATTGAGGACTATGAGTTGGGACTCTCTCTCTCTCTCTCTCTCTCTCTCTCTCTCTCTCTCTCAATACTACCACAGGTAGAAAAGATTGGTACAATCAATTCATGACTTCGTAGAACTAGATTTTTTTTTTCAAGTATAAAATTTTGTTTTCAACACCGTTTCAGTGTATGTCATTTTCTGTTATGCTCACCTGCTGTCCAATGTGTTCTATTATAGGCATTTAAATGATCTTCTGACTCTTGACTTTTTATGTACAAGTCTTTTTTTTTTGTTCTTGTATCATGTGTTCTTGTATTTACATGATAAATATAATCGCACAAGTTATTCCTTTAAAGGGTAAAAATATTAGCAATTCAGCCCTGGTGAACCATCATTCCTAGAAGTTGGCTTCTAATCAGATATTTAAATTTGTGTGCAACGATGCTTCTATCTATTGAGAAAACTTATGCATGAATCGGTATTTTGCCCGTTGAACATCTCTGCTTAATTTGTTTGCCTTAAAACTCATGGCTACACTTGTTTTTAAAACATATCTGCTTAATTTGTTTGCCTTAAAACTCATGGCTACACCTGTTTTTTTTTTTTTTTTTTCCTTCAAATGTTGCAGTCTAAGAACTTAAAATTTTTTTTAGCGTGCAAATTCTCCTCTTATAGGCATTTACATGATCTTTTCACTCTTTACCATCAATGTAAAAGTCTTTATTTGTCTTAGCAGGCTGAGGACTTGGTATAAGTTTTTTTAAGGTCTATTGGACAATTTAATTGACTTGATCCATCCAAAGAAGATAACAAAAGAAATTAGAAAGAACATTTTTGCAGTTGGTGATTCTTCTTCTTCTTTCCATTCAATATTTATAATTTTACTTGTTGATTTGATTATTGAGAAACTCAAAACTTTTCAATTTAGCACATGTATCCGAAATCTGAATTACATACCAGAAGATATTTATTGTTTATCTAAGTATTATACGTATGATTCTAAATCATAATATTCATTTGAGGGGCATCAAATTATATTAGGTTCTCTATCTCATACACACCAGTTTATGTATCATTCATGAACCATCCTATTTTATTACACTAAAAAAGACAGATTCTTTATGAGAAATATTATATTTGTAATCCCAATTATAACAAAAAACAAAGAAGCAAATGTACCCCATTTTTATTTACTTATTTTTTAATATTATTAGTCATTTTTTCCAGCGTAAAGAAAAGCAACATTTTCAAATGACCAAGCAGGGCAGAAAAATATAAAATACATTGAAAGCTTGGAGTGCAATATAAAAGTCTGGAAGTCATCCAAGAAACTGTGCTTCTCAACAAAGGATGACATTTAGTGATAGTATTGAACATATCTGAAAACAGGAAACATCAATCACATAATCTTGCAAGATTTGGAATCCCATGACTTGAACTTGATTAAAAATTCAATACTTTCCATGTGTGAGATCAGAAACAGGAAACATCAATAAAATGGTAGCCAATAATACGTGGTTCTTGGGAAGAGTGATGCAGTGATACTTGAGATACATGCATGTTGTTTTGGGTTTGGAGTCTGGATGTCCTAATTTGTTTTTGTTTTATGCGTAGGGGCATGACATTTTGTAATTTTCTTTGTATTTGTTTCAGATTTGGCTGGTCAAAATGGACTTCAGCTTGTGTCTCCACTCTGGCATTCTTAGATCTGGTGAACATATTTTCAACTGGCCTTTTCAGCATTATAGATGATTAAGTAAGGGGGATCCTGTAGCCCTTCTCTTATGTTTCTTTTTTGTTATGAAGATGCTGAAAAGGATGATTGCAAGAGCAGCAAGAGGCATTATTATTGTGTTTCAGGTGGGAAAGGAAATTGAGATTTCAAACTTCATTATAGATGATCCCTGCATCATCTTCTATTGGAAATTGAACTTAGCTTGGTTATCTTAGTTTTCTGCTTCTTTGCATTGAGAAATTTCTGCATTAAAAAAGAATATGGGTTTCAAGTGAATTGGTTTGAGCAGAAGATGAATCGGTATTGTAAGCTGTAAGGTAGGTTCTCTTCCCATGCGAAATTAACTTTATTAATTGCTGCAAGGATCTTTGTTTTAGGCTGCTTGGAATTTGATGATTGAACAAATATGGACATTAAATTCTATCAATATATATATATATATATATATGGACGTTAAACTGAAGTGCATTTAACTACTTATTTTCTTTCTTACTTTAGTATGCTGATATAGGTGGTTTATATGTATGATAAATTGAAGTGCATTTTCCATTTTTGTGTCTGATTTTTTTCAAAGTATCAGACCAAATATTTGCAAAATTGTAGAGAAAAAGAAGTTATTTTATCTAATATGTTTTCTTGTCCTTCCATAATTTAGGCTTTGTGGAAGGGGGTGCCCTTTCTCAGTTCCCAATTTTTTCCATCCTGAATAATTCCCTTTTCAATTTTCTTATTTCAAGGCTTTAACTTTGTTTTTTTGCAAATGCATTTGTAATCATGTTAGCAAGTCAGTGATATGGAAGGTGGAGGAGCCCTGTCTCTGATCTATTTGTAATCATGCATTAAGACAAGTTAACACTTAACATAAAGCTGTATCTACTTCTATTTGAAGTCAAAATAAATCTTGACCTTGTACACTAGCTATGTGATACGTTCTTCTCTCCTATTTCTTGTAGTTCAATAGGCTAGACATGTTCTTAATTAAGGGACCCTTTTGTATACTAATTATCCTTGATTCTTTACCCAAATTGAGTGGCATGATTTTCTGGTTTAAGTTATTTATGTGTTTCTTGTAGTTCTGAATATAATGGTGTTTAAAAAAACTGAGAGTCAAATTTCAATTCAGTTCAAGCAAGGATTATCAGGAAATGACTTACCATAAAAATTAAAAAAATGACCTATTAGATCATGAAGATATTGTCTGAGTTGTGTACAACATTCTTATACTTTTGTTATTCAGGTGTCACTTAGAATGAAAGACATCTGTGACATTATGTACACAAATATGGGAAATTATATCATTTGTTTGTTAATAGATGGTATATATGCAAAGATATCTAATATAAATATAATAAAGCAAAACATCTAGTGAGGCTCTGCCATGATTGTGAACTGTTTGTGAAATTTAAGATTTATAAGATAAAATGGTATAGTTGTAAAGGAGGGTTGGGGGGGGGTTGTGTGGGTGGTGAAGACAAAGGAGGAGAAAGTAGAGCAAGGCCACAAAGTTCAAGTCATTACACTAACTTGTATATATTGGTGTGGTTCTTTTAGGTGAGGAGAATGATCAATCCTTTGCCAATAATGAGCTTGATGAAAGAGTATACAGGCATTACAAGTCTCCTCAATTAGAATGGCTTTTCTTGGGATGAAATTTGCAAAACAGTGGCACTATGGCGGCTGATGTTTAGCTTTGGGAAGCTTATATCAAGGTGCCATTCTATCCCATTAGTAATTTTGCTAGGATAAAGGGTTTTCCTCTAGTTATCACTAAAGAGCACCCCAAAGAATAGCATACAAACTTGTATATTTTTCCCCTTTGATGAAATGATATTACTTCTGTATTCATTCAGTAAACTGAGTGTTTTAGGGTAACATGAGATGAAGAATATATGATCATATTGATTCTATAATAATCAATGAACTAGATAATTTTTTGTAGCTTTCATTTAAAAATGACATTTTTGCAGGAACATTTGGATTTGTGCTTGATTTATGGTAATGAAAGTCAGAATGGAAGATCAAGTTCTTTTGGACATGAAAATGGAGGTCAACAATAATGGCCTTTGGATGGGATTGATGATAACTTGGGATATGCAATATCAAGCTAGGGAGAGATACCAGAAGCACTTGAGGAGAGGCCATGAGTCGTCAAAACAAATGTGGGTGTCGAGAAGGACAGAGTACAATTGAATAGAATGTATTGATACAACATTTCAAATTGTTCCTGAAATAGATGAGAAGCTCTTTTTGGAGGGTTTTTGAACTCTTAGAAGATGAGAGAATGGCCACAAAATTTGCAGCAAGGAAATGGTTATTGAGAAAGGTTTGGCAGGACATCTATTTTGCTTGTCAAATTGGGACATAATTTAGAATTGGTTCCAGAGTTTTGTCAATGTAAATATGATCCAATTTTAGAGTAAAGATATTTTTGGAATAGAATTTCTTGCTTGATTCATTGTTATATTTATACCCAAATCATTTGAAGTGTTCAAGGTTTTAATAGGAAATCAGTTTGATTTTGTTGGGAGTACCTGCAGCTGCATGGTGATGTTTACTGTCTTTCTTCATTGATGAAAAAGTAACTAAGTTTATATGAAATATTAACTTGTCACTATCATTCTCTAGGCTTGAGACTTGGGATAACCCAGAACCAGAAGACAAAAGTAATTGAACATACTTTGAATTACTTATACACTGATTTACTTTTTTAAGGCATCTTGTACTTACAAATTATTTTTTAAAAAAAATATTCATTCGTCTTTTATTAACTTATTTTTGGGTGGTTTGGGCCTAACCCCCATGTGTGTTTGGGCTCATGTTTGTAGAATTTATCTACCTATCTCTTTTATTCACTTAGCAATAAATAAATAAATAATACTACCAGAGTACCAATAAGTATAAGCAAATTTCATGCTAAAATGGCAAATTGGGTGTTGTTTGCACCCAATGCGTTATACATACATAACCTTTTTGGCATTTCTGCCATTTGGATCTCTAAGAACAAACACCCAAACAATTTATGCTTGTGGCCCAATATGTCAAAATTTACCCTATTTGTCAAACTATATATTGTTTATTATCAAAAAAATGTAAAAAAAATTGTGTCATTTTTGTCTTAATGCGGATCATTTCATTTACATATATGAGTTCAATAAACATTATGCCGCTTGCTGTGTAAACTCAAGTAGTAGACTCAATGACTGTGGATTGGATGCTATAACATAGAAGTACTGGTAAGAGCATTTGCATTGGACTACTCAATAGGCTAGTCCAACTAAAATATGCCAAGAAAGCCCAATTAATTGACCCACATTGGACTAGCAACCTAATAACAAAAATTCATGCAAGCTACACTAGTAATCCAAACGTAACTGGCATTGTAGCATAAACAATTACATTTTTTTTTTATTCATTTTCTTCCTCCATACCTGAGCTGTTTGGTAGTAGTTGGTTGCGGGTGTGGGTAGTGGCATGGGCAAAGGTGTGCGGTGCAGTGTGGCATAGTGGAATTGATGTGTGCATTGGCAAAGACAAAGTGAGAGAAAAATGTAGAGTAAGACTAAAAAACTAAGAAAATCAATCAATCAATCAATATATATATATATATATATATATATAAAGGTAGAGACCTCATGTGAGAGAACATGAGATTCTATCATGTGGCGTTTTATTTGATCAACTTTTGCATTTGACCTTCCACCTCACCTCTTAAAAAATGGAATCTTAACATCTTTTTTGAAATTGAAAGGATGCAGGTTATTTAATTGCTTCTGAAAAAACCATTGAACCAATTCACTTCTCTTTCTTCCTTAACTATTCAATTCCCATTTAAACTAAATGCACACAATTGTGTTTCTTCACAAGTCAATATCTATATCTATCTTTTAACTAAAAAAAAAATCTATTTCTATTTATAACCTTTGTAGCTCGCTGAATCGGTGTAAGGGTAATGTGAAGAATAACACAAATCCCATTAGATACCTACTCGCCCATTAATCAATCAATCAATATATATATATATATATATAAATAAAGAGCAGAGCCTCTCTATCTACAATCTTCCAAACTACCTAATTAATCATCATATTTACTCTCTCCAATCCACAAATCTCTTCTCTTGATGTCTCTTAGCATACCCAAACCATTCCTCAATTACACAAACCTATGGCTTTTCAACTCTTCCTATTCTGCAAATTAATCTCCTCTCTTACGATATTTTACATACATATAGTCATACCCTTAATCTTGAATAAATTACTTCAAAGGGTTTCAAATATACCACCAAGGTGCTCTGAATAACTACTCTCTACACTTTTCATCGATTTCACCAGGTTCATAAATCTCTCTATTTCTCATTCTCTAAAAATTCAAATGTTTTGCTATTCTCTTTCTCATAAATTTTTGTTTTAAAAAAAAAAATTCAGATTATGAGGGCTAACAGAGAAGATTAACAGTTGACTTGTTAAGGTAAAGAACCTTTATTTGGGTTTTTTTTTTTTTTTTTTTTTTAATGCTATATAGTTAAATTCCCACTGGGCAGCTCTAATGTTTCAATGGCTATATAAGACAAATCTTTTTCAATAGCTCTATTTTGTCCCAATACCTTTATTTTATATGCCATACCAATTACGATGCGACAAATGACCAAGAGCAATCTTTGAAATTCCTAGAGCCAAAGATGTTGTCACTTGCATGAGTTACACTATGGTTAATAAAATTCCTTATTTGACATGAACCTTAATCATATCATGATAAATATTTGGGTCATTCACAAATACAAGTTGCTATTGAAAGTTCGTCGTCCTCAAAATTTTCTGGCTTCATATCTTGGTTGGAATGCGGTTTCCGATGAGCTTTTCTACACATCAAAAATTCCAGTAATTGCATTGTTTGTGCCTATCTCAATCGTGTGTAAAGTCTTTCTCAAGATGGAGAATTGGCACGCCTTTTCCGTTGAAGGTAAGCAGCCTAAACAGTTACTACGACTAATGATTTTTAATTTATTTTATATAGTTCCCGATGGTGAATCAGCTTCAATTAGAACTAAGCTACAACTTAGCATATGATATTCTTTGAATATTTTTGAAAATATTACTAACAAATTTGGTCACTAAAGCTGCTTCTCTTCACTAAATGAAATTCTCTAGTAATTTAATAGTTATCCTACTTTGAACATGATTACAATAAAGTGCATCTACAAATGAAAATTCACATAGTTTTTTTTTTAAAAAAAATTTAATTTTCTTTCAAGTCTTGACTACTATGTTTGATAATCATAAGGGCAATCCTTAAATAATTGGTGACATATTTGCATCAATTGGAATGAACGTCCATGATGGCAAAAATGGCCCTTATGTGTTGGACATTGTTTTTGGTATGTAAGACTTGGTATTAGTGGCAAAAGATATATTTCTTACTATATTTAGCTATAATTAATGTATATGGGAAGCTTCAAGGATTCCTTGCTAGTATAGTGGAATTACAAAGTAGAGAATTGGAGATATGACACATTCCCATTGTGAGGGAATTTTCGGATGTTTTTCCTGATAATCTACCTAAGTTGCCCCCGGATCGTGAGATTGAGTTCTCTATTGATCTCCTTCTAGGTATTGCACCTATTTTTAAGGCACCATATAAAATGGCACTCACAGAGTTGAAAGAACTTAAGGAGCAATTGGTAGAATTGCTAGACAAGGGGTTTATACGCCCATCTCACCCACGCGCGTGGGTCCCATATGTCAGTGAGACATAGGACTTATACGCCCATTTCACCCAAGATTTTTTTCTAGAAATAGATGTTAAGAGGTTAGAAGAGGTTGTGTCAAAGTTCAAGCATTCCAAAAGACTGGTTTAGGAGAGATTAAACTAATGTGACACTTAATAGACAAGTCTTTCTAGCTAGAAGAACGTAGAGAGTCTTTCAATTTTAAGTGCCACTTGGCAAAGTCTGGTTTTTAAAGCCAAAATCTAGAAAAATTATTGAATACTCTAAGAGTACTATATATGCATACTTCCCCTCTCTTACATGAATTGTAAGTTTCTCCATAAATTTAATTTGTAATTTTTTATTATAAACTGATGGCAAAATTACACTTTTGTGCCTATTTCAATCCTTAAAAGCAGAAAATCATTTTCATTTTGGTCATTGTCGTCAACCTACTATCTGAAAAGTCCTATGCAGCAGACGGAGTGCGTTGTTGCACAATAAATGCTGATGTAACTATTAGGATAATATTAAAAAAATTATTTAGCATTTAAAAATTGCCTCATTCGTATATAAATTAATAAAAAATAAAACAAAAAATTTTAATGTATAAAAAACCAAAACAAATAATTCAAAAGATGAAATAATTCTAGTATCTCTTAAATAATAAAAAACTGAATAATTTTGATTTAAACTAAAATAATTCAAAAAAACAAAAACAAATAAATTTTAGTTGAAATTTGTCCCAAAAACAATAAATTTAGTTGTATTTGTAATTTGCCCCAAAAAAAGATATATATTTTTTTTGAAACAAGTTTTCTCTCTCTCAAACCCGCTGGAGCCCTTGGATTTGTCTCTCTCTCTCAAAATCAATCTCTTCGTTCAAGCTCTTTCCGTTCAAGCCATTGCCACCGCATCCGACGGCCGAAAACCCAAATCACAGGTTGAACACTGATTACACCACCGCTACCGCCACCTCTGGCCGAAAACCCAGATCTTTATGGCTCTCTCGGTTCAAGCTCTTGAGGTCTGGTCCTCTCTCTCTCTCTAACTCATCATCTTTATCTCTCTCTTTAAACTCATGGTTGAAAACCCAGATCGGTAGTGATTGGGTGGTTTGATCGGTCCAAATCTGAAAGAGAGAAAGCACAGATGGTCTGTAGTTTGATGATTTTGGCTGGAATTTATAGAAGCACAGAGGTTGGGTTTTGTTGTTCTGATCGGTTAGTAACATTTTGCCTTTTTAGTTGTGAAGTTTATAGCTTTGTTGGTTATTTTGGATGATTTAGATGTTCTATTATTGATTTGGTTGGGTTTTGATTTACTGGATTTGGAGGTGTTTGGGATGAATTTTTTTTATATTTACTCTGTTCTTCGTTCTTCCTTAGTTTAAGATCTTGTGATCTGGGTTTATGTTCTTGTGTAATCAGGTACCAAACAGCCCCTACTTTTCCAGAAAAGTTAAAAACGGTGGCCCTTTCTTCAACTGTATAAGATTGCGTGGAAGAGGGACATCTACCTGTTTCCTTTCAACTTTTTTCATCTGTCTGCTCGTAAATCCCGATGGCCTCATCTCACCAACCCAAGGAATTTGATGTTTTCTTGAGTTTCCGAGGTGAAGATACTCGTCGTGGTTTCGTAAGCCATTTATTTGAGGCCTTGACTCGACATGGTATTCAAACCTTCATTGATGATAATCTCACTAGGGGAGAAAACATTTCTGAAGAGCTTTTCAATGCCATTGAAAACTCAAGCGTATCAATAATTGTATTTTCTAAAAACTATGCATCCTCTAGTTGGTGTTTGGATGAACTTGCTAAGATTATTGAGTGTACCAAAAAAGTGCTACCAGTTTTCTATCAAGTGCCTCCATCTGAAGTTCGTAAGCAGAAAGGGGATTTTGGAAAAGCGCTGACTGAGCTTGAAAAAAAAATTAAAGATAAAACGAAGGTACAAAGGTGGAGGGACGCTTTAAATAAAGCAGCCAATATTTCTGGCTGGGACGACAAAAACAGGTATTTGTATGGTACTACATACTCCTGTTTGTTGATCTTCAAGAGTTTTAATGGATTTGTGATGTCCATTAAATTTTATTGTTAATTAAACAACAACTAGAATTAATTGTTAGCTTTTATTTTCTCTTTAAATTTTACTAAATTATGAAAGTAAATTTTCTTGTCATATCTTTTATACAATGCTTTTTCTTTTAATTTTGAGAAGAATCATTTACACTGAGCTAGTTAGCTATAGATTAAAGATGGAAATAAAAGAATTTAATATTAGATTACTTACCATTATTAATTAGGAATTTCACCCCTCATAATATTTGAAAAAATTTTAAAGAAAAAAACTTAATTCATTTTTTCTAAGCATGTAGTGAGATCCAGTAAGATTATGTTGTCATCTAAGTGGACTTTTAATGCCACTTCATCCCAAAAGCTAATTTCTACCCCAAAAAATGAATTAAATAAAAATTTTCAATTTGAGTTACATGTCGCTTACTTCATCTAACAATACTTCAACTGTGATGTAAAAATTAAACATCTTGCATTCAGTTTATGTTATTTATTTTGCATAGTCCAACTCGTTACATGTGTTAATTAAATGCTCTGTGAATGACAGTTGCACTGAAGCTGAACTTGTCCAAAAAATTGTTGAAGAGATCGTAAATTCTGAATTCATTAAGATGCCATCAAATGATGCTATAATGCAGCTGGTTGGAATAGATTCTCGCGTAGAGGCAATGGCAAAACTTTTAGATATTGAATCAAATGATGTTCGCATGGTAGGGATCACTGGCCTTGGTGGAATAGGCAAAACTACAATTGCAAAAGCTATTTATAATAGCAGCTTTTCAAATCATTTCAAAGCAAAAAGTTTTGTAGAGAATGTTAGAGAGTGGTCAAAGACAGAGCAAGGCAAAATCCATTTACAAGAGACACTTCTTAAGGGTATCTCAGAGGACAAGAATTTGAGTGTGGATACTATATATGAGGGAACCACAAGGATAAATAAAATTCTTCGCTCAAAAAAGGTTCTTATCATTCTTGATGACGTGGATAATGCCGACCAGATAGAAACATTGCTCGGACAATGTGTAGGCTTTGCATTTGGAAGTAGGATCATTCTAACAACAAGATATAAAAGCTTGCTAGCTGATCGAAATGGTCTTTCAACCTATGAATATGAGGTTGAGGAATTAGACGAAGATGAAGCTATCGAACTCTTTCGTAAGCATGCCTTCCCAAGTAAGAAAGTCCCTAAAGATTATTTGGAACTTGAGATACAAGCTATAAGTTATGCCAAAGGCCTTCCTCTAGCTCTAATAGTAATGGGTTGTGATTTGTGTGGGCAAACTATACGAGTATGGAATGATGCCTTAGATTATTATAAAACAAATCTTCTTGAAGGTATTGAAAAAATACTAAGAAGAAGTTATGAAGGATTAACTGAAAATGAACAGAATATTTTCCTTGATATTGCATGTTTCTTCAAGGGATATAACATGAGCTATAATATGATTGCGGATGTATTGAAAGCTTGCGGTTTAAACCCAGAATATGGTATTCAAAAACTTATTGATAAGTGTCTCTTGACTAGAGATAATTATTATTTGTCGATGCATGACTTATTACAACAAATGGGTATGGATATTGTTCGACAAGAAGCACCACAAAAGCCTGGGGAACGTAGCAGACTATGGTGTTATAAGGAAGCTCTTGATGTATTAACTGAAGATTTGGTATGTATGTTATTTTGATACACTTCCTCCCTTTACTTCACATGAGAGATGTATTACACTTTTTTCCCTTATTTATTTATTTATTCTAAATATTATTTTTGTTTAAAGTTTATTGACTATTTTATTGACTATTATATGTTTTGGTGATTTGCTTACCCTATTGTTCAACTAGGGTTCAGATAAAATTCGAAGCATAATATTGTGGCTGCCTAAATCAGAACTAGTAGAGGTGCAAATAAAGGCACAATTTTGTAAGATGAAAAATCTTAGATTGCTTTTGATTCGTAATGTACGTAGTTGCAATGGACCTCTTGAATGTCTTCCCAATGGATTAAGCTTGCTTGATTGGCATGATTATCCATTTTCTTCGTGGCCACCAAATTTTTTTCCTAAAAATCTGATTGTGCTCGACATGCCTAATAGCCGATTAAAGGAACCACTCATCCAGGTATGATCATTAGCATTCATAAATTATTATTTTTTTCAAAGTTTTTAATTTTTAATTTATTTATATATACTTCTTTTAAGATAAAACCATGTTTTAACTTTCAATTCTTTTTCTACAGAATTTTGTATCTGTGACACATGTGAACTTCAGTCATTGCGAATTGATTACGAAAATACCTGACTTATCGATGACCCCAAACATAACGGAATTGCTACTTTTTTACTGTACAAATTTAGTTGAGATTGATGACTCTGTGGGGCGTCTTGATAAGCTTAAAGTGTGGAACTTTGGTGGTTGCCACAAACTTGAAACTCTTCCGAGCTGTCTCACGACGAAATCTCTTACATATTTTGATCTATTTGAATGCAATAGGATTAAGAAGTTTCCAGATATCTTGCACAAAATGAAAGGTGTTAAATATTTAAGTCTTCCAAGGAACTGTGCTAACAAATTGCCTCCGTCATTTGGGAATTTGACTGGGCTCAAACACTTAACTGTAGAAACATATGGTTCAGGAGAGGAGCATCTTTCGAGTAGCATCTATAATTTACAGCATATAGAGGAGCTTAGATTTTATGGTAATGCCATATTTCCAAATGGGACTTCCAAATATGTTTTTCCAATGTTGAAAAGACTATTTCTTTTTCACAATAAAATTTGCTCAGAAATAGAATTTATTTTGAATTATTGTTGCCTCCTCACACTGGAAGAGTTAGAAATCCACGACTGCAAAGTTGTCACCCTCCCAGAAAGCATCAGCAGATGTGAGAGATTACATGAGCTTAGAATTACATGTTGCGATGAGTTTCGGGAAATCCCAAGGCTTCCACATAGTATAAGATGGGTAGAAGTAACAAGTTGCCACTCGCTGGATTTACAATCATTCTTTCAGGTATATCTCTCTCTTAAAGATATTAAGAAACTATTTGTATTACCTTCACAAATACTACATGATTTGCTAAGATGTAACTTATTGAATTTGCTAATTGCATGCAGCTGCTTCTAGAAATCATAGGGCTTCCACCCAATCTACCACCATGTTTAGGTGTAACAAGCCACATGTTAATGTCGCAACAGCTGCTTCCACACTCATTTACATCGCCCAGAGATAAATCTACCACCATGTTTAGGTGTAACAAGCCACATGTTAATGGGGTAGACCCCCTTTGTGAATATAGTTTTGAGGTAACAGGAGATGAGAAAGATATTCCAAATTGGTTCAACCATCAAAGGGATGGAAATTTAATATCATTCTCGATTGGTCCCGAATTTCCAACAATTACTCTCTGCGTTGCTTTTGGAAAACAACTTTTATCTGAAGATTTTGATTATCATGTCATTGTTTCCATCAATGGTAGTGAACGAATGTTTGAAGGAAAATCCATTAAAATAGATGAGAGCTTTGGGCATCTGTGTTTTTCCTGTAGACCTCAGAGCTCATTGCAGGAACTATTTCGGGACTTGCAACTAACTGATCGGAATCATGTTGAGATCCTCTGTGAAACTTTCAATTTTATTAATCCCAGTATTGCTGGTCCTATCGTTGAAAGGATAGGAGTTTATGTAGAATGCAATTGCCCTCCTCCTCAAAATCCCAGTATCTTTCAAGACATTAGTAGGCACCATTCTTTGCAATCAGGTTCGAGACTTCCAATGGATACAGAAAATGGATCAGACTTAGGTTTGGCATTTGACTCATCAAATGTTGATGGGTTTGATTTGGGCTCATCTTCAGTGGCCCAGCCTGTACCGCCCCAAGTAAAAGGAAAGAGTAAAAAAAGAAAAAGAAAAGTAAGGCCACGTTTTGGAACGTTGTTTAAACAACAATTTCCTTTGTTTAAAAAAAGAAAAAGAAAAGTGATGGTCTGATTTGTTTAAACAACTGAACTCAACTCAACTCAACTCCAAGCTCAGATCAGATCAGATCGAATCGAATCCAAATCCAATGGCTATCACTTTCTCAGATCGAATCAGGCCTCAAATCTCTCGACGAGTTTCTTTCCGGAGACAATCTCACCAAGGATGACATCAAGGTATACGCTGCTGTTTTGGTGACTCTTTCCCCAATGTTTGCAAGTGGTACGACGCCGTTTCTTCCCAACTCGCTGCAAGGTTTGCTTTCACACACTCTCTCTCTTTTATTTATTTATTGCAAATTAAAATGTGTTTTAATTAATTTTTGTTTAATCTGTTCTGAGTTGTCACAGATAATTGTTGCATACAGTGAAGACCCCAATTTGATGATTGGTATGTTTCTTGTTTCAGCGTTGAGAGCTTTCCCCAATAATTCAAGAACGTTATTGTCACCTTCTATTTCTTCTATTGTCTTATATGTGTTGTTCCTTAACCTAAATATCAATATCCTAAAATCTGATGTTATAGAACTGATAATTGTGCTTATTTCTTTTTTATAGAATATGATGCCCCTACTCAGCCTGTCAAGCCTCGTGAGCGCAACACCAGGTTAAGTTTATTATCACTCTTAGTAAGGCTTGCTGTTGCTTCTTTTATTGGTTTGTCATTGCTGAACTATGATTTGTTTTTATTTTTATTCTTTTGATTATCAGTATTATCTCACAAAATGTTCTGTTTTAATACATTTGGTAATATGCTATTCTGTATTTTTCTCAATCAACTTTCAACTTGATGTTATTCTTTTCCTTGGCTGCCAAATAGAGGTGAAGATTATTATCTGATTTTACAATTCTGTAGGGAATGATTCCTTAGTATTGTTAGAATATACATTTTTTAAGTCTATGACTTCTTTTTTATTATGGTTTGGACTTTGGACTATTGCTGCATTTTTTTTCCTAATGTTTTTAAATTCTCTAATAATTTCCTGGACTCTCACTCATTGAATTTTGGTGTGTGTGTGTTTGTAAAAGCTGCTTATGAAAATCCAGGTATTAGCAAGTTGATCAAGATGTTGGTTTCATGTAATGGTGTCTGTAAGATTTTCTTTTCACAAGCCTATAACAGACTGACAGAGATTTATATTTACTTTGATTTAAATTTTTCTGAAGTTGCAATATTTTAAAGAACTCTAAAAAATTTCAAATTAAGATCTTTTGAACGAATATACCATAATCGAACTTTCCCAATTTTCAAAGGTTTATTTCTTATATAAAGAAATGACAACCATGATGAAAGGCAAAATTACCAAACTCTGGACATTGAGGACTATGAGCTGGGACTCTCTCTCTCTTTCTCTCTCTCTCTCAATATAGGTAGAAAAGATTGGTACAATCAATTCATGACTTCCCAGAACTAGATTTTTTTTCAAGTATACAATTTTGTTTTCAACACCGTTTCAGTGTATGTCATTTTCTGTTATGCTTACCTGCTGTCCAATGTGTTCTATATAGGCATTTAAATGATCTTCTGACTCTTGACTTTTTATGTAAAAGTCTTTTTTTTTTTTGGTTCTTGTGTCATGTGTTCTTGTATTTACGTGATAAATATAATCACGCAAGTTATTCCTTTGAAGGGTAAAAAATATTAGCAATTCAGAAGTTGACTTCCAATCAGATTTTTAAATTTGTGTGCAATGATGCTTCTATCTATTGAGAAACCTTATGCACGAATCGGTATTTTGCCAGTTGAACATGTTTTTAATACATTTCTGCTTAATTTGTTTGCCTTAAAACTCATGGCTGCACCTGTTTTTTTTTTTTTTTTTTTCAAATGTTGCAGTCTAAGAACTTACAATTTTTTTGGTGTGCAAATTTTTCATTTTATAGGCATTTTCATGATCTTTTCACTCTCTACTATCAATGTAAAAGTCTATGTTTGTCTTTGCAGGCTGAGGACTTGAAATAAGTTTTTTTTTTTAAGGTCTATTGGACAATTTTATTGACTTGATCCATTCAAAGAAGATAACAAAAGAAAATAGAAAGAACATTTTTGCAGTTGGTGATCCTTCTTCTTCTTTCCATTCATTATTTATAATTTTACTTGCTGATTTGATTTTTGAGAAATTTAAAACTTTTCAGTTACATACCAGAAGATATTTATTGTTTATCTAAGTATTATACGTATGATTCTAAATGATAATATTCATTTGAGGGGCATCAAATTATATTAGGTTCTCTATCTCATACACACCTGTTTATGTATCAACCATGAACCATCCTATTTTTATTACCCTAAAAAAGACAGATTCTTGATGAGAAATAGTATATTTGTAAGCCCAATTATAACAAAGAAGCAAATGTAGCCCATTTTTATTTATTTATTTTTTAATATTATTAGTCATTTTTCCCAGCATAAAGAAAAGCAACATTTTCAAAAGATCAAGCAGGGCAGAAAAATATAAAATACATTGAAAGCTTGGAGTGCAATATATAAGTCTGGCAGTCATCCAAGAAAATGTGCTTCTCAACAAAGGATGACATTTAGTGATTGTATTGAACATGTCTGAAAACAGGAAACATCAATCACATAATCTTGCAAGATTTGGAATCCCATGACTTGAACTTGATTAAAATTCAGTACTTTCCATGTGTCAGATAAAAAACAGGAAACATCAATCACATGGTAGCCAATAATATGTGGTTCTTGGGTAGAGTGATGCAGTGATGCTTGAGATACATGCATGTTGTTTTGGGTTTGGAATCTGGATGTCCTAATTTGTTTTTGTTTTATGCGTAGGGGCATGACATTTTGTAATTTTCTTTGTATTTGTTTCAGATTTGGCTGGTCAAAATGGACTTGAGCTTGTATCTCCACTATGACATTCTCAGATCTGGTAAACATATTTTCAACTGGCCTTTTCAGCAATATAGATGGTTAAGTAAGGGGGATCCTATAGCCCTTCTCTTATGTTTCATTTTTGTTATGAAGATGCTGAAAAGGATGATTGCAAGAGCAGCAAGAGGCATTCTTATTGTGTTTCAGGTGGGAAAGGAAATTGAGATTTCAAACTTCATTATAGACGATCCCTGCATCATCTTCTATTGGAAATTTAACTAAGTTTGGTTATCTTAGTTTTCTGCTTCTCTGCATTGAGAAATTTCTGCATTAAAAAAGAATTTGGGTTTCAAGTGAATTGGTTTGAGCAGAAGATGAATTGGCAGATATTGTAGGCTGTAAGGTAGGTTCTCTTCCCATGTGAAATTAACTTTATAAATTGCTGCAAGGATCTTTGCTTTAGGCTACTTGGAATTTGATGATTGAACAAATATGGACATTAAATTCTATCAATATATATATATATATATATATGTGGACGTTAAACTGAAGTGCATTTAATTACTTATTGTCTATCTTACTTTAGTATGCTGATATAGGTGGTTTATATGTATGATAAATTGAAGTGCATTTTCCATTTTTGTATCTGATTTCGTTCAAAGTATCATATCAAATATTTGCAAAATTGTAGAGAGAAAGACGTTATTTTATTTAATATATTTTCTTGTCCTTCCGTAATTCCCTTTCTCAAAGCAAAAAGAAGGTGGTTCACTTTCTCAGATCCCAATTTTTTCCATCCTGAATAATTCCGTTTTCAATTTTCTTATTACAAGGCTTTAATTTTGTTTTTTGCAAACGCATTGTAGTCATGTTAGCAAGTCAGCGATATGGAAGGTGGAGGAGCCCTGTCTCTGATCTATGTGTAATCATGACTTAAGACAAGTTAACACTTAACATGAAGCTGTATCTGCTTCTATTTGAAGTTGAAATAAATCTTGTTCTTTTGCACTAGCTATGTGATACACGCTTCTCTCCTATTTCTTGTAGTTCAATAGGCTAGACATGATCTTAATTAAGGGACCCTTTTGTATACTAATTACCTGTGATTTTGTACCCAAATTGAGTGGCATGATTTTCTGGTTTAAGTTATTTGTGTTTTATGTAGTTCTCAATATAATGGTGTTTAAAAAAATTGAGAGTCAGATTTCAATTCAGTTCAGGCAAGGATTATCAGGAAATGACTTACCTTAAAAATAAATAAAAAAATGGCCTATTAGATCATGAAGATATTGTCTGAGTTGTGTACAATATTCTTATACTTTTGTTATTCAGGTGTCAGTTAGAATGAAAGACATTTGTGGCATTATGTACACAAATATGGGCAATTATATCATTTGTTTGTTAATAGATGGTATATATGCAAAGATATCTAATATAAATATAATAAAGCAGAAACATCTAGTGAGGCTCTGCCATGATTTTGAACTGTTTGTGAAATTTAAGATTTATAAGAGAAAATGGTATAGTTGTAAAGGAGGAGAAGGGGGGGGGGGGGGGGGGGCGGTGAAGACAGAGGAGGAGAAAGTAGAGCAAAGCCACAAAGTTCAAGTCATTACACTAACTTGTATATACTGGTGTGGTTCTTTTAGGTGAAGAGAATGATCAATCCTTTGCCAATAATGAGCTTGATGAGAGAGTATACAGGCATTACAAGTCTCCTCAATGAGAATGGCTTTTCTTGGGATGAAATTTGCAAAACAGTGGCACTGTGGCAGCTGATGTTTAACTTTGGGAAGCTTATAACAAGGTGCCATTCTATCCGATTAGTAATTTTGCTTGGATAAAGGGTTTTCCTCTAGTTATCACTAAAGAGCACCCCAAAGCATAGCATACAAACTTGTATATTTTTCCCCTTTGATGAAATGATATTACTTCTGTATTTGTTTAGTAAACTGAGTGTTTTTTTGGGTAACATGAGATGAAGAATATATGATCCTATGATTCTATTATAATCAATGAACTGGATAATTTTTTGTAGCTTTTGTTTAAAAATGACATTTTGCAGGAACATTCGGATTTGTGCTTGATTTTTGGTAATGAAAGTCAGAATGGAAGATCAAGTTTGCTTGGACATGAAAATGGAGGTCAACAATAATGGCCTTTGGATGGGATTGGCGGTAACTTGGGATATGCAATATACAGCTAGGGAGTTTGAAATATCTTATCAGGGAAAAAATGAAAGTTTGCAACTTCTTAAGCCTCAGCATGTTCTCAAAAATTTCATAGATCATCAAGGGAGAGATACAAGAAGCACTTGAGGAAAGGCCAGGAGTAGTCAAAACAAATGTGGGTACTGAGAAGGACAAAGAGTACAATTGAATAGAATGTATAGATACAACATTTCAAATTGTTCCTGAAATAGATGAGAAGCTCTTTTTGGAGGGTTTTTGTTGAACTCTTAGAAGATGGGAGAATGGCCACGAAATTTGCAGCGAGGAAATGGTTATTGAGAAAGGTATGACAGGACATCTATTTTGCTTGTCAAATTGGGATATAATTTAAATTTGGTTCCAGAGTTTTGCCAATGTAAATAAGATCCAATTTTAGAGTGAAAATATTTTTGGAATAGAATTTCTTGCTTGATTCATTGTTATATTTATACCCAAATCATTTTCAAGTGTTCAAGGTTTTAATAGGAAGTCAGTTTGATTTTGTTGGGAGTACCTGTAGTTGCATGGTGATGTTTACTGTCTTGCTTCGTTAATGATAAAGTAACTAAGTTTATATTAAATATTACTTGTCACTATCATTCTCTAGGCTTGAGACTTGGGATAACCCAGAACCAGAAGACAAAAGTAATTGAACGTACTTTCAATTACTTGTACGCTGATTTACCTTTTTAGGTCATCTTGTACTTACAAATAATAATAAAAAAAAAAGTCATTCGTCTTTTATTAACTTATCTTTAGGTGGTTTGGGCTCAACCCCTAAGTCTGTTTGGGCTCATATTTGTAGAATTTATCTACCTATCTCACTTATTCACTTACAATAAATAAATAAATAATACTACTAGAGTACCAGTAAGTATAAGCAAATTTCATGCTAAAATGGCAAATTGGGTGTTGTTTGCACCCAATGCATTATTCATATATAACCTTTTTGGCATTTCTGCCATTTGGATCTCTAAGAACAACAACCCAAACAATTATACTTGTGGCCCACTATGTCAAAATTTACCCTATTTGTCAAATTGTATATTGTTTATTATCAAGAAAATGTAAAAATTGTGTCATTTTTGTCTTAATGTGGATCATTTCATTTACATATATGAGTTCAATAAACATTATGCCGCTTGCAATGTAAACTAAAGTATTAGACTCAATGGCTGGATTGGATGCTATAACATAGAAAAACTGGTAAGAGCATTTGCATTGGACTACTCAATAGGTTAGTCCAGCCAAAATATGCCAAGAAAGCCCAATTAATTGACCCACATTGGACTAGCAACCTAATAACAAAAATTCATGCAAGCTACACTAGTCATCCAAACATAACTGGCATTGTTACAACAATTACATTTTTTTTTATTCATTTTCTTCCTCCATACCTGAGCTGTTTGGTAGTAGTTGGTTGTGAATGTGGGTAGAGGCATGGACAAAGGTCTGCGGTGCAGTGTGGCATAGTGGGATTGAAGTGTGCATTGGTAAAGAGAAAGTGAGGGAAAAAGTAAAAGAGTAAGACTAAAAAAAACTAAGAAAATTAATCAATTTATATTTATATTTATATATTACTAAAAGATAAAATGTAGTATTTAATATTGTTACACTCCCGTTGAACTACATCAGTCTTCATGTCATTTTCATTTTTTTCCCTCTTAATTTCTCCGATAGTTTTAAAATAATTTTAATAAAATTTTTCCCTAATCTATATATTATTAAAAAGAAAATGATTTCTAGTCATATCTCCACCATAAAGCCTAATCTTTTAGGCTTTAATTATGTACACCATAAAGCCCAAAACATGAATTTTACGTTGCTGTCCACCATAAAGTCCAATTCCAACCCTTCCTTCTTCTTCAATTATTCTTTTAACGCCAACCCTTTCTTCTTCTTCTTCTTTAGACCTTTAGCTTGACTAACGCCAACATCTCTCTCTCTTCCAAAGACAGTTTCAAAACTTCAAACCTTTGGTTTTCTAACGCCAACCTCTCTCTTCCCTCCTTTGTCTCTTTCTTGAAGAAGAGTTCAAAAATACTGACAGAATGTGGATGATTCACTTCAGGTATTTACATAAGAAATTTCACCTTTGTATTTTGTTAGTCATATAGGTCTGGGCACTTTGTTCATGTTTCGTTTGAGAGTGTTTCTTCTAAATGATTAGCTCAGATTTATGGATTTAAAGCCCTATAATGGGTTTTGTTAATTTCAATTATTGGCCGCATTGCTCTCTCTTTTAGTTCAGTAATTCAATCACCACTCTATTTCAAGGTCACCGTCAACTTTAATGGCGAGGAGTTGTTAGCTTCCTCCTCTGTATGAGCCATTGATATCTACATCGGCTACAAGGTCTATATATCAAGTTGAGGTATACTTAAATTTAATTTTCTATGTATATTTAAAATTTTTAGGGTTAATTCTTTTGTGTTTTTCTATTTGGGTATTGAGTTTATGGTCTACAATTTTTTGTATTTTTAGTTGTTGCTATTGGCTGTAGAGAAAAGCTTAGAAATTAGGGTCAGGAAAATTACCCCAATTTGTGAACATTTTTATTAGACTTATATCAAGTTGAGGGTATATATAGAGATGGGTTTAAGTTACACTGGCGTAACATTGTAGAATTACACATTTTCTACACCATTGAACTTGAGTTGATCTAACAGTAAAAAAAAATTACTCTTTAATGCTGATTATAATATCATTTATTCTAAATACAATCTCATTTATTATTCCTTACTTATAAATTCTCCACGTTCTCTTGTTCATTACTTATAAATTCATTACACATTCTCTTGTTCCCAAAAACATTCTCTACGTTCTCTACCTACCCTCCCATATCTGCTCTTTTTTTTTTTTTTGTAGATAAATCTCATCTTATGCATTCCAAAATATGTTAACTACATCATTTTCTGTAAACTTTTTGATTATTAAAATCTAGATGCCGTTATACTACACTTTAATTTTCACTGTGATCATGTTATTAGTTCACGTAAAACTAAGGAACAAAGGAGTAGAAGAGAAGCTTAAAGGAGATATTGTTAGCCATGGTACCATGTACTTTACTTATTGTTGTGTGTACACACGCTTATTGTCTAACATATCTAGCCTTGGTGTTAAGTTTAGGTACTTGATCCTATAGAAATATCCTGTATATTCAATTTTTGATACAATCGTTTACAAATGGAAAGGGCTGACACTAATTTTAGATTTTTCCGGGTTAAGAAAAGCTTCCCACAAATTTAATTAAAGGCAGAAAGTTGGTGGCCAGCGGCAGTGGAACCTTATGGCCGGAGGCGATGGGATCTTGTGGCTGATTGCCGGAGATGGTGGAACCCTTTGGCCATGGAGGTGGAGGATAGAACAATTGAGGATAGAGAGTTGAATAGGAGGAAAGAGTAGATGAGGGAAGATAGATAGAGAACGTATAGAATGTTTTTGGGGAGTAGAGATAAGTATGAAAGTTTTTAAATAAGGGATAATAAATGAGATGGTACATCATAATAAATGATATTGTAATTGACATTAATGAGTTTTGTTTTAACCATTAGATCTACTTAAATTAAAGTGTATACTCACCAAGTGTAACTTGAATCCATATATATATATATATATATATATATATATATATATATATGGGTTATGCTAATAGTGCCCTTAGGACATTGGTTAACAATCCACTTTATGAAAGTTTTAACATCACTTTTATGGAAAATGAAAAAAGCTGTTAAGACATTGATTGCTTTTCTTTCATTTCCTATAAAAACTTTCTTTAAATTGATTATTAAATAATGACCTAAGGGCATTCGTTAACATTTCCCTATATATATATATATTCCGCAATTTTGTAAAAAAACAAACAAATAAATAAAGAGGATGTCATGCAAAAATTGAGTGGGGTATATTTCTCTATTCTGATTCTTTGTGATTTGTGAGAGCTTTTTTTGGAGTATTTGAAGTTTGTGAAAGTGCCTCTATATTACTTTTCTATTTTTCATATTTATTAGTGCAAATTTCCTCTTGTCAATGCCTAAAAATGATTTAGGACAAAATTTAGTTATAAAATTGATTACAGCTTAAGGACACAACTTTACTTAATATATAGATATATATATATATATATATATATATATTTATTGAAGGTGAATTTTGACAAATCTACCATTTGATTACATTTTCTTCTTATATTTTCCATACTTGTGAAATTTCTAGAAAATTAAAGATTAATAACTATTTCATTAATAAATTGTATAAATTGCAAATTTTTGTAATTTAAAATATAATCTTATAGATTATATAGTAGATAATATCTAATTGATACAAAATTTGACATATGTATTAGAAGCGTAAAAAACATACAATCCAATAATTAGATTTTTGTCTTGCACTTATTTGTTCGTCCTTGCAATTGTTGAGTGCTTCGATTAATAAATTTTCTAATCACGTATATTCCACATTAAGCGTGTTTAGATTAAAATTAATCATACCGTAACTAAAATTGAGAGTCTAAACTAGCTCTAGCATTTACATTATCATGCTTTCATTGTAGTATGAACCCCATAATATCAAAACTAGTGTTTAGTGACCATTTCTTGTCCTAACAGATTTGGAAGGGTGTTCTGTTAAACGGATGTGGCGTATGCCACCTCACACAAAAAGTTCCTCATCTTTTTTATTTAGTTTTTTTTTTTAAATAATTACAATATACTATTAATTCCGCAACTTGAATCATTTTTTCCTAGACCCCCATGCAATTTCTTCTTTCTTTGTTTTAGTGGTTACAGATGCTTTTTCTTTTTGTTTGGCAATTTAAGTTAAAGCTTTTTGTCTCACATCTCTGCCAACCCCCCGCCCCCCAAAAAAAAGTTAATAATAAAATAATAAAACTAGTTGTTTTTTGAAAACTAGTTTAGCAAATAAACTATTGAAAACTATGGGATACAAAACTAGTTGTACCATGTATGACATATGATTTGAATTTTTCCATTTTGAGAATTCAAATTTTCTTGATACAATGTTTCGTTTCCTTTGTCAATTAGAATTTAAAGTTGGATGACAAAAATGATTGACGTTTTTTTTTTTTTTTTTTCCAATATAAAATTTAAGTTTGAACATCATGTTTGACTTGATTTGTTCGAGGAATAATTATTATGAATCTCAATCCCCTTGGATTGCAGTTCTTACAATAACAAATCCAAATCAACCCACATGCAAGTATGCTTTAATTCCACAGAAAATTACAGCAAGAACAATTTAACAAACCGAAGAAAAAAAAAAGTCAAATTGAACTAGGAATCCAAAATTACAACTAAGAAGGTGAAAGACACAAATGGATAATAGGCATGAAACAAGGGAACCTTGTATCCAAGAACAAACGACAGTGCCAAAGACAAATGCATAACGGAAACCAACCACCGATCAGCCCGAATCTGATACCATAATACAAATAAGAATAGGTGTGGCGCCTCACCTTTAAAAGAGGTTGCTCAACACTAAGTTATTTACAAAGTTACCCATTATCATCAATCTCAGATGCTTACCTTTCAACTGAGGAGAATGAAAACTCAAAGGAACTACTTTTTGAAGGCGGAGAGTAATTATACAATGTAGGACTTGGGGGAACAAAAACTTCAATGACTCCCTCAAGCATCTGTGTGATCTTTTTCATCGAGGGTCGCAGTGAAGGATCTTCTTGAATACACCAAATTGCCACAATCACAAGCCTCTCTAGCCTCTTCATGTCATTGCTTGCTTCCTCATCATTTTCTATCAACTTATCTAATTTTTTATCTTTGTAGCATTCGTAAGCCCAATCTATCAATGCCTCCTCTGCTTGCAACGCAAATGTAACACTAGACTTGCAACAAATAATCTCAAGCAACATCACACCAAAACTGTACACATCAACCTTAATTGAAATGGATGCTTTCCTAAACCATTCAGGTGCAAAGTACCCAATCGTCCCTCTTATTCCTGTTCGAGCAACTCGAGTTTGCTCAGCCAACAAAAGCTTTGCTAATCCAAAATCAGCAATCCTTGGTGTAAAGTATTCATCTAGAAGTATGTTTTGGGGCTTTATGTCACAATGGATGATTTGGGTTTAGCACTCTTCATGTAAGTACATGAGACCTCTCGCAATTCCAAAAGCAATCTGCACTCTTTGGTTCCAATGAGGCCTGGATATCCCAAAGAGAAAGTTAGCTAAAGAGCCATTACTCATGTACTCATATACCAATAGCCGGTGCTGCCCCTCATCGCAATAACCAAGCAACCGGACTAAATTTTTATGATGAGTCTGACCGATCACACTCACTTCTGTTTTGAATTCTTTTTCACCTTCTTCTACCACCTTACCTAACTTCTTGACTGCAACAAATCTTTTTGAATCTGATGGAAGGACCCCTTTATAAACAGTTCCAAAAGCACCTTTTCCTACTATTTGCTTGAAGCCCCTGGTTGCTTGTTCGAGCTCTTTATATGTATAGCTTCTCACATTTGTTGCAAGTGTGCCATCAATATTCCATGGCGAATTCATCTTTTTGTGGTGCAAGTAGATAATAGCCACAATACTAGTTATGAAGAAAAGGATATTGAGAAATGCAGAGCTGCCAAGGAGTAGTGCCAAAACAACGACCACAGACTGGCTTTTCTTCACTGGAACAAAGCTATTAGGTACCTTGATGAAAGCTATTCTCGTAATATTTGTGCTATATCTTCCGTTCGACAGAGGATACTTCTTCTTCCAACAATAACCACCTGTTTTTTCGTAAATGGCCACAACACACATGCAATCGTCAAGGCATTGCTGCTTACACTCTGTCTCATTAGCCCCTTGAACAAGGCTATAATCTGTAAACGGCCAGTCCATATTTGTAAGCCGTACAAAGCTTACCTGCCCTTTATTTTCTTCCCATCCATTGTCGCAGTTGGGTAACGGAAAATCTGGTTTACACCCTGCCCAATCCTCATATGGGTTCAATTGAGAAAATCCGTAAGGACATGAGCAAAATGTCTCGCCCCCACTTGAAGCATCTGAGGTACGACAAACACCATTGAGTCCACAGAACCCACCTACAAAGGTATTAGCATCAAATACACCACAAATATCAGTAATACCAGGAATGCCTTGCACTGGATCCCATGTTGAAGGACAGCTTCCACAACTTGTGTCCTGCTGTCTGAGGTGTTTGTATATTCTGAAGACCCCATCATAATCAATCCTAGCCATGTGGTAGAAAGAGTCTTTTGAGCCTGGATCTTCTTGGGTAAGGTTGAAGATGTTGGTTGATTTGTTCGCATCTTGGACGTACATGTATCCGGCTTCAGTAAAGATCAACTGTGATTCCCAGAACATTGTCATGATGGCAAAATAAGCATGATTAAGAACATCAGATGGCATATTTATAGAATAAAGCACGAGATTGCCATCAAGCTGTAAAGAAAGCTGGAAGCGGCCATAAGAATAGTTTGTAATAGATTGGTGAGACCTGAGTGTGGTATTCATGTACAGTATTTGGCCAGGCAAAATCGTATCAGTAGGCTCTTTGAAGCTTTCCCATATAGAATTATACTGCTCATCTAAAATCACCAAGTTCCCATTGTCCAGTATAGCCGCACAACTGGATTTGGAACCATTCCCTGGAGCCTTCCATAACTCTTTGCCATTAGGGTCATTGAGAACAAATGCACTGCTGCTATTCTGCGTCAGTGTAGAACCTTGTGGTGCTGGTTCATTGCCATTTGCAGACCAAACTATGGTTTGGTCTTTTGTTTTAGCAAACCAAACTGCAAGCAAGAATTGAGACTCTTTCTCATTGATTTGGAAACGGCGGAATCCAAAGGAAAATTCATCTGAATGTGACGTGAATAATGGATTAATATCTTGGTCTGTAACTGAAGCCGGTGAATTCAGCAATATGTTACAGTCATCTTTGGTTTAGGTAAAAACAGTTGGAACGAGAGGAAGAAGCAGAAGGAGAAGAAAGAACAACAATGATGAAGTGTTGAAGTAACCATTGCCATAATAATGGCTATGGCTTATGGGTTATATGAGTTAGAAAGAAATTGATGATGCCGAAGTTCACCAGCGAGCTGCACGGTCTTGTATGGTGGGAGATAAGGACTTGCAGAATAACAAGAGAGGGCCTGGGAAGGACACCGGTGTGGTGCCAGCCTAGAACCCTCCGAAGGTCAAGTCAGGAACCTCGTTAATAAGTCGAGAGCGCTAGAGTTTAATTGTGCATGGTTTGTGAGGGTTCTGGAGTATTTATAGTCGTGTAAGCCTAGTTTTTGGTACTAGTAGTCTTATCAAATGGGCCTAGGCGTGTGGATCAAGCAAAGGGCACAGTAACCCAAATGAGCCGCGACCAGGTTTGCATAAAAGGCCTTGGAGCCCATCACATGATGACAAGCCCCATCACATATTTTCCTCTTCAGAAATCATTACAACAACATTTATAATGTTTGATAGGTTTTAAACTTGCTGTTCCAAGCAGTTGCTGTAGTATTGTAGTTGAGATTATTTAAGAACCAGTCATTGTCACGGTCTATGACTTCTTCAGATATTTAAATTGACTAATACCAAATTGTTTGGAAAAAGTCTAACTAATGAAACTAGCTAGCGTCAAGAAAGCATGAATGCTTCAACTAGCAGCAATGTTATCAAATGAGAAAACCTTTTCAATTAATAAAGATAACTCTTTAGTCCCTCTCCCTTAAATTAATAGTAACTTCTTAATTACTACTAGTTTTTTTATTATTCAGACAGATGTTGCTCTGCTTTAGCATTTGTATGATAGTTGAGATTTTATTTCCTGTATCTGTGAGTGTAATATCCTAGAAACGACATGATTCTATGTACACCTTTTGAGTTTATAATAATTAATCTAAACCAAGAAGAATCAAGAAATTTATACATTTTAGGGCTAACTTGATATAATTTAAGTCTTTTTTTTTATTTTTTATTACAGAGTTTCAACCCATGATGTTCGCTTCTAACGATTACACTCTTTATCGTCATTCTAAATCATCATTCAGCTTAACTTTTTACTCGTCTCAAGCTGTTAAAAGAATTGAACATGAATAAATTTTTTTTTTTTACCATTCCAATATTTAGAAGCCTTTCAAGGAGAGGGAAAGAGTAAAAAACTCATATATATATATATATATATATATATATATTTTTTTTTTAAAATGGTACAAAGGATATGATTTTATTTTTCTTATAAAATAACTGAAGTTTAAAATGGAAAAAAAAAAAAAAAACGAAAAAAAAAAAATCAATACATAACAAGTTATCCTTGGTGAAACCTAAAGTGGTATACAAAAAATAGGAAAAATTATTGTGTACTCTTGGAGTACCATAAATGTGTAATTCATTCTCTTACATAAATAGTGGGTCCTACTAATTAAATTTATGGTAGAACTTACCATTCATGTGGAATGAGAAAGTACACATTTATAGTATTTTGAGGGTACCTAATAATTTTTCCAATAGTATATATGATTTGTATTCACTCAATTAGACCTCACTAGTTGCGTCATTAGCTTAATGCATGGGCAATGACTCATTGCCCAAGCTTATAAAAGTGGCAATTTCCACGCCATTCCTTGATTTAATGCATGTCTCGTTCCAAGTCCTCTCTCTCTCTTTCTCTCCCAGTTAGTTTCTCTACAATTAATAGAGTAACTCTATTACTCTATTAATTAATAATTACCTCATCTGTTGACAATTTTCAATTGTGGCTTGAATGCCTATTAATTAAAAGGTGTATATATTTGCAATTTGAAATAGTCATTAGGCTGGCTTCTAAAAAAAAAAATAGTCACATTAGCTAGGTATCTTGGTTGAAGCCTCGGCATTGTTTCGTCTGTGAAACTTGATCAAATCAATTATTAAAATAGAGAGTAGTTAACGTATGTGGCTTGACCGCCTATTATTTATTTGTTTTTTATTTTTTGAGAATCTTGACCACCTGTTATTTAAATGTTGGCTTTGAGTTCTTTGTATGCACAGATGCACAAAATTGCCAACTTTAGTTGAACTCGTCAAAGTATATATATAACTAGTTGCTAACCCATGCGATGTACGGAAAACTTTTAGATCAAATGTTAAAATGTTCTAGTCTAAATATTTTTTTAATTTCAACTATTTGAAAGTTGAATCAGCTCCAATATAAGATGAAAGATGTAGTTTAAACATTACTTATGAAAAATTGTCAAAATCTTACCACATAAGATCGTTAAATATGAAAAAACATACAAATGTTATGGAGTAAAATATTACAATAATTAAAACATGCTCTTGCATTTGTTTAATAAGTATTACAAAAGAATTAGCAAACAAAATTATTTATAATTGTGCTTGTATCTTCAAGATTTATTCAATGTCTTTTTAGATTTTGCTTTCTGTGAAAATTTCTAATTATCTTTTGTTCATTGTTTAGAGATTAGATCCATACAAATATTCTAAAAGATTAAACATACTAAAAACAAAAGACATTTGACCAAATAATGGTGCCCTTATTTCTTCCAATTAGCAAATAACATAGGACGTTAATTGCAACTAATCAAATAATTCAGCAATTTTAATTTAGACCCTACAAAGCATGACAGCAACTATGTTACCAAAAAACCAAAAGTTTAGAGCATTGCATAATTCAACAATACCATGCAAATCTTATATAATCAGTCCATCAACCTCTTTCTTAACTAAGAACAGTATTTAAACAGCACTAAGAAAAAAATTGCACAAGAAAAATCAGATAAAACCAATATGAGTATAAGGCTAGAAGATGTACTCTAAATTATTGCAATTTTTTATTTAAAAAAATCCATAATTAAAACAAACATAGAGTTAATATAATTAATTAAGAAATCAAAAAAATAAAATTATAGCAATGTTTTATACAACAATATATATCTAAATATTCAAAAAGAATTCTACCATATCACAGCCAAATTTGAGATTGGAGCATAATATAAAGAGATCCAAAGAAAAGGGGTACCATATTGATGTAGAGAGAGTAGAGTCGCTAGAGATTTGGTTAAACAAAAAGAACTCAAATGTGAGAAAAGAAATATCTAAATTTGATTTAAAAAAAAAAAAAAACACAATTCATATACCAGTCCAGTCATGCCAAACACACAAAAGACAATTTAACGCAATGGGTCCTCTTTATTTAGAAGGTGGCTCTTACATTGGTCTTGGAATTCATATTACACAAAAATTGCAACGGAGAGCAAAGAAAAAAAAAACAAAGACAAAAGAACTTAAATTCATTTAGAAGAGGAAAAGAAGCAATACGTTTATAATGGACCAAAGCAATCGGGTTTTCTGGGTCTTCATTGTGGATAAGATATTGGATTGGAGTGAGAGAGAAGGAAGGTGGCAATTGAAGCATAAGGTTTTCACCGTGTGTAGAGTTTTCAGAAATTTGGAAAATAAATAATAAAGAGAATAAATTAAATTTAAAAAATAATAATGATGTGGAAAATTGTGAAGGCTCCAAAGCTTATGTGGTACAATATAAGGAAGTTACCAAATAGTCAAATATCTTTGATTTTATATATATATATATATATATATATATATATTATTTAGGGTTAATTTTAAATTATAACCCTAAAGTTTGGAGGTGATTGAATTTTACACCTTGAAATTTCAAAATTTGGGTTTCACCCCCTAACATTTGAGGGTGTTTGTATTTTACATCCTAAAGTTTCATAATTTTGGGGTGTAAAATTCAGATATTCACAAATTTTAGGGGGTAAAATTTAAATTCTGAAATTTCAGGATGTAAAATCCAAACACCCAAACTTTAGGAGGCAAAAGGCAACTTTTGGAATTCCAGGATGTAAAATCCAATTACCTTCAAATTTTAGAGGTGCAATATGTAATTTACTCTATTATTTATATGAAAACTACTAATTTGGTCCCTATCATTTATACCATATTTTAATTTGGCCCTAACTTTTCAATTGTGTGAATTTAGTCCCTAACTTTTTAGTGTCATGTCAATTTAGTCTCTGTTATTATCTCCTGTATGGAAATTACTGATGTGGCTAATGGCCAAAATAAAAAATTAGTTTCTATAGATGTGGCAATAAACTAATTTTTATTTTGGTTGTTTGCCACATTTGTAATTTTCATCCAAGAGATAACAACAAGTACTAAATTAACACAGTACTGGAAGGTTAGGGACTAAATTGATACAATTGAAAAGTTATGGACCAAACTAAAATATGGTGTAAAGGATAGAGACCAAATGCATAGTTTACCATTATTTATATCTAAAAGATGAAGGTAAATCACATTTATGTCATTATTTTATTTCCTTCATTTCTTAAAAAAAAATGTGTATAAGCATTAATGTATGTAATAACGCATTATCTTTATACTCATTCTCAAAATTAATTAGAACTTATAAATCATGATATAACCATCACTTTCACTACTATGACTTTATATGTTCTTGAACAGAGATAGATTTTTACTTTAGCCTAATGTAACTTATAATATAAAATACATGTAATAAAAACATCTTCGACAGAGACATCATTTATTTACTTTTAGTTTATACTTGCCCAAAAAAATCTCATTCCACCATTGTATTTATATCCGTATGTAAATGTAGTATTCAAGGCTAGGTTGAAGGGTTTAGTTCCACTCCTACTTAGAGAACCATATATTATCTTCATCAATTTCAAGAGATAGAGATAATAAAGCTCTTAAAAATGGTTTTTTTCCCCCCTCAAAAAAAAAAAAAAAGTTTTTTTTTCCTCTTTCTTTTTCCTTTTTGTATAAAATATTATATGCAAGAGGTTTTCTTGATATGATTTTTGTAGCTTACCAACTTTCTCTACATGGTGTCAAATTCAGCTTGAATAACACATAGAATTACGGATGCATGTATAATAATTTAATTAAAAATATTAATTTCATAACAAACCTAATTAATGTTACTTTAACAACAAACCACTTCCATCATTCTGGAATAAACTATTCATCATAGATTATGGTTTTACATCACTTTATTCTTATAATTATTATTAATTTTTTGAGTGATGTTTACTAATTATGATTCATTATTTGGTCCATTTTGGACTATTTGGTCCAATTCGGTCCAATTCCGTCCACTTGGGTCATATCTAGTCCATTTTGTCCACTTCGGTCCAATTACATTCATTTTAGTCCATTGTTTCACTTTGGTTCGATTTGGTCAACTTCGAGCTATTTAGTCTAGTTTAGTCGAATTTAGTCCTCTTTAGTCAACTTAGGTCCAATTTAGTCTATTCAGTCCACTTAGGTCCATTTGGTTCAATTTGGTCCATTTCAGTTCACTGTAGTGTATTTACTTAAGAATGAGAAAAGTTAAGTTTGGGTTAAGTGTATTGTTAATTGTTTGAGTAATATCAATTGTAATTATATGATAATCTTTTATTATCATGATGATCTCCTTAAGAGAATGAGAATTTGAATGATAAATTCGAAAATTAAAAACTTCAGCTGTACCAAAAGAAATTAGGCAAATATAGTGCATATTAACAATAATTAGAAGAATACGGACCACTTCAAAAAAGATTAATATCAATTAAAAACACCAAAAATGAAACAATTCTATATTTGTAAAAATACCAAAAATGATACAATTATATATTTGTAAAAATAAAGAGACGAAAATTACTTTTAGAAATTTTTTAATTTTTAGAGAGCAAATTATTTACAATAAACAATACATTATACCACATCTCAAAATAATTATATATTCTCATGAATTCCATGTGCCTGCAACTAGTATGAATAAAACCTATTATACACTTGTGTGTATTCACACAAGTGTTAAATAACACTAAATCTTGAGTCTAACTCACAATTTCAATTTTGAAATCATGAGTTAAACTGAAGATTTCAGAGATATTACACACTTGTGTGCATATACACAGGTGTGTAATAAGCATTGCCCATAAGTATATGTATCTTGTGCGATTTTGTAAAAAAAGAAAAAAACAAAGAGGTAAATAAATAAATAGGATGCCATGCAACAATTGAGTAAGGTAAATTTCTTTATACTTAAATCTTTGTGATTTGTGAGAGCTTTTTGGGTGTATTTGAAGTTTGTGAAAGTGCCTCTATACTACTTTTCTATTTTTCATAATGTATTGAATTAAGGGGGCTTGAACAGGTCCATTATTCCGTTCCATAACACCCCCAAAAGTGAAAAGGCCCATGACCATGAGATCCAAACTCCAGGTCTGCTAAGTGCCATGACGACTAGTGCCAACAAAATTGACAGAACTTTAAACAAAGATTGAGGCATGCATGTAAGTATAAACTTGTAATCTGGACTAACTAGTTTCTACTTAGTCTAGAATAACATGTGCAAATGTTTCCACATTAGAGCTCAAAAAGCACAAGCACCCAGAGAACAAAAATCAAGCTCAAAAGCCTAAGAGTTTCTAAATCTTCTCTATTCTCATTTGTCTGACCAATGGGGTGCCAAGAAAGATAGTGTGGTTCTCACATAATACCACCATTATAGCTTCCCAGAAGGCTTTTAAAAACCTACCCATCCATCAGGTTGAGAAGCTGGCTTGGTATCTGTGATCTTCGGCTTGCCAAAAGGCTGAGAATTATTTCCTTCACTAACCGGGTTTTGATATCTGAGGGCTACTAGAACTAGTGGGGGTAGCAGAGAAACTCGTGTAGCCTGCTTACTTTGGTGACCATTTCTTGTCCAAACAGATTTGGAAGGGAGTTCTCTTAAACATACCACCTCAGACAAAAAGTTCCTCATCTTTTTTTTTTTTTTTTTTTCAGTTTCTTCTTTCTTTGTGTTATTGTTTAGAGGTGTCTGAATAAAGGACATATTTAGATTTCTCTGGAATCTCTGTTAATTTGATATGGCATACTTCACAAAAATACACTCTTCCTTTTTCTTGTTCTTTTTCTTTTCTTTTTTTTTTTTAATTGGCTTTTTTGCACTTTATCCCTTAAGATTGAATTCCTATATTTTTAGGATTTTAGAATTTGAATTTCAAAAATAGTGCTTTTTCTTTAATTTAAGTCCCCCCCCCCCCCCCCCCCCCCCCAAAAGAAAGTAATAAAATTGGTTGTTTTCTAAAAATAAGCTACCAAAAATTTTGAGATACCAAAGGTACAAGTGTCACGCCTCGAACCCAAAAAGGTCCAAAGATGTAGGAGATTTTACCTTCCTTTTCTTTTCCGCATGATAAGAATATATAACCATATTAAAATCTCCACGTTACAAGTCAGAGCTCTATAGCCAATTTACAAACAATAACTAAAATTCAAGTGCCTCCATATTACACATGAATATATTACAAAACTCCAAATGGATTACACAAAGTTACAATCTTACCAAGAATAGACAACCTCAACATAGAATCTAGGCCTACCATGCCCAAGGTTGACAAACCTCAAGTGCCTAACCTCTAATAGAATTAATTACGTCCTCATTGAACATGGCAAGATTGAGTCACCAGCCATTTACAGCAAAAGTCTCACAATGTAACATAGCATTCCAATTACCACCAAATAAAATAAGCTCCTTAAGCAAGGCATAGCTAATTGAACTGAAAAACTGTTAGAAGGTGGGATGAGCTAAAGCCCAGTAAATAGCATAATTAATAGGAGTGGGGGAAATGCAAACTTCAAGATAATGAGTATTTTACAAAACATGCTATAATTTGAGAATTTCCATTCAATTTATGCAAAAACAATTTCATTAACAACATGACAAGAATAGAAATAGTTTAGTACAAGCTTCCAAAAATAACTATGAAACTACATTTCATTCACTGTGAGCCATAAAAATACCCAATACCATTTCAAAACCAGAAAACCTCACCCAAGGTGCAACAAGAACTGAAATGTCATCAAGACATCATACCATCACAAACAAGTTAGAGCCCAAACACTAGCATGATATGTACCTCTTTTGGCATGTGATCTATTGGCCTTGCCCTGCCAAGCCTCACCCACACCCTCAAGGATTTACCTATCCCCCCCCCCCATGGGCAGCAAGGGATAACACGCCACGTAGTACCTCTTTTGCATGTGGTCTCTTGGCCCTGCCTAGCCTCATCCACACATTCAAGGATTTACCTCTTCCTTCCATAGGGGGCACGTAATGACGCGTCGTACAGTACCTCTTTTGCATGTGGTCTTTTGACTCTATAGGCAGCGGCCTGACCCACACACTCAAGGACCCATGTCATGCAAATTGGAAGCCTTTAACCTTACTTGTCGTCACAAAGACGAGGTAATCACATGTCATAGCACAAGGGCAAACCCACATCAAAAGCTCACAAGTTAAATGTATTCAAAATATATAGTTTACTTCCAAGTAGTTTCATAAGGTATTACAATAACCAAATATCCACCATATTCTCAAAAGTATTTCTTGTCAAAAATGTTTTGCATCAATATTTCCCAAAAAATACAAGACAAGATAAATAAGCACCTTTAAGTTTCTAATATGCCTCCATGAATTCCTTATCAAAGTATTAAGTCAACGATACTCATATTTTCCATGTCAACAATGCATGCATTTCTCCATATGCTATATTAAAAATAATGTCCTTTCATATATAGTAGGGTCATAACACAATACTTTTTAAGAAAACATAATTCTATAAATAATTTTCTAAAATGCATTTGACCCAAGAAACAAAGTTTATGCAACATGGTTGTTTTCCAAAAATCCCATTAAAAAGCTACTTACCTTACAACCTACAAAAGCCTAATTTTCTAAACTCCAAATGAGACCAGTTAGAACCTAAACAATATCAAGCAAACCTATTACAATAGGCATAAAGCTTGACATTGCATCTAGCTATGAATTAGAGATTTCTAACTAAGCAATTAATTAGGCAAGCCTAGTATTTAATCTTACAAAAATGTATTATACTTCCAAAGCTTCACCTTTACCGTAAGAGATCCTAACACATTATGAATTTCTTCCACCATATATATACATACCATTTCCAAGAGACCCATGAAACAACATATACAACAATACTCACTATTACAAACTCCAAAAGTAAATCCTCCACTAGCTCCAAGTAAACAATAAGAATTAGATTTACCAACTATTTCACATTATTAGAAAGCCATAAACCCCAAATGTTCACCACTTCTATAACTACCATTGTGAAATACTATATATCCAATCATCAAATAATTCCACCAACGCAAAACTCATACATATAAACACATAAATATCTCTCCAAAGCTCATAAATCACATGAATATTACTATTAAAGCTTAGACTAAAAGAACCTGAAGCAATAGTATAAAACCCACCAAAAAGATCAGGAGTTTTACCTTAAATCAAAAGAGATGAAAGTGCCTTAGAGGTTCCCAAAGGGTTTGCGGTGATCATGCTGGAAAAGATGGCAGAGATGGCGGGAGATGAGCACCGGTGAGAAAGTGAGAGAGATTGATAGAGAGGAGTGTGTGTTTTAGTGTGTTTGCAATTGTGCCTCAGAGTAAAAATAAGGGTCTTGTTAACAGCAGCACCCGTTAAGTGCATTCTTATCAAAGGTTTCAAATGCTAAAAATCTTTTTTTTTTTAGCTTTTTTAACTCAAAAACTCCCTCTATCAAACTTATTAAATTGTATAATTTTTACAATTGATGAACAGTGCAATCTCATTTTTGAGACTGCACTATTCACCAATTGTAAAATCAATATTATTTTTTTATTTTGTGGGGCCCATTTTCTTTTAAAAAAGAAAGAGAGAGGATGAATAAAAAGGAATAAAAAATGATAAAAAAAAGAATATTTAAATGAAGTGTTAAAAAAATTATAAATTTTAATGTAAGATAGATTATAAAGTGGTATGTTATATATTATAAAATTGAGTTTTGAGATAATAAATGTTAAATATTTTAGAATATTTGATGAGAATGCTCTGAAAATGAATTAAATAACAAGTAAACTACACCTGGATTCACATTTATTGAGGAAAGAGAAACATTTTTGAAAAATTAAATTTGTTACAAAAATACCCTTCTCTCTGTCTTTAACGTCTGAAGCCTTCTCTTTTTTCTTCTCTCCTTCTCTCTTGGTCTCTCCTTCTTTCTTGGTCTCTCACTTTCTCTAACGTTTCAATCCCAGGGTAAAAAAAAAAAAGTCCACCAACACCACCGCAACTGCCAGATCTGTAACCCATCCACCACCACAAGATCCGTCTCACCCCCTCTCTGTTATCTCGACCCTCTCCCTCGTATCAGCCAAGGCCAAAGCCTTGAGCTCCACCACCGTTTCTGTCAGCTGTGCTCACCGGCGCCACCATCACCACTATAGCCGTCACTCTCCTTTCTCTCTCTTTCTGCCTTTGGTTCTACTTTTCCTTCCTTTGTTTTTGGTTGTATTTGGTTTGCTTTGGTGAATGGGTTCAATTTGGAACATGAAAAGCTTGACAATTTGGCTTGGGCTTGAAATTTGGCTATTTGGATGGTGGTTTTTGTAGATCTGGAAAAAAAGGAAAAACTCAAAAAGTACCGGCTGAGGATAATTATCAGCTGAGGAAAGGAAGATGAAAGAACTTAAAAGGGTATTTTGGTCCTGTTGCAAAATGCCCAATTTTTTATGCTTTACTGACATTGTAAGTGCCACGTTACTGTACTTTTTTCAACTCTCAAAACGTAACTATATTTTATTAATAAAAAATTCCACCTTAACGGGTGCTGAACAGCACCCGTTATCAAAAGCCTAAAAATAAAAGAGATAGGGTACCCGGCCAAGAGGGAGAGATATTTCGCAAATGTGTGGTTGAGGCCCCTGAGGGGAGTGGGGTAGGTGGGATCACACGTCTGGCTCTCTCCAAAAATCCGATATTTTTTTTTTTGGTGTGTATCAGGCTAGGGCGTTACAACAAGAATGACACATGATTTGAATATTTTTCTTTTTGATAAATCAAATATGCTTGACTAACATGTTTCATTTCCTTTACCCTATTATAATTCAAAGTTAGTTGACAAACATGATTTATGCAGGATTTTTCACTTCCTATTTCAAATTTAAATTTGAACATGTTTGAAGTGATTTGCTCAAGGAATAATTATAAATGAATCTCGACCCCCTTAGGTCACAATTCTCAAAGTTACAAATCCAAATCAACCCACACAAAAGTATAATTTAATCCCACAAAAATCACAGCAAGAACAATTTAACAAACCCATGATAAAAAAATATTAAAAAAATAAAAAAATCAGATTGAACTATGAACCTTATTACCAAGAACAAATAATAGTGCAAAAGATAAATGCATGAAGGAAACCAACTGCTAATCATCCTGACTCTAATAGCATAATGTAAAGAAGAATAGGTGTGGCACTACTGCCGTTTCATTCTAAAAGAATAAAAAGAATAGGGATTGCTAAGTACTCAGTCGTATGTACAAAGTTACCCATTCTCATCCGTCATAAATGGGGCACAGAAACTGAGGACAATGAAAAATCAAAAAATGAACTACTTTTTGAGGACGAAGAGGAAGTATACAATGGAGGACTTGGGGGTACGGAAACTTCAATTACTCCTTCAAGCATTTGTGTGACCTTCTTCATTGAGGGTCTTAGTGAAGGATCTCCTTGAATACACCAAAGTGCCACAATCACAAGCCTCTCTAGCCTCTTCATGTCATTCCCTGCTTCCTCATCGTTTTCTATCAACTTATCTAATCTTTTATCTTTGTAGCATACATAAGCCCAAACTATAAATGCCTCCTCTTCTTCCCTTGCAAAGGCAATGCAGGACTTGCAACAAATGATCTCAAGTAACATCACCTCAAAACTGAACACATCAACCTTAACTAAAATGGATGCTTTGGTAAACCATTCAGGTGCAAAGTACCCAATTGTCCCTCTTATTGTTGTAAGAGCTGCTCGACTTTGCTCCGTCAACAAAAGCTTTGCTAATCCAAAATCAGCAATCCTTGGGGTAAAGTACTCATCCAGAAGTATGTTTTGAGGCTTTATGTCACAATGAATAATCTGGGTGCTGCACTCTTCATGTAAATACAATAGGCCTTTCGCTATTCCAGAAGCGATTTTCACTCTTTGGTTCCAATGAGGCTTAGATATCCCAAAGAGAAAACTAGCTAGAGAGCCATTACTCATGTACTCATAAACCAGAAGCCGGTGCTGTCCCTCATCACAATAGCCAAGCAAACGGACTAAATTCTTGTGATGAGTCTGACTGATAACATTTACTTCAGTTTTGTATTCCTTCTCACCTTCTTCTACTACCTTATCTAACTTCTTGACTGCAACAAATATTTTAGAATCTGATGCAAGGACACCTTTATAAACAGTTCCAAAAGCACCTTTACCCAATATTTGCTTGAAGCCCATGGTTGCTTGTTCGAGCTCTTTATATGTATAGCTTCTCACATTTATCGCAAGTGTGCTGTCAATATTCCATGGCATATTCACCTTTTTATGGTAGACGTAGAAACTAGCCACGAAACTAGCTAAGAAGAAAAGGATATTGAGGAATGCAGAGCTGCTAAGGAGTACTGCCAAGATAACAACCATTGGCTCACCTTTCTTATCTGACTTGCCTTTCATATCTGAACCATGACCTTTAGGTACTTTGATGAGAGCTATTCTTGTAATATCTGGGTTTTGTCTTCCATTGGACAGAGGATACTTCGTCTTCCAGCAAGATTTACCTTTATCATCATAAACTGCCACAACACACAAGCAATCATCAAGACAAAGCTGTCTACACGTTGCCTCATCAACCGCAGATCCTTGAAGAAAGTTGTTATCTGAGACGGGCCAGTCTGTGTTTGTTAGCTTTACAAAATCAAAATCTTTATTTGCTTCCCGTCCATTGTGGCAGTTAGATAGTGTGAAATTTGGTTTGCAGCCTGTCCAATGGGCTGATTGGTCCAAGGCCGAAAATCCAACAGGACAAGAGCAAGATGCATTACTAGAACCACTTTTTTTAGTACAAATGCTGTTGGGTCCGCAGAACCCACCACCATTAGCATAATTAACAAATGCATCACAAATATTATCAGGAATGCCATTTACTTCAGTCCATGATGCAGGACTACTTCCACCATTTGTGGTGTCCTCCTTTCTGAGGTGTTTGTATAATCTGAAGACTCCATCGTGATCAATCCTAGCCATGTGGTAGAAAGTTTCATTTGAGCCAGGATTTTTCTTGAAAACGTTGAACCAATTGGTTAATATTGCGTTTTGGACGTACATGTATCCGGCCTCAGTAAAGTTCAACTGTGTTGCCAAGTTTACTGTCCAGCTAGAAAAATAAGCTTTCCCACGGATTTCAGATGGCATAGATAGTGAATAAAGCACCAGATTTCCATCATGCTGAAAAGCAAGCTGGAAGCGCCCTTCAGAATAATTTGCGTCAGATTGGCGAGACCTGAGTGTGGTATTCTTGTACAGTGTTTGGCCTGGCAAAATTGTATCAGTAGGCTGTTTGAAGCTCTCCCACATTGGATTATATTGCTCATCTAAAATCAACAAGTTCCCATTATCTAGCATAACAAAGCAACTGGATTTTGATTTTGAACCATTCCTTTGAGGCTTCCATAACTCTTTGCCTAAAGGGTCATTGAGAACAAACTCTTGGTTGCTAGATAGCTTCAGTACAGAACCTTGTGGTGCTGGATTATTGCCATTTGCAGACCAAACTATGGTTTTGTCTTTTATTTTATCAAACCAAACTGCAAACAAGAATTGATTCAGAGTCTTATCGCTTTGAATAGGATAAAATCCAAAGGCGAATTCACCTGAACGCGACTTCCCTGGACCAGTTCCTTGCTGTGCAATTAAAGGTGAGTCCAGCCTTATGTTACAGTCATCTTTGGTGTAGGTGAAAACAGTGGGAAGGAGAGGAAGAAGCAGAAGTAGAAGCAAGAGAGAACAAAAATGAGGAAGCGTTGAATTAGGCATTGCAATAGTTATGGCCTATCGGTTTATGAGTTAGAAAGAACCCGTGGCAGTCTTTATATAGAAGAAAACGTTTAATGGGTTTTAAATTTGACTTTCTAAGCAGTTGTTCAAGTCTTGTGATTGAAACTTCTAAGAACCACGGTCTTTTTTCGTGGTCATTTTTTAATAGTCTAACATCAAATTCTTTTGGAAAACGTCTAACTAATTAATAAGACTAGCATCTATAAAGTACGAATACGTCAACTAGTAGAAACATCCGTACTAGACATGTACCCAGTGTGATTAAAAAAAAAAAAACAACTTAAGTATTTGTGTCTTAAATTTGTAATATTTAATTAGAATTAAGAAATTTATACATTTTAAGTGGAGAGAATCTTAATCCACCAATTTATATTTTGAATTGAAAATCAGGATGGCTACTTAATTATTTATTTACTTTAAGTGGGTGTAATCAATGTATTCATATTATACCATACCATAGATTTTCAAGAATAGATTAAAAAAAAAAAAAAATCGTACCTAGTGCATAAAACTTTCAAGTCCGCAGGGTTTGGGAGAGATCATAGTTGACAATTAGGATTGTCCACCACCTACCTGGGCTTGACGATCTTCACCTGATAATTGCCTGATCCAAGCAGTGGTTCGGTCAGTCGCGGGTTGCCAGCGCCAGGACTTGATGTTGTTAGTTCAAGTGGCAATTTGGTTGTTTGAGAAACCAACGAACCCAACCTACCCAAAGACTTGTTCTCTCCCTATCAAAAATCGTGAGTTTTGGCCAAAACTCCGGTAAGCCTGACTCTAACTCTGCCGATATTAGGTGATTTAGGCCAAATCTTGATAGATCCAGCCAGAACTCGGCCAGATCTCCATAGATTTGAAGGAATATCAGCCAGATCTCATTACATTTGGCTAGATTTATGCCAAAATCCAACAAGATCAGCAAACACAAAACCAACTGATACACACCTAAAATTGATACAACCCAACCCGGTTGATCCGAAACTTCATTCAAGTTGGTTGCGGGTTAAAATCTCCCCCACCCGATGATGTCAGGTCAAGTCCAGGTTGGGCACAAACCCAACCTGGCCCTACCCATTATGCATATTAAAATCTCCATTAAACCCATCGTTTATATTAAAAGACCAATTTTTCCATAAAGATTAAATCAGGTAAAAAAATTATCAAGGATTATCTGGATCTACATCGAATACCTAAATTGTTATTTTTATAGGGGGAAAAAAAAAACCGAACCCCAATTTCTTAATTTAAAGAGAGAATAACTGAAAAATATTAGAATCATCATCTCCATTCCTGAAGAGGAAGAATAAATGGAATAGGTATACCATATCACTCATAAAAATCAAAATAAGTGTAATTTCCCCTGAAATTGCTCCTAAAAAAATATGACAACAATCCCAAAAATCATCCTTTCATGAAAGCAAAAAATATCTTGTAATTTGTAAAAATTCTTTACTCAAGCCAACCATAAACTTTGTCACTACCATTAGATCCACTAATCATAAACTTTTCAGCCCTCAATGAATTGACCCACAATTTGACCATGCTTCAAAGACTCTTTCCCCATCAAAACCCCCATACCATCTTGTGCCACCCACAACCCATTCCCATGGGCAATGAAGAGAGAGAGAGAGAGAGAGAGAGGGGGGGGGGGGGGATACTTTTTCCCCCTTTTAAGTTGTTCATGATATATTTTTTTTTAAGTTGAACACAATTTTTGATAAGAAAATTTATAATCTCTTAAAATTTTTTGAACTCAACAAAATTCAGTAACAGCGGGCTAATATGCATATATGTTGCCAATAAATCAAAGAATCATTGCTTAGTTTTAAAGTTTAGGGAGTATTGAAGAGTATCCCATTATTAGTTGATTACAGGGAAAGTGCAATTGATTAACCCTTGATTTATTAGTGTTTGGCTCGCGCGTTCAAGTGCTCTAGTGTACTAGAGGCGACACGAATACTACATGTATCCTAAAATGACAACATGTTGACCAGGTGTTCCATCCAATACACATAAGCATTTACGTAAGCCTCATCCAATGTGTTGTCGTATCCAAATAGCATAGTATACGACTTATTGGCATTTACTATTTTGATGAGCAAAACTGCAGAAAGCTAGACTTATTCATTTTAGCTGAGTTCTAGAATCATGAGTTCATGTCAATTCCACACGGTTCATTGACTTTATACACGAATTAGTATTTGTGGCCTATAAATGAATCAGTTAGTCCATAATTGTTAGCAGTTTCGGTCTTTGAGTTCTCTGCAGAACAGCACCACAAAATTGCCAATTTTAGTTAGGCTTTGATACTGAAATTTTCACACCCAACCAAGACTTTTATTTTTGTGTTATGGTGGCCCAGTCAAGTGGGTGAGTGCGTGCTATGAAATTTTCCACGAAAAATTGGTCAACTTTTCAAGGGATACTTTTCTGTGCAGATTTGTTAAAAGTAGGTGGCGGCAATTAGAGTGTAAATTTTACTATTCTTTGTGATTTTTGGAAGACTTTTTTTTTTTTTTTTTTTTTTTTGTAAATTTCATTGTTGTATTTTTTGGTGTATTTGAGGTTTAAAATTTTAAGAGTGCCTTTGTGCTATCATTGTATCCTTTGTAATTATTAGTGCAATTTTCTTCTCGGAGTCACCCATGGAAGTAGGCCTAAACGACTAAACCACATAAGTCCTTGGTTCTCACTTGCGTGGGATTATGTTTATTTTTTTCATTCCCATCTTTCTCTAGTCCCCAATAATTTTAAACAATCAATCTTGTGAATGCTATCAAGAAGGCTCTTTTGTGCAGCAAACTTGTATTAGAGTCAAGGCTCTCTATCTAGGCATTTGAATCTAAAAGTTCACTTGGTGTGTAAAATACTAATGAATGTTTAAACCCTCAATTTTAAAAATACCAACACAATCTTATACACAAACAATGTATGTGCGAAATAATGAATAAAAGTTATACCCAAATTGGCAAAATACTCTAAGCCATAATTAATCACATAACACAACACAACAGTAACTAAAAGGTAAAGAGTAAGAAAGAGAGATGCAAACACAAAGATAATACTAACACATATTATCGAAAAGAAAACTGAAGAACTCGGCGAAAAACCATTTTGCCGCCCTCCAAGCAGTAAAATGATCAACTAGAAAATCAGTTGGGATACACGAATAACAATAGACCATTCAAGCCTAATCTACTTATGCACCTAAGTCCTCTAAGCTTCTTGCTCCAACAAGGTTAAGTCTAACCGTGCCTTCTCTAGTTTTTCGGACCCCGCAATAAGCTCATTGCATCAACCAAATGAATTTGTCCTCTCTGAACTGCTTCCCATGCACCAAATAACCTTCTCACTGATATGAGTATAGTGAGATAATGATTTGGCTAAAGATCCTCTCAAAGGTATGTCAATAGAGAGACTTAGAGTAGAGGAATTTAGAGAATCAAAAGTATAAGATTGCAGATGAATCAATCTTGTTGTTCTCTAGGGTTTTTCTCTTAAAATTCTCTCTAGAAACTCTCTATATTTTGTGAATATAACAATATATATAATAGGGTATAAGATAGAATGTGAAAAGGCATTTTTCTGCGAAATAGGGGAATCTGGTGAGTGACTTACAACTGGGATGAGTCGCGAGTTCTAGTCACCAAATAACTGAAAGGTCCAGACTATATTTTTTGTCTTGTAGTGCTCTAACTGTCGTGACCTTTCAACTTCCTACATGCTTCACACGTGTGGTACTTTGGCGAGTCATCAATCGTGAGACACTCGCGAGTTCCAGTCGCGAGAATGCTCTTGATTGCACACACACTTGAATTCTTCACACTCTCACACACACAAGCCTTACATGATTCCTACCTAAATACAAGATTTCTAATTGCTGAATTACAAGCAAATTTGACATGGAATAAAACCAACACATTGTTGAATAAATTCAACCTTACAGAATCTGTTCTCTTTGGAGATTTTGTTTTTGATTGGTTCGTAGATCTGATTGTTGGGAAGAAAATGTTGAGAAGTATGTTTAGAGCTTTTTGTTCAATTTTAACAAAATTAAGCTAAACTTATTAAATTAACCACTTATGAAAGGCATTGGATTCCCTGTTAACAAGGCACAACAACAAATCACAATATAATATAGAGTGCAAAAAAAATAAATAACATAATGATTTGTCGACGATGTAAAAAACTTAGCGATGAACCATAGGAGAAAGAAAAACACCTAGTGAATTCCTACCCACATAAAAATTTTATTGTTTACAATCAAAGTTTACAATAGAATAAACCCTACTTTTAAAGCAATCTCTTGTAGTTGTGACCCCACAAACTGCTCCAAGTTCCTTGAACTATTCTATCATGAAATTCTCCACGCAAACTCCGTCCATGACTCCAATTAAGGACTTCGTCAAAGATTTCTTCACAACTGATTGAGGTGGGATTTTGGACTTTAGATGCATGGCTCACACTTTCTCTCCTCTATTTGAGTTCATTGTAATAGGCCCTACTATATTTTTTCATGTGGGGCTCGAATTCCCACTTGATAGTCGACTTAGTGAGCCTTTAAGAGAATCAAAATTCTTGATTTTAAATCGATCAAGAGTCAACCAACAATTATATCTAGATCGATCAAGAGTAGAACAGGATGCAGTTGAAATTCCAAAGAATACAATAACAAGAGCTGACTCTTGTACATTGTCTTTCAATTGAAGTTTTACAATTTAAAGAAGCATTACATTGTCATGAACATGCCAACACTAACCTAATATATGTCATGTGAGCCATCTACAAAACCTTTGATAGTTAAGACTATGGTCTCTAATTCCAAAGTTGAGGTAGAAACATTTAATGGAACAAATAACATTGGCATGTGGCATACAAGTTTATGGGTGTCTTGATCTAACAAGAGTTGATAATTACTACACTATCGTATGGAAATGAAAAATATTATATTTGAATTTATTTGTCCAATGTCAAGGTGAACTATTTTTTTGAAGACAAGGAAGCATACAACGAAGGGCGTGGGGGTACAGAAACTTCAATAACTCCCTCAAGCATTTGTGTGACCTTTATCATGGAGGGTCTCTGTGAAGGATCTTCATGAATACACCAAATCGCCACAATCACAAGTCTTTCTAACCTCTTCATGTCATTCTTTGCCTCCTCATCATTTTCTATCAACTTTTCTAATCTTTTATCTTTGTAGCATTCATAAGCCCAATCTATCAATGCTTCCTCTTCTCCCAATGCAAATGTAACACTGGACTTGCAACAAATGATCTCAAGTAACATCACACCAAAACTATAAACATCAACCTTAACCGAAATGGATCCTTTCCTAAACCATTCAGGTGCAAAGTATCCAATTGTTCCTCTTATTCCTGTCCGAGCTGCTCGAGTTTGCTCTGCCAATAAAAGCTTTGCTAATCCAAAATCAGCAATCCTTGGAGTAAAGCACTCATCTAAGAGTATGTTTTGAGGCTTTATGTCACAGTGTATGATCTGAGTGCTGCACTCTTCATGCAAGTACATAAGGCCTCTTGATATTCCAAAAGCAATCTGCACTCTTTGGTCCCAATGAGGCCTTGAAATCCCAAAGAGAAAGGTGGCTAGAGAGCCATTACTCATATATTCATATACCAGAAGTCGGTGTTGCCCTTCATCACAATAACCACGCAACTGAACTAAATTCTTGTGATGAGTCTGACCAATCACACTCACTTCTGTTTTGAATTCCTTCTCACCTTCTTCTACCATTTTATCTAATTTCTTGACTGCAACAAATCTTTTAGAATCTGACGCAAGTACCCCTTTATAAACAGTTCCGAAAGCACCTTTACCCAATATTTGCTTGAATCCCCTGGTTGCTTCTTCAAGCTCTTTATATGTAAACCTTCTCACATTTGTTGCAAATGTGCTATCAATATTCCGTGGCAAATTTAGCTTTTTATGGTACAAGTAGATAATGGCCACAGAACTAGCTAAGAAGAAAAGGATATTGAGAAATGCAGAGCTGCCAAGGAGTACTGCCAAGAAAACTATCTGAGATTGGCCTTTCTTATCTATACCTATATTTTTAGGTACCTTGATGAGAGCTATGCTAATAGTATTTGGGCTTTTTCTTCCACTGGACAAAGGATACTGCTTCATCTTACATGTCTTGTCTTTATCGTCATAAACAGCTGCAACACACAAGCAATCATCTAGGCAATGTTGAATACAGCTTTCCTCGCAAACATCGGGTCCTTGAAGAAAGTCGTAATCCGAGGATAGCCAATCCATGTTTTCAAGCTTTACAAATTCTACAAGCTCCTTATTTACTTCCCATCCATTGTTGTCGCAGCTAGGCAGTGCAAAGTTTGGTACACACCCTGACCAATTGTAGGATTGGTCCAAGGAGGAAAATCCAGGAGGACATGAGCAAAATGCCGTCCCTCTTGAACCGTCAAAGGTAGTACAAATGCTGTTGGGGCCACAGAGCCCACCTTCAATATTGTCACCAGAAAGTACACTACAAATATCATCGGGAATGCTTTTCACTATAGTCCATGATGAAGAATAAGAACAGCTCACATACTCATCATTTGTGGTGTCCTTTTTGAAGTGTCTGTATAGTCTGAAACCTCCGTCATGATCAATCCTAGCCAAGTAGTAGAAATCTTCTTTTGAGCCTGGATATTCATTGGTAATTAGGTTGTGCACTCTGTTTGATTCTTTTGCGTCTTTGATGTACATGTTTCCGTCCTCAGTAAAGTTCAACTGTGATTCCCAGTTCAGTGTGCCGGTGGCAAAATAAGCCTTCTGAAGGGCTTCAGATGACAGAGATTTTGTCAGAGAATAAAGCACCAAATTGCCGTCAAGCTGTAAAGAAAGCTGGAAGCGCCCATCCGAATAATTTGTATCAGATTTACGAGACCTGAGTGCGGTGTCCATGTCCAATATTTGACCAGGCAAGATTGTATCTTTAGGCTCTTTGAAGCTTTCCCATATAGGATTATACCGCTCATCTAAAATCACCAAGTTCCCATTGTCCAGTATAGCCGCACAACTGGGTTTGGAATTCCTTGGAGCTGGAGCCTTCCATAACTCATTGTCTTCATGGTCATAGAGAGCAAACTCATTGTTGCTAGACAGCCTAAGTTCAGAGTTTTCTGGTGCTGGTTTAGTCCCATTTGCATACCAAACTATAGTTGGTTCTTTTGTTTTGTAAAACCAAACTGCAAGCAAGAATTGATTTTCTTCCCCACTTTCAAGAGGATGGAATCCGAAGGCAAATTCTCCTGATCTCGACGAGATTCGATTACTGTTTGGCTCTGCAACTAAAGGATTGTCCAACCTTATGTTACAGCCTTCTTCGGTGTAGCTGAAAACAGTGGGAAGGAGAGGGAGAAGCAAAAGCAAGAGACAACAAATATGAGGAAGTGTTGAAGTAGCCATTGCTGCAATGTTTATGGCTTAATAGGCCTATGGGTTTATGAGTTAAAAAGAACCCAGGGCAACCTTTATATAGAAGAAAACGTCTAATGGGTTTAAACACGCTTTTCTAAGCAGTTGTTCAAGTCTTGTGATTGAAATTTCTAAGAACCACTGTCATTTGTCATGGTCATAGATATATTAATAAACTAATAATATATTGCTTGGAAAACGACTAACTAAAGACGACAGAGTATTTATTCTTAAAAAAAATATTAATAATAAAAAAAAAACTACCGAGTATGTTTTTTTATTTGTTCGACTAGCGTCTAAAAGCATGAATACTTCAACTATTAGCAACATCTGCATTGCACGGGTAATAATAGATTTTGTTAATGAAATTTATTGTGAGATTCACAATTCTTGTGAGAGGGAAGGGTATGTATTTATGATATTATTGGAATATTTAATAATTTTTCATATTGCACATGTATCCAATGTGAACTTTTGAATACCTTAAATTAAGGTCTTCTTAATTAGCTGTTACTAGTCGCAGACCTGCATGATGCGTGGAAAAATTCGATATGATTATTTTTTATTGGATAATTATTGAATTAATATATTAGATTATATATTTTTAAAAGTTCAATATGTTTTATTTGAAATAATGTATTATGTATAGTGAGATATGTATGAAAATATAATGCAATAATTTTTTTTTTAAATTGATAGTGTGAGAACTGAGAACTATTAGACCAAGCTGTAATTATGTATACACTTTTTTTTTTTTTTACCATACAGATGTATGTGATTCAACTCTTATAAGTATATTTTTCTCCAAAACATAGATCCACATCTTTTTCTTCCTCACAATTGAAACTAAATGAAAAAGTAAATAAAGATAAGTATGCAATTGATCATTATCAATAAATCATATATCATAAATTGGAAATATAAAATAAAATAAAATGCAAAAAGAAAAAATTCCTTAAGTATCTATACATAAAAAAATTAATAGCACAATGATTCTCTAGAGTAAATTATATTTTATTTTATTCTCTTTTTGACATTTTCAATAAAGATGATTAACTAAGCAAAGTAAAAGTTAATCAAAAAGGTTCAAATTAACCAAAAATTTGATGCTGGGGATGCTAATTATTTGTAATAAAATGACTAAAATAAAAATAAAAAAGTCAAGAAACTTAGAGCAAAATAGTTTCTACACAAAATTCCAATAGAAGGGAGACTAATAGGTCCTCCACTTTCTTCAAGACATAGGGGAATGTAAAAGACCATACATCATTTACCTACCCTTTTCTCTTTCTCAAATTCACATTACCAAAGAAGTATATGAAGCTAAAAACATTTTGAATACATCTCTATTTAGTGGAAGTCCATTCAAATTCGTAATCATATATAAACTCAAAATTCTATTTTTTTTTTTTTAAAAACTACATATTAACCCAAACCAAAATTTAACCAAAGTTATAAGAGTGATTTGTGATGGGAAATTTAAAAAATAAAACACAAAAAAAAAATTAAATAAATAAACCATCAACCTAAATTAGAGGTTATAAGAAAGAACAAAAATCGAGAGAGAGAGAGAGAGAGAGAGAGAGAGAGAGAGAGAGTACTCACAGTTTTTATGTGGAAAAAATATGTATTGAATGGAGTAAATGGTATCAAATTTATACAAAATAAGATGGGGAGAAGAAGAGTAAAATTATAAGAAAGAGGAAATGATGAAGGAAGTTTGATGGTAAAGTAAAGAGTAGTAGGGAGATAAAGAGGCAAAGAGAGAAGAGAAACGTTGGAGGAAGAGAAAAATAGTTTTTTTTTTTTTAGAATAGGAAGATGGAAAGTTTAAATATTCATTTTTGACAATTACTTGAAATTAGAAAGAAGAAAAAAAAAAGTTGAAATCAATTTAGGTAGTTGAATATAATCAAACATTTGCATCTAATAAATAGTAACGTTTGTAACGAATAGTCAAACATGTGCATATATTCACTAAAAAGATAATAAATTATTCAATTTTAAAAATTACTCAAAATTGGAAAGAAGAAAATGAAAATTTGAAATCAATTTGGGTAGCTGAATAGTCAACTATTTGCAAACAAGGGAATACTAACATGTTGAGTAGTAATGGATTGCATTATCAGGTTTGTCTATGAACTATATTTTAATTGTTTTCTATAAAATAAAATAGAAAAATCATAAAGGATATATATATATATATATTTTTTAAGTAGGACATGACTAATGAGGTGGCTCAACAGAAGTATAGCAATATTAAATTTTACGCCTCAACTTTTAGACATATAAGATAGATATAGATATAGATTATTATTTAGAAAAATTTTACTCCTTATGACATTTTGTATGATAATTGGAATTTTATTTTTTTAGATCTAACAATATAATATCTTATTAAATAATGTTATGTGAAATTATCCAAAACTTTAAACTTATATAATATTTAATATGAATGAATTAATTCATACAGCTGAAATGGAAAGAATCTTTAGTCATTTAGTTTATGTTTTCCTTGATATTAAGTATTAACATTAAGATATGTACTTAAAATAGTTATTTATTTTAAGCAGGAGTTTTTTTTTTTGCAGGAGTTTTTTTTTTTGGGAATAAAGAGTAAGAGTAGTTAAAGTATTAATATTGTATCAAATCAGATTTTAAAACTTTTGACGAATTTCTGTGTACGGATTGCATAGTATATGGAGCTAGGCATTTTCTTATATGATGCACGAAAACCGTAGAAAGCCTGAAGTTTTTCATTTGATTTCAGGAGGATCATGGCAAATGCACACGGTTCATTGACTTTTTTAGCTGAAAGTGCTAAAAGTATGTTTAGCTAACAAATGAGCTGGCCTATTTCCTACCCTTCTTACATGATAAAAAACAAGTCTATGAATATCATGTAAAGATGAAAGAACTCCATATATTACTGGGGCCACAAATGCAGGGGCTGAGTCTTCTCAGCCAAAGCCTGGGACCGTTTCAACTTGCAAAGTTATTTCTTGATGCAGATGAGTTTATAAATAAAAACAACAACAAAGTTTTTAATCCCAAAATTTAAGGTCTGCTATGAATCCTCTACCGATTAGATTAAGTCTGTTACATGAACTCTTTTCCTCCATTCTATCACTATTTGAAAATAAATCCCTCGTTAAAACCTTGTCCACTTTCGAAACTTCTTTACAGACAAAACTTGACTTCAAATCCCTCACTTATTGTTTTTTTTTTCCCCAAAAAAAATTTCCCATGCATTAGGGTACTCTGGAACTTTAGCTTGGGTTGTATTTGGTGACCATCAGGTAAGTTTCTTGGTACTGTCAAGGATTAATGTAGATGTTGGCTGAGTAATTTAGAAAAGTTAGCAACAGATATTGATAAACAGATTTCTAAAAATATACTAAATATCCTTAATATCATGTAAAATTGTAAATATTCATCAAGCCTTTCAAGAACACTTAAAAATTAGTAATAGAAATATTTTTTATATCTGAATGATGAAGATCCCTCCATTCCTTCAAAAAAAATATCGAAACTTTGGATTGTGTTTATGTGTGTAAAGATCTTTTTGCCACATGAATCACAATTGATTATTCTTATTCTTATATTATGTTCTTGAGGATTATCGCCTGATCCTGTGTAAATTGTGCAGTTATGAGACTGGAACAGTCACCCACGTTTTCTGGATATGTCAGTGTGTTACTGATGTTTGGAGTGTATCAATCGACAGTACATTTCCCCGGTGGTTTTTGAATACAGACAAAATTCCTAGAGGCAATAGATTTTACAATGCGGAACCAGGATGATACGAACAAAGCTTTGATTTTGTAGATTGTAGTTTTGACTCTTTGCATCTGTATGCAGAAGGGGTTTTCCCTTTCCTGTTGTTCTATTAAGGGTTTTGCTTATAACCAAAACAAGCCTACATTTACTTATCACTAAGGTGCAACAAAAAAGGTCCAAATTAAATTACTAGTTAAGACACATTACGAGAAAACCTAGATAGGACTAGAAAGTGAGCAACTAATGAATGTCAACCAGAAGTTGATAACTTGTGTGCCTGCACCAAGTTACCCGACCAATCAGCTACATAATCAATTAGGTTGAACCAAACGTGCACAAGAATTTCCTGCTTCTACATGGTTTGTAGACAACTTTACAGCCAGCTTTTGAAGAGGCAGATTCCTAAACTCTAATTTACGACACTTTGCTTGCGCAGATGATTAGCGCAGAAGACAATTATCATCACATCCAGGTTTGACCTCTCTAACAACATAATCAACAAGGATACAGAACAATTCGAGCAAATTTACAACTAATCAAATTCTTGGAGTCTCCATAGCCTCTTGTTGGACAAACACCATATCCCCTACTCCCTCTACTATAATCTTTGCTCATATATGGTCCTTTCTAGTTAACATAACAATCAAATTACTACCAAGTTTAAGTTGGATTATAAGCTATATAATCTAATGAATGAAGAGGTTTGAACACGTTCATCATCCTTTCACCCCACAGGTACGAAAGGCCCACGACCATGAGATCCAATCCATTTTTTTTTAATATAAAACTATGAAAATTTATCGCCAGTATGCAGTGCCATTAAAGTATTTGTGCAGATATAAATCAAGCAAGAATGCAAGACCGTCAGAACTCAGAACTTTAAACAACAATTGAGACATGCATTAAAGTATACACCTGTAGTCCGGTACTTAGTCAAGAATAATATCACAGATGTTTCCGCATTAAAGCATCTATAAAACACAAGCACCCAGAGAACACAAATCAAGCCCAAAAGCCAATAAGTTAATAAATTTTTACTATTCTCATTTTTCTCACCAAGGGTGCCAAGAAAGATAGTGGGGTTCTCACAGTATACCTCCATTATAGCTTCCCAGACCTTGAGTTAAAAACCTGCCCATCCAGCAGGTTGAGAAGTTGGCTTGGTCTCTGTAACTTTTGCCTCCCCAAAACGCTGAGCATTATTTCCATCACTGATGGGTTTTGATATCTGAGGGCTATTACTGGGGGCAGCTGAGAAACTCTCTGTTCCAAAACCCCATGAATCAAAACCAGTGTTTACTTGAGCAGCCTGCTTAGTTTGTTGACCATTTCTTGTCCTAACAGATTTGGAAGGGTGCTCTTTAGAAAGAGGTTTCTGTGGCTTAGGTTCCTCAGCAAATGCTTGCCATTGCTTTGGCTCCGGGCTCACACTATTCCTGTCAGATTTTTCTTGCTGTGGTTCCCAAATTGTTCCTTCAATCTTGTCCTTTTGCTGAAAAAAGAATAAATTCTATCAATAACAGAGATGATGGAGACAAAATAATCAAATTCTGATAGTTTAAAGCAAAGAAAATTATACCAAAGGAGTTGCAGGAGAGATTTGAATTTTTGAAACATTTTTATTTGGTGATGGATTTCTAGCAGCAAGTGCTTGCTTGAGCTCTTGAATCTCCTGTCTTTGAGATCGACAAATGGCAGATAGCTTTTCAAATTTTGAAGTTATTTCAGCCTTCTCCAAGTTTCTTTGCTTCAGCTGCCCCTTCAGCCTCGCTACTTCAGCCTCTAATGCTTCCTCCTTTTCTGAATTACTATTACTAACTGTGGAGCCAAACTTCTCAGTAGCAAATTCAGCAACAAAAGTGTTAAAAGTGTCATCTTGAAAAGTAGCTGTAGTCTCAACTTTTGATGGTTTTGGCCTATGTGTGCCACGGTCTGTATCCTTCTGGGAAAATGTCATCTCAAAGTCCTTGGAAGAGCCATCCTCAGACTTTTGTGATTTACCATGTGTATTTTTTCGAACAGTATAAGTTTGTATGTCTGCCTCTTTTGCAGGGCTAGTATTCCTAGGTAAAGGAAGATTCTCAGGACGAAATTGATCATGTTTTGATATACCATGGGCAGTAGGTTCTTCATCAAATTTGGGTCTTGTCATGTCCTCAGGAACAACTGAATCTGTTGCATGCAGACTGGACCAGAAAGCACCAAGCTGCCCCCCACCTCCCCCTGCCCTAGAAGAAGGTTGTGATGTGTTCCTAGTTTGTTCTACAGATGAAGGTGGGGGTGGTGGACTTCTGCGAGGCACTGGATGTGCCTTATATGCAGGCTTCGGAATACCTGTTACATCAGCCTCACTTCAATTGAAAGCAAATCTCAAATATTTGTGGCCTTTCTTAATATCAATTTACAGTTATCCAAAATTAAATCTGCTCCAACAAAATCCATGTCAAGAATTTATGAAATGTTAAGTTCTCTTCATTTCAACCAGGTTTAACACTAAGCTAGAAGGTCAAATTTAATAATTCAAACAGAAAGAAAAATGAGTTTTTGTAGCAAGTACACCTTTGATGTCCTCACCTTCATGAATGTCTGTGGATTTCATTTCAGGTGGCCTATCAGGTAAAGACTTCTGAAGATTAGCAGGTAACTGCTCATTAACACGAAACCACACCTGCCAACATTGTAAAAAATCCCAGCATCAGTTAGTAGAATGTTTATTCTTCACCTAAGATTGCTAGGACAAGATGATCTAAAACTAACCTAAATTCATGGAGATGAATGGCCAATCAAGCAAAGCGCTTGCCTGCGTGATGTCTGGTCTGTCATCTGGTGAAGATTGAAGCATCTCTTTGATCAGGTCTGTAACCGAGGAGCCATATTTAGGTAACTCTGGAATGCGATAATTCCCATTTAAAATTTGAAGCTTTGATTCTCCATCAAATGCACTTTTGAAGTAGCAAATCCGATAGAGGAGGCAACCCAGAGCCTGCAGATTGACAGAGTAATGTCAGTTCCTAATTGCACATTTGATTAGATTATTTGACTGTTTCTGCATTTCACTCTGAATTACAAGGTTCAGCTTGACTTACCCATATGTCCACCTTCTCATTTATAAGTTCTCTCCGAAAGAGATCCCACATCTAGGTAAAGGGGGAAAACAAAAATCAAATTACTTTAGCATTAAAATCAAAAATTTAACATCGTAAGAGTGAACTGTGAAGTTCAATGTTCAACCTCGGGTGCCCTATAAGCAGGTGTCGTGTGCTTCCTGATATTATCTTCTTCAATGCCCATTTCTTCAGGCTTCTCAAAACGCTTATGATTGGTAGAGGTGCTGCCAAAATCGCACAACTTCCATACTCCATCAGATCCCAGCAAAAGATTCTCAGCTTTCAAGTCTCTGAAAATGAGAGGAAGAAATAACAATAAATCATAAATATTTCTTAGCAAGCAAAAACAAAAGGAAACTAATAAGTCTCTTCAAATAAATTAAAGGCAACGGGTGCCACAATGTAATCACAAAAGGAAAAAATGGGGATTGGGAAAAACTATATTCATCAATACCTTCAAGCAACCATTTTTTAACCATTTTAAGATAATGCAAAAATGGTAAAGGTTAATCTTAAAATTTTTTAAATATATGATTTCCAACAACAATAACAAAGCCTTAGTTTCAAAATTTTATGAAGTATGCTTTCAAGAGTTATTTTTTTGGGAGGGGTGGGATAATGTATAAAAGGAGAAGATTCCAGACTTACAGCCACCTTGTTAGCATCTATACCTGTGGGCAATGGGTGGGGACTGGCAGTGCATGGCAAAAACAGCATTACAGACATCCCTGAAGATTGAGAGGACCTGTTTCTCATCAAAAAATCCGGATCCTCTGCTTTCTAGCACATTAACCAGAGATTTCTCACAGAATTCCATGACAAGGAATGCTTCTTTAGTTCGTCCCATATCCAAGATGGTATGGGCATAGAGTGTGACAACATTAGGATGTCCCTTAAGTGACTTCAACACTGAGATCTCCTTCATCACCAATTCCTCTAATTCCTCATCATTAAATATAATGTGCTTTAAAGCATACTGCTTTGACACATTCACAAGGTCCCGAGCTAAGTATACACAGGAGAAACCTCCCTCCGCAATGGCATTTCGGACATTAATTTTAAGATTTCCAACATCAAGTGAACGGCCTTCAAGCCCCACAGGTTCTTTTTGCATAAATGGTTTGAACCTCCACATGATTGACAAAAAAAGGCACTGCGAACGCAATCAAATACATTACTAATACCGCATTGGAAATACAAAGCACACAAATCTGCACATCGAGTCACTGTAAAATAAATAGCATCAATCTAATCTAAAGAATTCAGCAATAAAGAACAGTACAAGAAAGATCTTTTTATCAACCTTAAAAGATCCAAAATTCACAATCTAAAACCCAAAATCATTGAGCGAGTAGATCTGAATAATGCAATAAATCCTTAGATACAGAAATTCAAGATCTGGGTCAAATTCCAGGACCTGGTCTTTCCACATAGAACCTAAAAATTCAATCTTTACATACTATTTTCATCTGAAATCCAAACAGCAAAATCAACCAATAATTCGAGCTCAAAGCAAACCAGAATGTACGAGACAAAACGAGTTCAAAATCCAGCACAAGCTAACAATTTGAGCTAGAAATTTAAGCAAATTGAAGGAAACAAATTCCATCCTAAAAATTCTGGCCAATACATCATTCATTTTCGTACTGTTTCTCGGCAACCAAACAGATTCTCCCGAATGAATCAAAGAAATGTAATAGAGCTCAAATTCCAGCACAAGTTAACAAATTGAAAACTTCAACAATAAAACCGATTCAATATAAACTCATTTATTATCCAACGATTTCTCAACAACCAAACAGACTCTGAACGAGTCCAAAAGAAATCCAATCGAGCTCAAAATTCCACCACAAAGCTAACGAATTGAGCTATAGAATTTCAAACCAATTCAAATAAACATAAAAAAAAATTAAAAAAAAAAAACTCAAACCAAAGCATATTGAATTCAAACAATATCTCCAAATACAGAATCCGAGTGAATCTATAGAAGAAAAAAAAATGCAATGAAAATGAAAAGGCCATAGAAGATCGTACCTTGCAGAATCGGATATGAGTCTCTGAGAAATAGCTTGTTGTGGAAGCTGATTCAGAATCCGATGCAGAAAGTACAAAAGCAATTGAAGCTTTGTGGTTTTTGAGATCTGATACCGTAAAAAGAAAGTTCAAAAACCAAACCAAATCTCTCTCAGCTTTTTCTGATTTCGCACAGAGAGAAAGAGAGACGAGACGCGTTTAATAACAAAGAGCGAGAGAGGAAGAGAGGGGGAGATATTTATATAGAGAGAGAGGAATGATTGACTGTGGTCGTGATTTTTTTAATTACTAGGAGAGAAAGCGATCTGGGCCGTTCGTTAATGTGGGGACCATTGATCAAACGGTTGTGAATTTTTTGATTATTTTTTTGTACTGTTTGATTGCATGGGTGTGGGCCCGTGCTTTCGGTGGTAATTGGAGTAACTTGTACATGAACGTGACTTTCCCTCTGTGGGGAAAGGTGAAATGTTTTTTGTACTCGCGAGAGTTTGGTAGGTTGGTACTCGCTCGATCTGGACGACACGTGGCAAAATTCTATTGGTGGGTTTGTGGACCCTACCAGAATTTTGGTGGACATGTTGGATGCAATGTGGCCTTAATATAGTAGTATTATTATTGGACTATTTATTAAGGCCGGCAGTGAGTGCTTTGTTAGGTTTAAATATTATTTATTTTTTATTAAAAAAAAAATTAAAGGTTGAATTTATTATTGTGTTACTTACTTCAATTCTATTTTAATTTCTTAATTATGACTAGAAGGAGATGATTATTAATAAAGAATGGTAATAATAACTAATATAATAAGACTAAAAAAAATGATTTTGTGTAGAATTGCTATTTGAGTTTTTTAATGATTTATGTAATGCTTGCAAGTGAGAATGATTAAATTTTTATTTAAATAGATAGTTATAGAAGAAATTAAATTAGTAATGATGTTCAACTACCAAGTACCAACTACAGAATGATTGAAGGAATAGATTAATAAATAGTTACATTATTATTATTAGAGAGATACTACGTCTACAACAGTTTTACAACATTTTTACAACAAATCATAGGTGGTTAATTGTTATTAAAGGAATAGATTAATAAATAGTTACATTATTATCATTCTTATTATTATGGTGGGTATTTTTTTTTTTTTTTTGAGAAACATTATGGTGGGTATTTAATTTTAAATTAATATTTATTGCTTTGTGTTTCCGGAACTTCATAGTGTGCTGTTGACTTGTTGTCAAATTGTGAAATTGTGATAATGACAACGTGGGGAGATAGATAGCGATAAGAATTGATAGGATGGTTGTGTTACATCCACTCCTTCTAACCTTATTTTGTATTTTGTATTTTTTAGCTTAATACAATTTCATTTCATTATTGAAGAGAATGCAAAGGCCAACAAAAATTGGCTAAGTTGCAGAGAGTAAGTTGAAAAGAAATCTTATTGAACAACCGGGCTCCCTCTTGAATCCCCTACACTAGGGGACCAATGCAATAACCTCAAGCTCCTTCTTCCTTGACCACCTTAAACACTATACTCTAATTGCCTTCCACCACAACTTGAATAGGCTCCAATTTCTTTCGTTTGTACGACACTCCCAACTTGCTCTAAAACTCGTCATGAATAATTATTTCCACTCAGAACATAACATAACTTATATTTAGTACTCTAGAACATTTAGACTTACTGTGATGGTAACTTGTATCTAATTTTTTATCACGTGTCAACATTGTAATGAGTCCAAAGAATTTGAGACACTAAACCCAAGTTCTACTCCAAATGTTTGGTCCTAGAGTTCCATCTATGCTCCACATGTACCTAAAAAGTAAATACTATCTTTATAACATTTTTAAATTTATTACTTTTTTTTTTTAATAAAAGATCTCATATTTTATTTGCAATCATTTATGCCTTTTAAACCACATTGGTCTTGGCATACTTCTACTTCTACTTCTACTTCTATATATGATTTTTAAATGATTTTTAATCGGCTGCAAAAACATTTAGTTATATCATTGGTATATGAAAAAAATAAAAAAGGAGCATAATAGGGTCGTCAATTTGGAGGTATATCATTAGTATATGGGGAAAAAAAAAGGAGCATAATAATAAGGTCGTCAGTTTGGGGTTTTCACCGTTGGAGTTTTTTTGTGTTCTTAGCCCTAGCTCAACTAAATTGGGGATTTGTGATTTGATCGAGAGACATAGAGGGATAATTTGGTCTTTATGTGATGTTATTCCTACACCATGTGTTCAACATTTTTATAAAGAAAATGATTTAGTCCAAGCTAGATCATGTTATGTTTTCCTTTCTCCAAGGAAAAAACAAAATAAAACAAAACACCACATCAAGTCATCAACATTCTATTACGTCACATAAGATAAAAATTAACAAAAGTAAACACAATTATATAAAGTAGAATATTTACAAAAATGCGTTCTAGTTATCGCAACTAATAAAGGGGCGTTTGGATCATCAGTTTTCATAATTCATAACTCTGTTTTCATAACTCCTAACTCAAAAATGGTGGGATCCATAGCAGAAACTTTGTTTGGGAGCAAGATAACTTAGGCCCTGTTTGGATCAAAAATTTTGCTCACTCAATTTCCATCACTCATCACTCTTCACTCATCACTCATCACTCATCACTTAAAAATACTATACCTGTTTGGCACCATCACTCAGTTTTCATCACTCATATTTTTCAAATTTGTTCCTTTTTTTGTGCAACTTTTTCACACTGTTTGGATCTTTTTTTTTTTTTTTTTTCTTCAGTAGCAGATCATGAAGGAAAAAAAATTTTGTTTTAAACCACATTAAGTGAACCCAGAGAAAAAAAAAAAAAAAAAAAAGAAAAAAGAAAACCGACGTTACTTCAGCTGGTAAAAGTTCTACTTCTACATGTGTGTTTAATTACAAAAATGCCATTTTATGAGTTATGGCTGAAAAAATCAAAATGTTAGTTTTCAGTTTATATAACTCAAAAACTAAAAATCAAAGAATTGAGTGATGGAAACAAGTTATGGAAATTGAGTTATCTTGCTCCCAAAAAAAGTTTCTGCTATGGTCCCACTATTTTTGAGTTATGAGTTATGGAAACAGAGTTATGAGTTATTGATAATCCAAACCCCCCCTCAACTAAACTTGGGGATTTTTGAGTTATGAGTTATGAGGGAAATTTGAAAACACATTTTATGTAATGTTTTCAGTTTCATAACTCCATTTTTATAATTAAACAACATTGGGGGCCCACAGCCGCAACTTTTGACCAGCTGACTTTTTTTTTTTTTTTTTTTTTTTTTTTTTTTTCTGGTTGGTCTTAACGTTGGTTTTTTTTTTTTTTTATTATGGGTTCAAATGATTTACGTTACAGAATTTTTTTTTTCCTTCACTGGGTTTGGGTGATCTCTACTTAAGAAAAAAAAAATATCCAAACAATGTGAAAAAGCTGCATAGATTTTCAGAAATGGGACCCACATTCTATAGTGTGAAATATGAGTTATGAAAAATTAAACGGGTATAGTAAAGTGAAATTATATGAAGAGTGAAGAGTATTTACAAATGAGTGATGGAAATTGAGTGAGTTTTTGATCAAAACTAATAAGCTTTATTATTATTGAATAAGAGATATAAATTTTTTTTTTTTTTTTTTTAAAAGAGTTCAATTCGGCAGACATGAATAACCAAATGGAACCTTAAATAGAAACTTACTATCCATTAAAAAGAAGGTTTTACTTAATGGACAAAAATAATATTTTAAGCAAGTCTATTCTCAACTTATTCTAATTTTAGTCTCTCTTCCACCTTTTTTTTTAATTTATTTTTTTATTTTTATACCATTCAAAGGGAGAAGAAGGTTACAAAAAGTCTCTCTTCTACCTAACTAGCAACTTATCTTTCCTTAAAAAAAAAAAAAACTAGCAACCCGAAAATTTAGGGATGTTTGGTAGTGTTGTTTAACCACGGTTTTTGTTGTTTGATTGTGTGTTTGGATACCGTATATTTTGCTAAAAACTAAAAACACTATAACAAAATAATTTTTAAATGTATGAATAGTACCGTGTGACTCATTTTTAATTAAATTTTTGTTGAAAAATGAAGTTTATAAGTCCCATAAATAGTACACAGGACCTACTAAAAAAGCTAAAAACTAGCTGAAACATGCTTTTTACAAAAAAAAAATAAAAAAACGCAGACACAGACGCAAACGTAGCTGCTGCCTTATCATTAAATGGGTACTAAATAACATAGTACATATTTCATAATACTTTTTTACCCACGCTTATTTCCACAACATTTAAACAGAATAACGTTACTAAACAGTCCTTCCAAAAGGAAAAAAATAAAAATAAAAATAAAAAACTTTGAAAATCTATTTAATTATTATTATTATTATTTTGGTTTGTCTTTTCTCTGTAATAACGACTGGTTAATGGTTTATACAGTTTTCTCGAGTCTCTCATAAATCCATAAACCCTAGCTCCCTCTCAAAACACCCAGACCTCTGTGTCTGTTGCGCGCAATGGAGAACCAAGAAGACCCAGCCCCAAAACCCAAGGACCAACCTCTCTGCGAGGAGTGCAAGCAAAACCCATCAAAGTACAAGTGCCCAGGTTGCTCTGTACGCTCTTGTGGCCTCTCATGCGTCAAGGCTCACAAGCAACGCACTGGTTGTACGGGCAAGAGGAACCAGACCCAGTTCGTCCCTCTCTCACAGTTCGATGATAATCTCCTCATCTCTGGTACGCTTTTTTTCTCGTGAATCCAGACACCCTTTTAGCTGGTTTTGAAGCTATACTCGTTTTCAATGCTGGTAGATTTTCATATGGTTGAGAAAGTTTCTGTTTTGAAATTTTGATATTTCTATTTCAATTTCATTACCCTGTTTTACTTTCTTGAAATTGGTTTTACCTTGTGAATTTAGAGACCCTTTTGGCTGATTTAGAGTTCTATACTGGTAGATTATCATATTTTTAAGTTTTACTGTTTGAATTTGATTTTACCTGATGAATTCAAACACCCTTTTAGCTGGTTTTTGAAGCTCTCTTATTAGTGTTCTATACTGCTAGTTTGTCATATGCTTGAGAAAGTTTCTGTTTTGAAAATTTCTGTTTTGAAAATTTAATTCAATTTCAATGTTCTGTTTTACCTTTTTTTGAATTTGATTTTACCTCATGAATTTGGAGACCCTTTTAGCTGATTTTTAAGCTCATTCATTAACAATATCCTTTTTATGCTTCCTTGTCAGAGTTCTATTCTATGAGATTATCATATTCTTGAGAAAGTTCCTATTTTTAAGTTTTAGTTTTTGAATTTGATTTTATCTGAAGAATTCAAATACCCTTTTCACGGTTCCTTATTAGTGTTCTGTGCTGGTAGATTGTTATATGCTTGAGGAAGTTTCTATTTTGAATCTCATTACCAAGTTCTACTTTTCTGAATTTGATTTTACCTTGTGGATTCAGACACCCATTTACCTGGTTTTGAAGCTCTCTCATTATCAATACCCTTTTCAGGGTTCCTTGTTAGAGTTCTATACTGGTTGATTATCATATGCTTGAGAAAGTTTCTATCTTTCAATTTCAATTTCAATTTCAATTCCCTGTTTTGCTTTTTGTGAATTTGATTTTATCTCATCAATTCAGAGACCCTTTGGCCTGGTTTTCAATCTCTCTCATTATCGTTATCATTACCCTTTTCAGGGTTCCTTATTTGAGTTCTATTCTGGTGGGTTATCATTTGCTTCAGAAAGTTTCTATCTTAAAATTTCAATTTTAATTTCGATACCAACTTTTACTTTTTGAATTTGATTTTATCTTTTTAATGTGAATTGTAATTAGCTTGAGAGGAATTTGCAATTTTTGTTTTTGAAATTTCATTACCTTTATTGCAATTATGGACTTCTTTTCTCCTGCTTGATGAAATTTACTCTATGGTTATTTTAATCACATTTTCTATTCTAGTATATTATCGTATGCTTGAGAAAGTTTCTACTTTGAAATTTTAATTTAGATACCTTGTTTTACTTTTTTGAATTTGTTTTCCCTTTTCATGCGAATTTATAATCAGCTAAAGAGGAAATTTGCTATTTTTCTTTGAAATTTCACTACCTATATCACAATTTGGACTTCTTTTCTCATATGAGTGGATTATAATCTGCTTGATAAATATTTCTCTTTGGTTTCTTTTAGTCAAAATTATGATGACCTTTATGTGGCTGTGAAGATTTAAGTACATGTAGAATTTAATATTCTTGAGGAATTTTGTTCTTTTGGTGTGAGATTTGATTAGGATAACTTATCTCTCTTACTCTTTTTATATATGTTATAATTTGCTTGATTAAGTTATGCTATTTTGTTTTCATGTCTAAACCAAAACTCTTCTGTTTGGAACATTCTGTGTGTAGATTATAATTTGCTAGAGGAAGTGAAGAGGGTTTCCGAATCTGCTCAGAGAATGAGAAGTAAAGTGTGCGGTTATTCTCATTATAAATTACCCTATCACCTAAAAGGTCTCCGGAAAGCTGCTGCGAGTCGGAAGACAAAACTCCTATTTCTCCCTAGTGGAATGTCAAAGAGGGAGAAAAATCAAACTCGATACAACAATAGGTTACTATTAGTTCCCTTGGACTTCATTGTTGTGGATTCGATTATAAATTATTGGTTATTTATTTTACTTGTGATTTACCATAGGATACCTCATTGTGATATCTTTTCTCTTTTCCCCCTTGACATATTTAATGCGTTCAACTTATATGCTTCTTGCTATCTATAAGAAATTGGTTAATAACTCAGTCATGGCCTCTTTCTCTCTATGGTGGTATTTTTTCAAAGATGAATATTTGTAAATCTCTGCATAATGGTACTGGAAATGAACTAAGATTCTCTGTTGCGCTGGTGGGTGTTTTTTTAATCAGATTTTGTAATTCATCTTAATGATTGTTTCAGGAAGAAAACCATTGAGTGGACCATTGAGTGGCATTTTCACTCAACAGATGTTGTTTTACATGACCATGGGTAAGCTATCTTACCTACTCTTATCCATGGATAACTAATTATTCTTGTTAATTCTTATCCTTCTGTTAGCATGAGTCAATTGGTTTGTGACTTCATAGATCAATAATGTGTATTTTGTTTGAAGAACTGATGCAATTTTGTTATTCAGATTAAATGAAAATATGAACCTTTCCTCCGCTATTGAGAATCATCTAAAACCTGGCCCTTGGAATCACAAGCTAAGACAATTCTGTAAGGAACAGCTGGACTGTCTCAAGTTTTTCATTTGTAAATATCCTAAGGTTTCTTTCTTATCCTTTGATGGTGGTATTGTTGATTACTTCATCATGGTTATCTAAGAGCATTTTCAGTCCTGAGAATGGTTTGCCAGTTTTGTTCTCAAAGTGGTCAAATTTTGGACCCCTAATCATCAACTGGTCCTTGGTCTTAAAGGAACAATTTGGCTGTGTTCAAATTGAGTTTGTCTGAGAAGGCCAGCTTTGGTTGTGTTGGTGCCCTTGTCATTGTTTAGGGACTTGAACTGAACTCTTTTCATTTTGACAATCTAAGTGTTATATTTTGAAAAACATTTTGAGCATTTTTGGAGGTTTCCTGTGTACATGGGCTTGCACTTGCGCATGGCAACCTAAGACTTGTTTATCCTGATTAACAATTGTCTTGTTCATCTTCATTTACCTAGCTGGTATTTTCTATCTAGACAAGACCTGACATGAATATATATGTTTTGCAGGGTCCTAGGTCACCTTTCCGTGAGTTGGATGTAAAGGCCCCAATAAGGCTACAACTATCCAATTTAGTTATATTGGAGTATCCTGTAATATATGTCTTTCTCCCTTCACACAAATTTGATTTTGAAGTCGTTAAAGAAGCCAATCCTTTTACTCATAAAACAAAGTTTAACGATTCTGGAAGCAACCCAAGCCCAATCCCAGAAGGTGTCCCTTTCAAGGAGGAGGAAATAGAAGATGACAACAGCTCTTCAGATCCTCATGTTTTTGATCTCATGAAACATGTGAATTCAAGCCCAATGCATCGATTCCCTCATCGGAACAAGCTGTCTGAGAAAGTGATAAACAACTCATCAGAGAGGTCATTGTTGTCAAGAGTGGAAACAGGCAACTGTCCACATTTTGGCTCTGCCGAGGAACCAGGAGTTTCTGAAATTAGGGAGTTCGATTTTGATCAGGGCTTAATAGATGCGTACTCAGATCTAATTGCAGAAAACAATCCTGATGACTTCCTTGATTTGGAAGGTGTATTTACTGATGAAGTAATTGCGGAAGAAATAAGGAATTTCTCAGAAGAGCAGGGAGTCTTCTCAGCAAAGGAGGAATTAGAGGAAGGAGAGATTCTTGAATAATTGAAATTATAAAAGTAAAGGACCAACTGTAGAAGGAGAGGACCAACTGCCAAGGGTTGTGCTGATAATTATGATTTTTGATAGTGCTTGGGCATTGAGCTCTGGTTGCTGCAATCATGCCTAAGAAACAAAATTACCTTCTTAGCATTATTCATTGAGAAGTGCATGGTTTCGTTCATATCGGAAGGAGGTGGTCTCAGTTGCTCATAGCGTCCCCATTTCCTCTTATACAGATGATGATGCTTTTGGTTGAGACTACAATATCTGCTTGTCAATTTTCTAGGGAGCATTGCCCACAAGCTACACAGGACAGAAGCAGATTACATCAATTGTTAAAAGGTGATCTGAATTTGAGGATTTCCCAAGATTTGGATAGCCTGCCTTCTTGATTACTGTTTTGCTTCCTTCCGGGAGCAACTCTGGATGCAATGTATTTTGCTACAGCTCACTCTGAACTGCTTATAAGTCTTCATTAATTGATTCTTTTTACTGGTTTAGAATGTCGAACGCTCTTCGTCTGTCATTTTGGTATTATTTGCTAATATTGATTTCCTTAGACGCTTGGTAAAGTATGATCTACATCTAATGTTTTATTCTTGTGAAGATATGAAAATTTATTGTAGAGATATGAATGCGTTATTTACACTGATTCCATGGTCATTTGTTCTTGACTTTAGAGTTAAGACCTTGTTGCAAATGAAAAGAAACCCAGAATCCATCCAAAAAGAAATGAAGCATGCTCCCAATCAAGTGTCAGGCAAACAGATGCTCACCCAAAATGATTGTCAAATTCCTATATAATTAATTAGTAATAGAATAATCAATTCTTATTCGTCATTACTTGACAGAAATAGCTTTTTGTCTGCTATTACAATTGCAAAAATCAGCATTATGAAACTGTAGAGTAGTATTCAGATAATTCTTGGATGAGGAAGTGAAGGATTAGAAAATTCTGGAGCAGAAGGAGATTGATAAATGGAAGCTATGCTCAACATTGAGATAGATGAAGGGAAGTCATCCTCAGACACACTGATACCATTCAATAGAATCAATATAAAAGGCTTACAGTAGTTTAAATTCATAGATCTCCACACTATATATGGACTATAGACACCAACAACCCCCAAAGTTACAACTAAAGGTCTAAGCACATTTACAAGACAAACATGGTAATTTACAAAACACACCACACTTAGTAAGTGGTAGTACTAAGCTTAAATTCAGGACAAGATCCATTGATTAATGCAATCTTTCCAAATGGCTACACTTTCAATCGCAGTCACGAAAATGCTTATTTGAAAATTATTTGGCCAAGTATGACACTACATCACTTAGACAATACCATTATTTGAAAATCTCATGGATGACTTTTCAGCTTCAGATGTTGAACTGTAGAGGAAAGGACATGGGGGTGCAGAAATCTCAAGAATGCCATCTAGCATATAAGTGACTTCTCTCATGGAAGGCCTCAATAATGGCACATCCTGTACACACCAAATTGCCACCATTACTAGCTTTTTCACCCAATTCATATCACTAATAGCCTCTTCATCATTTTCCACCAATCTTTCGACTTTCCCTCTACTATAGCATTCATATGCCCATTCTGTAAGTATCGCTGCCCTCTCCATCTCAACTTCCACACATCTCCTGCAACTAACGATCTCTAACAACATCACACCAAAACTATAAACATCCACCTTTACAGTGACTGGTGTGTTTTTGAACCATTCTGGTGCAACATAGCCTTTAGTCCCTCTAATGCCAGTGAGAGTCCGGGTTTGTTGGTTCATCAAAAGCTTTGCCAATCCAAAGTCAGAAATTTTGGCGGTAAAAAAATCATCCAAGAGTATGTTTTGAGGCTTTATGTCGCAATGAATGATTTGCATGCTGCATTCTTCGTGTAAGTACATTAGTCCTCTAGCAATTCCTAATGCAATTTGCATTCTTTGTTGCCAACTTGGTCTTATTACTCCAAAGAGGAAACTCGACAATGAGCCATTGTACATGAACTCGTACACCAAAATTCGGTGTTCACCTTCATCACAATAGCCAATTAACCGTACCAAATTCTTATGGTGAGTTTGGCCGATCACAGTAACTTCAGTTTTGAATTCCCTCTCACCTTCCTTTATCATCTTGTCTAGCTTCTTGACTGCAACATAGTTGCTATAACTTGATACTATTACCCCTTTATAAACAGTGCCAAAAGAACCCCTTCCCAATTCTTCTTTGAACCCACTAGTAGCTTCTTCAAGATATTTGTATGTAAATGAACGCAGATTCATATCAAGATCTTTTGTATGTAAGGTTCTGTAGAAATTGGGCATTTTCCTTGCCACAAACAGAAGACAACTAGATAAATTGCAGCTATAGAAAAGAAATTAAAAAATACAGAAGTACCTAGGAGGACTGCAAGGATCAATATCTCTTGATTCTACCTTCCTTGGCCTGGATTTGGATTTGTAGGATTCTGTGAAGAGCTATTCAATTTAAATTTTTTGAATAGAGCTTTTTATCAATGGTGCTGCTGTTGAACCTCCCATTAGAAAGCGGTAATTTCTTCTTCCAACATCTTCCTGTGCCGTTATTAAACTTTGGATCCTGGAAAGTGGTGACTGCACAATAACAATCGCGCAGACAAGAATTCTTGCATTCAAATTCTGTTGTGGGCTGTAGTATTTCATAGTTAGCTAAAGGCCAATCACCATACTCCATCTCCAAGAATTGAAATCGATCTTCCGAAATCACAGTACCCATCTCATTACATTCATTCATGTAGCTTACACCGTTTTGTTGCAGCCACTATACTTGTTATTTACATCCAAGAGAGGGAAGCCTGGGGCGCATTGGCACTCTGGCATGCCATGAGCTCCCAGTGAACATATGCTATTATAACCACAAGGGCCACTTCCAAAAGTGTCGTAAATATCCAGGCAAATGTTTTCAGGAGCATTCCAAGTTGCAGCCCAGGTTTGGTTTCCAGTAAAATTCTTTGGGTGAGTATAGAGTCTGAAAACACCATCAAAGTCAAGTGTTGCCCTGTAGTAGGAGTCTGAGTCTGTCCTCAAGACCTCTCCCTTTGATGAAAGGTTGGATATGCCTCCCAGTGAGTTCTTGACTTGAAGGTAGCCCGACTTGTCCAAGATTAGCTCAGAAACATCTTGTTGAGCATAATAAGCTCCATAAGGATTTTGGGTGTAGACATCTATTTGATTTAGTATTAGAACGTATGAGGAATTTGATAGCTGCGGGTTATTGAAATGGAGCTGAAATTTACCCACCCCATAGTTTTCTTCGGACACGCTAGAGAAAAGGTTGCTCCCAAAACCCAATACTTGGGTTGGTAACATGGTATTGGTTGGTTCATCGAAGCTATTCCATAAGATGCTTGAGTTTGTGCCTGTTATAACAAAATTCCCAGTGTCTAGCATAGCCCCATTTGATACTCGAAGATTCTCATTGTTGCTGGACCTCCACAACTCCCATCCACCTGGAGCTTTGAGTACAAGTTGTCCAGCTGTGTTAAGCTCAACTTTTGATTCTCTCTCTGCCGGGTAATCTCCGTTTGCAGACCAAACTATAGTTTCATCTGGTATCTTAGCAAACCAGATAGCAAGAAGGAACTGATCTTGTTGACCTGGAAAGCGACGGAATCCAAATGAAAAATCACCAGATGGTGAAGTCCATGTGGAGTTATCATCTGTGGCAAAGAGAGCTGAACCCACTCTGATGCTAGTATAAACTTGAGCTATAGCAGGAACCAGGAGGGTGATGACAAGGACAAGCAAGTGGCAGTGAAAAGGAGCGAGTGCTGAAGCCATTGGAAAAAGATGGAGATAATGCTTAAGTGGTAAATGGGGGTCTTATAATGAACTTTGTGCAGCCATGGTGAATATAATTGAGTAGAGGAGTACAATTTGAACTTTGCCAATGGTCCAAACAGTCAGGAAAACCAGAATGCCGGCAGCAGGAAGGCAATTGATACAGCTCATAGTCATAGATCACAAAGGCTTCAAAATCTCACTGTATCGGATGACTTATTTTTTGGATTTTCAACCACTACGTTAATTTCGGCACGGCATGGCTTTGACTTAGATAAAAAAATTGACATTCTCTGATGGCTTTTCATCTAGTCAGGAGTGAGCAATTGCTGTAAGATAAATGGTGAACAATGACAGATATAAAGAGTATATTATCAGCAAACAACCAAAACAATCAACCTTAATTTGGCATTAATTTGACCCTTCATACTTGTTGCATTATAAAATGAACAGTGGAATAAGTGAATAGTTTGGTTTTAGTTAAATAACGTCGGTTTTTGGTGATTTCATTGGAATCAATCATTCTACTTGGGAAGTTTGATTTTTCACCTAGAAACTAATGTCCATGACCATGAGCAGACAACCGGTTTCTACCTTACTAAATGGGAAGAAACGAACCTTCATACACCTGATTATTAACCTTTATATATTGTATGAGAAAATCCTAAGAATGAATAATCCTCTCTGAATTCTTATAGTATAAATATTTTCTATATCGTGTTCATCACTAAGATTTTTTTTTTAATCTTTTGGTTTATGGCATGTGGCTTTAATTGTGCTGGCGTGTCGGCAAGCAAAAAGTCATACTTTGTCTCGTCTATTTTTACACTACATAGGGGAGGTTTATACGTGGACTTAAAGAAGTCCTATCTAGTTGGTTTTGATCTTCGTAGGTTGAAAATTCTAGAAAAGAATAGATAATACTTTGAATTGTTATAAGTTAAAAACCTTGTGCGCCTGGTCGTAATTCACAGACTTAATTATGCTTAGTTTCAACCTCAAAATAACCATAAACGTCTTTTCATCCGTATATGCGAGAAAGACAGAACAAGCGTAAGGTGTCATCTCAACAAAATAATATATATATATATATTTATTTATTTATATAAAAGCAAGACTTAAATTCAGCACTTAGTTGTTATTTCTTAAGTTTTCATTTTAAGATTCTGCCATGTAAATTTTTTTTTTATGAAAATGAAGTGTATTTTTTCATTAAATAGCTACATAGCTGAATTTTAGGCGAGTAATCTAAAGAAAAGTATCTAAAGTACTGTATCTAAGTTTTGTCATATATATATATATATTTTTTTTTTCCTTTCATCAGCAAGATATATGTTTTCTTAAGTTCACATCTTTGAACCTTTCTAGAGTGTTTATACATCATCTAAATTTTCAATATTTTGGATAGAAGATTCAACAATAACTTTCAAATCTTAAAAATTTTGGATTGTAAAAGATGCATTAATAGAAGAAAAATGCTAGTGTCACAACAAAATTCACGACTTTTGCTACAACTTGTCCTCATGACAAGTTGTTAATGATGTGTTCAAGTGAGTCTACAACTCCACCATTCATAACTTGACACATAGGTGAATTGTGGCAAAACTTGTGTATTTTGTTGTGATCTTAGCATAATTCATCAATAGAATATTAAGTACATAATAATCTATAGTTCCATACAGTAACTCAACAACTAAAATCATTATCCTTTTTTTTTTTTTTTTGAGAAACACTAAAATCATTATACTTAAATATAAATATAAAATATAAAATATTAAGCCATCACTATTACAAAATACTAGTGGATATCTCATGCGATGCACGTGTTCATTATTAGTTATTTTATAATACTCATATGTGTTATAATGTTTGGAAAATTAATTTTGATTATGTATTGTATGTCAAAAAATTAATGAAGAAAAACATTGTCATACTATATATCTATATATAAGTAATCATAATTAATTAGACCCTAAAAATGCCACTTCATACCTATTGATTTTTTTTAATCAATCGTACATGTATATTTGGTTCTTACATTTGTTGTTTTCAATATAAAAATTCTTATTATTTCTTTTTCCTCTTATAGGAGTATTTTCTTTTTTTTTTTAAGAAAATATATGAACTTTTAAAGGTTGAACATCTAAGATTTTAAGGTTAATAATTTTTAATTTGTAAAACTAAATATACATGTCTAGAGATTAAAAATATAACAACAATTGAATAGAGAAATATAAACTTATACTATTTCATATATTAAGTTTAATTTTATATCTAAGTACTTCAATCACTTAAAAAGATTAAGCACTTCTCAAAAATATAAATAGCACACAAATAACACATATAGAGGCTCTATGTCTTCCCTAAAAATACCTTTTAGAAAAACCAAATACCGTGGAGTGATTTAACTTTATCTTTTTTTTTTTTTTTTGGTATGGTACTTTACTTTCAAGAAATCAAGTATAAGGTAAATTATTTTTTTTTCACTTTTTTTTCTTTTGTAAATTTTATATTATTAAGTGGATTATAAATATCTAAAATAGTAATTAGTATTTACAGTTTGGACTGTGGAGTCATTTATCTTTATTTATTTTTTTTACTTTTTTCTATGGTACTTTACTTTCAATAAATCAAGTATTGGGTAAGGTTTTTTTTCACTTTTTTTTTTTTTTTTTTCTTTTGAAAATTTTATATTATTAAGTGGATTATAAATATTTAAGATAGTAATTAGTTTTAAGAGTGTAGACTGTGGAGTGATTTATCTCTATCTTTCTATTTTCTTTTTCTTTCTGTATTGGCCAGTTGATCCCTCATTATACCCAAACCTAGCCCTCTTTTCCCTCAAATCCTAGGCCTACACAGTTACTACCTAAACCCAATACCAAGGCTTTTTACCCCAAACCAGGGATACCAGTAGGGAAGCATTCCTTTTCTTTTTGTATTGATTCAAAGTCATTCATCTTAGCTTTTGATGGGGGTCGTATGGATGCTTATTCCATCACTGAAAAAAAGGGTAGTCATCATGGCTCTATACGGGTTGGTAGATCGAGATTGGATTGGTCCATTGCTTGTTTGGTAGAGTTGCGCTAGTGAGATTTTAGCAAGAAACACTTTTTCAAACGATTCCATAAGTAGTATAAAATCTTTCTCTAGTAGGTCGAACAAGAGTGGTCTCTTTTTGGAGATCTCTGAGTATCATAATGGGGCAAGACGTGGTTGTTTATGTGTCCTGAAAGGGAGGAATAAGGGCGGTTGGGCTCTCTTTGAATTGAAGCTACGTGAATTCTTTTTGGGAAAACCAACATTTAAGCCGGGAAAGGAGGTGGCTACTGGCGGTGGTGGGCTTGAAAAGTCCACCAATAATTCAAGGAATCAAGTTTGGAAAAATCTTAATGGAGACGTGAAATTAGGAAGGGGGTTAAGTCTGGAGAATCAGTTTCCAAATATTCCTAGGAATTTAAATCAATAGGAGAGTTTTGGGGGATTTCAAGATTCAAATAAACATTCTATTAATAGACGCTCCTTGCGTGGCCCTTTTGCCAGATGGACCCAAGCCCACTTCTCCTTGAAAATTACTGTTGCTTAAGATAGGAATACTCACCCTAAGGTTTGTTGGAGTCATTTTGTCGAACCAAAAGGAGCTAAGTTGGGCCCTGTTTTGTTAAAGCCCGGGTTGACTATTGATCAAGCTCAGGGGCCTAAACCCACTAGGGCCTACAACAAGTTCATTAAAAATATGTTACGGTTGAATGAAAGAAGATCATAAGAGTTGGGCGAAGGTTCGGGGTCACATGCTTCAATCTAGAAGACTCCGAAGTTGTCTCTAAGCACCGGCGAGTTAGATGGGGACCTCCCAAGTACTGATTAGGGTGTGGATGAGATCATGACTCATGCTTCTTCTGTGAAAACCCAGATTGGTGAAGGATTAGACCCCCACAACTCAACCGAGAAGCCACTGATGGTGTTTTTAGGTACCGGCGAGATGGGTGGTGTCCTTACAAGGTCCGGTGGGTGCGGTGGAAAGGTTGGGGCTATTGGTGGTCTTCTAGTGGACCCTAAATCAAGTGGGGCTGAGGTGGGTTGTATGGGTTTTACTGTGATGATCGCCGATGGTCCAGGCTTAGTTTTTGGTTTGACAGTACAAACAAATCACCGATAACAGCGAAAAAATAAATAACACAGTGATTTGTTCACGAATGGGGAAAACCTTACGACTTCCACCACTCCTGAAACTCCACTATTATGTAATAGCAAGCGATTACAAGCAAGGAATCCCAAGTATCTTAATCTCCGAGGTTGTCTGTAACTCCGATGGGCAACTTGTCAATGTCAAACCCTCTGCTTCCCCACCTCTGTTGGTTTCTAGAATTTTCGATATGTTTCGTCACCAACAGATGCTGGGTAAAAATTGTTTCTTTCCCCTTTTTTGAGCTGGGTTCTGATTCTAAGGATGATGAAATCTTACTACTGGACTAGGTCAACCCCATAGGGTCTGGTAAGGATGAGGATGGTAGGAATGCTTTGGAGTGTGTGCCTTTGGCTAAGTGGGATCCTCAAGGGGGTATGGATTTAGTTTCAGAGGAGGTTGAACTGGATGATTTTCTTGTGGGGGAGGATTTGGAACCTTTAGTGTGGGTGAAAAGGAAGATCAAAGACTTTAGTAAATTTGTGGGTTTCCTTATTGACTCATGCGAGCAGGAATGCATTGCCTTATTTCAAAAGCTTTGTGGACTGAACTTGATAGTGTGAGAGGGAGGTGGAGTGCTGCTTGGTGTCGTTTTAGTGATTTTAATATTATCAGATATCCAGCAAAGTGCCTTGGTTGTTCTTCTTTTAGTCCAGCCATGTTCAAATTCTCGAACTTTATTGAGAGAAATTTATTGGTTGATATACCTTTGGTGGGGGGTGAGTATACATGGTTCCATGACTTAGAGAACCCTTCTATGTCTAGAATTGATAGAGTGCTAGTATCAGCTGATTGGGAGGATCATTTTTTGGATTTGCTTTAAAGGCCTCTTCCTAGAGTGATTTTGGACCACTGTCCTCTTCTTATGGAGGCAGGTCGAATGTTGAGGGGAAATACTTCTTTCAAATTTGAGAATATGTGGCTTAAGGTGGAGGGTTTTGTGGATCTTGTGAAAGGTTGGTGGAACGGATACCATTTTATGAGGTCTCCTAGTTATGTTCTAGCTTGAAAATTAAAGGCTCTTAAGGGAGACTTGAAGCATTGGAATAAACATGTTTTTGAGGAGGTGATTTTAAGAAAAAATACTTGCTGTCTGAACTTATGGAACTAGATTTGAGAGAAGGGATGCAAACTTTATCACCGGTAAATAGTGCAAGAAGGGCTGAGATAAAGGCTGATATTGAGTATTTAACTTCTTTGGATGAGATTTCATAGAGGCAGAAATCGAAGGCTTTGTACTTAAAAGAATGGGATAATAATACTAGATTTTTTCATAGGCTTGCTAATTCTCATAGATGTACAAATACTATGAGAGCTGTGGAGGTTAAGGGCATTTTGTATGAGGAAGAGTCTGCTATTCATGATCAAGTGGTGGATTTTTATTAGTCCTTGTATCAGGAGACCGAATCTTGGAGGCTCAATATTGATGGGTTAAAGTTTGCAAATCTGGATGAAACCGATCGGATTGCTTTAGAAAGGGAGTTTGAGAAGGATGAGATCATTGTAGCCCTAAGGGAGGCTAAGGGTGATAAGGCTCCTAGTCCTGATGGCTTTACTATGACTTTCTTTCAAAAATGCTGGTGTGTTTTTAAGAAGGAGATCTTGGCTTTTTTTGCAAAATTCCACAAAGAATGAAAAATCACTCAATTCCACCTATCTGTGTTTGATTCCCAAGAAGCTTAGTGCAGTTAATATCAGCCTAGTGGGTAGTTTGTACGAGCCACGTTCAAAGGTTTTGGCACATAGACTTGTTGTGTTTTGGATAAACTTATTTCCAACTCTCAAAATTCTTTTGTTGGGGGAAGACAGATACTAGACTTTGTTCTCATTGCAAATGAATGCTTGGATAGCAGATTGAAAAGTGGTATTTCGGGTGTGATTGTTAAATTGGATATTGAGAAGGCTTATGAACAAGAAGGGGACTGAGAGTTTCTTTGGTCATGTGTTATATGCGGCAGGTAAGGGTTTTCGTATTAGATTCTGGCATGACCCTTGGAGTAGCCCCATTGCCTTGAAAGATTTATATCCAACACTATTTGATATTGCTGTGAACAAGGAAGCTATGATTTTTGAAATGGTTGATTATGCTCCTGATGGGGGTGGTAGAAGCTGAAACTTCCGTTTTTGTCATGCATTTCAAGACTGGGAGACAGGGATCTTTTATGATTTCTTTGCGTATATCTTCTCCAAGTTACCTAGGGGGGGTGATGATACCATGATATGACAATTGAATCGTAGTGGTGTTTTTTATGTACTCTCTTTCTATACTTCATTGCTAGCAGCCCTGTCGGTGTCTTTTCCTTGGAAGAGCATTTGGTGTGTTAAGGAATCTAAATGGGTGGCTTTCTTCTTATGGACGACTACTAGAGGTGGGCTTCTTACTATAGACAACCTTGTTAAGAAGAAGTTACCTCTTGTGAATTAGTGCTGCCTTTGTCAATTTGAAAAGGAAACTGTGGATCATTTATTGATCCATTGCAAGTATGCTAATACCTTGTGGAGTGAAGTCCTTCATTTGTTTGGGGCTCAGTGGGGCGATGCCGAAAAATATTGTTTCTCGTCTTACTGCATGGTGGAACTGGTTGGGGAGTCACACTTCAAAAGTGTGGAATGTGGTTCCAGCATATCTTATGTGGCTAATTTGGAAGGAACGCAATGCCTGTACTTTTGAGGAAACTGGGAGACTTGTAAACTTTGTGAAGTCTTTGCTGCTTAGGACATTGTTTGAGTGGTCTCGGATTTGGGGGTTTATGCATTGTCATTCTTTGTTTGATTTTCTTAATTCTATTAGTCTCTCTTTTTGATTGGTTTGTATTCTTTTCAATGCAGTGAGTTTACTATCGTAAATTCATTATGTTTTTTTTGCATTTTTTTTTTCTTTTTGTATGGTCCTTTGCTTTTAAGAAATCAAGCACTGGATAATTTTTTTTTTTCACTTTTTTTTTGTAAATTTTATATTATTAAATAGATTATAAATATTTAAGATAGTAATTAATCTTTAGAGTGTGGACTATAGAGTGATTTATCTTTTTTTTTTCTTATCTTTTTTTTTTTTTTTTTTGTATGGTACTTTACTTTCCAGAGATCAAGTATTAGGCAAACTTTTTTTTTTTTCACTTTTTTTTTATTAAATTTTATATTATTAAATAAATTATAAGTATTTAAAATAGTAATTAATATTTGGAGTGTAAACCGAGGAGTGATTTATCTTTATTTTTTTCTTCTTGTATAGTACTTTACTTTGAGGAAATTAAGTAAAGGGTAAATTATTTTTTTTCAGTTTTTTTTCTTTTATAAGTTCTATATTATTAAGTGGATTATAAATATCTAAAATAGTAATTAGTATATAGAGTATGAGCTGTGGAGTGATTTATCTTTATCTTTATTTTTTTTCTTTTTATTTTTGTATGGTGTTTTACTTTCAAGAAATCAAGTATTGGGTAAGGTTTTTTTTTTCAACTTTTTTTTTTTTTCATTTTCAAATTTTATATTGTTAAGTGGATTATGAATATTTATGATAGTAATTAGTTTTTAGAATGTGGACCATGGAGTGATTTATCTTTATATTTTTGTTTGGTACTTTACTTTCCAGAAATCAAGTTCTGGGTAAATTTTTTTCACCTTTTTTTTTTCTTTTATAAATTTTATATTTTTAAGTGAATTATAAATATTTAAGATAGTAATTAGTATTTAGAATGTGGATTGTGGAGAGATTTATTTTTATCTTTTTCTTTTTGTATGGTTTCAAGAAATCAAGTATTAGTTAAAGATTTTTCACTTTTTTTTTTCTTTTGTAAGTTTTATATTATAAAGTGGATTATAAATATTTAAGAAAGTAATTAGTATTTAGAGTGTGGACTGTGGAGTGATTTTCAAAAATTTTTTTTATTCTTTTTCTTTTTGTATGGTACTTTACATTTAAGAAATAAAGTATTGAGAATTTATTTTTCTTTTGTAAATTTTATATTATTAAGGGGATTATAAATATTTAAGCTAGTTATTAGTATTTAAAGTGTGGATTATGATATGATTTATCTTTATCATTTTTTTTTTCTTTTTGTACAGTACTTTAGATTTAAGAAATCAAGTACTAGGCAATTTTTTTTTTCACTTTTTTTTTTATAAATTTTATATTATTAAGTGAATTATAAATATTTAAGATAGTTATTAGTATTTAAAGTGTCTTATGTGGAATGATTTATCTTTATATTTTTTTCTCTTTCTTTTTGTATAGTACTTTACCTTCAAGAAATCAAGTACTGTGTAATTTTGTTTTCACTTTTTCTTTTTTGGTAAAATTTGTATTATTAAGTGGATTATAAATATTTAATATATTAATTAGTATTTAGAGTGTAGACTGTGGAGTGAGTAGTAGAATATTTAAGATATTAATTTTGTTTTCACTTTCTTTTTTGGTATTTTTTTTTTTTGGCATTAATTTGACCCTTCTTACTTGTTGGACTATAAAATGCATAGTAGAATAAGTGAGTTGTTTGGTTTTAGTTGGATAACGTGGATTTTTGGTGATTTCATTGGAATCAATCATTCTACTTGGGAAGTTTGATTTTTCACCTAGAAACTAATGTCCATGACCATGAGCAGACAACCGGTTTCTACCTTACTAAAAGGGAAGAAACGAATCTTCATACACATGATTCTGAACCTTTATATATTGTATGAGAAAATAATAAGAATGAATAATCCTCTCTGAATTCTTATAGTAAAAATATTTTTTATGTCGTGTTCATCACTTAGATATTTTTTAATCTTTTGGTTTATGGCATGTGGCTTTAATTGTGCTGGCGAGTCGGCTGGCAAAAAGTCATACTTTGTCTCGTCTATTTTTACACTACATAGGGGAGGTTTATACGTGGACTTAAAAGATGTCCTATCTAGTTGGTTTTGATCTTCGTAGGTTGAAAATTCTAGAAAAGAATAGGTAATACTTTAAATTGTTATAAGTTAAAAACCTTGTGCGCCTGGTCGTAATGCACAGACTTAATTATGCTTAGTTTCAACCTCAAAATAACCATAAACGCCTTTTCATCCGTATACGAGACAAACAGAACAAGCATAAGGTGTCATCTCAACTTTCTTTAATATGATTTTTCTATGTATAAAATCAAGAGTAGAAAATGGCTTGGTTCTTTGCTGTAGTTGGTCTTTTAGGGACTTTATTAACAGTGGCCTGCCCCTGCTATTTGCCAAGTTGTGGTGAAGCTTCAGAGTAGAGGTATTCATTCAGTTCTAATGCTCACCACAGCAAAGAGTGGACTTACCATGTGGACTTAAATAAGAAAGAATAATATATATATATATATATATATATATATATATATATATATATAAGAAAGATTAGATATAATACTTAAGTGTTGTTCTTTAGGTTTTCCTTTTAAGATTCTACCATGTGAATTTTTTCTCATGGAAAGAAAATGTATTTTTTAGTTAAATAGTCACATGGCTGAATCTTAAGAGGAGAATATAAAGAAAAACATTTAAAGTATTATACCTAAATTTTGTCCTATACATATATATATATATATATATATATATATTTCCTTTTATCAGCAAGGAAGTGATATATGTTTTCTTAAGTTCACATCTTTGAACCTTTCTAGAGTGTTTATATGTTATCTAAATTTCCTATATTTTGGATAGAAGATTCAGCAATAACTATCAAATCTTGAAAATTTTGGATCTTAAAAGATGCATTAATAAAGAAAAATGCTAGTGTCACAACAAAATTCACAATTTTTGTTACAACTTGTCCACATGACGAGTTGTTAATGATGGGTTCATGTCTACAACTCCGCCACTTACAACTCGCCGTATAGGCGAATTGTGGTAAAAGTTGTTTATTTTGTTGTGGTCTTAGCATAATTCATCAATAGAATATTAAGTACATAATAATCTATAGTTCCATACAGTAACTCAACAACTAAAATCATTGTACTTAAATATAAATATAGAATACAAAATATCAAGCCATCACTATTACAAAATACTAGCGGATGTCTCATGCGATGCACGCATTCATTATTAGTAATTTTATAATACTCATATGTGTTATAATGTTTGGAAAATTAATTTTGATTATGTATTATATGTCACAAAATTGATGAAGAAAAACATTGTAATACAATATATCTATATATAAGTAATCATAATTAATTATACTAGTCGCTAACCCGTGCTATGCATGGAAAAGTTTGGAAATTTTATTTTAATTATTATACATATTTGTTTTCTTTATTAAGTACTAATAAATTAAAAAATGTCAATTAATTTCATATTAACATGATATAATATTATATATATGTTATCTCTAGATTATATATGAACAAATAAATCAAGGTTAATAGTAACTTGAGGGTTATTTCATAGGTTCATATAACAATTTCCACATTGAAATTGCAAGAATAGAACAACAAAAACTCAAATACAAATAAATACAAAAATAATTTGTGTATACTAGTATACTTCCACTTCTCATGGATGGAAATCTTCATTACTGTATACGGTTGTATTTATATATTGCTGTACATTCTACAAAGGGATTGTATTTTTGTATGATGTAGTCTCATTTTTCACCTCAAGGTAAAGTTAAAAATGGCCCCATATAGCAACAAAAAGTTGTTTTTAGGTCCTTAGCAGTGTTCTTTCTTTTCCATAGTACCCTAGATACTCCCAAAAGTGCAGCTTATATGCCTTAAAAAAGAAAATAACTTATTAACTTCCTTGACAATAACAAACAATAAAAAAGACCTCCCTATGAAAATGTCCGCTTAACAAAATAATAATCATATTCTTTAGTTTCACTAATCCATAGTTGAAGAAAAGTGAGGTTTTAATATTAGAAAAAAAGACACTTTCCACCAGTTTCTTCCTTCACCCTTTTAACAAAATCCTCCATCTTATAATTGATGCAAACATTAGCTCCACAATCCTTGCAAACAACTAATTTTTCCTCATTCCTTGCCAAACACAATCTAAAATATATTATACATGGAAACTAAAATTATGCATGCATTAGAAGAAAAGTGATATTGTACTATCATCAACAATACTGAATTACAAATGTACCAATACTCCCATGAAAATGAAGTTTTAATGTACATCCGTTATGCATTGAAGGTACTATATATCATACATAGTTGTTAATACTATCATCAATCACATATATTGTCTAACTTCTCTTATCATATAGATATTTCAGATTTTTTGGGGAAGGGGGGGAATTAAAAGAGAAAATGTGTTATTTATTTATTTATTTAGAAAGAGCTACAATGGCAACCTTCTAGGCTGGACCATGTTGTCCTTTATTTTATGGTTGTAGTCAATAAAAATCAACATTAAGCAAGCAAGAATTTTAGTTCAAGTTGATCAAATGATGCATGTGAAGAGTGGCAAAAAAAAAAAAAAAACATCTTTGAATGTAAAATAGGATTACACTCATCATATCATAACTTAAAGATTACTTCCAAACAGCTTTGTTACGTTAGTGAAGTCAGCAATAGAAAGCATAGTGATGTGAAGGTCTATTGACATATTAGAGACTTGCAGTAGAATTTAACTTGCACTTTCTTTATGCCTAACATCATAAAGAGAAAAACATGACTTAATATACAAAGAAAACAGAAACTTGGGAAGAGAACAACTTTTTGATAAAATAGTCTTAAAATTACTACAACTTGTATCCACCCAAAAATTACACCCATGACAATCTAAACACTTTACAATTCAACAAATATAGCATAGCCTCCTCTAATAATACTTTGCCACTAAACACCCTCGCATTTTTCTAAATCCAAATATATATATATATATATATATGGGTAGCCCAAGCCAACTTGAATAATGAGGAATTACGTTTAGGATGTAACCAACTGAGATTTGAGGACTAATTTGTACATGAGTTTTGACATCAGACATGATTTATATCAATTTATAAACCAATAGCCCACAACTTGGAAAAAACATCTTAAAAATTATTAATTTCAAGAAAATTTCTAAAATTAAAATGTTGCATAAAATCAAGAATGCACAATCCAAACATAAATAAAAAGGTGTGGGAATGAACACATTAGATAGTCCAAGTAATTATATTTCCACTATTCAAAACCAAGATAGCATATCCCCAATCTGCATAATGCAAAAAATGCACACCTCAGGTTCAATTTCTAAGATATTTATGATTATTGTGATAAATAAAAGTAAATAAGCATAAATACAGAACTTAGTGGGTTATCATCAAATAGTTTATGACAGTTTATCTATACTATAATCCCAACACCTATATAGGCTTGTAAACTAACATAAGTGCAAAAATGTCAAGTAAAACCAATTGCTCTTAGAGTCCTTTTGTCTAACACTTAGCATATATAACCAAGAAATAGAACTTGGTTAATCTATAGGTGTTGTAATAGAGGGAAGCAATATTTCTAGCACCTAAAGAATATTTAGAATAATGGAATATACAAATTAGAAACATATTGATGCCTCCTATTAGAAGCAATAAGATTTTAATCTTCACTATTTACATCAAAAGAAGAATTGCTAAGCATGAAAAGCCATAAAATGTTGGCTTCAAGGAGATTTTTATGCTTATACAACAGCGGCGGTGAACAACAGAAAAGGCTAACTGTTATAATAGTGCTTTTTTTTTTGCTTTGTTTCTGCTTCTCTATTTCATCAATAGACATGATGTCTATTTCAAGTAATTTAGCCTCAACATTGCAAGTGAAGGCTGTGGCCAACCTTAGGAGTATATTTTTGCAGGAAGTAAGGGAATCAATTAAGATAGGCTGCAGGGAGTAAGGGAATCAATCAAGATAGCCCATTCAGTTGCACACTCTATTGTCTTTGCATCTTTGTATTACATCAACCCCTCTAATTGACAAAGCCTAAAATTGTCTTTCAAAATTATATATCAAATGGCTAGGACCAAGTCCAAGTTCAATGTCAATCCCACAACCTATACTCAAGCAAATCAGTAAAAATCTCCAAGGCACAACCTTTTATTCACATACTCAGTTCATTTCCAAATTTATGCTCAAGAACACAAAGCCACCTCTGAATTAGACCCAAATTCATTCTTAATGAAAAATTTTAAATTTGCAGAGAAATTCCCAAACTCTAATGTTAATGCACAAACTCACCATAAATGAATCATAAAAAAATCATACCTATTTCTTAGTTTTCCCTAAACTTTCAAATACACTTGAAATCCCTATGGAACCCAATAAAAATTATTATCTAAAACTTCCATTCAAATTTTGGAATTTATTTGTAAATCAAAGGCTCACAAATCAGTGCCTAGACAGAAACCTTAAAAAAAAGAATCCAAATTTACAAAGGGAAGGAAACCAAATTAAAATTGCAATAATATAACAACAATAACCGCTATCAGAAATTGAACTGGGAAATTTTAGGGCAACATTCACTTGGATTTGCAGAAATTGGAGAGGGACTTTCCTATTGGTCTAGGATGGTTTGTTCTTGAAGAGGTATTGTGAGGCAACCTAGAGAGAAGAAGGATTTCAGAAGAGAGTGAGAGAAAGAGAAACAGAGAGAGGAGTGCATAGGGAGAAAAGATATCGATAAACTATTAGATTTTATATATATAGATATATATATATAGTTTTTTTTTTTTTTTTTTTTTTTTATGGTTAGGAATATGAAACGGCTTTGTAACTACTACCCAAGATTCAGATCATTCTAATGAATCAGAACATTGTTTCTTTAAATTAACATAGGCTACTAAACACCCACATTACTAAGAATATCAAAACGTTTAAACCACTAACGAAAAGTCACTTGTTTTTCAGGTGCTTTAAATTTAAACGTGGCTGGTGCAATAAGGAGTGGTGTTCTATATTATATCTATGGAGTGGTGTTTTATATTATATATAAATAGATATAGATTTTCAATATTAATATAGTGTGAGGAGAGGAAGAGATGAAGGAGTTAGAAAGCCAAAGTTTGTCTTTAGGAAGCTGAAGGGTTGTCATTTGAGATTGTAACCGTGGAACACAAAGAGTTGCCATCTAAAATTGTAACCGTGAAAGAGATAGGGTTGGGAATTATTTCATTTTTATTAGGGTTTTTAAATTTAGAAACTATTTCTAAATTGTAGGATAAATTCAGGAAAAAAAATAGTAATGACATGGCTGCTGATGTAGCTCAACCTGGGCGTAGCAACATTAAATGCTACGCTTCAACTTTTAGTAATATATAGATTTGGTTCTTACATTTGTTGTTTTCAATATAAAAATTCTTATTATTTTTTTTCCTTATATAGAAGTATTTTCTTTTTTTAAGAAAACATATGAACTTTTAAAGGCTAAACATCTAAAATTTTTAGGTTTCTAATTTTTAATTTGCAAAACTAAATATACATGTCAAGAGATTAAAAATATAAAAACAATTGAATAGAGAAATATAAAATTATACTATTTCATATATTAAGTTTAATTTTATATCTAAGTACTTCAATCACTTAAAAAGATTAAGCACTTCCAAAAAATATAAATAGCACACAAATAACACATATAAAAGCTTTATGTCTTCCTTAAAAATACTTTTAGAAACGCCAAATACCGTGGAATGATTTAACTTTATCTTTTTTTTTTGTATGGTACTTTACTTTTAAGAAATCAACTACAAGGCAAATTATTTTTTTCACTTTTTCTTTTTGTAAATTTTATATTGTTAAGTCGATTATAAATATCGAAAATAGTAATTAGTATTTACAGTCTGGACTATGGAGTCATTTAACTCTATCTTTTTTTTTTTTTTTAATCTTTCTCTTTTTCTATAGTACTTTACTTTCAAGAAATCAAGTATTGGGAAAAGTTATTTTTCACTCTTTTTTTTCTTTTGAAAATTTTATATTATTAAGTGGATTATAAATATTTAAGATAGTAATTTGTTTTTAGGATGTGGACCGTGGAATGATTTATTTTATCTTTTTGTTTTCTTTTTCTTTTTTTATGGTATTCTACTTTCAATAAATCAAGTACTGAGTAATTATTTTTTCATTTTTTTTTATTTTATAAATTTTATATTATTAAGTGGATTATAAATATTTAAGATAGTAATTAGTATTTAGAATGTGGATTGTAGAGAGATTTATTTTTACCTTTTTATTTTTGTATAGTAGTTTACTTTCAAGAAATTAAGTATTGGGTAAATTTTTTTTTCACTTTTTTTTTTTGTAAATTTTATATTATTAAGTGGATTATAAATATTTAAAATAGTAATTAGTATTTAAAGTGTGGACTATGGAATGATTTTTTGAAACCTTTTTTTTTTATTCCTTTTCTTTTTGTATGGTACTTAACTTTCAAGAAATAAAGTACTGAAAATTTTTATTTTTTTGTAAATTTTGTATTATTAAGTGGATTAGAAATATTTAAAATAGTTATTAGTATTTAGAGTGTGAACTATAGTACTTTACTTTCAAGAAATCAAGTATTGGGTAAAAAATTATTTTCACTTTTTTTTTTCTTTTGTAAATTTTATATTATTAGGTAGATTATAAATATTTAAGATAGTAATTAGTTTTTAGAGTGTGAACCATAGAGTGATTTATCTTTTTTTAATATATATATATATATATATATTTTTTTTGTGTGGTACTTTATTTTCTAGAAATCAAGTATTAGGTAAACTTTTTTTTTTTCACCTTTTTTTTTTCCTGTATATTTTATATTATTAAATGGATTATAAGTATGTACGATAATAATTACTATTTGGAGTATGGACCGTGGACTGATTTGTCTTTATCTTTTTTTTTTTTAATTTTTTTTATGGTACTTTACTTTTAAGAAATCAAGTAAAGGGTAAATTATTTTTTCAGTTTTTTTTCTTCTTTTGTAAATTTTATATTATTAAGTGGATTATAAATATCTAAAATAGAAATTATTATATAGAGTGTGGATTGTGGAGTGATTTATCCTTATCTTTACCTTTATCTTTTTTTTTTTTTTTCTTTTCTTTTTGTATGGTACTTTACATTCAAGAAATAAAATATTGGGTAAGGTTTTTTTTCACTTTTTTTTTCTTCTATTAATTTTATATTCTTAAGTGGATTATAAATATTTAAGATAGTAATTAGTATTTAGTGATTTTTTTTAAATCTTTTTTTATTCTTTTTCTTTGTGTATGATACTTTACTTTCAAGAAATAAAGTACTGGGAATATTTATTTCTTTTGTAAATTTTATATTATTAAGTGGATTATAAATATTTAATATATTTATTAGTATTTAGAGTGTGGACTATGAAATGATTTACCTTTATCTTTTTTTTTTTTGTATGGTATTTTGCTTTCAAGAAATCAAGTATTGGGTTATTTTTTTTTTCATCTTTTTTTGTAAATTTTATATTATTAAGTGGATTATAAATATTTGAAGGTAGTAATTAGTTTTAGATTGTGGACCATGGAGTGATTTATTATGATTTCTTTTTTTATCTTTTTCTTTTTGTACGGTACTTTATTTTTCAAAGATCAAGTATTAGGTAAACTTTTGTTTCACTTTTTTTTTTTTGGTTGTAAATTTTATATTATTAAGTAGATTATAAACATTTAAGATAGTAATTAGTTTTTAGAGTGTGAACCATGAAGTGATTTATCTTTTTTTTTTATATATATTTTTCTTTTTGTGTGGTATTTTACTTTCTAGAAATCAAGTACTAGGTAAACTTTTTTTTTTTCACCTTTTTTTGTCCTGTATATTTTATATTATTAAATGGATTATAAGTATGTAAGATAATAATTACTATTTGGAGTATGGACCGTGGACTGATTTGTCTTTATCTTTTTTATTTTTTTATTTTTTATGATACTTTACTTTTAAGAAATCAAGTACAGGGTAAATTATTTTTTCAGTTTTTTTCTTCTTTTGTAAATTTTATATTATTAAGTGGATTACAAATATCTAAAATAGAAATTATTATATAGAGTGTTGATTGTGAAGTGATTTATCTTTATCTCTACCTTTATCTTTTTTTTTTTTTTTTTTTTTTCTTTTGTATGGTACTTTACTTTCAATAAATAAAATATTGGATAAGGTTTTTTTTCACTTTTTTTTTTCTTCTATTAATTTTATATTATTAAGTGGATTATAAATATTTAAGATAGTAATTAGTATTTAGTGATTTTTTTAAAATCTTTTTTTATTCTTTTTCTTTGTGTATGGTACTTTACTTTCAAGAAATAAAGTACTGGGAATATTTATTTCTTTTGTAAATTTTATATTATTAAGTGGATTATAAATATTTAATATATTTATTAGTATTTAGAGTGTGGACTATGAAATGATTTACCTTTATCTTTTTTTTTTTTTTTTTTTGTATGGTATTTTACTTTCAAGAAATCAAGTATTGGGTGAATTTTTTTTTTACTTTTTTTTTTCTTTTGTGATTTTTATATTATTAAGTAGATTATAAATATTTGAAGGTAGTAATTAGTTTTAGATTGTGGACCATGGAGTGATTTATTATGATTTCTTTTTTTTATCTTTTTCTTTTTGTACGGTACTTTACTTTTCAAAGGTCAAGTATTAGGTAAACTTTTGTTTCACTTTTTTTTTTTTGGTTGTAAATTTTATATTATTAAGTAGATTATAAACATTTAAGATAGTAATTAGTTTTTAGAGTGTGAACCATGAAGTGATTTATCTTTTTTTTATTATATATTTTTCTTTTTGTGTGGTATTTTACTTTCTAGAAATCAAGTACTAGGTAAACCTTTTTTTTCACCTTTTTTTGTCCTGTATATTTTATATTATTAAATGGATTATAAGTATGTAAGATAATAATTACTATTTGGAGTATGGACCGTGGACTGATTTGTCTTTATCTTTTTTATTTTTTTATTTTTTATGATACTTTACTTTTAAGAAATCAAGTACAGAGTAAATTATTTTTTCAGTTTTTTTCTTCTTTAGTAAATTTTATATTATTAAGTGGATTATAAATATCTAAAATAGAAATTATTATATAGAGTGTGGATTGTGGAGTGATTTATCTTTATCTCTACCTTTATCTTCTTTTTTTTTTTTTTTTTCTTTTTGTATGGTACTTTACTTTCAAGAAATAAAATTTAGGATAAGGTTTTTTTTCACTTTTTTTTTCTTCTATTAATTTTATATTATTAAGAGGATTATAAATATTTAAGATAGTAATTAGTATTTAGTGATTTTTTTTAAATCTTTTTTTATTCTTTTTCTTTGTGTATGGGACTTTACTTTCAAGAAATAAAGTACTGGGAATATTTATTTCTTTTGTAAATTTTATATTATTAAGTGGATTATAAATATTTAATATATTTATTAGTATTTAGAGTGTGGACTATGAAATGATTTACCTTATTTTTTTTCCTTTTTTTTTTTATGGTATTTTGCTTTCAAGAAATCAAGTATTGGTGATAAATTTTTTTCACTTTTTTTTTTTTCTTTTAAATTTTATATTATTAAGTGGATTATAAATATTTAAGATAGTAATTAGTTTTAGATTGTTGTGGAGTGATTTTTATTTTCTTTTTTTATTTTTTTCTTTTTGTACGGTACTTTACATTCAAGAAATAAAGTCTTTTGAATCACTTTTTTTTTTTTTTTTTTTGATAAATTTTATATTATTAAGTGAATTATAAATATTTAAGATAGTAATTAGTATTTAGAGTGTGGACTATAGAGTGATTTATCTTTATCTTTTTTTTTTTTTGTGGTATTTTACTTTTTGAAATATACTAGGTAAACCTTTTTTTTCACCTTTTTTTGTCCTGTATATTTTATATTTTCAAATGAATATCAAGTAATAATTACTATTTGGGTATGGATTTTTTTTTTTTTTTTTTTATGATACTTTACTTTTTTTTTTTTTTTTCAGTTTTTTTCTTCTTTTGTAAATTTTATATTATTAAGTGGATTATAAATATTTAAGATAGAAATTAGTTATTAGAGTGTTGACGGAAGTGATTTATCTATATCTCTTTTTTATCTTTTTTTTTTTTTTGTATGGTACTTTACTTTCAATAAATAAAATATTGGATAAGGTTTTTTTTTTTTTTTTTTTTTTTATTAATTTTATATTATTAAGTGGATTATAAATATTTAAAATAGTAATTAGTGTTTGGTGAGTGTTTTTTAAATCTTTTTTTATTCTTTTTCTTTGTGTATGATTTTACTTTTATCTAAAGTACTGGGAATATTTATTTCTTTTGTAAATTTTATATTATTAAGTGGATTATAAATATTTAATATATTTATTAGTATTTAGAGTGTGGAATACGAAATGATTTACCTTTATCTTTTTTTTTTTTGTATGGTATTTTACTTTCAAGAAATCAAGTATTGGGTTATTTTTTTTTTCATCTTTTTTTTTTTTTCGTAAATTTTATATTATTTAGTGGATTATAAATATTGAAGATAGTAATTAGTTTTAGATTGTTGACCATGGAGTGATTTATTATGATTTCTATTTTTATCTTTTTCTTTTTGTACGGTACTTTATTTTTCAAAGATCAAGTATTAGGTAGACTTTTGTTTCACTTTTTTTTTTTTTTGTTGTAAATTTTATATTATTAAATGAATTATAAGTATTTAAAATAGTAATTAGTATTTGGAGTGTGGACCGTAGAGTGATTTATCTTTACACATGTGTGGGAGTGGTACACTAGTGCAAGCTCCAGAGGCATATAAAGCACTAGTGGGAGGGTTCTCTAGGCGATGTGGGATACGTTAGCTTGCTTTCCTACAATTTTTTTTTTTCTTTGGCAACCCAAAGCGGACAAAGCCGATTAGTGTCCTCACAAAGTGGATTACAAATATTTAAGCTACTTATTAGTATTTAAAGTGTGGACTTTGAAATGATTTATCTATATCATTTTTTTTTTCTTTTTATATTGTACTTTACTTTCAAGAAATCAAGTACTACGTAAATTTCTTTTTTTCATTTTGTTTTCTTTTGTAAAGTTTATAGTATTAAGTGGATTATAAATGTTTAAGATAGTTATTAGTATTTAGAGTGTCTAATGTAGAATGATTTAACTTTAAATTGTTTTTTTGTATTGTACTTTACTTTCAAGAAATCAAGTACTTGGTAATTTTGTTTTCACTTTTTTTATTTTGTAAATTTTATATTATTAAGTGGATTATAAATATCTAAAATAGTAACTAGTATATAGAGTGTGAACTATGGAGTGATTTATCTTTATCCTTATTTTTTTCTTTTTCTTTTTGAATGGTACTTTACTTTTAATAAATCAAGTATTGGGTAAGGTTTTTTTTTTTCAAATTCTTTTTTTTTAAATTTTATATTATTAAATGGATTATAAATATTTAAGATAGTAATTAGTTTTTAGAGTGTGAATCGTGGAGTGATTTACTTTATCTTTTTATTGAGTACTTTGCTTTCAAGAAATCATGTACTTGTAAATTTTTTTTTCACCTTTTTTTTCTTTTATAAATTTTATATTTTTAAGTGGATTATAAATATTTAAAATAATAATTAGTATTCAGAATGTGAATTGTGGAGAGATTTATTTTTATCTTTATCTTTTTGTATGGTGTGTAGAAATCAAGTATTAGTTAAATTTCTTTCACTTTTTTTTCTTTTGTAAATTTTATATTGTTAAGTGGATTATAGATATTTAAGATAGTAATTAGTATTTAGAGTGTGGACTGTGGAGTGATTTTTAGAAATTTTTTTTTTCTTTTTCTTTTTGTAAGGTACTTTACATTCAAGAAATAAAGTACTGGGATTTTTTTTTTTCTTTTGTAAATTTTATTTTATTAAATGGATTATAAATATTTAAGCTACTTATTAGTATTTAAAGTGTGGATTTTGAAATGATTTATCTTTATCATTTTTTTTTTCTTTTTGTATTGTACTTTACTTTCAAGAAATCAAGTACTAGGTAAATTTCTTTTTTTCACTTTTTTTTTTCTTTTTTAAAGTTTGTATTATTAAGTGGATTATAAATGTTTAAGGTAGTTATTAGTATTTAGAGTGTCTAATGTGGAATGATTTAACTTTATATATATATATATATATTTTTTTTTTTTGTATTGTACTTTACTTTCAAGAAATCAAGTACTGGGTAATTTTGTTTTCACTTTTTTTTTGTAAATTTTTTATTATTAAGTGGATTATAAATATTTAAGATATTAATTAGTATTTAGAGTGTGGACTGTGGAGTGATTTATCTTTATCATTTTGTTTTTCTTTTTATATGGTATTTTACCTTCAAAAAATCAAGTGTTGGGCAAAGTTTTTTTTTCACTTTTTTTGTTTGTAAATTTAATATTTTTAAATGGATTATAAATATGTAAGATAACAATTATTTTTTAGAGTGTGGACTGTGGAGTGATTTATCTTTATTTTTTTGTTGTCTTTTTCTTTTTGTGGTATTTTACTTTTAAGAAATCAAGTACAGGGTAAATTTTTTTCTTTTGTAAATTTTATATTATTAAGTGGATTATAAATATTTAAGATAGTAATTAGTTTTTAGAATGTAAATCAGGAAGTGATTTATCTTTTTTTTTTTTTTCATTTTCTTTTTGTATGGTACCTTATTTTCCAGAAATCAAGTACTAGGTAAACTTTTTTTTTTCAATTTTTTTTTTCTGTAAATTTTATATTATTAAATGGATTATAAATATTTAAGATAGTAATTAATATTTGAAGTGTAGACCGTGGAGTGATTTATTTTTATCTTTTTTTTTTCTTTTTATATGATACTTTACTTTCAAGAAATCAAGTACAGGGTAAATTATTTTTTTCACTTTTTTTTTTCTTTTGTAAATTTTATTTTATTAAGTGAATTATAAATATCTAAAATAGTAATTATTATTTAGTGTCTGGGCTGTGGGGTGATTTATCTTTATAATCTATAAACTTTATCTTTATCCTTTTTCTTTTTCCTTTTTTTTTTTTGCAATTTATGGTACTTTACATTGATGAACTAAAGTACTTAATATTTTTTTTTTGTAAATTTTATATTATTAATTGGGTAATAAATATTTGAGATAATTATTAGTATTTAAATTTTGGACTGTGGAGTGATTTATCTATATTTATTTTTTCTGTATGTTACTTTAATCTCAAGAAATTAAGTGCTGGGTAATTTTTTTTTTTACTTTTTTTTTAATTTTTTAATTTTTTTATTATTAAGTGGATTATAAATATTTAAGCATCAAGTCATAACAAATATGTTGTTGTCAAGAAGCTAGACGCTATGGTGAAGGAAGTTGAGAGGAAATTTAAAACCATAGTGATTGTGATTGGCCAAAACTGGCCAATCTCAAAAATAACAAAAAAGGGTAAGAGATAACAAAAATTGGCTTTGAAAAAAATTATGGTGTTGAAAAAAAAAAAACCTCTTAAGTGTCTGAATAAAAGCAGAAACACCAATACCACAAAGGCAAGGACATCGATTTCTATGCGCTCTTTGAGTGTTCTGAGCAGAGGGACTGGAGAGAGAGGCCTGGCCATGAAGGATAGGCCATGGAGCATAGAGAATAATGCTTTGGCTGAGGACCTCACTAGAGGAGAAGGTGAGGGTTGGGGAAGGGAACAAGAATGGAGAGAAGAAAAAAAAAATGAAAGAGAGAAAAGAGGAGGCTGAGGAAGAAGGGTGAATACTGGTGCATTTCTAAAGTGACAATGTGATCTATTTATAGAAGAGAAAGAGCGAGTAAAATAAATGAAAATTTTGGGCTAAACCTCACAAATGTTTTTTTATAAGTTATTGCTGTGACCAAATTTTTTATTTGTTTTTATGGCCAACCACTAGCATTTTTCTAAATAAGTTAAATGATTAACATATATTAAGCATGAGTAATGCTATAAACACAAAATTTTTACACAGAGTTGATATGATAAACTTTTATTGATTCTCATTTGAGTTCATTACTTATATCTTACTAATAATCACTTACAATATCAACTATTTGTAAAAAAAAAAAAATTGTTTGTAGCTCTAGCATTTTTTATTAAACATTGATGCCAATTGCCTCAACAAATATATCAAATAATCAAAGCCTTGAGAAGTGAGGATGAATCTTTAGCCTTCTAAACATTTGCTCACTTTTGCAAAGTATTTTACAGATATCTTTAGTGATGTTATTCTCTCACGTATCATCGATTGGAAAATTCTGTAACTTATAATCTAACTAAACATGCGAGATGTGACGGTGCAAAACGAGACTGCTCTGGATATTGCCCTCAAATATGACAAGCTCGAGACTTTTAAACTCTTTGTGGGATGGCTTGAAAGAAATTTATCTAAAAATGCTGAATTTTATGAAAGAGCCGTCCTGAATTGGGAAGACGATTATGGCAATACTGTGTTGCACATTGCAGTATCAAAAAAAGAAACCCAGGCAAGCTCTCTCCACTAACATCTATTCAGTATTATCAAGCTATGAATAAAAGGGAAAAACAAAACATAAAATAACCGAAATATTCTAGATAACCATTTTATTTTTTGAACCAAAGCAATTTTTTCCCCAAAAATTAAAATCTTTTATATTTTAATATACTATTTAAAAATGATCAAAATTTTAAGGAGTGATGGCCTCCCTTGGTGTATGTACGTATTGTTCCGTCACTAGTAATATATAAAAAATTATCTCATCTTTTAATGATTCAATTGCTTTGAAATTGCATGAAATACATTATAGTTGATCATTTTTTTCCCTTCGATTATAATTTTTATTGAAAAGCATAAAAGAAGAAGTTTATGCATTTGGATTAAGAATGGACCACGCACGAGGCTTGATTAATTTACATTGATGAGATTAGTGACAGTGTATCACTAAATTGTGCAGGCTGTGAGTCACTTACTCGCTTGGGGTCGGGAATTTGTCAGTATAAACCGTAAGAATTTAGAGGGTAAAACAGTGTGGGACATCTTGCAAGGACAAACACAGGTAGACAACAGAAAGATCAAGGTTATGCTACACCGTGCTAAAGCTAAATCGGGTTCATCTCTTTCTACAAATAATTGGTATGCAGACTACCTAAGGCCGCCATCAATAGGATATTTCAAGTTTTGGAGAAAGAATCATGTTCGTCAAATGACGGCATTATCAGACGAAAAGCAGAATGTAATTCTGGTGTTTGCAGTACTGCTTGTAACAATCAGCTATCAAGTGGTACTCAACCCTCCTGGGGGACTTTGGCAAGATGAAGGTAAGTGCAATGCCACAGAAATAGGGAATACTACTTATTCCGGAGCCAATGATCAGACTCAATGCAATACAACAGTAGCACACTCAGCGGGGACACCCATTGCTTCAAAAGAATATGGATTCTTTTTCTTTATGGTGTTCTCGGTTTGTAATTTTTTAATATATGGGACGTCAAACTTAATGGTTGTTCTCCTCCTTCCAGTACAGTACAACAGGGGTCCGGTCTTCATGGTCATTCTCTCCCTCGAGTTTTTTTTTGTATGTCATTCTTGACCATAAACCAGGTTCCAGTGTTGGCGATTTCTCTTTTTGTGCTTTGGCTCACGTATACGATCCTAGTAATTGTTGTTTTTGGTTTGGGAATAGACAGGAAGACGTCTAACCTCAGAAGATTGCAAGAGTCAACGCTAAGTGGTTTGCGGATTCAATCATTGGAGAAGAATTGATGGGAGAAAAAAATAAAAAATTTGGCCTATCTTGGAGCTGTACGTCACAAACTATTTTACAACATTTTTACAAACTTATCTAGGCCAACTATTATCATCAGATTTTCACTCATCACATGAACATTCTGTAAAAAAGTTTGTAACTTTAGCATATTCTTTTTTGTTTTTGTTTCTTCAATAATAAGATTTAGCGTATGTGTTTCTAAGGGCATAGTTGAAGTACCCGATGTCGCCTATGAATATAATGTATATGGTAATAAAGCAGTGTGATTGCATAGATAGTATTACTAAATTTGTGAATTTGTAATCATATTTCTCACGTACCTCTGTGTTAGAGTTCCATCCCTTCTCCTTTGTGTGTGTATATGTTTGTTTATTAATTTTTTTTTAAAAAAGCCTAGTGCAATTTGTTTGAATTTTCTATACAGAATTGGTGTTTGTGGTACATTGGTTGATTCTTGGGTTGGCTGTTTGCTCCAATTAAGGGCTGAAGTACTGCTTCATGCCGCTGTTTTATACGGGGTGTTCTCGTTTGTACTAGACTTCAAAATTGAGCACCCTGTATTGGGGTCAAGTTGAACTATGAATGAGATTGTGGTCAGGGGATTGTGTTTCTTTTGGCCCCAAGCCTTGTGATTAAAATAGTGCCAGTCTCATCTAAGTGGGTTCTTGGAAGCGGTGGGTTATACTTGGATATATGTGTTTGTAAAGTAAGAATTTTATTTGAAAGAGAATTTTTCAGTCATGGATATTCTTCCCTTAAGGAGTTGATATTCATTATGTTTTTTCTCTTTTTCTGCCTTTTGACTTATAAAAAAGACTTCAAATGCTTGCACCTGCTCACGGAAACCTAAGACTTGTTTTTTTCTGATTAACAATTTTCTTGACCATCAATAATTAAAAAGGAAGATTGCATCAATATTTAAAAAGTGATAAGAATTTGAGGATTTCCCAAGATTTGGATAGCCTGCCTTCTTGATTACAGTTGTGCTTCCTTCGGGAGCAACTTAATATGCAATGTATTTTGCCACAGCTCGCTCTGAACTGCTTATAAGTCTTTATTAGTCTATTCTTTTTACCGGATTAGAGTGTTAAACTCTCTTCTTCTGGCATTTTGGTATTATTTGCTGATATTGATTTGCTTAGATGCTTGGTTAAGTATGATCTATGTCAAACGTTTTCTTCTTGTGAATATATGAAAATTTTTCGTAGAGATATGAATTTGCTTTTTACCCGGATTCCTTGGTCATTTTTTCTTGCTGCAAATGAAAAGAAACCCAAAATCTATCTAAAAAAATGAAGCACCGAAATTCCTAATATTACCAGAGTATTCTTGGTTAATTAAGAAATCTGCTTTAAAGGCTGACTTGGCTGACATTATCAATATGAAACTTCAAAACCAATTAGCACTGGATCATAATTTTTGATGATTTACGTTGCCTTTTTTTTATCATAACTGTGGATGACAAAGCATTGCTCCCAATCATGTGTAAGGCAAGCAAATGCTCACCCAAAATGATTGTCAAATTCCTATATAATTGATTAGTAATAGAATAATCAATTCTTTTTCTTCTATTTGATAGAAACTGCTTCTTTTCTGTTTTTAAAATTATAAAAATCATCATTATGGAAACTGTAGAGTATTATTCAGATAATAATTGGATGAGGGAGAAAGTGCAGGATCAGAAAGTTTTGAAGCAGAAGGAGATTGAAAAGTTGAAGCTATGCTCAACCATGACATAGGTGAAAGGAATTCATTTCAGACACACTGATACCATTCAATATAATCAATATGGAAGACTTATAGTAGTTTAAATTCATAAATCTCCTAATCTCAAAAAAAAAAAAAAAAAAAAAAAAAATCATACGTCCACACTATATATAGACTATATACACCAACCCCCATAGAGCCACATTAGCATAACATTTCAATTCATTTAAGTAGTAGTACTAAGCTTAAATTCATGGCAAGAACTATTGATTAAGACAATCTTTCCAAATGACTAAACTTTCAAAGGATATCCTGGAAAAGCTTATTTGGCCTGTTATGACACCACTTCACTTAGACACTACATGGAGAATACTTGAAGTAATGAGCCTCCCAACATTGGGAGGTTCATTTCTTCATACTAGTATTTGAAAATCCCATGGATGAACTTTCAGCTTCAAAAGTTGAATTGTAGAAAAAAGGACATGGGGGTGCAGAAATCTCAAGAATGCCTTCTAGCATATGAGTGACTTCTCTCATGGAAGGCCTCAATAATGGCATAGCCTGTGCACACCAAATTGCCACCATTACTAGCTTTTTCACCCAATTCATATCACTAATAGCCTCTTCATCATTTTCCACCAATCTTTCAACTTTCCCCCTACTATAGCAATCATAAGCCCATTCTGTAAGTATTGTTGCTCTCTCCATCTCAACTTCCACACATCTCCTGCAGCAAACGATCTCCAACAACAAGACGCCAGAACTATATACATCAACCTTTACTGTGACTGGTGTGTTCCTGAACCATTCTGGTGCAATATAACCTTTAGTTCCCCTGATGCCAGTGAGAGTATGGGTTTGGTGGTTCATCAAAAGCTTTGCCAATCCAAAATCAGAAGTTTTGGCTGTAAAAAAATCATCCAAGAGTATGTTTGGAGGCTTTATGTCACAATGAATGATTTGCATGCTACATTCTTCATGTAAGTACATTAGTCCTTTAGCAATTCCTAATGCAATCTGCGTTCTCTGTTGCCAACTTGGTCTTATTACTCCAAAGAGGAAACTCGACAATGAACCATTGTACATCAACTCATACACCAAAATTCGGTGTTCACCTTCATCACAATAGCCAAGTAACCGTACCAAATTCTTATGGTGAGTTTGGCCAATCACTGTTACTTCAGTTTTGAATTCCCTCTCACCTCCCTTTATCATCTTGTCTAACTTCTTGACAGCAACATATTTGCTATAACTTGATACTATTACCCCTTTATAAACAGTGCCAAAAGAACCCCTACCCAATTCTTCTTTGAACCCACTAGTGGCTTCTTCAAGGTCTTTGTATGTAAATGAACGCAGATTCATATCAAGGTCTTTTGTATGTAAGTTTCTATAGAAATTGGGTAGTTTTACTTGCCACAAGCAAAAGAGAAGAAGAGAAATTGCAGCTACAGAAAAGAAGTTAAAAAATACAGAAGTACCTAGGAGGACTGCGAGGATCAATATTGCTTAATCCTGCTTTCCTTGGCCTGGATCTGGATTTGTAGGATTCTGTGAAGAGCTATTCAATTTCAATATTTTGAATAGAGCTTTTCTATCAACAGCATTGCAGTTGTACCTCCCATTAGAAAGCGTTAATCTCTTCTTCCAACATCTTCCCGTTCCATTATTATATTTCGGATCCTGGAAAATGGCGACTGCACAATAACAATCGTGCAGGCAAGATTTCTTGCATTCAAATTCTGTTGTGGGTTGAAGTAGTTCATAGGCAGTTAAAGGCCAATCAGCATTCTCCATCTCCAAGATTTCAAATTGATCTTCTGAAATCACAGTACCCATCTCATTACATTGATTCATGTAGCTTACATCATCTTGTTTGCAGCCACTATACTTGTTATTTACATCCAAGAGAGAGAAGCCTGGGGCGCATTGGCACTCTAGCTTACCGTAAGCTCTCAGCAAACATATGCTATTATAACCACAAGGGCCACTGCCCAAAGTGTCCAAAATATCCAGGCAGATGTTTTCAGAAACATACCAAGTTGCAGACCAGGTTTGGTTTCCAGTGAAATTCTTTGGGTGAGTATAGAGTCTGAAAACACCATCAAAGTCAAGTGTTGCCCTGTTGTAGGAGTCTGACTCTATCCTCAAGACCTCACCCTTTGATGAAAGGTTGGATATGCCTCCCAGTGAGTTCTTGACTTGAAGGTAGCCCGACTTGTCCAAGATTAGCTCAGAAACATCTTGTTCAGCATAACAAGCTCCATAAGGATTTTGGGTGTAGACATCTATTTGATTTAGTATCAGAACGTATGAGGAATTTGATAGCTGCGGGTTATTGAAACGGAGCTGAAATTTACCCACCCCATAGTTTTCTTCGGACACGCTAGAGAAAAGGTTGCTCCCAAAACCCAATACTTGGGTTGGTAACATGGTATTGGTTGGTTCATCGAAGCTACTCCATAAGATGCTTGAGTTTGTGCTTGTTATAACAAAATTCCCAGTGCCTAGCATAGCCCCATTTGATACTCGAGGATTCTCATTGTTGCTGGACCTCCACAACTCCCATCCACCAGGAGCTTTGAGTACAAGTTGTCCAGCTGCGTTAAGCTCAACTTTTGATTCTCTCTCTGCTGGGTAATCTCCGTTTGCAGATCAAACTATAGTTTCATCTTATCCTTTGATGGTGGTATTGTTGATTACTTCATCATGGTTATCTAAGAGCATTTTCAGTCCTGAGAATGGTTTGCCAGTTTTGTTCTCAAAGTGGTCAAATTTTGGACCTCTAATCGTCCACTGGTCCTTGGTCTTAAAGGCACAATTTGGCTGTGTTCAAATTGAGTTTGTGTGAGAAGGCCAGCTTTGGTTGTGTTGGTGCCCTTTTCATTGTTTAGGGACTTGAACTGAACTTTTTTTATTTTGACAATCTAAGTGTTATATTTTGAAAAGCATTTTGAGCATTTTTGGAGGTTTCCTGTGTACATGGGCTTGCACTTGCTCATGGCAACCTAAGACTTGTTTATCCTGATTAACAATTGTCTTGTTCATCTTCATTTACCTAGCTGGTATTTTCTATCTAGACAAGACCTGACATGAATATATATGTTTTGCAGGGTCCTAGGTCACCTTTCCGTGAGTTGGATGTAAAGGCCCCAATAAGGCAACAACTATCCAATTTAGTTATATTGGAGTATCCTGTAATATATCTCTCTCTCCCTTCACACAAATTTGATTTTGAAGTCGTTAAAGAAGCCAATCCTTTTACTCATAAAACAAAGTTTAACGATTCTGGAAGCAACCCAAGCCCAATCGCAGAAGGTGTCCCTTTCAGGGAGGAGGAAATAGAAGATGACAACAGCTCTTCAGATCCTCATGTTTTTGATCTCATGAAACATGTGAATTCAAGCCCAATGCATCGATTCCCTCATCGGAACAAGCTGTCTGAGAAAGTGATAAACAACTCATCAGAGAGGTCATTGTTGTCAAGAGTGGAAACAGGCAACTGTCCACATTTTGGCTCTGCCGAGGAACCAGGAGTTTCTGAAATTAGGGAGTTCGATTTTGATCAGGGCTTAATAGATGCGTACTCAGATCTAATTGCAGAAAACAATCCTGATGACTTCCTTGATTTGGAAGGTGTATTTACTGATGAAGTAATTGCGGAAGAAATAAGGAATTTCTCAGAAGAGCAGGGAGTCTTCTCAGCAGAGGAGGAATTAGAGGAAGGAGAGATTCTTGAATAATTGAAATTATAAAAGTAAAGGACCAACTGTAGAAGGAGAGGACCAACTGCCAAGGGTTGTGCTGATAATTATGATTTTTGATAGTGTTTGGGCATTGAGCTCTGGTTGCTGCAATCATGCCTAAGAAACAAAATTACCTTCTTAGCATTATTGATTGAGAAGTGCATGGTTTCGTTCATATCGGAAGGAGGTGTCTCAGTTGCTCATAGCGTCTCCATTTCCTCTTATACAGATGATGATGCTTTTGGTTGAGACTACAATATCTGCTTGTCAATTTTCTAGGGAGCATTGCCCACAAGCTACACAAGACAGAAGCAGATTACATCAATTGTTAAAAGGTGATCTGAATTTGAGGATTTCCCAAGATTTGGATAGCCTGCCTTCTTGATTACTGTTTTGCTTCCTTCCGGGAGCAACTCTGGATGCAATGTATTTTGCTACAGCTCACTCTGAACTGCTTATAAGTCTTCATTAATTGATTCTTTTTACTGGTTTAGAATGTCGAACGCTCTTTGTCTGTCATTTTGGTATTATTTGCTAATATTGATTTCCTTAGACGCTTGGTAAAGTATGATCTACATCTAATGTTTTATTCTTGTGAAGATATGAAAATTTATTGTAGAGATATGAATGTGTTTTTTACACTGATTCCATGGTCATTTGTTCTTCTTGACTTTAGAGTTAAGACCTTGTTGCAAATGAAAAGAAACCCAGAATCCATCCAAAAAGAAATGAAGCATGCTCCCAATCAAGTGTCAGGCAAACAGATGCTCACCCAAAATGATTGTCAAATTCCTATATAATTGATTAGTAATAGAATAATCAATTCTTATTCGTCATTACTTGACAGAAATAGCTTTTTGTCTGCTATTACAATGGTAAAAATCAGCATTATGAAACTGTAGAGTAGTATTCAGATAATTCTTGGATGAGGAAGTGCAGGATTAGAAAATTCTGGAGCAGAAGGAGATTGATAAATGGAAGCTATGCTCAACATTGAGATAGATGAAGGGAAGTCATCCTCAGACACACTAATACCATTCAATAGAATCAATATAAAAGGCTTACAGTAGTTTAAATTCATGATCTCCACGCTATATATAGACTATAGACACCAACAACCCCCAAAGTTACAACTAAAGGTCTAAGCACATTTACAAGACAAACATGGTAATTTACAGAACACACCACACTTAGTAAGTGGTAGTACTAAGCTTAAATTCAGGACAAGATCTATTGATTAATGCAATCTTTCCAAATGACTACACTTTCAATCGCAGTCACGAAAATGCTTATTTGGAAATTATTTGGCCAAGTATGACACTACATCACTTTGACAATACTATTATTTGAAAATCCCATGGATGACTTTTCAGCTTCAGATGTTGAACTGTAGAGGAAAGGACATGGGGGTGCAGAAATCTCAAGAATGCCATCTAGCATATGAGTGACTTCTCTCATGGAAGGCCTCAATAATGGCACATCCTGTACGCACCAAATTGCCACCATTACTAGCTTTTTCACCCAATTCATATCACTAATTGCCTCTTCATCATTTTCCACCAATCTTTCGACTTTCCCTCTACTATAGCATTCATATGCCCATTCTGTAAGTATCGCTGCCCTCTCCATCTCAACTTCCACACATCTCCTGCAACTAACGATCTCCAACAACATGACACCAAAACTATAAACATCCACCTTTACTGTGACTGGTGTGTTTTTGAACCATTCTGGTGCAACATAGCCTTTAGTCCCCCTAATGCCAGTGAGAGTCCGGGTTTGTTGGTTCATCAAAAGCTTTGCCAATCCAAAGTCAGAAATTTTGGCTGTAAAAAAATCATCCAAGAGTATGTTTTGAGGCTTTATGTTGCAATGAATGATTTGCACGCCACATTCTTCATGTAAATACATTAGTCCTCTAGCAATTCCTAATCCAATTTGCATTCTTTGTTGCCAACTTGGTCTTATTACTCCAAATAGGAAACTCGACAATGAGCCATTGTACATAAACTCGTAGACCAAAATTCGGTGTTCACCTTCATCACAATAGCCAAGTAGCCGTACCAAATTCCTATGGTGAGTTTGGCCGATCACAGTTACTTCAGTTTTGAATTCCCTCTCACCTTCCTTTATCATCTTGTCTAGCTTCTTGACAGCAACATAGTTGCTATAACTTGATACTATTACCCCTTTATAAACAGTGCCAAAAGAACCCCTTCCCAATTCTTCTCTGAACCCACTAGTAGCTTCTTCAAGATCTTTGTATGTAAATGAACGCAGATTCATCTCAAGATCTTTTGTATGTAAGGTTCTATAGAAGTTTGGCAGTTTTCCTTGCCACAAACAGAAGACAACTAGAGAAATTGCAGCTACAGAAAAGAAATTAAAAAATACAGAAGTACCTAGGAGGACTGCCAGGATCAATATCTCTTGATTCTGCCTTCCTTGGCCTGGATTTGGATTTGTAGGATTCGGTAAAGAGCTATTCAATTTAAATTTCTTGAATAGAGCTTTTCTATCAATGGCACTGCTGTTGAACCTCCCATTGGAAAGCGGTAATTTCTTCTTCCAACATCTTCCCGTTCCATTATTATATTTCGGATCCTGGAAAATGGCGACTGCACAATAACAATCGCGCAGGCAAGATTTCTTGCATTCAAATTCTGTTGTGGGTTGAAGTAGTTCATAGGCAGTTAAAGGCCAATCAGCATTCTCCATCTCCAAGATTTCAAATTGATCTTCTGAAATCACAGTACCCATCTCATTACATTGATTCATGTAGCTTACATCATCTTGTTTGCAGCCACTATACTTGTTATTTACATCCAAGAGAGAGAAGCCTGGGGCGCATTGGCACTCTGGCTTACCGTAAGCTCTCAGCGAACATATGCTATTATAACCACAAGGACCACTGCCCAAAGTGTCCAAAATATCCAGGCAGATGTTTTCAGGAACATACCAAGTTGCAGACCAGGTTTGGTTTCCAGTGAAATTCTTTGGGTGAGTATAGAGTCTGAAAACACCATCAAAGTCAAGTGTTGCCCTGTAGTAGGAGTCTGACTCTGTCCTCAAGACCTCACCCTTTGATGAAAGGTTGGATATGCCTCCCAGTGAGTTCTTGACTTGAAGGTAGCCCGACTTGTCCAAGATTAGCTCAGAAACATCTTGTTCAGCATAATAAGCTCCATAAGGATTTTCGGTGTAGACGTCTATTTGATTTAGTATCAGAACGTATGAGGAATTTGATAGCTGCGGGTTATTGAAACGGAGCTGAAATTTACCCACCCCATAGTTTTCTTCAGACACGCTAGAGAAAAGGTTGCTCCCAAAACCCAATACTTGGGTTGGTAACATGGTATTGGTTGGTTCATCGAAGCTATTCCATAAGATGCTTGAGTTTGTGCTTGTTATAACAAAATTCCCAGTGTCTAGCATAGCCCCATTTGATACTCGAAGATTCTCATTGTTGCTGGACCTCCACAACTCCCATCCACCTGGAGCTTTGAGTACAAGCTGTCCAGCTGTGTTAAGCTCAACTTTTGATTCTCTCTCTGCTGGATAGCGTCCGTTTGCAGACCAAACTATAGTTTCATCTGGTATCTTAGCAAACCAGATAGCAAGAAGGAACTGATCTTGTTGACCTGGAAGGCGGCGGAATCCAAATGAAAAATCACCAGATGGTGAAGTCCACGTGGAGTTATCATCAGTGGCAAAGAGAGCTGAACCCACACTTACGTTGGTATTAACTTGAGCTATTGCAGGAACCAGGAGGGTGATGACAAAGACAAGCAAATGATAGTAAAAAAGAGCAATTGCTGAAGCCATTGGAAAAAGATGAGAGCTAATACCTAAGTGGTAAATGATGGTCTAATTATGACGAACTTTGTGTACCCATGGAAAACATGATTGAGTTTAGGAGCCTGATTTGAACTTTTTTAATGGTCAAAATAGTCGGAAAGACCTGCAGGCCGCACGAAGGAAGAAGATTGATACATCTCATATATCAAAAAGGCTTGGGTCCATGCAAAGGGACCAGAGAGCAAATACGGACGCGCAATATTTACAGTATTTGACAATGATAGGGTCTTGATTTCAAGTTTATAAGAGCACGGTGAGCACCCCTGATTGGGGCTAGGTGAGTTCTGTCCTCTTTGCAATTACATGGGTGGTTCCTTAAAGGAGCATTCACTTAAGTTCGTGTATAATAAAAAAATATGTAAATTTTACACATTTTTGTTTAGAAATGATTCACTTCAATTTGTGTATAATTATGTAAATTTACATTAATACTATTTATTCTGTACTTGGTTGTTTATTCTTTATTTACATATATCGAGGATGAAGATAGAGTTAATGATGACTGTTGTGTAAAAAAGAAAAATATTTAAAAAAAACAAGAAAAAAATGATATTTTAATGAAATATAATGTAAAATAGATAAAATTTTTTTTGAGAATGATGTAAAATAGATAATCTGATTTGGGGTGTTTTGAAAAAGTAATTATATAAAATAAAAAAAAAGTTGATTCTTGTGCTAAAATAAACATAAATTTTGCACGAGATGATATGAATGCACTAATTGTGTGTTTGGATGGCAGGATTTGGGCACATGGACTTAGATTTGGGTGATTGAAATCAAAATACCTAGTTTGGATAGTTTACAAAGGGTCAAAGATTTGGATTGAACAAATCCACCAAGGATTTTAAAATCTATCACTCTAAAATTCAAAATCAAGTATCCAAACACAACCTAAAGGACCATGACTTCTATCAATGAGACCACCAATTAATCTAACGCGTACTTTAGCGATCAAATCTCTTAAATGAGCACTTCTCTTTATGCCTACCAAGTTAAAACAGGTCAGTTCTTTTGGCTTTGGGCAGTGGCTTAGGCGTGTGGGACACAATCAGTAAAGAAAAGCCGAAGCAAAGAATGGCCATTCAGGATTGAGCAATATAGTTTTGTAAGATAATTGGTGAACAATGAAATATATAAAGAATATACTATCTGCAAACAACCAAAACAATCAAAATCAGAGGAAGACAGTTTCTATCCAAAAAATAAAAAAAGTTTCGCATTAACATGTTGACTGTTGACTTTTAGACATTTGATTTTGATCCGAATGTTAACCCGGCGAAAATGGCCCACTACCAGTATTTAGCAAAAAAACTAGCAATGTACCACTGTTTGGAAATATGTAGGGATCTACCATATTTTTTAAACTCAAGTTTGTGAAAATTGAGCTTGCCGTGAAACTTGAGTTCTTCGAAAAAATAGCCTTTCATTTTGCTGGAAAATTTTTTATGGACCTCAAGTTCATGGAACTCGAGTACCATAAAAAATTTTCAAAATTTGTCCAATCAGGTGTCTCCTCCACCTTTTGGAGAGAAGGAGTAGGTATGGAGCACTATTCAGGCCAATCATTTATATGTAACCTATGTTATGAGATGAACATCTAAATAATGCAGAGGCCAACGTCTAAACTCTATTTCCTTGGCCCTACGTTAATGCTGCAACTATACCTAGGCCTAACATCTCCACTATGCGTAGTGAGGTGGGAGATAAGTCGGCTAAGCATTGGGTTGCAGTGCTTGTAGGGCTTTGCCAGAATGGATCCTCAGACTCATGGACATGCTCAGTCCTTTATGCACTTTGAGCTGGGCCTGCTCCTTTTATACTCCTTACACGCTTCATAGGCCTATCATCCACGACCAATAAAAGGAAACTAGTAAAATCACTCCCCCACAACAAATCCTTCTGACATAACAATCCATTCAAGAGGCTCTCGGTGTTCCCAAGATCAAAGAATTTAAGAAGTATTTGGGACTTCCGTTTTTTGTTGAAAGATCAAAGAAAGCTTCATTTAGCTACATCAAACAATATGAAAAAAAAAAAGTTAATTGTTTTTTGTATTCTTTTCTATTTTGAAAAAAAAAAATTAAGAAAAATATTAATTTATTTTTATGTGTTTCATGAGGTACATGTATTTATTTCTAAGTATAATTAGATTTTTATAGGTGACAAACTAATGATTAATATAAAAAAAGGAACTTATATGGTTCTCTTTTTCAAAATAAACGGGGAGGGAGGGTCTAAAATTAGGTTCTTCCAAGCAGTGTCACGAGTCTAGGTAATTTATATTATTTTTTCTAAAACTTATATTTCAAAAATAATTTTGAATATTGCAATCCTTCTCAAGTTTAGAAACAATTGAAATAAATAAAGAAAACACAAATGTAAATTTAATAATACGCCTAAAAAAAATATAGAAAATAAATAAAACTTATAATTGATTATTTATGAGTTTATTCAAATAATATGTTCGAATTCTAAATTATATTAATCATAACAATTTACTTTTCTCCTCTTTTTAATGACATGCAATATAATTAATTCTCGAATATAATCCTACCAAATGAGTAATATACATGAACTATAAAAAATATTTTTATATAAACTTATAATGTACCAGTACATCTCACGAAACATCTGCTAGTACCTTATGAAACACATGTGAAAAATTCTTCAAACTTCTTACGTACATGTCAAACCTGAAGTAATACCTTGAGTTGGTTTTGTTCCAAAACTTTTACGCTTTCATTCCAACTTTTGTGTCTATGACTCTATGCCTAACGTGAGAATCACCTAAACTTTTTAATTCTTTTTCTACTTTTGTTGGAAAATTAAAGAAAGCTTCATATTTCATATTCTTTTTTTTTTTTGTTAGAAAAAAATAATTGTGCTTTTAAAAAAAATAATATTAATATTATTATGTGTTTAATGCAGAGGAGTCAATTTCGTACCGTACCGGCCGGTACGGCCGAAATTTCTCGTTCCGGCGAGTAAACCGGTACAGGTGACCACCCTGTTTCGTACCGCTTCTTATACCGGGCTGTTTCGGGTTATTTCGGCTATTCCGGGGAGTTTCGGTCATTCCAAACAAAATTGATTTCACCAAATTACAGAAGAAAATTACCTCTTTGAAATTGATTTTTGCTGGTAGAAACCCATAGATCCGTAACACTGATAAGTTCCGGCGAAGCCCACCACTGCATCGTGTCCTCTTTCTGTTAATCTGCATCTCTTGTTCTTACTGGTTTGTCTTCTCTTCTCCGCGCAACACAGACGTCTCATATCAGTTGTTTAGTTACTCAGTGCAAGTTTAAATCGTGTGGCTGTGGCTGTTAAGTTGTGTTTATTATTTTTTTGAAGTAACGTGTGGCTTTGGTAAAAGTTAAGTCAGGCATTGATTTCAATTCAGTATTCACGTGGGTTAGGTGGAGTCTATGCCTTCTACACTTTTTTTTTTTTTTTTGGGAGAAAAATGCCTTTTACACTTATTCTAAGTTTTATTATTATTATTTTAAATAAAATGATTAGACAACTTAGATTTATATATAATGTACTACGCTATTATAGAAAGGTAAAATTGATGATAATTTGATTTTTTTTTTAACTTTAAACTTATAAATTTTCTTTACTAATATATATATATATATAATATAATATAATATAAAATAGCGGTAAATCCGAAACGGTACACCGGTATTGACCGGTACCCGAAATATATCGTACCGCTGGCTAAACCGGTACAGCTTCCGGTACGGTATTGACTTCCTTGGTTTAATGAGATACATGCATTATTTATTACATTTTTTTAGAAAGAGTGTCGGAATTTGGGTTCTTCCAAACAAAATCACCATGACACAAGGGTCTTGATAATTTATATTATTATTTATCTAATATAATTACCTAATGAAATTTGTACATGAACCATAAAAAATATTGCAAAGTTTGTTTTTATACATGTGAAAAATTCTTGAAAAGTTTTTAAATGCATGTAGAACTTGAGTTTGTCCCTTAAATTTTATATTATTAAGTGGATTATAAATATTTAAGATAGCAATTAGTTCTTAGAGCTCAGACCGTGGAGTGATTTATCTTTATCTTTTTATTTTCTTTTTCGTTTTGTATGATACTTTACTTTCAAGAAATTAAATATTGAGTATTTTTTTTTCTTTTTTTTTTTCTTTTGTAAATTTTATATTATTAAGTTGATTATAAATATTTAAGATAGTTATTAGTATTTAGAGTGTCTAATGTGGAATGATTTATCATTATTTTTTTTATCTTTCTTTTTGTATGGTACTTTATTTTTAAGAAATCAAGTACTAGGTAATTTTTTTTTCACTTTTTTTTTTCTTTTGTAAATTTTATATTATTATGTGAATTATAAATATTTAAAATATTAATTAGTATTTAGAATGTGGAATGTGGAGTGATTTGTTTTTATCTTTTTATATGATACTTTACTTTCAAAAAATCAAGTACTGGATACTTTTTTTTTTTTCATTTATAAATTTTATATTATTAAGTGGATTATAAATATTTAAGATAGTAATTAGTATTTAGAATGTGGATTGTGTAGAGATTCATTTTTATCTTTTTCTTTTTGCATGATACTCTACTTTTAAGAAATCAAGTATCAGGTAAATTTTTTTTCATTGACTTTTTTCGTAAATTTTGTATAATTAAATGGATTATAAATATTTAAGATAGTAATTAATATTTAGAGTGTGGACTGTAGAGTGATTTTTTAAAATATTTTTTTATTCCTTTTTCTTTTTGTATGGTACTTTACTTTTAAGAAATTAAGTATTGATAATTTTTTTTATTTTGTAAATTTTATATTATTAAGTGGATTATAAATATTTAAAATAGCTATTAGTATTTAGAGTGTGGACTATAAAATGATTTATCTTTATCATTTTCTTTTGTATAATATTTTACTTTCAAGAAATCAAGTACTAGGTAATTTTTTTTTCTCTTTTGTGAATTTTATATTATTAAGTAGATTATGAATATTTAAGATAGTCATTAGTATTTAGAATGTCTAATGTGGAATGATATATCATTATCTTTTTTTTCTCTTTCTTTTTGTATAGTATTTTACTTTCAAGAAATCAAGTATTGGGTAATTTTTTTTTTTTTTTTTTTTCCTTTTGTAAATTTTATATTATTAAGTGGATTATAAATATTTAAGATATTAATTAGTATTTAGAGTGTAGACTGTGGAATGATTTATCTTTATCTTTTTTTTTTTCTTTTTGTATGATACTTTAATTTCAAGATTCAATATTTAAGATAATTATTAGTATTTAGAGTGTCTAATATGGAATGATTTATCATTATCTTTTCTTTTTCTTTTTCTATGGTACTTTACTTTCAAAAAATCAAGTACAGGGTAGATTATTTTTTTCACTTTTTTTTTTTTTTTACTTTTATAAATTTTATTTTATTAAGTGGATTATAAATATCTAAAATATAAATTAGTATTTAGAGTGTGAATAGTGGAGTGATTTATCTTTATCTTTTTTTTTTTTCTTTTTTTTTTTGTAGGATACTTTACTTTCAAGAAATGAAGTATTGGATAAGGTGTTTTTTTTTTTCCACTTTTTTTTTCTTTTGTAAATTTTATATTATTAATTGGATTATAAATATTTAAGATAATAATTAGTTTTTAGAGTTTAGAAAATTAAGTGATTTATCTTTATCTTTTTGTTTTCTTTTTCTTTTTGTATGGTACTTTAATTTCAAGATTCAATATTTAAGATAATTATTAGTATTTAGAGTGTCTAATGTGGAATGATTTATCATTATCTTTTCTTTTTCTTTTTCTATGATACTTTACTTTCAAAAAATCAAGTACAGGATAGATTATTTTTTTCACTTTTATAAATTTTATATTATTAAGTGGATTATAAATATCTAAAATATAAATTAGTTTTTAGAGTGTAAATAGTGGAGTGATTTATCTTTATATTTTTTTCTTTTGCGGTACTTTACTTTCAAGAAATGAAGTATTGGATAAGGTGTTTTTTTTTTTTCACTTTTTTTTTCTTTTGTAAATTTTATATTATTAATTGGATGATGAATATTTAAGATAGTAATTAGTTTTTAGAGTTTATACCTTGGAGTGATTTATCTTTATCTTTTTGTTTTTTTTTTTTCTTTTTGTATGATACTTTAATTTCAAGATTAAATATTTAAGATAATTATTAGTATTTAGATTGTCTAATGTGGAATGATTTATCATTATATTTTTTTCTTTTTCTTTTTCTATGGTACTTTACTTTCAAAAAATTAAGTACAGGGTAAATTATTCTTTTCACTTTTTTTTTTTTTTTTTACTTTTATAAATTTTATATTATTAAGTGGATTATAAATATCTAAAATAGAAATTAGTATTTTGAGTGTGAATAGTGGAGTGATTTATTTTTATCTTTTTTTTTTCTTTTCTTTTTGTATGGTACTTTACTTTCAAGAAATGAAGTATTGGATAAGGTGTTTTTTTTTCACTTTTTTTTTTTTTGCAAATTTTATATTATTAATTGGATTATAAATATTTAAGATAGTAATTAGTTTTTAGAGTTTAGACTGTTAAGTGATTTATCTTTATCTTTTTGTTTTCTTTTTCTTTTTGTATGGTACTTTACTTTTAAGAAATCAAGTATTGGATAAATTTTTTTCACTTTTTTTTTTCTTTTGTAAATTTTATATCAAGAAATAGTCACAATGCTATCTTGGAGAAAACCTACAAACAAGCTTGATGGGCCAAAAACGTATTGACCCCTTGTGATGGATTAATTTTATTAATTAGTCAAGTTTAATTAATTAATCAATTTAACATGCAAACGCGTTGTAGCATAAACAAATCACCAATAAACTAAAGTGCAATGGAAAATAAATTGACACGGTGATTTGTTTACGAAAGGAGAAAACCTTTAAGGCAAAAACCCTACCAGGTAATTTTATGGTCACCACTCTCGAGAATCCACTATTATCAAAACAAGCGGTTACAAGTAAAAGAATCTTAGTACCTTTTACCAACCTACAGTTGAACCCTTACCCCAATATCCAATTGGACTTGTTCTGTAATGACAATCTCTTCTTTTGATGCATGACTCCCAATACGTGACTAACCAATTGCGCGGATCCTAATACATGACTTCAATCATCAACTTGAGAAAGATGTTGGTTGCAAAGTACTTCAGTTCATTCTCACAATGAAGAACAGGAAGAAGCTTGGTTACAAAATCCTACGGTGCACAAACACAACAGCTTCTTTACAAAAGAGATGAACTAGGGCAAATTTTGTCTCCGGTCACAAATAGCTTTTGCAACTTGCGCTCTTTACTATGTGTAACTAGATACGGCCCTTAAAATAATTCTTTTATATGTCTAGGGTTGTGAGAAAAGAAGGCCCAAAGACATATCCATGAATTGGAATCAAAACAGATTTGAAATTCTGTTTTTCTTAAACCTCGACAAATAGAGGTGTCAAGAAGCTGTCAAGCCACGGGGCTAAAACTGCTTCTTAAGCTTAATAGATGCTAGCTGTCGAGTTTTAATGACAGACACTTCTTCAGCTTAAATCTTGGGCAGATTTATACGACTTAAACACTTGATATTAAAATCTTGTTTCTTGAAATATTAAAAACATCCTAGATCTATCCAAATACAAGCAAAATATGTTTTGTCAAAAGACTAGCCAATTACATAAAAGAATGACATATGTTCTTAACAACTGAACCACATATGTCCTAAAAATCTCCTCTTTTTGCAATCCGTGACAAAATCACAGTAAACAAATGCACATATGAGAGAAGTTATAAAGCACTCAACTTATGCTCATTTGTTGAATATAATAAAGTCTATCCTAACATAAACTCTTGAAAAACTTTGCAAGAAGAGAGTTTATTACAGGTAGACTTTGACAACCTGTATTTCTGAAACACTTTAAATAAAACACATCAAGACATCTTTGTGTGAAGAAAAAATAATAGATTACCTACAAAATATAAGAATCATGTGTATAAAGATAGAAAAGAAACAACACATGTAGAGATAGGTGAATGAAACATACATCATCACATATATATCTAAGATAAACATCATGTAAGTAAAAATGGTCACAAAACCTAGGTTCAAGAACAATGTATCTCCAATAAAGAAAGAAAAGAAAAAGATACAAGTAATCCTTACTACATCCCTAAAAAAAAAACATAACACTTCCCCTAACAAAAATCTCCTATATCCTAACTCTCCCTTTAAGAATGACTACTCTCATATCCAAAACTACTTCCCATTTTTGTCACGAGTGACAAAAGGTAAGAGTATAAAGTAGACATCTCGTCAGAACTAGAAGAGCTAGCATCTCCATCCTTATCATCATCATCGTCGCCAGAACCACCATCAGATGTCTCGGATGCCTTGGGAGGAGGAGATAGAGACTCCATAAAACCACTAAGGTGAGCTTGCTGTCTAGTAATATGGCCATCACGAGTGTTCACCTGATACAACTCAGTAGAAAGTGTATCAAGGCGAGTATTCATGTGCTAAAGCTGCGCCATGATCGCTTCCAAAGTCATACCTCCCGCTAAAGTAGAAGGAGCAATGGTAGAAGGAGCTACTAAACCGGACCGCCTCAAACAAAACTGTGCTTCGCTTTGTTTAACGGTAGCATAGTCAATGGCACACATAACAGAGAAGTGGTTGGATGAGGGAAAAGGAATAGAAAAGTGGCATAAAATTTGTGTGATAGCTAAAGGAAAGATGAGCTTATCAACGGTCACCGTATCCCTATACACATCTATGATAGAAATAATGAAATGTGAAGAAAAATCTATAGAAAGATCCTCAAGAAGGGACAACAGAAAACGAGCACGATACTCTGTGATAGAGTTGTAGTGAGAGAGAGGATACAAAACAAAAGTCATCACCACATTCAAGAATGTAGGACCCTTAGCAAAAGGCCGATATGATGTAAACTGACAATCACCCCAATCAGCTGGGTGCTCACAAAAGGCAAAGATCATCTTGTCTTTGGACACAGTCCGCAGACACTCACAATTGGTGTAGTCAGGATGCGCAACCCTCGAAACACGGAGCACATCGTATACCAACTCCGGTGTGACTACTATGCACATACCTCGAATGCGAGTATGAAAGAGAGGTACTAAAATATCAGTTCCATGCATGTTGGAGTAGAACTCCTGGATAAGCACAAAAGGACAAGTGATCGGGATGTCACATAGTGACTCCTATTCCTTATTGTGAATGACATTGGGAAGGTCAGTGTTGGCGAAATCTAACAAAATAACTCGGCATTCCGAATGAATACCTTATTTGCAGAAGTTCCCCGAGAAGTCCTTTTGGGCTTTCTTATCATGGAAACGAACAGAAGAAGGAGTAGGATTAGAGGACGAAGAGGCCCTAGAAAGAAGAAGGTTCTGGGACGGAGCAGACTTACGTTTCAGTGCCATTGATGCACTAGTGCAAATTAGAGACAGAGGGGGAAGAAAAAAACACTTAGAAAAGTCTAAACACATTTCAAATATAACAAGTATATAGAAAGGAAAGAATGTATGCATAAAAAATACATGAACATGTAACATGCAATATAAAAGACATCATGGGCTCGGCTTAATCCAATTCTATCAGCACATAATCAAATTGCACACATCTAAATATATGACAATACAGTTATATTGTGATAAGATGCAACAAAAGAGCTTAACAGATAAGTTAGGTGTCGAGGAGGTGTCGAGATTACATAAAAACAATTTTTCAGGAAAGGAAAAACACAGATATGAATATAATCACACATGCAACTCAACCAATAATCCAAACAACATTTTGAGTTTTTAAAATCATCTTTCATCAATAAAAATGATAAGCATTTAGATCCCTGACAGGCCACAATCGCGTTGACCCCTTGTGATAATTTAGATTAATTAAATTAGCCCAGTTATTAATTAATCAAATTAACAGATAATATCATGTGGCAGCACAAACAAATCACCAAACTAAGATATGCAGCGGAAAATAAATAACACGGTGATTTGTTCACGAATGGGGAAAACCCTAAGGCAAAAACTCCACCGGGTGATTTAAGGTCACCACTCCCGAAACTCCACTATTATCACAACAAGCAGTTACAAGTAAGGAATCCCAGTACCTCACCAACCTACAGTTGAACTCTTACCCCAATACCCAATTGGACTTGTTCTGTAGTGACAATTTCTCCAGTTTAATGCACGGCTCCCAGTACGTGACTAACCAATGTGATGCGCGGATCCCAGTACGCGGCTTACTCCTTTTGCACGAATCCAAGTACGTGACTCACTCACCAACTTAAGGAAGAAAGAATGTTGGCTACAAAGTTCTTCAAATCATCAGAGATGAACTAGGGCACGAACTTTTCTCACAGATCACAATTTGCATGAACAAAGAAGAAGCAACTTGTGTCTTGTGATTTCTGCTTGTTGCTCACTTTGACGGCCCTTAAAATAATCCTTTTATATGTCTAGGGTTAGAAGAAAAGAAGTCCCAAAGACACACACACGGATTGGACTTGAAACAGATCAGAAATTCTGTTTTCTTTAATTCTCGATAGATAGAGGTATCGAGAGGTATCGAGACAGCTGTCGAGACTCGGGCAAAACAGCTTCTTTAAATCTCGATAGATGTATCTGTCGAGGTAGGTGTCGAGATTTAAAAACCAGCACTTCCTTGCTTGTATCTTGGACAGACTTTGACGGCTTTAACACTTAATCTTGAACCACTGTTTCTTGAAGTGTTTAACACATCCTAGATCTACCCAATTACAAGTAAAGTGCATTTTGTTTAAGGATAAGCCAATTACATAAAATAGTGACATATGTTCACAAGCTTGAACAACTACATATGTCCTAACAATCTCCCCCTTTGGCAATCCGTGACAAAACCACAACATACAAATGAAGATATGAGAGAAGTCATAAATCACTCAACTCATATTCACTTGTTACATACAATAAAATCTATCCTAACACAAACTCTTGAAAAACTTTGCAAGAAGAGAGTTTATGGCAAGAAGACTTTGACAACCTGTATTTCTGAAACACTTATAAACAAAACACATCAAGGTATCTTTGTGTGAAACAGAAATAATAGATTGCATACAGATAAAGAAACATGTGTATAAAGACAGAAAAGAAACAACACATGAAAGGTAGGTGAAAGAAACAACATACATCATCATATAGAGAAAGAGAATAAGTACAATGTATGTAAGTACATGATCAATGTATCTCTAAAAGATAAGAAAAGAAAAAAATACATAGATCATCTCACTACATCCCTCAGTCCACACTCCCCCTAACAAAAATGTCTTATGTCCTATGCTAACACTCCCCCTAAGTATGACTACTCTCATATAAAACTACTCCCCCTTTTTGTCACGAGTGACAAAGGGTAAAGTGTCAAGTAGACATCTCATCCGATGAGCTAGCATCTCCATCATCATCATCGTCTGAAGCATCATCATCATCGCCATCATCATCAGCCTCGGTCTCAGTCGACACATGAGGTGGCGGAGGAGAAGCCTCTGATGCAAAACCGCCCATGGTCGCCTGTCGCCTGGCGATGCGGCCAACACGGACATTCACCTGATACAACTCTGTGGAGAGTGTATCGAGGCAAGCATCCATGCGCTGTAACTGCGCCATGATGTCGCTCAAGGTGACGTCGCTCGAAGAAGTAGAAGCAGAAGCTCGAGCGGATCTGGAGGTGGTCGGACGGGTGGAAGGAGTGGCATCGTCAGACTGTCGCGATCGGAACTGTGCCTCACTACGTTTTACGGTAGCGGCGTCTATGGCAGACATGACGCGGTAAGGATCGGACGAAGGGAAGGGAACGGAAAAACGACCTAGAATCCTCGTGATAGCGGAAGGGAAAATGAGCTTATCACGGGTGGCCGTATCTCTATAGACATCTATGATGGAACAGATGAAGTGAGAAGGAAAGTCTATAGAGAGATCCTCAAGGAGGGACAACAAGAACCGAGCACGAGGCTCTGTGATCGAGTTGTAGTGAGAGAGTGGGTGCAGAACAAAAGTCATCACCATGTTAAGAAATCTAGGACCTTTAGCAAAAGGTCGACATGGTGTGTACATGTGATCTCCCCAAAAGGTAGGACGTTCATAGAACGCCGAGATCATCTCGTCTTTGGACACAGTCCAGAGACGCTCACAGCTAGGGTAATCGGGATGATCCACCCTAGGGACATGGAGAACCTCAGAGACTAGCTCTGGGGTGACACAAAAGCGCGTACCTCTAACGCAAGAATAGAAAGAAGGTACTGACGAATCTATCCTGTGGATGTTGGAGTAAAACTCCTGAATCAACACGAGAGGAGATGTGACCGGGACGTCACACAGTGACTCCCAACCCCGAGTGTGAATGACATCGGGTAGGTCGGTGTCGGCAAAATCTGCCAGGACTACGTGGCGTTCCGAATGAACACCGCGTTTAGAAAAGTTCTCCGAGAAGTCCTTATGGGCTTTCTCATCACGGAACCGGACAGAGAGAGGGGTAGAGTCAGAAGAAGACTGTCCCTTAGAACGCAGAGGGTTCTGGGACGGAATAGACTTACGTTTAGGAGCCATAGACGCTACTAACGCAAACATAGAAGAGGGGGAAAGAAGAGACAAACAGAAAAGTCCCAAACAAATCAATATTGGCAGAATGAAATATTGAAGTGAAAAGAACGTATGCATGAAAATGCATGAGCATGTGACATGCAACAATAAACACATCATGGGCTCTGCCCAATCCAAACCTAACAGCACACAATAGGTAGGCACACATCTAAATGCATGAAAATACAATTAGAATGCTAATATGATGCAATGCATGTGGTTTTGAAGATCAAAACTAGAAAACCAACCCAAAAATTTCATGAAAACCCCAACAATTTTGAAAACTCCCAAAAATTTTCATAAACACAAAACCTAGGGTTTTAAACAATGAAATGCATGAAAATGAGGGATAAAATGCTTACCAAATGATGAAGAACACGAAGAATCACTTGAGAAAGCCTTAAGAGAGGTTTGGAGGGAGAGGGAAAAGTGTTTGAGAGAGATCAGAGAGTTTTCGAGCGAGAGAGATCGAGAGAATGAGCTGAAAAATCGCGAGAATCCAATATATAGCCTCTTAGTAATTCTCGACAGCTGCAGGTGTCGAGAGCTGTCGAGGTAGCTGTCGAGGTAAGCTGTCGAGAAATGCACGTGGACAGATGCAGCTATCGAGGAAGAAGAAATAAACAAGAGGGAACCTCGATCGATCCAGAAGCTATCGAGGAGCTATCGAGCAAACAGAAAGTTTCTCGATCGATCCAGCTGCTATCGAGGTATCTGTCGAGACTGCGATAAGAAGGAGTCTAAGGATCTCGACAGATAGCTATGTATCGAGAGGTATCGAGGAGGTATCGAGATGCCTTTCAAAGCAGTTTTTCAAAAGAAGAAAAACACAGACATGAATGCAATCATGCATGCAACTCAACCAAAGATACAACCAATACATTAAGCTCTCAAAATCATCTCTCAACAAGAAATATGATGCTCATATATCTCAAAACACGCACACACACACACTAAACAAGTCTAACCAATTTTATACTTCAAAAACAAGTTAAGACAGTTCAGTGAACATACATTAAAGCATGTAAACCTTGTGATGGCCAAATCACATTGTGCCTGCACATGTATCAAGAATAGCAAAGAGTATTGCGTGTTGTGTGTGAAAACATCGCAAGATTGCATAAGTGTCTCAATGTTATGACGATTTGAGATATGAGAAAATCGCTTTAACTCACACACAATCATAACTGCTCGATGGGGACTATCACCTTTGAGATACATCCTATAACTCCCACATCTCCTAGAAAACACGCTTGCAACCATATTTTAAAGCATTTTGATCTTTTTGCTTTTAATTTCTTTGCATATTTTCTTTTAACAAGCATATCATACATGGGCATACAAGAGAAGGAAAAGAAACACCCAATGATGTTAAGCTTTTGACACTGCACTTTTGCTATGCCGAAGCATACAAGTGTCCTATGACATTGCACTTTTGCTATGTCGAAGCATACAGATGTCATTTTATGATTGGCGAGTAATAGTGGTGAGATGGTTATTTATGCCTTTCCCTTAGGATTTTCTAGTTCAACCCGTCAAAAAGAGTGATACGAGTGTTAAGAAGAAGAGATCACTTAACCTTACTCATCACAAATAAAGAGCTACAGAGCTCACTCGCTTAGTTGTGCAGAAAAGTGCTCATCTAAGCTACAGGTGATACAAAGTTTAGAAAACTCTATTTCAATGGTCATTACAAAAGTTTGCATGAACTAATGCACACAAACACACACTGTTTTTGTATTTTTCATTTTTCAATTTTTTTTTATTTTTATCAAGGAAGCAAAAATAAAATACAAAACTGAAAACACACAAACAAAAACATGTAAAGCAAAACAATGCATAAAACTAGACTGACTCAAAACAGTAAAGAAACACACAAGTAATGCAACACACAAAATAAGAGAGAGAAGAAGAAGTGACTAGAATCACTTGGAACCCTTTGGCTTCCACACCTTGGAAGATCCTTTCCTTTTGGTTGATTCTTGAACCGGTATAGAGGGAGAAGAATATGAACCGTTCAAGTTCGAAAGGAACATGAGGGCTTTAAGAATATCTCCAAGAGGGGCGAGAGAAGACTGAAGCTGATTCTGGCTCCCAGATGCTATTTCGCCATTGCTCTTTTGAGTGGCAAGCCACTTGTAGCAATTTGGTCGAGTGTGACCGGCGAGACCACAATGATAACAGAGATGCGGCTTCTTCTGTTTGGCCTTTTGAGAGTTAGCCTTCTTATTCCTAGGGTTTCTAGATTCCCTTTTCTCAATTTTAGGGGGTGCTCTTAGGATGGACTTGCCCTTGCCTACGTTCTCACTAGCTAAATCAGTTTTAACATTATTTTCCTCAGTTTTAATGTTATTAGCCGGTGGAACAAATACAGTAGTACTAGCAGAAGGAGTATTAGAGATAGAGAATTCATACCCCAATCCAGTACGATCTGAAGAAGATCTCTGAGCACTCAGCATCTCGTCCAGTTTAGCACTTGACGTCCTCTCCAGTTGTGCTCTGGCTTGAAACAGCTCTGCTTCAAGCTTCTTGGTCCTCTCAGCCAAGAAATTGTTCTCGAACCTTAGTGCTCCAATGGTTTGATTTGCTTGATCAACCTTTGTGGACAGTTCCTCACGGTCAAGTTCCACATCACTGAGTTTCTTGGTGGCCAGCCTATAGAGCTTCTCATGCTTTTCTGAGAGCTTGTATAGCTTCTCATATGCAGTGTGGATATCATCTTGATCATCCATGATCTCACACTTGGATTCCACCAACTCTTCTTCTTCATCCACTTTCTCGATAACCCCATCAGTAGGATTAACAGTGGCAGTGAAGGCATTTAAGATTCCGTCGTCTTCATCTTCGGAATCGTCCTCTGGCTCTGTGTCGCTCAAGGTAACAGCAAGTGCCTTGCTCTTCCCTATGCTCTTTAAGTACGTAGGACACTCTTGTTTCATGTGTCCAAAGCCTTGACACCCAAAGCACTTTGGTCCTGTGGGAACAGTGTACTGACCGCCATCCTTGACATCCTTCTTCATTTTCTCCGGATTCCTGAATTGTGAAGAACTGGACTGTCTGCGGTCTTTGTTGAAACCCTTTCCATTGGCATTCTTCATAAACTTCTTGAATTGCCTTGTGATGTAGGATTTCATCTTGGAATCTTCATCATCTGACGAGTCATCCGTATCACTGCTTTTGGCCTTCAGTGCCAAACTCTTTCCCTTGCTCGACTTGCCTAACCTAGTCAGCCCTAATTCATAGGTTTGCAAGTTTCCAACCAGCTCAGTCAAAGGAATTCTGTCAATATCCTTCGACTCTTCGATCGCCGTGATCTTGGCATGGAATCTTTCTGGCAGCGATCTGAGCACCTTCCTTACAATCTTGGGTTCTGGGATGGTTTCCCCAAGATTGAAGGCTGAGTTCACTATGTCCTTGAGCTTGGCATAGAACTCATCGAACGACTCATCCTCTTCCATCTTAATTTCTTCAAAGCGTGTGGTGAGCCTCTGCAGCTTTGAATCTTTGACAGCCTTGGTGCCCTCATAGGTTGTCTGGAGGATGGTCCATGCTTCCTTAGCAGTTTCTGTTGAGGATATTTTCTTAAACTCCTCATTGGTGACTGCACTGAATAAGGCATTCAATGCTCTGCTGTTGAAGTTTGCCACCTTGATCTTAGCATCATCCCAATTGGCCAGCGCTTCTGTAGGCTTGGTCCAGCCTATCTCCACAGCTTGCCACACTTTCTCATCTAAAGACTGCAAGAAAGCTCTCATGCGTACTTTCCAGTATGCATAGTTAGTGCCATCAAATAAAGGAGGTATAATAAGAGATTGTCCTCTATCCATGACAGCAGGGGTCAATGGATCACACAAAATAGATTAAACCCTAATCAGAGTGTGCTTGCTCTGATACCACTTGACAGGCCACAATCGCGTTGACCCCTTGTGATAATTTAGATTAATTAAATTAGCCCAGTTATTAATTAATCAAATTAACAGATAATATCACGTGGCAGCACAAACAAATCACCAAACTAAGATATGCAGCGGAAAATAAATAATACGGTGATTTGTTCACGAATGGGGAAAACCCTAAGGCAAAAACCCCACCGGGTGATTTAAGGTCACCACTCCCGAAACTCCACTATTATCACAACAAGCAGTTACAAGTAAGGAATCCCAGTACCTCACCAACCTACAGTTGAACTCTTACCCCAATACCCAATTGGACTTGTTCTGTAGTGACAATTTCTCCAGTTTAATGCACGGCTCCCAGTACGTGACTAACCAATGTGATGCGCGGATCCCAGTACGCGGCTTACTCCTTTTGCACGAATCCAAGTACGTGACTCACTCACCAACTTAAGGAAGAAAGAATGTTGGCTGCAAAGTTCTTCAAATCATCAGAGATGAACTAGGGCACGAACTTTTCTCACAGATCACAATTTGCATGAACAGAGAAGAAGCAACTTGTGTCTTGTGATTTCTGCTTGTTGCTCACTTTGACGGCCCTTAAAATAATCCTTTTATATGTCTAGGGTTAGAAGAAAAGAAGTCCCAAAGACACACACACAGATTGGACTTGAAACAGATCAGAAATTCTGTTTTCTTTAATTCTCGATAGATAGAGGTATCGAGAGGTATCGAGACAGCTGTCGAGGCTCGGGCAAAACAGCTTCTTTAAATCTCGATAGATGTATCTGTCGAGGTAGGTGTCGAGATTTAAAAACCAGCACTTCCTTGCTTGTATCTTGGACAGACTTTGACGGATTCAACACTTAATCTTGAACCACTATTTCTTGAAGTGTTTAACACATCCTAGATCTACCCAATTACAAGTAAAGTGCGTTTTGTCTAAGGATAAGCCAATTACATAAAATAGTGACATATGTTCACAAGCTTGAACAACTACATATGTCCTAACAATCCCAAACACACACACACACACACACACACACACACACACACACACACATAACAAGTCTAACTAATTTTATATTTCAAAAATAAGTTAAAACAGTTTAGTGAGCATACATCAACACGTGTAAACCTTGTGATGGCTGAATCAGATTGTACCTGCATATGTATCAAGAATAGAAAAGAATATTGCGTGTTGTGTATGAAAATATCGCAAGATTGCACAAGTATATCTAAGTTATGATAATTTGAAATATGAAAATTACTTTAACTCACACACAATCATAACCATTTGATGAGGACTATCACATTCGAGGTACATCCTATAACTCCCACATCTCCTAGAAAACACGTTTGCAATCATATTTTAAATCATTTTATTCTTTTTACTTTTATTTTCTTTGCATATTTTATTTTATCAAGCAAATCATGCATGGGTATACAAGAGAGAGAAAAGAGATACCCAAGTTAAGCCTTTTGACATTGCACTTTTGCTATGTCGAAGCATACAGATGTCATTGCCATGATTGACGGGTAATAGTGGTGAGATGGTTATACATGCTCTTCTCTTAGAATTTTCTAGTCCTTCCCGTAAAAAAGAGTAATACGAGTGTTAAGTACAAGAGATCACTTAACCTTACTCATCATAAATAAAGAGTCACAAAACTTATTTGCTTAGTTGTACATAGAGATGCTCATCTAAGTTACAAAAGATACAAAATTTAGAAAACTCTATTTCAATGGCCATTTTAAGATTCACAAGAACCAATATATACATACACACATTGTTTTTGTATTTTTCTAAAATTTTCAATTTATTTATTTATTTTTTAAACAAAACAAAATAATTAAAACTGAAAAACTAACAGCTAAAAACATGTAAGACAAAACAAAGCAATGTATAAAACAAGACTGACTCAAAACATAAAAGCAAAACACACAAGTAATGCAAAACCAAAAACAGATGGAGGGAGAGAAAAAGTGATTAAATCACTTGGAACCCTTTTCCTTCTATACCTTGGAAGAACCTTTCCTTTTCGCAAACCCTTGAGCCGGTGGTGAGGGGGAAGAATTAAAACCATTCAAGTTTGAAAGGAACATGAGGGCTTTGAGAAGATCTCCAAAAGGAGCAAAGGAGGATGGAAATTGATTTTGGTTTCCCGATGCAATCATGCTGATGCTATTTTGAGTGGCTAACCACTTATAACAATTAGGTCGAGTATGACTAGCTGCTCTATAATGATGATAGAGATGTTGCTTATTTTGTTTAGGCCTTTGAGAGTTAGTCTTCTTAGCCCTAGGGTTTTTAACTTTCTTTTTATCCTGCTTAGGGGGTGTTCCTAAGATAGATTTACCCTTGTCTATGTTCTCATTAGTTAATTCAGTTTTAACATTAGTGTTCTCATTTTCAACATTATTGCTAGGAGGAACAAAAATAGTAGTACTAGAAGAAGTAATATTAGAGGAAGAGAAATCATATCCTAAACATGTTCGATCTGAAGTAGATTTCTGAAAACTGAGCATCTCATTGAGCTTAGCACTTGAAGTCCTTTCTAGCTGAGCTTTGACTTGGAATAGTTCTGCTTCAAGCTTCTTATTGTTTTCAGCCAAGAAGTTATTCTCAACTCTCAGTGCTCCAATAGTTTGGTTTGCTTCATCAAACTTTGTGGAAAGCTCTTCACATTCAAGCTCCACATCATTGAGCTTCTTGGTCGTCAACCTATACAGCTTCTCATACTGAGACCTTGTATAACTTAGCATAGGCTGTGTGAATGCCATCTTGATAATCCATCTTCTCAAACTTAGATTTCACTAATTCTTTTTCTTAATCCATATCTTCAACAATCCCCTTAGTAGGATTGACTGTGGCAGTGAAGGTATTCAAGATTCCGTCATCCTCATTGTCAGAATCATCTTCAGGCCCGGTGTTGCTTAGTGTAACAACAAGAGCCTTCCTTTTCCCATTTGTCTTGAGATATGTTAGGCACTCATATTTCATGTGTTTGAATCCTTAACACCCAAAGTATTTAGGTCCTGTAGGAATAGTGTACTGACTGCCATCTCTAGCATCCTTCTTCCCTTTGTCTTGGCCCTTGAACTAAGAAGAACTGGATTGCCTACGGTCCTTGTTGAAGCCTTTCTTATTGGCATTCTTTATAAACTTCTTGAACTGCCTGGTGATGTAGGACTTCATCTTAGAATCTTCATCATCTAAAGACTTTTTTGTCTCACTGCTCTTGGCCTTCAATGCCATACTCTTGCTGTTGCTAAATTTTTCGATTCTAGAAAAACCCAACTTATAAGTCTATAGATTTCCAATCAGCTCTGTCAAAGGAATTTTATCAATATCCTTTGATTCCTCAATTGTTGTGATTTTGGCATGGAATCTTTTGAGTGGAGATCTGAGCACCTTTCTCACAATCTTGGGTTCTGGAATAGTTTCTCCAAGATTAAAGGCAGAGTTCACTATGTCTTTAAGTTTGGCACAGAACTCATCAAACGACTCATCCTCCTCCATCTTTATCTCTTCGAAGCTTGTAGTGAGCTTTTGTAGTTTCGAATCCTTGATATCCTTTTTTTCTCTTATAGGTAGTCTAGAAGATGGTCCATGCTTCCTTTACAGTTTCAGTGAAAGATATCTTCTTGAACTACTCATTCGTGACTGCATTGAACAATGCATTCAATGCCCTGCTGTTTAAGTTTACCGCCTTGATATCTTCTTGAACTCCTCATTCCTTTGGCTTGGTTCAGCCAATCTCTATAGCTTGCCACACCTTCTTATCTAAAGACTGCAAAAAAGCTTTCATACATACTTTCTAGTACGCATAATTAGTTCCATCAAATAGAGGAGGTATAATAAAAGATTGTCCTCTATCCATGACAAACAGGTGTCAATGGATCACATACACAGATTAAACCCTAATCAGAATGTGCTTGTTCTGATACCATTTGATAGGCCAAAAAAGTATTGACCCCTTGTGATGGATTAATTTGATTAATTAGTCAAGTTTAATTAATTAATCAATTTAACATGGAAACGCGTGGTAGTACAAAAAAATCACCAATAAACTAAAGTGCTGCAAAAAATAAATTGACACGGTGATTTGTTTACGAAAAGGGAAAACCTCTAGGGCAAAAACCCCAACGGGTGATTTTAAGATCACCATTTTAGAGAATCCACTATTATTAAAATAAGCGGTTACAAGTAAAGGAATCTCAGTACCTTCTACCAACCTACAGTTGAACCCTTACCCCAATACCCAATTGGACTTGTTTTGTAGTGATAATCTCTCCTTTTGATGCACAACTCCCACTATGTGACTAACCAATTGCGCGGATCCTAGTACGTGACATCAATCACCAACTTGAGAAATATATTAGCTTTAAAATTTTTCAGTTCATCCTCACAATGAAGAACAAGAAGATGCTTGGTTACAAAACCCTATGGTACACAAACACAACAGCTTCTTCACAAAAGAGATGAACTAGGGCAAACTTTGTCTCCGGTCACAAATAGCTTTTGCAACTTGTGCTTTCTACTGTGTGTAACCAGATATGACCTTTAAAATAACCCTTTTATATGTCTAGGGTTGTGAGAAAAGAAGGCCCAAAGATATATCCACGGATTGGAATCAAAACAGATTTAAAATTCTATTTTTCTTAAACCTCAACAGATAGAGGTGTTGAGAAGCTGTCGCGCAGCTGTCGAGCCACGGGGCTAGAACAGCTTCTTAAGCTCGATAGATGCTAGCTGTCGAGCTTTAATGACAGATATTTCTTCAGCTTGAATCTTGGACAGACTTGCACAGTTTTAATACTTGATTTTGAAACTTTGTTTCTTGAAGTATTAAAAACATCCTAGATCAACCCAGATACAAGCAAAGTGCGTTTTGTCAAAGGATTAGCCAATTATATAAAAGAATGACACACGTTATTAACAAGTGAACCATATATGTCCTAAAAAAGCTAGATGCGATGATACCTCTTGCTCCAATTTTCTATTTTACATCCTAGTCTTAGCATTAGCCTTCCTGAATTTTGCCCTAAAGAGACTTCAAATAGGTCAAAGAATTCTATTAAAAGTTGAATTCCCATTTGGAGAAAATCCTAGATTTTTCGGCTTCACTTAACAGACAATTTTGGCCCATTTTACCTCAGACTTCGGACTTTTGGTAAACTACAAAGTTGTAGCCCTTTAAGTTAACTTTCCAGCCTAACTTGATTCATCTCTACTAGACGTGGGAGCTGAAGGTTATCTTAAAAATATTAACTGATGTGCAGGCTGAAATCCTAATACGAATTGGACTTGGATTTGGTGCAAATTTTCTTTGATTCTTTGCTCTGATTGGACTTAAATTTAATTGGGTTGACCTTCTTTAACTTCATCATGGTCCTTGTAAAAGTAAAGTCCATTAGTTTTTTTCTTTGCACAAATCAACTTATTTAATTCCATTTTCCTACAAAACACAAATTCATGCAATAAAATTCAATTAAGTACAAAATTGATTATTCAATATTATTCCAAAACCAAATATAGAAAGCATGAATTAACTCAAAATAGGTATGATAATGCTTTCTAATAATGATATAAATATGCAAAATTAAGTTATTATCAACGCATATCAATTATTAAATGGATAATAAATATTTAAGATAGTAATTAGTATTTGGAGTATGGACCATAGAGAGATTTATCTTTATCTTTTTTTTTTATAATTTTTTTAATATGGTATTTTACTTTCTAGAAATCAAGTACAAGGCAAATTAATTTTTTTCACTTTTTGTTGTTGTTGTAAATTTTATAGTATTAAGTGGATTGTAAATATTTAAGAAAGTAATTAGTATTTAGAGTGTAGACTATGAAGTGATTTATCTTTATCTTTTTTTTTTTTTTTGTTTCTTTTTGTATGGTACTTTATTTTCAAAAAATAAAGTACTGGGTAAATTTTTCTCTTTTGTAAATTTTATATTATAATAAATATTTAAGATAGCTATTTGTATTTAGAGTATGGGTTATGGAGTGATTTATTTTTATCTTTTTCTTTTTGTATGGTACTTTAATTTTAAGAATTCAATTATTGGGTAATTTTTTTTTTCACTTTTTCTATCTTTTGTAAATTTTATATTATTAATTGGATTATAAATATTTAAGATAGTAATTATTATTTCGAGTGTGGATTGTGGAGTGATTTATATTTTTTTTTTTTTTTGTATGGTACTTTACTTTCAAGAAATCAAGTACTGGGTAAATTTTTTTTAACTTTTTTTTTCTTTTGTAAATTTTATATTATTAAGTGGATTATAAATATTAAAGATAACAATGATTATTTAGAGTGTGGATCAATTGTGGAGTGATTTATCTTTATCTTTCTTTTTTCTTTTTGTATGGTACTTTAATTTCAAGACATCAAGTACTGGAATTTTTTTTTTTTACTTTTTTTCTTTTATAAATTTTATATTAGTAATTGGATTATAAATATTTAAGATAACAATGATTATTTAGAGTGTGGATTTACTGTGTAGTGATTTAACTTTATCTTTTTTTTTTTTTTTTTCTTTTATATGATACTTTAATTTCAAGAATTTAAGTACTTGGTAAATCCTATCAAAAAAAGTACTGGGTAAATATTGTTTTTTCACAATAAAGGGCTATTAGAATCAAGTCATGACAAATATGTTGCTGTTAAGAAGCTAGACAATATGGTGAGGGAAGTTAAGATGGAATTTAAAACCAAAGTGATTATGATTGGAAAAAAATGGCCAATCTCAAAAATAACAAAAAAGGTAAGAAATAACTAAAACTAGCTTTGAAAAAAAAAAATATATATTGTGTTAAAATAAAAAACCTCTTTAGTGTTTGAACGAAAGTAGCAACACCAATACTGCAAAGGGAAGGACATCGTTTTTCTATATCCTCCTTGAGTGTTCTGAGTACAGACTGAAGAGAGAGGCCAGGCCATAAAGGATAGGTCGTGGAGCACAGAGAATAATGGTTTGGCTGAGGACTTCATTGAAGGAGAAGGTGAGGGTTGGGAAAGGAAACAAGAAAGGAGAGAAGAGAAAATGAAAGAGAGAAAAGAGGAAATTAAAGAAGAAGGGTGAGTACTGGTGCATTTCTATAGTGACAATGTGATCCATTTATAGAAGGGAAAGAGCAAGTAAAATAAATGAAAATTTTGGGCTAAACCTCACAAATGTTTTTTTTATAAGTTATTGCTGTGACCAAATTTTTAAGTGGGCATTATGGCCAACCACTAGCATTATTCTAAATAAGTTAAATGATTAACATATATTAAGCATGAGTAATGCTATAAACACAAAATTTTTAAAAATATATTTATACAAAGTTGATGTGATAAATTTTTATTGATTCTCATTTGAGTTCATTACTTATATCATTTCTTTTTACTTACTAATAATCACTCACAATATCAATTATTTGTTAAAAAAAAAATGGTTTCTAACTCTAGCATTTTCAATTAAACATTGATACCAATTGCCTCAACAAATCTATTGAATTAATCAAAGCCTTGAGAAGTGAGGATGAATCTTTAGCTTTCTAAACATTTGCTCACTTTTGCAAAGTTCTTTACTAATATCTTTAGCGATGTTATTTTCTCACATATCATCGATTGGAAAATTTTGCAATTTATAATCTAACTAAACATGCAAGACATATTAATAATTTAATGGTGTGGATAGAAGATCTTCCTCCACATGTTTATGATGTTAAACATAACTAAACTTGCGTTATTTTTTTACTTACCAATATTTTGATGCACTATTAGTATGAGAACTTCTTATTTTAAAATTAAAAACATACTTTAATCCACTTTCAACAAAATTTCAAATAATCCATTCACAATCGAAATCTGTTACGCGTTGAGGTTTCTTCTTCACAGTATTGTCAGTGTGGTAGCTTTGTTTTGTACAAAGACTGTCTATATATTTCGGGTATTATTTTATTGAAACCTATTGCATCTACTTCATCTTTTTCACGTTTTTGCAAAGCATCTTGAATTATGAATTTTTTTTTTTTTTTTTCAATCTCAAGTCTTCCCAGTTTGCACAACTTGCAAAGTCTTCTTTGTTATAATTCCTTGGCTGTAACACAACTACTCTCATTTTACCTACAAAGAATTTATGTACTCAACTAATCTCTCAAGCCGAAGTTAATGTTGTCCGGATGATATTTATGAATACAAATTTTTTATTTTTGTTCCCTTCACTTTAAGTTCAAATATATATATATATATATATATATCTAAAAGCTGAAGCGTGTCATTTATTGTTGCTACGCTTCCATTGAGCCACGTCAGTAGCCATATCATCTACCTATTTCCCATTTCTCTGCACTACTCTCAACCTTAATGTCACTTTTCATCTATCTCTTTCTCTTTTTTTTTTTTTTTTTTTTTTTTTTTGTGACTATTCTTATCCCCATTCTATTACTATAAATATGACATTTTCTCTCCCATTCTATACATATTTTTTCACATGAAAAAGGTTATTACTCTCTCTCTCTCTCTCTCTCTCTCTCTCTCTCTCTCATGTTTTACTTTTGTGTAAATTTTTTATTTTTTGTATCTCTACTTTAGATTGATGTATTGTGACTTCTTTAGAATTTTATTTTGGGTTGCAATTTGGTTTTGTGTTATTAAGTTGTTATCTTCCTTTTTTTTTTTTTTTTTTTTTTCTTTTTCTTTTTTCTTTTCTATGATTGTTAAATGTTATTCTATTGCATATAAATATAGTTTACAAGAATATAATGTTGTTCTATTATATATCATGGCTTGGATAATTTGGTGTTTGACTTACGACTATATATATATATATATATATATATATATTTTTTTTTTTTTGATGCCTCTTTTTCTCATTTTATTTTCTATTTCTCTCTCTCTCTCTCTCTCTCTCTATATATATATATATATTTATATTATTTATTCTTTTTTGATGAATCATCGTATTTTTGTATATAATACTATTTTGGGTTAATATGATTTGGTAGTGTGTTTGATTTTTTAAGTTTTCCATCACAAGTCTTCTCTCTCCCTTTTTTAGCTTTAATTTTTTTGTTTGTTTGTATGTTTCTTTTTTTTTGTTTGTTTTTTTTTTTTTTACATAATATTTAGTTATTTTGGAAGTGGGATTTTGACTTTATATCAAAATACGATGTTGGCTATGTGTTTGAATGTGTCTATCAAATATTAAAATTAAACAGCCCAAGATGAAAATGTATAGACAATATTTTAATTTTAACTTTTCATTGATTTATTATTTTGTTATAACATCAAAATTAAAGTAAGTGAATGTGTAAAGTTAAAACTGCCTAAGATGAATTTGTAAAGCCAATATATTTTTATATTTAATATTGTCAAAAAATTAAAAGTAAAAAATAAATAATAAAAATAATAATGATGTGACCAATGAGGTGACGAATGAGAAGGCTCAACAAGAGCATGCAATATGAAGATCTAGTTAAAGGCAAATAAATCTTATAAATAAAAGTGTGTGTAGTCAAAAAAATAATTTTAATCATGTTCTCTTTACGTTTTTATACAGCTTATTTTCTTTTATTTCGATAGGTGAAGTGTTCAATTTTAGACCTAAAGTCTACTTTTTTCTTACATATTATTTTAAATATTAAATTTATAATATGGTATAGTTTCATAGGAATGTCTAAAAGATATGCCATTCCAATCTCATGTATAGATTAGTACAAAAAAAAAAAAAAAAAAACTCAATCAATAGTTCGAAGCTACTCCTACAATAAGAAAAATTATGAATATAATAATCTCTTTTTAAGGGGATGAAAATTTTGAATAATATATTTGAATCTCAAAAATTTTAGTTGTATAGGAAGAACAAATTAGGAAAATATAATGCACGATCATATTATTTATCAAGATATGGACCGCCTAGAAAATGGATAATATCAATCAAATAAATCCAAATAATAAAATGATGATATATTTTTTGAGATAGATAAATGAAAAATAATTTTAGAAATTGTTTGAGAGAACAAATTATTTTCCATAATTTATAAAACAAATTATATATTATACCTTAACTAAAATAAAATTATCTCTTCTCATGCATCGTGTGAGTCTGTGACTAGTAGTAATTATAGTTTTTAGCTATTGCCACAGCCATGTTATTGAATACCACTATTGCATTATAAATACACAGAAACAAGCCTCAGGTTTCCTTTATTTTTGTTTTTGTTTTTTTTTTTAATTTATTATTATTAGAGTATCATTTAAGTACATGAACATCACTTGTGTACTATTATCAATAAATTGACATTTTAGTTAGAGATTAGCATATTAAATGAGATACGAACTTCTTCTCAAAAAAATAAAAAGTTTTTAATAAATGATATAAATTTTGACTAATGGATATACAAATAAATAAATTTCTCTATATATATAAATATATAAAATTAGCAGTTGACATGAAACAGTACCTCAGTATCAAAATATTTCGTCTTACTAATCAAACTGAAACAGTATTCGGCATAGTATTGACTCCATTTACATTATCTCATAGTAGTTTTTCCATTTGAAAATGTTATCCATTAGTTTATCACTTTATTTCCATATTTTTTCTTATTTTAGTACTTATATTGTTTGCTTTTAGATTTGGTGACTTGTTTATACAAACTGTTGATGTGACCAACTTCGTATTGGTTTTTATCTATACTTGCATTAACATTACTTTTTCATTTATCAATAACAACTCACCAAATCAGTAGTTTGTAAAAAATTTTGTAAAAAGGTTTTTATATCTAACATTACTCTTGAAGGGAAATACCATGAGACAAACTTTGAATAATTTCACTATATAAAATAGTGTCAATCTTGAGTTTACAATAAATTAGAGATACAGCTTAAAAAAAAAAAAAAAAAAAAACTCTCTTTTTTATTTTTCACTTGGCTCTCTTCCTCATCGGGTATCTCTCACAGTTTTTTCTTTGCTCTCTGTGTTTTTCTCTTCCACTTTCTCTCTTGCAATTCTTCACTGTCATCACACTTTTGGGACTTCACCCCATCAAATGGCCAAATCAGAATCATCTCCTTTAATTTCTTCATCTTCAGCTTTTCTTTCTTTTCTTCCTTCACACGCCTAAGTAATATGAGATAAATGAAAAAGCTAAACTTGTCTTTGACTTAAAAGGCTTGAGTGAGAAAAGCAGCTTTGACATCCAATGCACCCAACAAATATAGTCTAGCAAATTAATATACACACACACACACACACACACGCGTATATATGTATATACCACACCTTATTTTTTTTTCCAATAAACATTACCACACATTATGAGTGCGTAGTATATATTAAGACTGAGAGCATCAATAAGCAAATTCTGATATCTGTTAGGAGAGAGGGATAGAGAGATTGATAAGGGCTGAAGTACTGCTTCATGCTGCTGTTTTATACGTGGTGTTCTCGTTTGCTCTGGACTTCAAAATTAAGCACCCTGTATTGGGGTCAAGTTGAACTATGAATGAGACTGTTGTCAGTGGATTGTGTTCCTTTTGGCCCCAAGTCTTGTTCAACCATTTGAACTTCTTGTTACAATGGGTGATTAAAATAGTGCCAGCCTCATCTAAGTGGGTTCTTGTCAGTGGATTGTGTTTCTTTTGGCCCCAAGTCTTGTTCAACCATTTGAACTTTGTTACAATGGGTGATTAAAATAATGCCAGTCTCATCTAAGTGGGTTCTTGGAAACGGTGGTTAATACTTGGATATTTGTTTTTGTAAAGTAAGAATTTTATTTGAAAGAGAATTGTTAAGTCATGGATATTCTTCCCTTTAGGAGTTGATATTCATTATGTGTTCTCTTTTTTTTTTTTTTTTTTCCTACCTTTTTAAATGTAAAAAAGACTTCAAATGCTTCACTGCATGCTCACGGCAACTTAAGACTTTTTTTTTTGGTTTCGTGATTAACAATTGTCTTGTTCATCAATAATTAAAAAGTGATCAGAATTTGAAGATTTCCCAAGATTTATATAGCCTGCCTTCTTGACTACAGTTGTGCTTCCTTCAGGGAGCAACTGAAGATGCAATGTATTTTGCCATAGCTCACTCTGTACTGCTTATAAGTCTTTATTAGTTTATTCTTTTTACCGGATTAGTGTTAAACTCTCTTCTTCTGGTATTTTGGTATTATTTGCTGATATTGATTTCTTTAGATGCTTGGTTAAGTATGATCTATGTCAAATGTTTTCTTCTTGTGAAGATATGAAAATTTATCATAGAGATACGAATGTGTTTTTTACCCGGATTCCTTGGTCATCTTTTCTTATTGCAAATGAAAAGAACCCAAAATCTATCCAAAAAAAATGAAGCACTGAAATTCGTAATGTTACTAGAGTTTTCTTGGTTAATTAAGAAATCTGCTTTAAAGGCTGACATTATCAATATGAAACTTCGAAAACAGTTAGCATTGGATCATAATTTTTGATGATTTACATTGCATTTTATTCATCATAACTGTGGATGATGATAGGCAAAGAATGTATAAACCTCTTAGGTAAATTAACCAATTAATTAGTCAAGTGAATTAATTAAGTCAATTAACATGTAATACACGTGGTAGCATAAACAAATCATCAAATAACTAAATGCAACGGAAATTAAATTTGACACAGGTGATTTGTTTACGAATGGGAAAAATCACCGAAGCAAAACCCCACTAGGTGAATTTAAGGTTATAACTCTCGAAAATTCATTATTATTAAAACAAACGGTTACAAGTAAAGGAATCTCAGTATTTTATACTAACTTACAGTTGAACCCTTACCCCAATACATAATTGGACTTGTAATGTAGTGACAATCTCTCTTTTCAATGCACAGCTCCAAGTACGTGACTAACCAATCGATGCACGGATCCCAATACGTGACTAACACACCAACTTGAGAAGGATGTTGGCTGCAAAATTCTTCAGTTTATCCACACGATGAAGATCAAGAAGTTCCTTGGTTACAAAACCCTACGGCGTACAAACGCAGTAACTTCTTCAAGAGAAAGATGAACTAAGGCAGATTGTCTCTGGGCAAAATATGCATGTAATAACAAGTGCAACAACCTGTAGAGAAAAGGACATGGGGGTGTAGAATCTCAAGAATGCCTTCTAGCATATGAGTGACTTCTCTCATAGAAGGCCTCAATAATGGCACAGCTTGTACACACCAAATTGCCATCATTACTAACTTCTTCGCCCAATCCATATCACAAATACCATTCAATAGAATCAATATGAAAGACTATTAATATTTTAAATTCGTAGATATTCACACTATATATAGACTATAGATACCAACAACCCCCAAAGTTACAACTAAAGGTCAAAACACATTTACAAGACAAACATGGAAATTTACAGGACATACCACACTTAGTAAATGGTAGTACTAAGCTTAAATTCAAAACAAGATCTATTGATTAATGAAATCTTTCCAAATGACTAAACTTTTGAAGGCAGTCACAAAAATGCTTATTTGGAAATTATCTAGCCTATTATGACACTACATCACTTAGACACTACATGGAGACTAGTTGAAGTAATGAGCCTCCCAACCTTGGCAGGTTCATTTCTTCATACTATTCTTTCAAAATCCCATGGATGAATTTTCAACTTCGGACATTGAATTGTAGAGAAAAGGACATGGGGGTGCAGAAATCTCAAGAATGCCTTCTAGCATATGAGTGACTTCTCTCATGGAAGGCCTCAATAATGGCACATCCTGTACACACCAAATTGCAACCATTACTAGCTTCTTCAACCAATAAATATCACTAATAGCCTCTTCATCATTTTCCACCAATCTTTCAACTTTTCCTTTACTATAGCATTCATATGCCCATTCTGTAAGTATTGCTGCCCTCTCCATCTCAACTTCCACACATCTCCTGCAACTAATGATCTCCAACAACATGACACCATAACTATAAACATCCACCTTTACTGTGACTGGTGTGTTCCTGAACCATTCTGGTGCAACATAGCCTTTAGTACCCCTAATGCCAGTGAGAGTTCGAGTTTGTTGGTTCATCAAAAGCTTTGCCAATCCAAAGTCAGAAATTTTGGCTGTAAAAAAATCATCTAAGAGTATGTTTTGAGGCTTTATGTCGCAATGAATGATTTGCATGCTGCATTCTTCATGTAAGTACATTAGTCCTCTAGCAATTCCTAATGCAATCTGCATTCTCTGTTGCCAACTAGGTCTTATTACTCCAAAGAGGAAACTCGACAAAGTGCCATTGTACATAAACTCATACACCAAAATTCGGTGTTCGCCTTCATCACAATAGCCAAGTAACCGTACCAAATTCTTATGGTGAGTTTGGCCAATCACACTTACTTCAGTTTTGAATTCCCTCTCACCTTCCGTTACCATCTTGTCTAGCTTCTTGACAGCAACATAGTGGCTATAACTTGATACTATTACCCCTTTATAAACAGTGCCAAAAGAACCCCTACCCAATTCTTCTTTGAACCCACTAGTGGCTTCTTCAAGGTCTTCGTATGTAAATGAACGCAGATTCATGTCAAGGTCTTTTGTATGTAAGGTTCTATAGAAATTTGGTAGTTTTTCTTGCCACAAGCAAAAGACAAGAAGAGAAATTGTAACTACAGAACAGAAGTTAAAAAATACAGAAGTACCTAGGAGAACTGCAAGGATCAATATTGCTTGATCCTGCTTTCTGTGGCCTGGATCTGGATTTGTAGGATTCTGTGAAGAGCTATTCAATTTCAATATTTTGAATAGTGCTTTTCTATCAACGGCGTTGCGGTTGTACCTCCCATTAGAAAGCGGTAATCTCTTCTTCCAACATCTTCCCGTGCCATTATTATATTTCGGATCCTGGAAAATGGCAACTGCACAATAACAATCGTGCAGACAAGATTTCTTGCATTCAAATTCTGTTGTGGGTTGAAGTAGTTCATAGGCAGTTAAAGGCCAATCAGCATTCTCCATCTCCAAGATTTCAAATTGATCTTCCGAAATCGCAGTACCCATCTCGTTACATTCATTCATGTAGCTTACATCATCTTGTTTGCAGCCACTATACTTGTTATTTACATCCAAGAGAGAGAAGCCTGGGGCGCATTGGCACTCTGGTTCACCATAAGCTCTCAGTGAACATATGCTATTATAACCACAAGGGCCACTTCCAAAAGTGTCCAAAATATCCAGGCAGATGTTTTCAGGAACATACCGAATTGCAGACCAGGATTGGTTTCCAGTAAAATTCTTTGGGTGAGTATAGAGTCTGAAAACACCATTGAAGTCAAGTGTTGCCCTGTAGTATGAGTCTGACTCTATCCTCAAGACCTCACCCTCTGATGAAAGGTTGGATATACCTCCCAGTGAGTTCTTGACTAGAAGGTAGCCTGACTTATCCATTATCAGCTCAGAAGCATTATGTTCAGTATAATATGCTCCATAAGTATTTTGGGTGTAGACAGCTATTTGATTAAGTATCAGATCGTATGAGGAATTTGATATATTTTGCTGTCTGAAACGGAGCTGAAACTTACCCACCCCAAAGTGTTTCTCGGACATGCTAGAGAAAAGGCTGCTCCCAGAACCCAATACTTGGGTTGGTAAGATGGTATCGGTTGGTTTATCGAAGCTATTCCATATGATGCTTGAGTTTGTGCTTGTTATAACAAAATTCCCAGTGTCTAGTATAGCCCCATTTGATACTTGAGGATTCTCATTGTCGCTGGACCTCCACAACTCCCATCCACCTGGAGCTTTGAGTACAAGTTGTCCAACTGTGTTAAGCTCAACTTTTGATTCTCTCGCTGCCGGGTAATCTCTGTTTGCAGACCAAACTATAGTTTCATCTGGTATCTTAGCGAACCAGATTGCAAGAAGGAACTGATCTTGTTGACCTGGAAAGCGGCGGAATCCAAATGAAAAATCACCAGATGGTGAAGTCCATGTCGAGTTATCATCAGTGGCAAAGAGAGCTGAACCCACACTTACGTTGGTATTAACTTGTGCTATTGCAGGAACCAGAAGGGTGATGACAAAGACAAGCAAATGATAGGAAAAAAGAGCAATTGCAGAATCCATTGGAAAAAAGATAGAGCAAATACGTAAGTGGTAAATGGTGGTCTTATTATGATTAGCTTTGTGTAGCCATGGAAAACGTGATTGAGTTTAGGAGCCTTATTTTAACTTTTTCAATGGTCAAAATAGTAGGGAAGACCAGAATGCCGGCAGCACGAAGAAAGAAGGTTGATAACTCATATATCAAAAAGGCTTCAGTCGATTCCAATGGACCAGAGAGCAAACCCACGATTGGAGTTAGGTGAGTTTCGTCCTCTTGCAATTACATGGGTGGTTTCCATGAGCATTAACATTAGTCAGCGTACAATAGAAAAATGTATACATTGTACACATTTTTGTCTAATTATAATTATATAAATTTACAAGTTTGTTAAAATAATTGTATAAATTTACATTAATAGTAGTTATTTTGTATTTAGTTTATTCTTTTTTTAGGTATATCAAGGATGAAGAAAGAGAGTGAATGATAGTTGTGTGAAGAAAGAGAAACACTAAAAAAAAATCACGTAAAAAAATGATATTTTAATATTTTAATGAAATATAATGTGAAATAAATAATCTGATGTGAGATGTTTTGAAGAGTGAGTATATAAAATAAAAAAAGTAGATTTTTATGTTAAAATAAACATAAATTTTGCACGAGATTATGTGAATGTTCTAATTGTATATTTGGATGACAGAATTTGGGCACATAGATTTAGATTTGGGTGATTGAAAACAAAATACCAAGGCATTTCAAATCCATCTTTTCAAAATGAGCCCTTCTCTTTAAGCCTACCAATTAAAACAAGTTCTTTTTGGCTTTGGGCAGTGGCTTAGGCGTGTGGGACATAAACAGTAAAGAAGAGCCATTCAGGATAGAGCAATATATAGTTTTGTACAGAATATACTGTCTGTAAACAACCAAAACAATCAACATCAAAGGAAGACAGCTTCTATACAAAAAAAAAGGGAAAAAGTTTCACATTATTGTGTTAACTGTTGATTTTTGGACATTTGTTTTTGATCCGAATGTTAACCCAATTGAAGAGTAGAATAAGTGGGTAGTTAGGTTCTGGTGATTTCATGAGAATATATAGCTAATCATCGAATGATACTTCTTGGGTATACACCTATAAATGAAATCTCGCATTAAATGAATAATATTTTCTGAATTTTTATGCTATAAATATTTTTTAGACAGAGTTTGACTATAAAATTAGTTGTTAGCTTAAGTCATCTTACTTAATAAAATAAACATTACTAAATATTTAGAAAATTTAATTGTTGAATTACATGTTTTTTGTTCTCTTTGTGTCAATCAGATATTATACTATATGATCTATAAGATTATATTTTGTGCATAATTTTAAACTGCAAAAACTTATAATTTAATCAATTTATTGATAACATAGCAATTGATTTTTAATTAATTTTCTAGAAATTTTTGTAAGTGTTGGGTTCAGATAGCTTGACCCCTTTGAATTAATTAATTACCCAAGTTAATTAATTAGATCAATTTAGCATGCAAAACGTGGAGGCACAAACAAATCACCAATTAAACTAAATGTAGCGGAAAATAAATTTGACATGGTAATTTGTTTCGAATGGGGAAAACCAACGCGGCAAAAGCCCCATTGGGTGAATTTAAGGTCACCACTCTCAAGAATCCACTAATCAATAATCAAGCGGGTACAAGCAAACTTACCAACTAACTTTGGCTTATCCCGAAATACCAATCTACAATTGAACCCTTGCTCCAATACTCACTTGGACTTGATATTATAGTAACACTCTTTCCCTTGATCCACGAATCCCAATACATGACTAACCAATGATCATGGTTTTAAAAACCGGTACGGTGAAAGAATCGAAAAAGGAGCTAATTACCGATTTTAAGGTCGGACCGGGGTCCGACCGATGGTTGAACCGGTGACGTCATAAATAATTTAATTATTATTTATTTAAATTATATAAATAATTAATAATTTTTTTTTAAAGAAGTATATAACATTTTTTTAAAGAATTTAACATAAAAACATTACAAAACAATCATCCTTAACATAATAAACTTTCAACAAAATCAAATAAATAATTACATTAGTCATTATATTTACATCCAAATGGCAAATAACAAATAAGTTCATTACATCCAAATAGCAAATAAGTTTTAAAGTTTCAAAAAAACAACTAATAAGTTTTAAGACCCAAGCCTCATTTGTAATGAAGAATTAGCATTAGACCTGGTTGTAGAAACATGTTCATTAGATGGTATAGAGACGGACTCCATTTCACTCAACAATTTCAGACTGGCAGCAACTATTTTATCAACAAATAAATTCATCAACACAACATAATGACATACACAAACAATCGTATAATACTCTGTAAACAATATTTCATAAACAATAATGCTCTGTAAATCAAATCCACAACATACACAAAATCCACAACATGTATTTTACAATGATTTGTAAATCAAATCTACAACATACTCTGTAAGTGTAAACTAATAATTGAAAGATAGGAGTTACCACTTACCAGGAAGTCATGAAACAGAGAACCAGAGAACCTGAGATGAAGCCAAGAACATAAATGGAGAATATAAGATGAAGCCGAGAGAAATGAAAAAAAAAATGATAAAAGAAAATGATCAAATCAAAATCAAAAGCAAAATCAAAAGAAAAGAATGTTACTTGATGAAGCTGATAAATAGAGAGTAGAGCACTTTAGAGGAAAAAAAAAAAAAAAAATCCAGCACTTCAGACTTCAGAGTCCATGATCACAACCATAAATTGCAGCATTTGTCTCTAAGGCCCATAAATTTCTCCTGCAAATGAGAATTGAAGCATGGAAATGAGAAATTTAAGTGAAAAAAGAAAAGAAAAATGAAAAGAAAGAAAGCAAAATTGAAATGAAAAAAGAAAGGGAAAAATGAAAAATGAAAAATGACCATACCATTTTCAGTTTCAATCGTGGGCGTGGCGTCGACGTCGTAATGCTTAAGGGCGTGATGGTGGGCGTGGCGGCATGCGTGGAGGCAGAGAGAGTGAGTAGAGTGGACGAGGCAAAGAGGCGAGGGCCATGAGGGAGAGAGGCGAGGCAGAGAGGGTGAGGGCGCGAGGCAGAGAGGCATGTCTCGTGAGGGAGTGAGGCCCGAGGGAGCAAGGTAGTGAGGGGCTGAGGGAGCGAAGGAGTGAGGGGCTGAGGGCGCACACGAGAGGGAGTGGGGGAGTGAGGGGCTGTGGGCGTGAGGTCGTGAGGGAGAGTCGAGAGTGTGACTATGTGAGGCAGGGAGTATGACTATGAAAGCTTAAGGAGGCTAGAGGCGTGAGGATTAAGGAGAGAACTAGAGAAGTGAGAGGGCTGACTACTGAGGTTGATGATAGTGTTTTAGGATTTAGATTTTAGGGTTAATTTTGAGGGATAAAATGGCATAGTTTAGGGCCTTTAGGCAGATGAGCGGTTCTTAGTTCGACCGGCCGATTTTACGGTTCTTACTGTTGAACCGGCCGGTCTGCACTATTTAGTGTTTTTTACATCATTTTCGATTTTATACCATAACTGGATCGAATCTAAGGCCGGTTCCAGGTTGAACCAGTCAGACAGCTGGTTCAATTTTTAAAACTATGCCAATGATGCATGGATCTTAGTATGTGATTAACTCTAGCAACTTGAAGATGGTTGTTGGCTGTAAAGTTTTTCACTTCATCAACAATAAAAATTAGGAAGCTCTTGGTTACAAAACTCAAAGGTTCAAAAACGCAGTAGTTTCTTTTAGAGAGAATAATGTACTAGGTCATTTTCTGCATTATATAACGGCCTTTAAAATAAGCCTTATATATGCATTTCTAGGGTTGTGCGAAAGAAATCCTACAAAAATATATCAGCATGGGCCAAAATTCAGATCTAAAAATTCTGAATTCGTAAGTCTCGACAGATTCACTATGTATCGAGCTATATGTCGAGCTTTAAATCTTGATAGGAAGACTTTTTGTCATGCTAGCTGTCGAGCTTTAATGAACAACTTTTCTTCACTTGTTTCTTAGACAAATCCATTATAATTCCATTAGTCAAATTGTGTTTATAAATCATTACATTTCCAGGTGTTTGAGGAAATTATGATCTATGTTCAATTGAGATAAAGATTACATATAAATTGAGCAGCTCATTTTAAAAACATGGCCAACACATATTTGCTTTTGATAATAATCTCTCCCCCTTTGCAGGTTTAATTTTTTTGTTTGTTGAGAAACCTCCCCCTTTGCAGTTGGTTGGCCAATCATTAATTCTATTAATGATTGGATTTAGAATGTCAAGTTAGTTGGGTGATAACATGGTTTTAAGTTGCAAAAGTATCAAACAATCATTTATCATATATATTTTGAATTTGAGGTAATGCAACTACTACAAAATGCTTAGTCACATAACAATTTTAATAGAGAAAGACAAAAGGATATGTAGTATGTTATTCAGCTGAAGATATGACTGATAGGGTTAATAGAGTGAATCAAGGCATATTATTCTTTTTGGCAAATTTTGAAATGAGCCAAAAGCAACTTCTAAATTGAGTTCTATTTTTAATATTGTACTTTATGTATACACTAATGTTTCTCCTGTAATTATGTGACTCCTATGTATTTGTTGTGCTAGGGAAATCATGGTCCACTCCCAATACCTTTTTTGCAGCACATTTGCATTAAGTAGAATTTATGTATTTAATATTAGCCAATCTAATGTAGATATGGGAATAAGGAAAAAGTATACCACTAATGCTTAGGAAGCCTAAGTATACCACTATAATATAGCAGTCCTATAGGTAAGTGCTTTGCTTATAATCCTTTTGGAGATTACTTTATGGGGATATTTAGATTTACTTAAGAATTTTGATTCATGGGAACTGTTTTTGTTAAGGCAGTGATGTCATTGTTACAAAAAGAGGAAAATTTATAAGAGGCCTAAATATGGGATAAAGAAAGGGTATTTCTTTCCCCATTGTTTGGAAGTTTGAATATGCAAAATATTGATAACCTAATAAATTTTTGTCAGTGATGTCACCTTTGTTCATGTCATCAACCTAAAAGGTAAAAGGTACCGTGATTGCTAAATTAAAGTGCTTTTTAAGAACTTTTTATACATTTATTTTTATCCTACTTAGTTTCTAAAGATATTTTTTTTTCATCTATTCTTTGTTTGCCAATGTCTGTTTCTTTCTAATGGTCTAGGTTTCATTGAGTTATTTGTTAAAGTTATATATTGTGTTGATTTTTTTTATTTTTTTTATTATTTTTATTTTTTTTATCATTGGCATCTCTTTTTAAAAAAGAAAAGTTTTGCACATCACTTTTTAAAAAAGATATCATCCTAAGGTTGTGGAAGGTAACTAGAAGAAGCCAATATATATATATATATATATATATATATATATTTGGCAGTGTATGCCTAATTTTTTGTTGGCTTGGTTCCTTATTTCTTTGCCATAGTTAAACATTCTCTATATTTGTTTTTGCTTTTGTTGATGCTCATTTTGGAAAAGCCCAACAATATGGGCAGAAAAAGAGTTAGTAGATTGAGAGGAAAACCCATTAAGCCTGAATGGCAAGAACAATGGGTCATAGGACCATAAGGTAAATAAATGAGCCTTGGGGAAGGCAAATGGGCCTAAAGGAGTCCAGAGAAAGAAGTAGTAAACCCATGGGTATTATGCGATGTAGGAAAGTGAGAATGGGCTACAGCGGCCCGAAGTAATGAAGAAAGAAAGTAAGGGGTTGATGGAAAGTCGATGAACCTTAAGGATGAAGGATATGGTAATTGGGCCGAGGAAGCCCCAAAGAGTTAGTAAAAGCCCATAGAAATACAAAGTTGGAAATGGGCTGAGGACGCCCAAGGGAAAGGAAATGGGCAAGGATGCCTGAGGAGGAAGAAATGGGCCAAAGGAGCCCACAAGCAATGTAATGGGTCAAAAAAGCCCCAAATTAGCATGAGTATGAACCCAATAACAACACTGAGTCATTGTAACTAATTGAGAAAAGAGCATATAGTAGACCTGAAAAGATGGCCCAATAAGCGTGGGTCAAATAGTACCGTAGCAAGAATAATATAATGGCATGGCAGGAATACTGGCAAGCCAACGAAGGGAGCAAGCAGTGGGCTAAAAGAGAGAAAAACCCACAATTAAGCAAGGCCAAGCTCTCAGGAGAAGCAAGCCACGAAGAATGGAGGGTTAGAAAATAGTTCTCGCCACAAGAGATCAAGGATGAGCGGCAGAATGCATAGATGATCCTTCAGACCATGGCAAATGCATGAGCAACAAACGTGCTTTGGACATACACTGAAGTGGAATACGCACAAGGCTAGACACCACCAACCTGCACCTAGCCAATATAAGAGTGGTGGGTTATAGGTCAGAGGTAAGAGAAGGTATAGTTTAGTGGTGGGGAGAATGGAAAGCCTATTCTGGCGTTCCCACTCAAATTCTTTTGGGGGAAATGTCCTGCTAGGATGACATACCACCCAAAAGAGGGAAGGATGAGTTGGAACCACTAGGTGCATGCCATGAGGGATAGTAAGAGAGAATACCCACACCATGGTAGATAAGAATGCCACGGTGAACAAGTAAACAAAATAATCTTCTTTGCCCGGTAATGGGGAGTGGCACAGCCAGCATAAGTAAGTGGTGGTGGCTGGGCAGCTGACAAATTAGTAGGTGGTCAAGAAGGATACCCACATCTAGACAAAGGTAGTTAAAGGGTAAAATGGTAAAAATTAGTCACGGCAGGCAGTATATAAAAGACTCTCGCCGTACACAGTGGGATCATCACAACAGTAGCCATCATTAGGAGAGAATCACAACATCACCTTCACCATAACACTACAAGAGTAAACATTGAGAAAGAAAGGAAAGGAGTAGGGAAAAAATCAAAGTAACAAAATGGAGAAAAAAGAGAAAGAAGAGAAATAGATTTTAGAATGGCAGGCATGCACCAATAAGTGGATAATGAGGATCCCCTTTTCTCCCTCTAAAAGCCTACCCTCTGTTGAGGATAAAGAATTTGTTTAGGTACAAGCCATTTAGGCCTGTTTCCTAAAAGTGGATAATTTCTACAATAGGATCCCCCTGCGAGGTTACCCATGTTGAGCAAGTGGTTTCCTCTTTGGCCTTAGCCCTATAACATAACTGAACACAATAGACTAATCTTTTCCTTCTTGATTTTATCGCTTATTGCTATTGTTTCTTCTCTTGTCTTTGCAATTTCACCTATAATGTGTTTCCTGTTGCAATATTATTCTTTTCATTATTTTAATTAAGAATCTCTTATTTGCTTTGCTTGACAGCAAACATATTTCTTTTGTAATTATTTTATTGCATTTATCTGCCATAGCTCTTTTGTAAAAATTTCATTTTGTCTAACAGCAAGCATGTTGCCTTTATTATTACTAGTTGCTAACACATGTGTTGCGCGGGATTGTTTTATTTCAAATGTTAACATGTTAAGGTTTAAACATCTCTCTAATTTCAACTATTGAAAGCTATCATCTCCAATATATGATGAAAAATGTAGTTTGAACATTTCTTGTGATGAAATAGTCAAAATTTTACACACAATATCATTAAAAATGAGATACATACAAATATTATGAAGTAGTATATTATAATAATCATAATGTGCTCTTACATTTGGTTTAATAAGTTTTTTTTTTTTTTTTTTTGAGAGTCAATTTGGTTTAATAAGTATTACAAAAGAATCAGTAAATCAAATAAATATACAACTACGCTTACATCTTAATATCAATAAATTTACAATTAAAGATATTAAGATTGAGTCAAACTTAAATTGGCAAAATCTACCACAAACTTTGTAATTCAACTAATTGGCAACTCTTGGTGTTTCCAATGGAGACATTCAAGATTCAAATCCAATAATCTCTAACTATCAAACAAATTGAAGTTGCGTTAAAAAACATTAACATAAAAATTCTATTCCAATAAAAATATTATATTAAGATAAATCCTATGATATATTTGGCTATGTAAACAAATAGAAAAGACAGAAAAAGAAAATAATTAGAGAAAAAGAATGTCACAAATTGAGAGCTAAGGGGAGAGAGATTGTGAAAAGCCTATTAATGTGATCTCTTGACAAAGGGAAGAATCTGGATCTCCTTTAAAGTTAATAAAATCAAACAACTGTTATTATACTAAAAAAACCAAGTATTTCACAAATTAACCAAACCAAAAAAATTAAAAATAAGGATGGGAGATTAATCCAGAACTTTTTACTATTCTTTAGTGGAAAATCAAATAACAATGCATCAAAACCCAATCATCACAAAGATACTAGAACTTCTAGACCATACAATCATCATTGCAAATTACCTATCTAGATTATTTGGACTTCTCACAACAATTGCACCAGTAACAAATAGGATTTTGTCATATTTTCCTATTCAAATCACAATTTTCACGCATGTTTTATAAGGACGGGCCAGTCAAACAACACTTCACCTCATGAATGTGAAACAAAAAAATTTATATATTATAAGTTGGAAACTAAATGAAACTCACAAACATTTTACTTTTTGCACTTAAAAAACCCATACGCATCAACCACTACAATTGGCTTTGATGCTTCAACAACCATGATAGCCCCTAGACATCATTCCAAATTTAGATGTCAGAGCAAATGGCTAACTACTTGAATGAGGACAATCTCATCAATACACAACAGTACATTAAAAAAAAAAAAAAAAAACCTAACTATTATTATTGATCACAAATCTAGCCTAGAAGGAGAATAGCATCAAATATGTCCACCCTAAACATGCCCAAAATTGTGGAAGTCCTTGCAAATAATTTGAGCCTAACTTATTTAAGCATAACCCAACCTCAAATTCTAATGGATGTGGCTATGACTTATGACCCACAACCTCTAATTCTCCCTTTCTCATTTTATTTTTTATTTTTTGTAATACTACTCTTTGAAGAAGTCAACAATAAGTAAAATTAGACAAAGCAAGGAAATATTATTTAAACTGTTAAATGGTAGGAAGTACAAATCAACCAAGAAAAAAAATTAAACGGAGACATGTATGGTTCAAATAACTTGACCACAACTATTGATTTATTTTTAAAAATCCAATATATTAAAAATATTCATGAAAAATAAGTATTCTATTAGTCTTCATCATGAAATTCAGAAATAAATAACAAAAGTGAGTGTACACACAAAACAAATTCAATCTATCCAAGTTATATATAAAACACCAGTACTAACTGTACTAAGGTGGAAAATGGTACTATCTTTTGTCATATTTAAATACAACATGGCCTGAGACCTCAAAAGCTTATATGAAACATGTTTATACAAAAGTCAAAAGCTTATAGGTTTATTCAAACATTAAGAATACAAAAGTCACTAATCTAGATACTTGTGGCACTTGTTTCAAGTTTATAACAAACCAAAACTAAAGCCAGGCCCTAAAAAAAACACACAAAAATATACATTTAAATGCAAATTTGTTAAAAAATATATGGTAAAACGGCTTGGAGTCATTTAAGTACATACCATTAATGAAGCATACAAATAATTACCAGCATAGACAATTCAAGGAAAGCTTTTAAGAACCTAAGACCAAGAACTTAATCTGGATAGAATAACATAGCTTTCACCTAATATGATAGGTAACATAGTTGGGTTCATAGATCGTAAATGAATTTTACATATTGATTGTTTGGAAGACATGGAGCATGTACTGTCATCTCATGTGTACTTGTTAGACATTGAGCATGCTTTGTCATGTATTTTATAATTGATTAGCAATGTGAGTCAAACTTGAATTCAAGCCAATGAGTATCTATATACTTAAAAAAAAGGAAGAAAAGAAAATTCTTACCAAGGCTAAATGATAGAAAATTAAGTGAATCTTAGCTTTTCTCGTCTATCTTCCTACTTTCAAATAAGAATTAAAACCAAGAAAGCAATTCTACAAAAAGAAGTACATCACACATTAAAAAAAAAATCTAAAATAAACCATGTGCTAAATGGGCATTATGTACTGCCAAGACCATGTATATACTATGTAAGGAGAACATCTCCATTTACCATTTTTGGACTTAATTCTAGAGAAGGAACAAAACAATTAGGTATTTTATCAAACAATTTTTGTGCATGTAACAGAGAATCTAGTTAATTAAGTCCTCAACTTCGCACCAAAATAATAAAGCAATATTTTTTAGAGAATTGATTGGCAAAGAGAGATAAACAAATCAAAGCTTCAGAAAAACAAAATAGTCAAACACTGAATTAGGAGGTCAAATCAAGGTGACCTCATTCTGGTTGCTAAATAAAAGAATTAAGTGCTTCTATTAAATCAGACTATCAAACATTTGACCACAAATCTATGAAAACTATTAGTGGTGAGCAAAGGCTTATAGGTTATTTCGTAGTCCCATACACTGCCCAAAAGGAAATTCACAGGTTTTTGGACCTATAAGTACCACCACTTACCCCATTGGAAATGGAGGCACTGGCATTTGTTGCATCCCTAGCATTGGATTGTGTAAGTGAAAGTGTACTTCACCCCTCAATTACTAAGGTTGCAAACAGCATACAAAGTGCCTTGGAAGGGATTTTGGAAGGGCAAGGTGATTGCTGGGGGCAAAAGGATGGTATGTAACACTACAGTGCGTGCAGCTGAGGTAAAAGGAATTAGATAGGCAGTTTTATTGAGTCAAGAACTAAATTTGAGGAAAGTAGTAATTGAAGGAGACTCAAAAGATTTGTATCAATGCTATTAACAAAACTTTGAAAGGGAAAGGCCTATCTCTATTCCTTGGCAAGCTTTATGTATTGTAGAAGACACTTGTGATATGGTTAAAAAGTTGAATCCAATGGCATTCCCTTGGATAAATCATGAAGCTAATCTAGCAGCTCATTACTTAGCCAAATGGGTTCTCAATAATAGGTGGCAGGGGTTTGTTAATGAATAGTCCTTACCCTGATCAGTTTGTGAATGTGATCAAGAAGGATACTTTGAATGAATAGTCTTTACCCTATTCAGTTTGTATTTATCTATTAAAGCTTAAAAAAAAAAAAAAAAAAAAAAAAACTTGGATTCGTGTGTGGATCTGGATCAAAAAAGAGTGTTCATTTATAGATTAATTAGGTTAACTGTGGTCAAACCAACTGAACCTTAATGTGTCTCTAGCATTTCTCACAGGCAAGAATAATAGGCTTAATAGCTTGATGTTAATAGTTCTCATCTATCTTTGATAATCATAATGCAGTCTTCAGGTTGTTTCCTTGAAGCATATGACCACAGATATACAATAAAACTTCGAGGATGCTTAATGTTAACACTATCTTTATAAGCCATGCCTCGAAGCAGAAGCCCCCTCTTTTCCAATTTGGCTTAGGCATTTTGAGGGTGAAGGGTTGGCGTCTTTTCTCTTGTTATGCATAAAGAAGTATCATAGCCTACTGGTATCCATTATTTAATTCAAGCATTCCACCATTAAAAAAAAAAAAAACATATCTTGTAAAGGGAAAAAATTACAGAACAGAGAGTCTTTGTTTGTAGACTTGTCAATCTAATCTAAAACAAAGACATCAAAAATTGAAATAATAGAGCACACAGGTGTTGCAACCAAATAGACAGCCAAACTAAATCTCTGCGTGCATAATGAACATACCCAATTTTTGGGTTTTCCCAACCTAGAAAATCCCCAAAAGAACTTAGAATGTACATAGCCAAAAGATGCAGTGCTCCAATTAAATAACCCAACAGTAACAAATTCAACACCCCAACAAAAATGATTTAGAAAGTAAATGTAAAGTAACAACCATCCACACCACAGCATGAAAAAGGCAAAAACAAACATAGAAAGGAAAAAAAAAAAAAAAAAAAAACCATCAAGCAAAAGAATAGAGCACAAAAGAAATTGGGATGTAGGGATACCTCAACTGAATCACCTAGCTTATGTCAATATTTATATAGATGTGAGGAGAGGAAGGAAGACAGAGAGGCTGCCGTTAGAAGCGAAAATAGAATCTGAAACTGTAGAACAGGGAAGATGAAACCGTGAGTGAAATAATTGAACATAAGTTGAAATTGTGATACGGTGTGGATGAAACAAAATGTGAAACGATAGAACAGAAGCTAAAACAGTTGGGGAAGGGAAGGAACTAAACCTGAAAAGGAATAGCATAAGTTGTAACTGTGCAAAGCATTTAGGTTTAACAAAAGGAGTTAGCTAAAAAGGCTTTGGGTGTGGGCTGGAATTTAAAGTAGAGATAGGGCTCCATGTAACAGAAGGAAAGGGAATAGCATAAGTTGTAACCGTGAAAAACAATCAGGTTTGACAAAGAGTGTTAGCTAAAAAGGCTTTGGGTGTGGGCTTGGGCTTTGTAGTGGATTTAAATGTATAAGAAGTGGACTTTAAAGTAGAGATAAGGCTGGAAATTGAATTAAAAATTGGTAAAAACTATTTTCAAATTGAATTAAAAATTTAGAAAAGAGGACGAGAATGACATGGCTGTTGATGTGGCTTAATGTAAGCGTAGCAATACTAAATGCTATGCTTCAACTTTTAGTAATATATAGATATAGATTTTGTTGTATTTGTCTGCCATAACTCTTCTATAACATTTTCGCCTGCCATGGGCATATTATCAAAATTTCGATAAACAGGGCATAGTTTATACACAAGTTGGCCCAAGGTGGGTTGCAATTGGACCGGTCCTAACTCTCTTATCCAAAACACTTGAGCCCCAATATAGCAGGAGGCAATCTAGCCCAAAATCACAAAAGGTCCACCACAGCTTTTTACATTTTTTGTTGGCTTGATGAGCGTAGGGGAAAGTTTCCAAATTCTGATTAAACTTGCAAGATTATGAATACCCATGCACCATTTTGATATACAATTCTCTCTCTCTCTTTCTCTAAATTCAGTTATGCCTATTTTTGTCCAAGATCAGTATTATGTGGAAGCAGCATGTTGATTCGTGTAAGTTTCGTAGTTTTGGGGTTGCAGAATTTGTAATTTTGAAAATTGAATACAATTGCAACTCACCCTATTTTTTTTGGTTATTTGTTGTATTATAAGAAAATAATACGTTTGCTATGGTGATTTAAAAGCTTTTCCTTTCTTTCAAGAGGTGCCAAGTCAAATAAATATAAGACACATTGGGGAGAATCTATGATTCCATTTAGTTTTGGTGAGAATTTGTATCTTCCTAAGAAACATCGTCCATTCGATTTATGCCATCTTTGTTTGTTTGTTTCTCTACTTTGTTTTTTGAAAATATTTTTCTTCCCTTTGTTTGTTTGTCTCCATAAACCCAAGAGTTGTTGTTTGTTTGTTTATTTGTTTTTTTTGGTGATAGACGATATAACCTGGTATTGCAGCTTCTTCACACACTAAACAAGATACAATACTAGGTTATTTGTCTTCAGTTAACTTTGGTACTTGGCCTTATTGTAATTTGATTTTGGGCATGGTATTTTGTTTTCAATTCAGTTGTGTTATATTGATCTTGGACTTTCAAGTAAGGAGGAGATGGAGCTACTCAAGGGAATAGATAGCATCTTTCTCAAATTATAAAGGATTTTGTCTCACTTTATTGCTTCTTTTAGATACTATTTATCTATTTCATCATGTCATTAAACTCATCACCCTTATAGTTTTCACAATGAATAGTATTTACTTGAACACCAAAAGAAAATTATACTTGTACGGCTTATTGTTATTTTTTTAAGTATATGATCTAGTTAACTTCTATGATAGGAGAGCTGCAAGATTAGCATACCCCACAACTCTGTGACATAATATTGTATTATGATGGGTAGAAATCCACAAGTACCACAAATAGTACCAAGCTCCTCAGTCCTAACTAAAGGCTCACATTCCCAAGACTTGCCAATAAACTAATGAATAATAAGCATTTTGGAAGGGTTAAATTATGATGGAATATATATATTATATATATATATAGATATATATATATATATATATATATATTAGAAGAAATTATGATGGAAAATGGACTGTATGATATTATTTTTGTATGCAGTTTGAATAAGTTAGAAAAACTAACAATATGTTTCTTAAGTGTATAATTTTTTTTTGGTAAGTATAAACCGTTTTTAACATTTGGAAGAATGGTTAGTACTTAGCTTCACCACTATTATATAAATCCTCTTTTGATCCCACATTTTTTTATTCTTCATGCTTATTTTAAAATAAATTGATAATTTGATAATTCAAGAAGGGGGTATTTGAACCTATCTAAATATAGCTACAATGTTATATAGATTTTGTAGATATTCACGATTTCCCGTGCATCATACGGTTAGCGACTAGTATATAATACTTTTGGGAATTAATTTCAAATATATTATGGGAGATTGAAAATAGATGAGAGTGCAAATTTTCAAATATATAATTATTTTCACAAACTTAATCTCTCTCTCACTCTCTCTCTCTCTCTCTCTCTCTCTCTCTCTCTCTCTCTCTCTCTCTCTCTCTCACATATTTATTTATTTATTGTTTCTGTTGTTGTCAAAGTACTAACTCAAGTAAGAATGCCAAATTTCTATAATAAACTTTTTTTTCACATAAATTTTACAAAAAATAACTATTGTTTTTTTTAACATAAATAATTAGTGAACAACCTATTCATAATTAATAAGTGAAAATAAATTCATTTACCCCACTAAACTCTTCTTAAATTTCAAGTACTTTTGCATGTATAATAAAAGTATGCACAAAAGTTGAGTTTGTAGATCGAAAAGTGAATCAGATAAGACCATCACCCATTGAATCCTCCAATACCCTGCAAATTTAATTTTTTTAGATGTAACATGTGGTGTTTAAAAATCAAATAAATGCCATGTGTGGCACATCTAACTGCTCATGGGAGGTAAAATTGTCATACATATTAATTTTATGAAAGCCGTTTTTCTATCATCCAAGGAGATTAGTGTCAATAGTTTGCATTTTTTTTTTTTAAGTGAGTGTTCTATTCCAAACTAAAAGGGAAGTAAGTGTAATAATGGAAAACCAAAAGGAAGGCCAATACAACTTTTCATTGTTAACAATATAGATGACATATAATCTATTGGTAAGATTTTCAAAATATATTCCATTCAAAATTGACATATACAAAAAGTGGAACTACAAATAATGACAGACCACAAATGCGTTGACCCCTTGTGATAATTTAGATTAATTAATTAGCCCAGTTCTTAATTAATCAAATTAACATGCAATATCACGTGGCAGCACAAACAAATCACCAAACTAAGTTAAGCAGCGGAAAATAAATAACATGGTGATTTGTTCACGAATGGGGAAAACCCTTACGGCAAAAACCCCACCGGGTGATTTAAGGTCACCACTCCCGAAACTCCACTATTATCACAATAAGCAGTTACAAGTAAGGAATCCCAGTACCTCACCAACCTACAGTTGAACTCTTACCCCAATACCCAATTGGACTTGTTCTGTAGTGACAGTTTCTCCTTTCAATGCACGGCTCCCAAGTACGTGACTAACCAGATGCGCGGATCCCAGTACGCGACTTCAAATACCAACTAGAGAGAAAGAGAGTTGGCTGCAAAGTTCTTCAAATCATCAAGGATGAACTAGGGCACGAACTTTGTCTGTCAGATCACAAATTGCATGAACAATAAGTTCTCAATGAATGTGCAACTTGTATCTTGTGATCTCTTTATTTGACGGCCCTTAAAATAATCCTTTTATATGTCTAGGGTTAGGAGAAAAGAAGTCCCAAAGACACACTCACGGATTAGACTTGAAACAGACCTGGAAATCTGTTTTCTTTAATTCTCGACAGATAGAGGTGTCGAGAGGTGTCGAGACAGCTGTCGAGACTCGGGCAAAACAGCTTCTTTAAAGCTCGATAGATGTATCTGTCGAGGTATGTGTCGAGCTTTAAAAACTTGCACTTCCTTGCTTGTTTCTTGGACAGACTTTGACGGCTTCAACACTTAACCTTGAACCACTGTTTCTTGAAGTGTTAAACTCATCCTAAATCTACCCAATTACAAGTAAAGTGTGTTTTGTCTAAGGATAAGCCAATTACATAAAATAGCGACATATGTTCACAGACTTGAACTACATATGTCCTAACAAATAAATCATGAAGAATGAGTTGTCGAGATTTCACTTGATCATTAACAAGTGAATGCAGTCTTTTTCTCTCTCTCAAAATTCTTTTCTTTCTCTCTCTGTATTTCTAAACGAACAAAGTTTCTTTCCAAACTAGAGAAACTCTTCATATTTCTCATATATCTTTATTTTGGGTGTGAATTTGGAAAATTTAACCGTTGAATTTCATTTTCCTTTGTTTTTAATATGCATATCAAATTTCGTTTAAATCGGATGTTAGTTATTATTCAATCAATAAACTTATTTTTTATACACAATTTTAATTTAAAAAAAAAAAAAACTTGAAATTCTAATATTTGTTTTGAAAGCTCGAATATGTGCTAAAACACAAGCGCTGATTAGACCCCCAAATTAAAACTTACGGCTCGATTGATTTTACTCTAATTTAAACTAAGTGCGGAATAGAGTAAATGCAAGCAAACAAACTACTCTAAGCCATATTCAACAAATGATAGCAATAAAATGGAAGCTAAAAGAGTAGGGAAGAAGGATGCAAACACAAGATAACACCGAGATTTGTTATCGAAGAGGAAACTGAAGAACTTGGCGAAAAACCAAAAGGAAGGCCAATACAACTTTTCATTGTTAACATTATAGACGACATATAATCTATTGGTAAGATTTTCAAAGTATATTCCATTCAAAATTGACATATACAAAAAGTGGAACTACAAATAAACCATGAAGAATGAGTTGTCGAGATTTCACTTGATCATTAACAAGTGAATGCAGTCTTTTTCTCTCGCTCAAAATTCTTTTATTTCTCTCTCTGTATTTCTAAACGAACAAACCTTCTTTCCAAACTAGTTTGGAGAGAAACTCTTCAAATTTCTCATATATCTTTATTTTAGGTGTGAATTTTGAAAATTTAACCGTTGAATTTCATTTTCCTTTGTTCTTAATATGCATATCAAATTTCGTTTAAATCGGATGTTAGTTATTATTCAATCAATAAACTTATTTTTTATACAAAATTTTAAATTAAAAAAAAAAATTGAAATTCGAATATTTTTTTTGAAAGCTCGAATATGTGCTAAAACACAAGCGCTGATTAGACCCCCAAATTAAAACTTACAGCTCGGTTGATTTTACTCTAACTTAAACTAAGTGCAGAATAGAGTAAATGCAAGCAAACAAACTACTCTAAGCCATATTCAACAAATGATAGCAATAAAATGAAAGCTAAAAAAGTAGGGAAGAAGGATGCAAACACAAGATAACACTGAGACGTGTTATCGAAGAGGAAACTGAAGAACTTGGCGAAAAACCTCTTTGCTGCCCTCCAAGTAGTAAATCGATCCACTAGAAAATAAGCTGGAGTACACAAATAATAAAAGACCCTCCAAACCTAGTCTATCCCATGTACTTGAGTCCTTCAAGTTCCTGCTACCAACTAACTTGACGAAGCCTTGTCTTCTCTAGCCCTCTGGATCACGCAATTCAGCCCGATTTCATCCACCAAACAAATGGCTTCTTCCAATGCTTCCCAACAGCACAAAAAACTCACTTTACACTTAGAATGGGTGTGGTAAGTGTTTAGGCTATCGACCTCTCAAGGATTTGGATATAGAGAGGTAGGAGTTGAGGAAAACTACAAAGGATTGTGTAGAGAATTATGGGTATAACAATCTCTAACTCTCAAGGGTTTGTGTCTAGGGTTTTCTCTCTGAAAAACACTCCTTTCAGTATATGGGTAATGATGGTATATATAGTGTGGGTGAAGACATAGTGGAGCAGATATGCAAAAATAGCCAAACAAAATGTTTCGTGAGCATTTAGCAAGAAGGCCTTACCCTCGAAATACTCGCAAAAACTGGCTGTCATGACTCTTCGCATTCTAGTCATGTGATTCCAATCATGTGATTCCAATCATGTGCACAGCCTCACTTCGCAAGAAGACTTCTTGAGAGTTACCCGCGAAAACTCATTTGATCTTCAACCCATACAATGGAATCCCACATAAGACACAGGGTACATAAGATTGAAATAAAATTACAATTAAATTTGGCACGGAATCAAAGTCAATACAAAATAGTTGTAAATCACAACTTTAGATGTTTGATGACATAGCAATTAATTTTTGAACTTTTTAAAATTATGCAAGCAAGAAGGATATATTAAGAAAATACAATACAATGGTTAGATTTTCAAAATTCACATTCAATATAAAGATATATAAGAGATTTGAAAGGTTTCTCCTCAAATTAGTTTGAAGAGAAACTTTGTTCTTTCTAAACCCGTATTCAAATGGGAAGAGATCATATATGTACCGGTTGATCCTCCCCTCAGTAGTGGATTATATTATGAGAGGTCATAAGATACTTGTCCCATTAGGTGTCTTTTCTACCTTTTGGAGAGGCAGAGTACGTTAATGGGTATGGAGCACTATTCAGACCAGTCATTTAGTAATAAATTAGTCGATGTCGCGAGCATTTTATATTTTTATATTGAAATAACACTCATCTTATGTTCAATTATATTATTCATATCATTAATAGGAAGAAAATAAAAAGAACAAAAATTGTTATGAATATAAATAATTTAGAATATGGCTAATTAAAGTGTACAATTTTCTTTTACAGTTCCTTGAAAAACAGTGGGCAGCTGGGCATATAACTTGTTGGTTTCAAGAGTCTTCTACAATAGAAATTAAAACAAAAAAAAAAAAAAATTGAGGGAATTATTGTTTCTACCATATTAACCGTTTATTTATTTTTATTAGATTCCACCATATAAAAGAATAGGGTGTAGAAATAATCCATATTTGTGCAAAAATAATATCTGCGATAAAATGATCCATTGAGGTAAATTTTAATTATAACATCCTAAGTTGATTCTCTATGGATAACATATTTCATTTAAAAAATAGAACCTTTTTTGTTTTGGCATACAATTACAAAATAATATCATAAAATAATGAAAGGGTCCTATTATATACCCCTAAATAAAGCAGAAATTAAACAAGTTTAAATTGTGATTAAAAATCCTAATGAAATCACCATCATCCATACCAAAAGTCAAGGTACAACTTTGTTAAAAGAAGCTCTATATTCTTCTTCATCACCTACTATCTTGCACTAAATCAATTTATCTTTGCCACATCTGAGTGCAAGCTCCGCATCACTAATTTTGTTGGTCCTAGGTCAATAAAATTTGAAAATAAAATAAAATCTGAACTTGATTTGATATGTATAGAGAAGATTTTAAATTACTAACAAACTATAACATTAGGACCAAATTTGATAAGTTAATCCTAATCTTTACAATTTGATAGCTTCTGTCCTACCTCTACAATTCAGACTTTGTGTTGGTTTAAATATTTGCTTTGATTTTCGATTCTGTGAGGTGAGTATAATGATTATGTATAATAAACTAAAAACGATATATGGGTTCTCAGGTTGTGGTTGAAATGGTAAATTAAAAATAAAATCTATTATAAGAACTTAACTATAGCGTTTTTTTAATTAAAAAAAAAAAAACCAAACATTATTTTGGATTATTAATATTACATGCGGCCATCAATAATCACGTGTTGACTTGGGGTTAATCTTCTGTGTCAGTCTTTTTTTTTTTTTTTTTTTTTTTTTTTTTTGAGAAGTGTCAATCTTATTTTCCTGGGGTCATTCACAACCTTAAAAAACCAAAAACCATAATCCATTTAATTTTGGCATGAAATTTTAAAGAAATTTATTACTTTCTATGAAAATAAACATGAAATACGTGTACTGCATGTGTACATATAGGTCTAACATGTGAGGGCTACAGCCAAATAAGAGTCCCCTACAGAGTCCTTGAGGTTCTCAAAGAAGCCCCATAATTTTTTTTTTAATATAATGAGAAAGTGAAGAGCGTAACATTTATCAACTCGTTCTCGTGATGTATACAAATCTTGGTGGGTCTCATGCATTGAAGATCTATAATTGACATATGGTACACATGAATAACCTGCCATCTCTACAATAGTATTAAGGAAATGAATTGACCCAGAAGAATCTGTAATAGTATGGTTTAATCGAAATGCAAATATGTATTATCCTATTTACGCTTAGCAAAAAAAGAAAAAAAAAGAAAAGAAAAAAGAAGAAGATGTAATTTCGTGAAGTATATAAAAGCAAGTTTGATACAAATTTGATAGCACTTACTTTAAACAAATAGTTGTCACTCAACAGAGAATTATAAAAGAATATTGAGAGCAAACAACATTTGGCCTGGTTTGTTATTTATTTTCATCTTTTGGTGGAGATAATTTCCTGTGTGCATGGGCTTGCACTTGCTCATGGAAACCTAAGACTTGTTTATTCTGATTAACAATTGTCTTGTTCATCTTCATTACCTAGACAATATCTGATATGTATGTATGTATATATATATATATATATATATATATATATATGTTTTGCAGCAGGGTCCTAGGTCACCTTTCCGTGAGTTGGATGTGAAGGCCCCAATAAGGCAACAACTATCCAATTTAGTTATATTGGAGTATCCTGTAATATATGTCTTTCTCCCTTCACACAACTTTGATTTTGAAGTCGTTATAGAAGCCAATCCTGTTACTCATAAAAACAAAGTTTAAGGATTCTGGAAGCAACCCTTGCTCAATGTGGAAGGTTTACCGCACCAAAAATAGGAATAAAATAGTTATATTTGTTATAAAGTTGTTGGGTTGTTTATTGCTAAGGTCTAAGAGGCTCTCTTTAAATGTGAAGGCATTTTGTCAGCCGTCGAGATTGTTCAGATATTTTGGACTGGATAAGCAGAACCCAAGGGTCGTCAAGCAATGAAGCTATTTTTTCGTTCACTTGAATCTAATTCATTATGAGAATGACATTACAGAATCCAAAGTGAAACAATTTTCCCCCTTTCAGATGTAAGTTTTCAAGGCCCTTGCCCTATTATAGCGTATTTCTATCCTTGTCCACTTTGATCAAGACCTTTGAACATTCATCTTTTTTACAGAGACTTAAAAAAGAGAAATATATCGGAAGCATTCATCTTTACGGGAAGCCAAATTGAGCTTGTTGCATAAAGGAGGATTTTGATAATGAGATCAGTGTATGTATATTTGTAATCAATAGGGTCTACTGCCACAATCATTTTCTGCTTAAATTGTAGTAAGTAATGACTTGAAATCTTAATATGGAATAAGAGCGTTACCCAATTTTGGTATTATTTCTGATCTACCTTATTTCTTCTTTTTATCCTGTGCGTGCGTGTGTGTGTGTGAGAGATTTTTTTTTTTGGGGGTGGGGATTGAAAAGGTAAGAAGTCTTTGGCCTGAGAATATTTTTGGACTAATGCTATTGATTTCTGATGCAAATGTAAGCAACTAAATGGCGCTTTTAAGGACATTGTTGTTTATCAAAAAAAATAAAAATAAAGTGACATTGTTTATAAAACGAGGGTGTACAATACATTATACATGTATGTATGTGCTCAGTGTAAGCTAACTAAAATTAGTTATCTCGGTCTTTGGACTCTTTCCTGGAAGACTGATGGTTGTTAACTACTTTGATAAAAATAAATAAATAAACTACGAGTAAGTCTAGTATCCCAAACTTTTTTACAACTTTGTCACTTGACGAAATCATAGATTCACATAGACCCTTTATTTTATTTCCACTACTCACAAGTCGCCACTTAACAAGTTGTGACAAAATTGTGACAAAGTTGTGGCACTTGACTTACTCAAAAGCTACCCCACATTGTAAATACATTCCGTTGCAGTAATAGTATTGCAGCAAAGTCGTGATAAACAACTCAGCAGAGAGGTCATTGTTGTCAAGAGTGGAAACGGGCAACTGTTCACATTTCGGCTCCACTGAGGAACCAAGAGTTTCTGAAATTAGGGAGTTCGATTTTGATCAGGGCATAATAGATGCGTACTCAGATCTAATTGCAGAAAACAATCCTGACTTGTTCCTTGATTTGGAAGGTGTATTTACTGAGGAAGTAATGCGGAAGAAAGGACCAACTGTAAAAGGACCGGACCAACTGCCGAGGGTTGTGCTGATATTTATGATTTTTGTTTGTGCTTTGGCATTCAGCTCCGGTTGTTGCAATCATGGCTAAGAAACAAAGTTGCTTTCTTAGCATGATTGATTGAGAAGCGTACGCTTTTGTTCATATCATGTGGAAGGAGGTTTCTCACTAGCTCATAGAGTCTCCATTTCCTCTTATACAGATGATGATGCTTTTGGTTGAGACTAAATTATCTAGCATATCAATTTTCTAGGGAGCATTGCCCACAAGCTAAACAAGACAGAAGCAGATGACATCAATAGTTAAAAGGTGATCTGAATTTGAGGATTTCCCAAGATTTGGAAAGCTTGCCTTCTTGATTACAGTTGTGCTTCCTTCAGGGAGCAACTTTAATGCAACGTTTGCTACAGCTCACTTAGAACTGCTTATAAGTCTTCATTAATTGATTCCTTTTACTGGTTTAGAGTGTCAAACACTCAGCTTCTGTCATTTTGGTATAATTTGCTAATATTGATTTCCTTAGATGCTTGGTAAAGTATTGTTGGGATATGTGTCCTTAAATCCTATTGTATGATGCTATGTATTTTATTATGTTAGACATTATGTATGACTTAATGTTTTGGTTAATAAAGTTGTATTATTATTTGAAAATATTGGTGACATGAATATTGGGACATTATCATATAGTCCATGAGATGCATAGTATGTGATTTATGTGATTTAGTCACAGAAGATATAAATCACAAGTTCTTTGTAAACTCAGAATTATAGTTCGTAGTCGGTGATAAAATTGGGCATTTTATCTGCGAAGACTATAATATATCAACTAAGATGATTTGTCTTGATCATGAAAATGGAGATTTCTAGTTGATATGTTTTAAGAGTTAAGACATATTGAACTGGACCGGCGTGAGATTTATTATTCTCCTAACGACTGTCAATTGAATAATAAACTCACGACTTATATTTGCATGAACTCTTAATCCTGAGAGGATAATGGACCTGATCATGAAGTGTAGTAATGGTCAAAATCTCAGTATGTTGGGCAGCCACATTTAGTGTTGATGGAACATATATTCTCAAGGTGGAATTCATAGTCTCTTAACGGAGATACAAAATATTTCCTTGAGATAAGTTTAATGGGTTTGTTATTCAGAGAGTTGGGCCTAACCACTTTAGTAAGGAGTTACTAAAGTATATATTTATGAAATTGGATTTCATAAATATATGATGATTAACTTAAAGAATTAAACCGGGTACTCAAGGAATTAAGATGTAGTAATAAACAAAGTGACAATCTACTTTCATGACTTTGTATTACTACAAATATTTTATGAAGGAGTTGCATGTATAATAAAGTCTTGGGATATAATTTATTAATAAGGCCTAGAGTGCAACTATATTTATATAGTGGTATTACATATAGTTAATGGTAACTTTGGACTTGTCAAGAGTTGACAGAAAAGCCCAAGGCCCATTGGAGCTAGTGTCCTATTAGTCCCTTTTGGTCTCATTCCAAGCCACACACTTAAGCCCAATTGGAAAGGCTCAAAAGGCCGGCCCAATTAGATAATCAGTTAGATACAAAGGGAGAAACATACAAAATTTTCAGAGAAGAGAAAGATTTAAAAAAAAAAAAGAATCGTAGAGAAAATGATAGAGTGTGAGACACACTTTCATTCTCCCTTTGGAACTGATTGAGAGACCACACATCTTGGGCGTTAGTGGAATTGGAGTGAAGATTGAAAGTATTCCCAAGTGATTCTCATCTTTAAGTTTTGAAATTCACCGCTCCAAGGTACATTCTCTTGATCTTATATTCTGAAACTTAAACAATGCATGTTAACTTTTATGTATGAAGTAGATCCGTTCGTTTATTTATTTTTCCTTCCGCTGCGCTATATGATTCCATCAAATGGTATTAGAGCGGTCTTCATTACATATCTGTTTAACATGTTTTTGAGTTTTGGAATTAGTAACAGTGATTTCATGTTGTTAGAAAATAGTTTTCTGCATGGTAGTTGAAATCATTGTTCTTGATAAAAACTGTTTTTGGTGTTATGAAGTTGTTTAATTTTTAGTTTAAGTATGTTAAACTAAACTTTAAGGCTATAACATCAATGATATTTAGTTTTGATATCAATTTATGTTCATAATGTTTGTATGATAGTTGTTTTGTACATGAAAACGTTGAAAAACTGTTTTTTTGAAAATTTTGGAAAATTCAAAATTCGCGAATCTCGATTGATCGAGAATCTGTCGAGAATCTGTCGAGCAGACAGAAAGTTTCTCGATCGATCGAGGATCTATCGAGGATCTGTCGAGCTTCGCGGAACTTTTCTAGACCGATCGAGAATCTGTCGAGGATCGATCGAGAACTGTTGATCTAGAATTTTTTCTAAGTACTTTTACATATATAAAATAGCAAGGCTATGTGTAATTATATTATGCATGTTTTATATTTAAAAACTTTTATTTTAAAATATCTAGTGGGAGAGAGATACAAGGGTTGGATCTCACGGCCTCCATTGTCGGTTTATAGTAGTGTGATTAAGTACCTCGCCTTGGCGTATATGCCTTGCTCCCTTCGGAGGGTGTTTAATTCACGGTACTACAGGTTAAACTTCTTTATGATGAATAATATGTGTTTTTTAGATAAAGAACAACCACGCTTCCATGGAGTTACTTTATGACTCACATAGAATTCAGTCAATGGTGTACACTAGACTAAGTTTAATGTTAATCTCCCTTCGGAGCTATGTCATTATTACTTAGAGGCTAAAGTAGAAACGGCATGTTATTAGTGTTTGATAAGAGTTATCATGATAGCACTAATAATGAGAATGGTTCTCAATCAATCATAGTGTTTATAATTTACTTGCTTCCAAGGAATTTTAAACATGGGATTGGGTTGTCGTTGCATATATTATTTTATGGTTTTATTAAGGTTCCATATTATATGCTTATATGCTAAATTGATAATGTCCAATTTACTTATAATATTCATGTTTGTTATTTTTAGATTTGAACATGGCATCTTTTAGCCCACTTGTTTCTATTCTTAATCAAAACAAACTAACTGGATCCAACTATGTTGACTGGAAAAGAAACTTGGACATTGTTTTAACTGCTGAAGAGCACAAATATGTGCTTACTCAACCATGTCCTAGCTTTCCTTCATTAGATGCTCCTCTTGAGAAAAAACAACGATATGATCATTGGCAGAAATCTAATGAAATGGCCAAGTGCTATATCCTAGCGTTCATCTCAAATGTTCTACAGCATCAAATGCAGCATGTAGAACTAGCTTCAGACATTATACTAAGTCTAAAGGAGATGTTTGGTGAGCAAGGCCGTTCAGCAAGGCAAGAAACCATGAGGCAAATTTATAATACCAAGATGGCTGAAGGTAGTTCAGTAAGAAAACATTGTTTTACAATGATCTCTAATCTGAATACATTGGAAGTTTTAGGTGCCGACATTGATGGAGAATCCCAAGTGGATAGGATAATATGAACAAAAAGGTTTATTCTTTGTCTGAATTAATGAATGAGTTAGTGGCGGTGGAAGGCATCCTAGGTACTTCTAGTGTTGAAGCCAATGTTGGTGAAGCTTCTACTTCTCAACTTAAGTCGAAAGACAAGGGTAAAAAGAAGAAGGACTTCACTAAGAAAGAGGGTAAGCAAATTGTCTTAGGGGTTGCCGATAAAGGAAAGAAGCTCAAAGGAAAGTGTTTCCATTGTAGTGAGAAAGGACATTGGAAGAGCAATTGTCCAAAGTTTAAAGCTGCCAAGAACAAGGGTATGAAAACTTCCTTTCTTCTTGAAATATGTTTGGTACAGAATCCCATTGATTCCTGGTGTGTGGATTCAGGTTGTTCTAATCATATCTGTAATTCTTTGCAGGGGTTTCAGGAGACCAGAAAACTGAGTGAAGGGGAATTGTTTCTAACTTTGGCTTATGGGAGCAGAATTCCGGTTGTAGCTGTTGGTGTTGTTCATTTGTGCTTTGAGTCTAGGGCTTTAATATTGCAAGACTGTCTGTTTGTACCTAATGTGCGTAGGAATTTAATTTCTGCAACTTATTTGGGTAAACAAGGATATTGTGTTATCCTAAAAGACAATGTTGTAATAAAGAACGATAAAATGTTTATCTGTTCTGGCAATATTGTGGATGGTCTTTATATTTTAACTCCTGTTAAGCATGAATTACATAATTCTGAAATAGATACTAACTCACATGTAAAATCATTAAAGAGAAAGTTTCCTTCAAATGACGCATATCTTTGGCACTTGCGTTTAGGTCATATTAATTCAAATAGAATTCAAAGGCTGATCAAAGATGGACTCTTAGAGCCCATGGACTTTGATGAATTTCCAATTTGTGAATCTTGTTTGGAAGGTAAAATGACCAAGCGACCTTTTAATGCAAAAGGTAGAAGAGCCCAAGAGTTGCTTGAATTAGTTCATACGGATGTATGTGGTCCTATGTCAACCCAAGCAAAAGGAGGTTATGAGTATTTCATCACTTTTACGGATGATTACTCAAGATATGGTTATGTGTACCTAATGAGACGAAAGTCCGAAGCCTTTGAAAAGTTCAAAGAGTTTAGGGCTGAAGTTGAGAATCAATTAGGCAAATGCATAAAAGCCATTCGATCTGATCGAGGTGGCGAATACCTTCTTGGAGATTTCAAGGATTACCTAATTCAAAATGGGATTATATCTCAATTGACTGCACCTGGAACACCTCAACAAAATGGTGTAGCGGAGAGAAGGAATAGAATTCTTTTGGAAATGGTTAGGTCCATGATGAGTTATTCAACTTTACCAATTTCTTTTTGGGGATATGCCTTAGATACAGCAATACATCTTTTGAATTTAGTTCCATCAAAATCTGTCCCCAAAACACCCATGGAATTGTGGAGTGGGCGTAAGCCTAGTATGAGATATCTCCACATTTGGGGTTGTCCAGCACATGTGCTAAAGGGGAAGCCTAATAAGTTGGAACCAAAGTCGGAAGTGTGTTGGTTAGTTGGTTATCCAAAAGAAACTAGGGGTTATTTATTCTATAGTCAAAATGATAACAAAGTTTTTGTTAGTACAAATGCTAAATTTTTGGAATATGACTACATGAATAATTTTACTCCTAGAAGTAGAGTTGTATTGGCTGAAATGAATGAGTCTATAAATCAACAACCATTGGATAAAACTAAAGAAAAAGTGGTTATATTAGATACACCACAAGATACTACACATGAAATGTCTAGTACACAAGTGCCTCGTCGTAGTGGGAGAATTGTTCGGCCTCCTGTGAGATTTATAGGTTTAGGAGAAACTTATGAGGCTATCTCAGAAGAGGCTAAATCGGATCCTTACATTTATGAGGATACAATGAATGATATAGATGCATATCATTGGGTCCAAGCTATGAAATCTGAATTAGATTCCATGTATTCCAATCAAGTTTGGAGTCTTGTAGAGGCGCCTAACGGCATTAAACCTGTTGGTTGCAAATGGGTTTACAAGAGGAAGAGAGGGATAGATGGAAAGGTTGAAACCTTTAAAGTAAGGCTAGTGGCTAAAGGGTATACACAAAAAGAAGGCATCGATTATGATGAAACCTTTTCGCTAGTAGCCATGCTTAAATCTATCAGAATTCTCTTATCCATTGCTGCTCATTATGATTATGAGATTTGATAAATGGATGTTAAGACTGCATTTCTTAATGGCAATCTTGAAGAAGAAATCTATATGTTGCAACCAGAAGGTTTCATAGCAAAGAACCAAGAGCATATGGTATGCAAGTTGAAAAGGTCCATTTATGGACTTAAGCAAGCATCTAGGTCATGGAACATCAGATTTGATCAAGCAATCAAATAATTTGGTTTTGAACAAAATCTTGATGAACCATGTGTGTACAAGAGACATCAAGACAAAGTAGTGATGTTCCTAGTGCTTTATGTTGATGACATTCTACTCATTGGAAACGATGTAGGAGTAATGTCATCGGTTAAAGTTTGGTTGTCAAGCCAATTTGATATGAAGGACTTGGGCGAAGCTAACTATATTCTAGGGATCAAGCTTTGGCGAGATCGAAAGAATAGGATGTTAGGTTTGTCACAAGTTGGATATATAGATAAGGTTCTAGAACGGTTTATCATGCAAAACTCCAAGAAAAGATTACTTCCTTTTAGACATGGGGTTCCTCTGTCTGATGACCAAAGGCCTAAGACTCAAGAGGAAGAAAATATCATGAAACAAGTTCCCTATGCTTCTGCTGTAGGAAGTCTCATGTATGCAATGCTTTGTATTAGGCCGGATATTTGTTATTCAGTTGGCATGGTCAGCCGATATCAATCAAATCCAGGACTTAAACATTGACAAGCTGTAAAGCATATTCTCAAGTATCTACGCAAAACGAGAAATTATATGCTTGTTTACCATTGTGAGGATTTGATTCCCATTGGCTATACAGATTCAGATTTTCAGTCGGATCTAAATTTCAGAAAATCCACGTCGGGTTGTGTTTTCACCTTGGGAGGTGGAGCCATAAGTTGGAGGAGTGTTAAGCAATCTTGTATTGTGGACTCCACCATAGAAGCCGAATATGTTTCTGCTTGTGAGGCAACAAAGGAGACTGTTTGGCTCAAGAAATTCCTTTGTGATCTTGGTGTTATAAGAATTGAGCAAGTTCCTATTACATTGTTCTGTGACAATAGTGGAGCGGTTGCACAATCCAAGGATCCAAGAAATCACAAGAAAGGAAAACACATAGAAAGAAAGTATCACATCATTCGAGACATTGTTGCTCGTGGAGACGTGATTGTAGCAAAGATTGATGGTGCAAAGAATCTAGCGGATCCCTTCACCAAAACCTTGCCTCAAAGGACTTTCGAGTCACATTTGGAGGAGATGGGAGTTAGATTAGTGTACAATAGTCTTTAGGCCAAGTGGGAGATTGTTGGGATATGTGTCCTTAAATCCTATTGTATAATGCTATGTATTTTATTATGTTAGACATTATGTATGACTTAACGTTTTGGTTAATAAAGTTGTATTATTATTTGAAAATATTAGTGACATGAATATTGGGACATTATCATATAGTCCATGAGATGCATAGTATGTGATTTATATGATTTAGTCACAGAAGATATAAATCACAAGTTCTTTGTAAACTCAGAATTATAGTTCGTAGTCGGCGATGAAATTTGGCATTTCATCTGTGAAGACTATAACATATCAACTAAGATGATTTGTCTTGATCATGAAAATGGAGATTTCTAGTTGATATGTTTTAAGAGTTAAGACATATTGAACTGGACCGGCGTGAAATTTATTATTCTCTTAACGACTGTCAATTGAATAATAAACTCACGACTTATATTTGCAAGAACTCTTAATCCTGAGAGGATAATGGACCTGATCATGAAGTATAGGTTGCTTTGATATATCAGGAGTGAGATCTATAGTAACGGTCAAAATCTCAGTATGTTGGGCAGCCACATTTAGTGTTGATGGAACATATATTCTCAAGATGGAATTCATAGTCTCTTAACGGAGATACAAAATATTCCCTTGAGATAAGTTTAATGGGTTTGTTATTTAGAGAGTTGGGCCTAACCACTTTAGTAAGGAGTTACTAAAGTATATATTTATGAAATTGGATTTCATAAATATATGATGAATAACTTAAAGAATTAAACCGGGTACTCAAGGAATTAAGATGTAGTAATAAACAAAGTGGCAGTCTACTTTCATGACTTTGTATTACTATGAATATTTTATGAAGGGGTTGTATGTATAATAAAGTCTTAGGATATAATTTATTAATAAGGCTTAGAATGCAACTATATTTATATAGTGATATTAAATATAGTTAATGGTAACTTTGGACTTGTCAAGAGTTGACAGAAAAGCCCAAGGCCCATTGGAGCTAGTGTCTTATTAGTCCCTTTTGATCCCATTCCAAGCCACACACTTAAGCCCAATTGGAAAGGCCCAAAAGGCCGGCACAATTAGATAATCAGTTAGATACAAATGGAGAAACATACAGAATTTTCAGAGAAGAGAAAGATTTAAAAAAAAAAAGAATCGTAGAGAAAAAGATAGAGTGTGAAACACACTTTCATTCTCCCTTTGGAACTGATTGAGAGACCACACATCTTGGGCGTTAGTGGAATTGGAGTGAAGATTGAAAGTATTCCCAAGTGATTCTCATCTTCAAGTTTTGAAATTTACCGCTCTAAGGTACATTCTCTTGATCTTATATTCTGAAACTTAAACAATGCATGTTAACTTTTATGTATGAAGTAGATCCGTTCGTTTATTTATTTTTCTTTCCGCTGCGCTGTATGATTCCATCAAGTATGATCTACATCTAATGTTTTCTTCTTCTTGTGAAGATATGAAAATTTATCGTAGAGATATGAATGTGTTTTTTACACTGATTCCATGGTCAATTTTTTTTTTCTTGACTCAAGACCTTGTTGCAAATGAAAAGAAACCCAGAATCTATCCAAAAAGAAATGAAGCATGCTCCCAATCATGTGTAAGATAAACAGATGCTCACCCAAAATGATTGTCAAATTCCTATATAATTGATTAGTAATAGAATAATCAATTCTTATTTGTCATTATTAGACAGAAACAGCTTCTTGTCTGTTATTACAACTAGTCGTGGACCCACGCGTTGCGCGTGATAATATTATTGTTTTAGTTATTATTGCTTAATAGTTGTTTTTCATTTTCTTTCAAGTTAATATATTGATTTTGGAAAAATGTACAATCTAATATATTAATTCAACAACAACAACAATAATAATGTTGAATAAAATAATATGAGAAGAAAAAAAAGTAAAAATAAAAGATATAACAATAAACACCAAATTATTTAAATCATATTATGTAATATTATAATATTACATTCTTATATACTATCTTTAATTCTTTACAATGCAATTTGATAAAATTTAACAATCAATGTGAAAAAAAAAAAATTTAAAACACAATTAAATCGCACCAATCTAAAGTAGAGTTTTAAAAAACACTAAAATTTCTCAACTTAAAGTAGAGATGCAAAATATATATATATATATAAATCACCAAAAATTGAGAGAGAAAGAGAGAGAAATAAATTTTTTTGTGAAGAAAAATTATGCATATAATGGAAAAGAGAATGCCAAATTTATACTAAAATGATAACAATAAGAAGAACCAAAATAAAGGAAAAGATGAAGAATGATTTTAAAAGAGAGGGTAGTGGGGAGATGAAAATGTAAAGGGAAAGCGAAAAGTTGGAGAAAGTGTAAATGTTAAAAAGTGTGTACAATTTAATTTATTTATATTTAAATAAAATATTATATGTTTATTAAAAAAATATAAATAATTTAATTATATGGAAGATGTGACAGAGTTTAAATATTGAATAAAATAAGATGAAAATATTTAAAAAGTAAATATATATATATATATATATATAACAATAAACTCCAAATTACCCAAATCATGATATGTAATAGAATAATATATATTATATTCTTATATATTATCTTTTTTAATTTATTTTATAACGCAATAATATAATATTTAACTATCAAAGAGAACAAAAAAAAAAACTTAAAATACAAAACTAAATTGTACCAACCCAACATAGAGTTATAACAAACACAAAAATTTATCAACTTAAGTAGAGATGCAGGAAAAAATAATACTCCAAAAATTATTGTGTGTGTGTGTGTGTGTGTGTGTGTGTGTGTGTGTGTGTGTGTGTGTGTGAGAGAGAGAGAGAGAGAGAGAGAGAGAGGGAGGGAGGGAGGGAGAAACAACATTTATGTGATGGAAAATTATGCAAATAATAGAAGAGAGAATAACAAATTTATAGAAGATGATGTGAATATAAAGAGACAAAATAAGGAAGATGAATGGAAAGATGAATAGTGATATTAAGATTGAAGGTAGTGGGGAGATGAAAAGGTAAGGGAGATAAAGATGAAGAGACAAAATATAGAAAGATGGAAAGTGCTATTAAGGTTGAGGGTAGTAAGGAAATGAAAAGGTAAAAGCACGAAAAAGGTTGGAGAAAATGCAATTATTAAAAAAAAAAGTAAATGTTAAAAAAAAATGTAGGAAAATTAGAAAGAAAAAAGATAATGATGTGGACGCTGATGTAGTTCAACGTGAGCATAGTAACATTAAACGCCACGTTTCAGGTTTTAGTAATATATAGATTATAAAAGTCAGCATTATGGAAACTGTAGTAGTATTCAGATAATTCTTGGATGAGGGAGGAAGTTCAGGATAAGAAAATTCTGGAGCAGAAGGAGATTGATAAATGGAAGCTACGCCCAACATTGAGATAGATGGAGGGAAGTCATCCCCAGACACACTGATAATATTCAATAGAATCAATATGAAAGACTTACAGTAGTTTAAATTTGTAGATATCCACACTATATATAGACTATAGACACCAACAACCCCCAAAGTTACAACTGAATGTCAAAACACATTTACAATACAAACATGGTAGTTTACAGTACACAACACAGTTAGTAAGTGGTAGTACTAAGCTTAAATTCAAGACAATATCTATTGATTAATACAATCTTTCCAAATGACTAAACTTTCAAAGGCCTATTATGGCACTACATCACTTAGACACTACTATTATTTGAAAAAAAAAAAATCAAGAGAGAAACTGTAGGAGATTTTTTTTTTCCTCAAATGATAAGATTATATAATCATACTGAAATCTCCACATTACAAGTTAGAGCTCTATAACACATTTACAAACGATCATGTGTCTCCATAAAATACATGAATATATTCCAAAACTCCAAATGGATTACGCAGAGTCACAATCTTATCAAGAACAAGCAACCTTAAGTGCCCAACCTCTAGTAGAACTAATTATGGCCTCGTTGAATGTAGCAAGAATGAGTCACTAATTGTTTATAGCAAAAGTCTCACAATTTAACATAGCGCTCCAATCCCCGCCAAAAAAAGAAAGCTCCAAACCTGAGGTATAGTTAATTGATTTGAAAAGCTGTTAGAGGGTGGGATGAGCTAAAGCCTAGTAAGTAGTATAATTAATGGGGGTTTGGAAAATGCAAGTTTCATAATGAGGAATAGTTTACAAAACATGCATAATTGAGAATTTCCATTTAATTTCTGCAAAATCAATTTCATTAACAACATGATAAGAATAATATGAATAATGTAGCACTAAGCTTCCTAAAATAACTATGAAACTACATATTAGTCAATGCGAACTATAAATATATACAATACCATTGCAGAACCCAAAACCTCACCCAAGGCCACATGACAAGGTCGTCACACAAACGGAGTCGTCACACAAATGGAGACGTCACATAGATGTGATCGTCACAAAGACAGGGTAATCACCAATATCATGGCACAATGGCAAAACCACATGAAAAGCTCCCTGGTTAATGAATTTGAAATACACAGTTAACTTCCAAGTAATTTCATAAAATATTTCAATAATCCAAATATTCACAATATTCTCAAAGTCTTCAAAACCATTTTCTTGCGATAAATATTTTGCATAAATTTCCCAAATAATACAAGTTAAGATAAAGAATCTTTAGTATTTCTAAATAATACCATAAATCCATGAACTCCATTATCAAAGGAATTTCAAAGATGCTTATCTTTTTCCATGACAAATATTCATGCATTATCCCATATGCAATATTAAACATGATGCGCTTTCATATATAGTCATATATAGTAAGGTCACAACACAACAATTTTTTAAAAAACATAGTTCCAAAAATAATATTCCCAAAATGTGTTTGACCCAAAATCAATGTTTATGCAACATGATTATTTTTCAAAAATTCCATTAAAAAGCTACGTACCTCGTGAAGTCCATTCCAAGTTTACCTCAATCGGGCAACACAAAATCAACCAATTAAGTCGCTAGGTCCATTACCAAGTATCTAAAAACCTAGAAAAACAAGCATCGAGCTTATCAATGACCGGACCTATCGTAAAGTACACCATCACATTGTCTCCATAGATCAGAAGGATCATTGCGGCCCTGAAGCCTAACTTAACCATCCTAAGGGACCCATTCCCAAAGAAAGTCAAACAATATACAATGAATCCAAAGGATCGTGACGTTACTAAAAAATCTAAAAGTCTCACTGCACACAATGTGCCTCTAATAAGATAACATAAAACATATCATTTCATAATAACGGTGGCAAATCTTACATATTTCTTTTGGCTACTAAGCAATAGAACCAAACAATACACACATCAAGAGATACATCCACTCTTGCTTTAAAGTCAACATGCATTAACAACCAAGGTCCGAAACAAATGAAGTAAATGCAATCTCATAATTCAGTGGGAGAAATTATCAAACACTTGGCATGCAATGAAAATATGCTTACATCCGAGAGCAAGCACAGGCTACCAACTAACAACCATATGTAAGAAAACTAACTGAAGATCCTCAATAGTCTAACAACCCCAAGATGAATCACTTCCAAGACTAAAGGATTTGGTTTTGCACACTTCAACCAAACTTAGTAGGGGAGTTATGTATGATCAAAGAACTTCTTACCTTGATTCACCTAAGGATTGAACTATGAGAAGTTAAACCCCCCAAAGTTAGTCCCTCCTCTATCTACCAAAATACACCTAGCCCAAAATATCTTATGGCCAAATTTAAGGAATTGCTCCCATGAAATTCCTAAATTCCTTAAAAAACTTGGGGTGTTATAAATATGGTCGTGAATTGATGACATTATCAGACGGAAGGCACAAAATGCTTCTGATGGGTGCAGTACTGCTTATAACAATCACCTATCAAGCATTACTCAGCCCTCTGGGGGACTTTGGCAAGATGATGATTACAAGTGCAATACCACAAAGCAGGGTCAACCATTGCTTTAGGAGGGAGCCCTTTTTTTGTTGTTCTTGATTGTTAATACTTTGACATTTGTGTTCTCAAACTCAATACTTCTTGTCCTCGTTCCAGCTGGGCACAATAGGACTCCGTTCTTCGTACTCTATATCTACCTCTGGTGTTGTTATTTTTGTTCATTCCTTACCTTAATACAGGCTCCAGATTGGATTCTTGTTTTACTGTTTCTAAGGGCATAGCTGAGGCCAAAATGGCCAAATACCATTTATTTCAAAACTTTTTATGAAAAAAACACTGTTTCGGAAATAATTGGTGATCTACCACCTTTTCTAGTACTCGAGCTCCCCATGCTCGAGTACCATGTTTTCTAATCTCACGTGGCCTCGCTGACATGGCATGCAGGAATAAAAAAATTGCCATTTAGTACTCGAGTCTTCTAGACTCGAGTACTCTGATTTGGTACCTGAGCCCACCAAGCTCGGGTATCAACTTGGGTTTTAATATATCAGTCCATTAGTACTCGAGCTTCATGGGCTCGGGTACAGATAACACAGTACCCGAGCCCATGAAGCTCGAGTACTAGTTTTGAAAATTGCACTTTTAATATTTCCCACTTACTCTCATCAGTCCTCTCACTCTAACTCTCCCAGTCTCATTCTAACTCAGTCCCCTCTCACTCTAACTCTCTCCCACACGCTCTCAGTGTCCCTCTCACTCTAACTCAGTTCAAGCTTCACTCCATTTCTCCTTCAAGCTTCGCTCCGTGTCTCGTTCAAGCTTTACTCCGTTTCTCGTTCAAGCTTCACTTCGTTTCTCAGTCCAAGCTTCACTCCGTTTCTGGTTCTCAGTCTCCATCTCTCTCATTTTCAGTTTCCCTCTCGCTGTCATCGTTTTCGGTCTCCATCTAGCTCTGATTTTCAGTCTCCCTCACGGTCTCTCCTCTCACTCTCGGCCGCATCTTCACAAGGTATGTCTCAAGTCTCAATATTTGTTTGAGCATTGGGTATTTGTGGGTATTTGTATGTGGGTATTTGTGGGTATACGTATATGGGTATTTGTGGGTATTTGTATGTGGATTTGTATGTGGGTATTTGTATGTGGGTATACGTATGTGGGTATTTGTATGTGGATTTGTATGTGGGTATTTGTATGTGGGTATACGTATGTGGGTATTTGTATGTGGATTTGTATGTGGGTATTTGTATGTGGGTATACGTATGTGGGTATTTGTATGTGGGTATTTGTGGGTATACGTATACCCATAAATACCCACATACACAGTACATAACCATAACCAAATAAGAGGATTGTTAATAAAGTCCTTTTTGGCTTTTCCCTAAAATAAAATTTATTAAAGTAGAAACCGTATGGAAGTTGTAACCTATGAGGAAATAAAGAACCATATTTAAAGTCAAATATGAAATCAATGAAAAACCCATTGGACATTTGGACAACAACGGCAGCCAGATTTATGAACTTAGAGTTTGCCTTGGCACATTGATGAGGGGACCAAGCTAACACTAGAGCATACCTCCACACAAATTTAGGTAGAGCAGCACAGTAAATAAGACAATTAAGTAAACATTATTCCCTTTTTTCGTGTGTGTATTAAAAATACTTAATATTTTCAACAACAACAAAAAGTCAAGTATTAAAAAGTTCAGACTTGTTCTTTTAATTTTATTTTGAATATAATATGAGCTTTAACTCATTACCAAATAGGACTACATGTTCAAGCTTAGTTAATTTTCTTGTCGATTAAGCTCAAGTTTATTAACAAGCTACTTAATTAACTTATTCTTTTCTTCTTCTTTGTAAAACCATGTCTAAAATTTTTTTAGACTTTCACAAATTTATGAATTTTTACTATAAATGAATTGTTAATGATATTATAAAAAAATTATAAATAATAATTTGATATCATATAAATTTATTTACAAAATTGTTCAATACTGTTTCAAATCTATGTAAGTATACATTTACAAAAATAAATGTATAAATTGTTAATTCAAGTCTTATATTCGCAATTTTGGAAATGAACGCATTATTATGTTTGAATTTAACTCATTTTATTGTTAAGCCTAAACTTAGACTTCAACTTGAATAGTTTGCTAAACAAATAAAAGCAATTTTTAACTCTAATTAGTTCATTTACAACCCAACCAAAGTAACCAAGCTAACACTAGAATGCACCTTCGCACCTCCAGTTAAACTGAGATCCTAACCTTTAATAAGGTCATCACTTTCATCTTTATTGGTTTCTATTTTTTTAAATATCCAAACTTCTTTTGAATATCTGACTATTCCCCTAGTATTTAACTCCATTCCACACAATAATTCCAAGAAATAATCTCTAAACCCTAACACCTCATGGATCTCATAAAACCTCGAGAACTACTATACCAATGCTTGGAGGAATCAAATTGTAGGATCCAATGCATTATGAAACCTGATAGAATTCCAAACTTTTTTCTTTTGAAGGAGAATAGAAGCCCCAAACCGAGCACAACTAGCACTACACGTTATGATTGTCTGATGCCTGAGTGGTATGTCCCATTGCTACACCTACACATGCCCAGAAGACTAAGCCACGTGCTCGTCCACCAAGCACAGATTTTTAAATACCATTCTGGTCGTCTAACCAATAGATTGATAAAAGATTTACAGCCATTGTCAAGGGACATTGTTGTCAGATATTTGAAGTAAAACACATTACATAAAAATGTATCACAAAAGAATTTTAACAAAATAAACAAAGATGCCAGTGGTACTTTAAAAACTTAAGCAAAGTGTAGGCACCCTGGGTTCGCTATGTATCAACCTGGGTTCGCTATGTATGTGGGTATTTGTGGGTTCGCTATGTATGTGGGTATATGAGACATCAAAAGATTCAACACAAAATAAATTAAAAAATTTTGAAGATGCATCATCACTAAACAAGAAAAACCCTCCACAATACAACCAGCCACCATGGATTGACCAAGGGATGAGGCCATAAAATGTATCTCCTTTCTTTGTGTGTGTGTATATGTATTAAACTGATAGCTTATGGGTATTTGATGAATATGCTAATGGGCCAATCACCTTTAATTTATGCCAGATATGGACCCACATCGAGCGGGACCCTCTATAGGGACTGTCTTGACGAGGCAACCTTTGCATCGTTCAAGTTTGCTTTGGGATGCTCCTTTGGCAGGCGAGGTATGCACTAGTGTCAAAAATTGTAGTCTATATATGTAGTAGAAATATTTTGGGCATTTATGTTTGAAGTGTAATTATTACGTGTAATTAATAATACTAAGCTGCTCTGTTTGCAGGAAGTGCCAGGTGTACTGACTTGTCGTCATCGAGATAAAGGTCTGTTTGAAGGTGAGTTAGATCCACGGATTGCCACTTATATCACAGATGCGGGGTTAGATGGGCTACTTCGGGTCCCACATATGGACCTTGACCATGCATTAATCACGGCCTTAGTGGAGAGATGGCGGCCAGAGACGCACTCATTCCACTTGCCTCATGGTGAGATGACTATCACGTTACAAGACATAGAGGTCATAATGGGGGTACCTGTACATGGCTTGCCGGTGGTGGGATTTACTCATATGGACCATTGGCGTGACTTGTGCACCGAATTGCTAGGTACCATCCGTCCACCCGAAAGACCAGTCGGTACAAAAAAGAACACTACAGTGTTGGAAGGGCCGAGGATAAAAGCCAAATGGCTCGAGGAGCAGTTTAGCGACCCTCTCCCTGCTAACGCCACTGAGGAGCGTGTCCAGCAGTATGCTCGGTTTTACATACTCCAAATGTTAGGTAGTATGTTGTTTATGGACAAGTCTGGCGAACGGCTCTCAATCATGTATCTACAATTTTTCGTTCCAATCAGCAATGGAAAGAATTATAGTTGGGGTAGTGCAGCACTAAGTTGGCTATATAGACACCTCTGTAATGCATCAGAGAAGACAGCGAAGCAAATTGGCGGTGCACTGCTGTTAGTGCAGTTGTGGGCGTGGGCGAGGTTTCCGCACATATGTCCTGTGATGAGGCATCCACAGCAGGCACTGCCCCTAGGTCCACTTGCTATCAGGTATATAGGATCTTAGATAGTTATCGTTTTACATTTACGCATTAACTTTTTTCGCATGAGAATGATGTAAGTAAGTAACTAATATGCAATTAATATGTGTGTGTTGTTTCGTAGATGGAAAGGGGCTAAGATAACAACTGACCATCCAATGCACGTCCTACGCGCCTATCGTGTGTCACTTGCTTCGCTAAGGCCAAATCAGGTATCGTGCTTTACCTTACACCATTTTAATGACTATGGCATGTATTGTTCACATTCGTTACACATTTTTTTTAATTATATTGTTAATATGGTTGTTTGCATATGTTGGATCATTGTAGATTGTCTGGGAGCCATATAGAGATTACTTGGGTTCCCTGCCTGCATATTGTACCGTAGGCTAACACATATGGAGGTCCATCGTGCCGCTCATACATTTTTGGGTGGTTAAAGGCCATCACCCCGAACGTGTTCTTCGACAGTTTGGGATGAAGCAAGGCGTACCGGATAATGTCGATACTTCAATTGAGCTTCACAAGATAACACTTCAGGGCAAGCACGAAAAAAACTGGGTTGAAGAACATGCCACTCATATTGCTAGATGGGCTGCGCACGCCACAATTGCCGAAGCACCACCCTTTCATGGGGTAATGAGCTACAATGACGAGTATATGGTGTGGTATCGTCCCATCATTGTTCGGCATATTACAAAAGAGACCTCGTACTGGGACACTTTGGTAAGTTTACGAAGACCGTTCTGTTATAAACGTACCTCGCTTTGTATAGTTTAGTTCCAAGTCCTAACAGTACTGTTGTATACTTGTGACAGGTTGAATCACAGTTGAGAATTATGGCGAAATTCGAACCAGGGTCTGAGATCTACACTGACTGTATGAATGCGTTGCAATCTGTTGAAGAGATTGGTCGGTTGACCTTGGATGATGCACGCACTGTGGGCAACACAACAGAACCGGCTGTAGGGCGTGGTCGGCAAGCCCGTGGACGTCAAAGGCATAGAGGTCATCAATCTAGTCAACGTCCCACAACTGGTCGCCGGCGCACGTCTAGTGGGCGTCACACACCCGTGCATGACCACACCATGGAGGAGGCAAGTCAGACATCAGATGAAATGTGTTTGGACATTGGTTATGACATGGAGTCCATGGCACAAGTGGATGATGCGGGTCCATCCCATACGTTTGTCCATGATGATACCTACCCACCCACCCACATCCTCTCCCCCACCGACCACCAGCACTACCCCCTCAGATGTATGTGGTAGACATGAGATGAGATTCATGCCCACCCCTGGTCTACACACCCCTGGTGCCATCCAAACACAGATTACGACCCCCCCACCTGAGACTTCACACAGTGAGGATCGGGGGCTTCCCACCCTTGGTGCCATCCAGACAGAGATACCCACCCCCATACCAGAGGCTTCACACATTGAGGATCGGCCGCGAAGGCCACAACGGACACGGACACATCCTCCTGACTGTGGGACTGGACATGGTACTTGCCTTCTTATACCGATTACATATGCATCTCTTTATGGTTAAATGCCCCTATTTATTAGTATTTGCTGGTGTTCTTTTCAGGCAAGGTGAGACCAGTCAAGGAACCAGTGAGGAGAAGAAAACGGGGATGATTTTCTAAGGTCAATTCTTGAAAGGCTTTTGAGTAGGTTAGGACGGCACTTGTCAAAACGGAGGGGCATATTTATTGGTTTACTTGTCTTTAATTGAGGTTGTATGTCTAATAGCTGTGTTTGGTTTTACATTGGGGATATTACATTTTATGGGAACTGAATGTGTGCCCTTCATTCTAGAATTGGGACACTGTTTCTTTACTAGTGATTAGCAGAAGACATTTGGGGGCTATACTTATAAGGGATGATAAGGGTTTGGCTATTTTCCTTAGGGTCATTGTCAAACATTAAGTACTTTTAGACAATTTGAAGGCATTTCCCACTTGTTTGGCTGACTATTTGATCTAATTAGACTGATGTAGCATGTGAGATTTTTTGTATGGTTGATTTGGAATAGTTGAAGGCCATTTTTTGATACACAAGAATAAACCTGGAATAGTTGAAGGCCATTTTTTGAATGCACACACACTTTGGTAAGAAAACCTTAAATCTTCATCCATTTTTTACATGTGGCAGGTCAACAGTGTAATTCGATTGAAACAAATCGATCAAAGATTTGTAAAGTGGCAGATTCTTTTACCTCTGACTTTCCTTACTTCAAGTGCTGCATCAAAAAAAGCAGTGTAGTAGAGTTCCTCCAGTGGTAAATATTCCTTTCTTTTAAACACTGTCTGCTTTGTTCACCAGTTGGCATAGTTTATGAGTCCAGTGACTAACACTAGTAGCTAGCAAGTCCAATAAACTTGCATCATTGAATGTCACCCATTCTCCTTATAGAATTAGAGGTCTCTTTCACTTTTAAGCGCCTCCAAGACACATGTTTACTCTAATAGTTTAGTTCATATACTTGTTAGTATAACTCTTACTTTTTCCTTCTACCTATCAAAAAAAAGTTAGTATAACTCTTACCATACTTAAAAAAAAAAAAGTTTTCTCCTGTAGTGCTTATATTTCAGCAGCAACAAGAGTGTCTCCCTGTGTCCCAAGGGAAGTGGAGGAATATATAGCTCGCGCGTATTCCAAAAGCATATAGTTCCTTATTCTTTCCCAGTGCAAAAGCTACCTCCTTCAATTGTTAAGCATCAAATTCCAAGAACACCCATAAAGGTAAAAATCTCTTTATACCCACATATGTATAATTATTACATATATGCATGTGTGAGAGCTTATTCTCTGATTTTAAAACTCTCTTGAATTTTTTTTCCCCTGACAGAAAATGAGCACTGCAAGCTTCACTTCGAACTTCTTTGGTACTGGGTGCTTTTGGAAGGTTTGTATTTGTATAGCTTTCTGTATGCTTCTTGAGAAAATGTAGTAAAAGAAAGAAAACTTAAATTTCTGAGTTTTGAACATTGAAGTGCAATGAACAAAATTGGTCATAATACCTTTACTTATAAAAAAAAAAAAACATTGAAGTACAATGAAGTCAGCCTGATACAAGTATATGGCTTAATTGAGTTGATTTTTATTTTCAGAGCCCAGAAAAGAGAAAAAATAAACTGGGAAGTTTCGTTCCTTTTCTTTTGTCAATTTCCTTAGCCACCAAACACCAAACTGGGAGGGAAAACAAAATAAAAAAAGATCAAGTGATGTAAAAAGATCAAGTGAAAACATATCGAAGTTTTGTAGTGGGGCTCGTTGACATTGAACTTAGTGTTGGGTTTGATATTTTGGTACAATCGACTTCAGGTTCTGAGCAGGGCTTTGCTGTTTTGGGTCTTTATGGAGAAGAGAATGAGATAAAGAGAATGATAAAACTATTCTTGCTACAATGAATTCATTGAGTGTTGGGACAAGTTTTGCAATGGGGCGTGTTGACATCAATGTTAGTGTTCGTATTGCAATGCAGCATTTCTTCGAGAGAGAAGAATGGGAGGTGTTCTTTCTTTGTCACGTGTGGCATTGATGTATCAATAGAAGGCCCTTTTTCCCTGATGCTTTGGCTCAGGGGTTGAACAGGTAGGCTGGGTCAGGATAGGTCATAGGTCTGGGTGTTGTTTAGCATTGGATAGAGGGGAAAAAAAGTGAAAGAAAGAACCTTTCTTTGTACTCTTGATTTTCTGCATATTTTTTATTCCATTGAAATCTTAAGTTCATTGTAATTATAGAATCTTATTTGCATAAAATATTATTCATTAATGTTTACGCCAACTAATTTATTACTTGCAACTCTGAAATTTCTTTCATCCTTTGATAGTTGTGGCATATATCTTTTTTATTTTTTTAATATAATCTTAGTACTATTGATATAATCATAAAATTGATATTTGTTTATTATCTTTTTTAACACGCCAATAAGGAAGATATATTATATGAGTACTTTGTGTTGACAATACTTCTAAATTATTTGCAAAAAGGAATTGATGAAAATTGGGCCGCTGCCTTGGAACACAACCCTGAAGCATTTGCAAGGGTGGTATGTATTATCTTCAAGGCAAACTATCACTATTACACACACACACACACACACGTATATGTATATATCTATATATACATATTTGTGTGTTTTTGCATTGATTTTAAAGTTTAGTTTTTGAACTCTTCAGGTTATGTTGTACGTGGACATGGAGGTTAATGGTGTCCCATTAAAGGTAACAACTAGATGGTGAAAAATATCTTAGGAACAACTTATTCAGTTCAGCATAATATGAAATCACTGAAGGGCTATAGGGTTTCTTGCGTCACTTTTGTGATCCTATATAAAACATCTTACACTCCGGGACGGCCCTGGTTTAAAAGCACATTTCAATGAGATTTGTGCAGGCATATGATATGCAACTAGATTAATGTCCGCGTCGTTTTGAATTATGCATCCCTCTTTATATTTTATTGTTAGTTTCGGCCCCTGCTGATTGAGAACTAAGCAAATACACAGTCTGCCAACTAATTTTCACCATGTTTCAGGCATTTGTTGACAGTGGAGCCCAATCAACAATAATATCAAAAAATTGTGCTGAGCGTTGTGGGTATGTACTGTTGTATATCTGATTGCCTGTTGTTTAATTCAGTCAGTGGTAATATCATTTTTCATTTTACTTGCTATTTGACATGGTTTAATAACTTAGAATATCAAAACCGGTAGATATGGCCATTACACTATTTATATTGTTTGGGTAGCAAATATATATGCACTCATACATAATCACCTTTATAGTCTCATAAAACATATGTGGCTTTGAGAAAGTTAATTGTGGATTGCACCAGGGAGAGGGGAGGTGGTTATAAAACCACCTCGTACACTTGCTAGTTATTATATCATTCTTCTTATACATGTTTTTTTTCTGAAACAATGATCAAGAACATTGGACATGCATCTCCTTCTAGTCACAAGGAGGCCTCCACCTCTGTTTCTTTGTGCATCCTTGAGTGTGTTCATTTCTTGGCATAGAGAGGGCTACTGGAATTGTGTGGAATATAACAGGCGGAAGTGATCTGACCTTATTTGAGGTACCTCTTTCTACAGGAGGACTTGACCTGCGTCCTTGTCTTTCTCTTTGCCTGAAACTTTCTTTGGCATCTTCTGAATGTAACCCAATGTGCATGAGAGTCAATGTCATGTTGGTAACAGCAACAGCTAATATATTGCAGCCTAGCTAAAATTTACTGTGCTACCAATTCTTAGAGAGAAGTTCTTTATGGATTGTTGATAGGAATAGTTGTAAGAAGGTGCATTGCTCCTAATGCTACTCACCTAAGCAATTTATTTTTTATGTTTTTTGGTGAAACTTAATTAATTATTTCAATTGCCATGTCCTGATTTACTTTTTTTTTTTTTTTTTATTTAAGATCTATCATATAAAACTCATCAAATTGCATACTCAGATAGTCATTGAGTTAAAATTATTGGAAATTTGTGGTGTTGCGCACAAATATCTTTTTCCATTGTTAAACATTTTATTCCTTTACAAATTAGGCAAAGGTTGTGCGCAGTACTTGGGCCATTAAAATAAAATTTCATTGTTTTTAAAATTTTAATCCGTTGGAGAGATCTTGCAACCTCATTGTTCATATCCTGCCTCAGAGCCAACTAGATAATGCATGTATAGTTGGAAGGAGATTAAACTCCCTTTTATTTGTCCTTAAAATTGTATGAGTACTGTTGACCTTCTCTAGAGAATTATTTGTCTGAGAATTGTCTTGAAGTGCCTATTAATTTTGAAATTCCTCTATAAGCTTTGTTACAGATAATGTGATAAAGGATCTGTGTTTTTCTCTTCAATTTCCATGTGGGTATTGTCACAGGTAAATGCTGCAGCAGAGGTTATTTATGACCTTGTGGACCCAACTGCCAATTTGATTTTTGGAGCAGTGATAGATCCATCACTTAGTGGTCAAGTAAGTTATTGCTTATCCCAATATAAGCAGGGTAAACTTCTATTCGTCTGGACATATCTGCAACAGTCTACACCCATCATCTGAATGTGCCATTAATATTAGATGCAATATTGAAGGAAAAAAAAAGTCTATCATTTTTAGGTAATTTAGCATATGGTGGTATTGGTATTGCTATGCCATGTCATTTTGTAAATCAAATCAAATGCTTTTACTATGTCTATTTTTTGCAATTCTGTTTGCCAGGGAAAATTTTCTGCTCCCTTGTAAGGGAATGTGTGAGTTGCATATCTGTATGCTGAGGTCTCTTTCTACACCTCTAGTTTTTTGCATGTTAGCTAAAACGTACCACTGAAATGAAGTGTCATGACTATACCTATCCTGCATAGGCTAGCTTTTTGAGTTTTTGTATCTGGTGAACAACATAATGGACTTTAATGTTGTGATTCTTCAGGTCAGGATTCTCCCAATATGGAATTCCTCGTTGGGGTGGATATGCTCCGGAAGCACCTGGTAGCAGACTCTGCCTGTTATGTGATGTACCTTTCCATTTTCTTGGTTCTAATTGATGTTATTTAGGTTTGTTATTCTTTTCTGACTTAGCCAATGTCCACAGTGCATTATAGATTTAAAGGATAATGTTTTGAGAGTTGGTGGTGGAGAAGTTTCTGTACCATTTTTGCAAGGTTGGCCTTCTAATCTCTCCATGTGCTTGATTGCATACAAGTTGCTTACTGTTCAATAATTGACCAAAACCAATTATGTAAATAGCTTTTATGGTCAACCTTTTTGATAAATAGAATATTAACTGATTAAATTGTGCATTGTTTTCAGAAAAAGACATCCCATCGCGCTTTCTTGATGAAGAAAGGTTGTCCAAGCAAGCATCCAGCCCAGGGACCCCAGTAAGTATACATTTAAACAATTTGCTTGTCCAAAAGAAACTTTCCTTGATGATGTACTTTTGACTAAGGATTTAGAAGATCTACTATGCAAATGTCTTTATTCTGAATGGAACTGGTGCCTGGAATTTTATTTTCTTATGACTAACTAGAGGGTGTGCCACATATGCATTGTTTTGTTTTGTTTTGTTTTGATTTATTATGTTTATATTATATAATGATGTATATTGGCATTGAGTAGATACCATTTTGATTTCTGTTATTTTTGTTTTTATCTTTTGTTATACTTTAGGTGACATCAGGAACAACAGATAGAAGCAACATTGTCCCAACAGGAGGGTCTAGTGGTGATACGAGCCAGGTAAATTTGTTATAAATAGTCTGTGCTGTATTGTGAAATTGGTTAAACCATTGAGAAGTTATTGATTTTTTGGGACTAAGGCTTGGTTGTTGCATTAGCATGACTGACAAGTTGTCACGGTTTGCCATCTTATTGATAGTTGACCCTGTCGATCTGGTCTTTTTAACCAATGGTTGTTACGTTGATTAACGAACAATATTTAGTAATCGTATTTGATTGATCTGAAGATTTCATGTGATTTCCATGGCTGCAGGGACCTGATTTTGAAGCCAAAGTGGCAAAGCTTGTTGAGCTAGGGTTTGAAAGGGAAGCAGTCATAGAAGCTCTTAAATTATTCGAAGGAAATGAAGATCAGGCAGCAGGGTTTCTTTTTGGGGGTTAAAGTTAACGTTTATTTTTAGACTTCATTTTTTTGTGGAATAATGTTTGGTTCAGTAATTTAATTACAAATTAACAAATTGAAATTTGTCTACTTGATACTGACAGCATTCCTTTAAAGCTATTTTGAACCCTGAAATTGGTGTTGTAACTTGCAATTCAAATGAGAGGAAGTAAACAAATTTCAAATTTGAGCTTTTAGAGTTGTTGTGGTTTTCTATAAGGTGTATTTAGCAAGAGTGGTGAAAAAATGTGTAGATTCTATGCAGGGGCGGAGGGAGGGGGGGGGGGGCGAGGGGGGGCACCTGCCCCCCCTGAACTTTCCAAAATTTTTTGGTGCTAATATGGTATGTATATCACCCATGCCCCCTGACACAAAAGAAATTAGGTTGTAGTTGTACAGAAGGTGCAAATCCTACTGCCATAAATTCAGCAGAAAAAAATCCTACTGCCATAAGGAAATAGGAATCATAGGGGAATGGGGCTGATTGACCTAATAATGATTAAAAAAATAAGAAGAAAAGAAAAGAGGATCGTCCTGCCAAAAGAAAAAGGAATTACACAACCTACTACTAATAATAATAGGACTCTATAAATATAAATATATATATATATATATATATATATGTATATATATATTATATAATATAAAGGAGTAAAGGATGCCTCGCATTTAAAAAAAAAATCTTTTGATACCAGTCTCTTTCAATTTGTACCTTAGAGTTTTTGAAAGCATTCAGCACTTAAAAGAATTGGATAGCTTGCTAAAAAGATGGTAGAAATGAAAAATGATGTTTCATATCTATTGCTTTACTCATTAGTGATCTTGGCATTGATCTTACCAGTTGCAACAACTATTGTTGAAAGAGTTTTTTCAGCAATAAACATAATTAAAATCGACTACACAATCGAATGAGAGATTAATGGATGAATGATTGTTTAGAAAGATATATTTAAGACTATTGAGTGTGAAAAAATCATGCAGTGGTTTCAAAATATGAAAAATCTTCGAAGGCAATTGAGTAAATTAAGCTAGGTATGAAAAATCAAATTAAAATTTACATTTTATGTTAGATTCTATATGACAATTAAATTAGCATATAGTTGCTTATTTATTTTGTTATTAATATTTTGTTTAATTTTTTTAGATTAGTTTTTTACTTTTAATCTTGTCTTTTAATCTTGCCCCCCCTGACCTAAATTCTTGGCTCCGCCACTGATTCTATGGATTTATAGTAGCAGGAAGAGAAATGACAGAGTATGTAATGATTTTTCTAGTGACCATATTTGTACTTGTATAAACTATGGATTTTATGGCCAAAAAATGTGTAGATTCTATGGATTTTTCTAGTAATGAAATGACAGAGCAATGGGTTTGTGGTTGCATCAAGTGAACATATTTTGTTCTAATCTATGATTATCACATGCACATGTGAAATATGTGCAACACCCAGGATAAATGGGATTGTTAAGGTGGATACAATTTGTACTTGTATAAACTCCAGAGCTAAAAACCAAAAACAAAAACAAAGAAAGTTGCACGCACTAGGGTACAGTAGCAACACAGTACTCGAGTCCTACAGACTTGAGTACAACACAATAGAAGGAATTTATTTTAAAGTTCTTATTTTTAGTTATTATGGCCAACCCATACTCGAGTTTAGTGGACTCGGGTACTAATAACACAGTACTCGAGTCCACTAAACTCGAGTACTAGTTGGCACACTTATTACACACCAACTTCTTACTGGCGCCAACGGTTGTAGTAAATGCATGATTAATGGTACTCGAGTTCTTTAAGCTCGAGTACCTTTTAAAAACACCTCCCCACTTCATCTTTAACTATTTTCAGTATGTCTGTCTTTACCACTTCAATCCATGTGCGAGTCAGAACCTGGAAGTTGGAAGTTACTGTTGGGCCACCATCTGCTCTTCTTTCAACAGTGTCAGTGTGTGCATCCACCAACGTGCTATCATAACATCTTTTAGTCTACCGTGTTCTGACTAGTAGGTAAAGGTAATGTAGTTAAATGCTTACTTTGATCTGTTGTGTTTGCATTATGAGATTTTTATGCATGAGTTAAATGCCTTCAATGCTTAGTTTTTATGTTGTGCTTTAATTTCTTGTTTTTTTATGCATGAGTTAAATGGCTTCACGTTAGTTTTTAGATTGTTGTTCGTATGGTGTTCTTGTATGCATGACTTTCATGTAGTTTTCAAACGGTTTCACCAAGAAAATAATAATAAAGAAAAAAATATATATAAAAATTAATTTAATTAATTTTGTTTTATAGAAATAGGAAAAAATATTTATATGAAGCAAATTAACTAGTTGTTACAGAGATACCCAATATCTCTTTATGGTAAGGGCATATATTTAACTATTAATTGAATAATATTTATTTCAAATAATTTTAGGTATAATTAAATATTATGTGCAATATATTACATACTTAAATTAAATTTTGCCCTAACATAGTTATATTTGTATCCCCTACTTTTTCAATATTAACTATGTACAACCAGTGGTCAAAAATAAAACAATAACCTAACGTAATCATTTGATATTAATAAAAAAAAAATATTAACCCTAACGTAATCATTCAATATTAAACTAACGTAATCATTCAATATTAACCCTATTTGTATAATAAAACAAATATTAACCCTATTTGTATAATCATTCAATATTAACCCTATTCAATATTAACCCTATTAATAATAAAACAATAACCTAACGTAATCATTCAATATTAACCCTATTTGTATCCCCTACTTTTTCACCATAGTTATATTTGTATCCCTTTTGAAGATCAAAAACACAATAATAAAAAAATAACCTAACGTAATCATTTGATATTAATAATAAAATTATAACCCTATTCAATACTTGTCATACACTGGCTATTAAAATAAAACAATTGTGAAATAAATAAACAATTGTAAAACATCTAATTCATAGTTATTGATGATCAATCATCAAAGTAAGAGATTAATCTATGTACATAAGGTTTAGAGACCTAATTTGATTCCTCAAAATAAATTTAGAAAATAAATTTGAACTTTTCTCTATTATTTTAATTATTTAAAATTTTGGATTTATGGTAGAAACTGAAGTTTTGAAACTATGAAAATGAAAGAGATGGAGGAGGAAAAAGTAATGGATATGTTAATGCTTTAGTACCATACAAGATATTATTAGGTGTAATTAGAGCTCCATCGGTAGAACTTCAAACGAGAGAAGAAGGAAATTTAGGTAAGTGAAAAAAGAAAATGATAAAAACAGTAAATATTGGTGAAGCCCGTGTAAACAACCATAAGGATGTTAGTTTGGTGGCATTTATTTTGTGTCAGATTGTTTAAGGTGGAAGGAGTTGTTTTTGTAACACCACAAAATTTGACAATATTTTTACAAAATCATAAAGAAGAGGTGTTGGTACATCATTGGTTAGAATGAAATAAAATAAATTATTATGAGATTCATCTCAACTAAAAATAAGAGTAATGTGAAAATATTGTGATATTTTGTTGTGACAACTTAAAGTTAATTCAATTGGGTAAATTTGTTATTTTATTTTTATTACATGTCACGTATAGTTTGTTTTGGGAAATTCTTCCTTTCTTTTTCTATTCTATGTCAGGAGCTAACTCACTTTACATAAGCATATATATATAATAGTGTTTTTAGGACAAGAACATATTCTATTTTGCATATTCTATTTTGCTACACTCATATTGCAGTACCATTGTTGGGTTGTTGGACATGAACATGACATCAGTTTGTGTGGTACTCCATTGCCTTAGTTATATGGTAATAATAAGTCATAACACAATGTTGTTTGAAGTTGACATTTTTTTTTTAAATTTAAAATGTAAATAAATATGATTGTATTTGAATTGTTCTATTGATTATGGATCTTAATTATGTCAAAACACAAATAAGCATGATATTTGTGATTTCATTTTAAAAACCATTATCTGACAATAATAGATTTTATTATGCATTTTTATGAGAGAAATTTTATAAATTGAGTTAAGTAGAACCCACTTGCATGGGATATAGTATTAATTGTTTATATAAATTCAATTATTCAATTATTTATATGTCTATGATTGAGTTTGAATATAAATTGTTTTTATCATAAAGAAAATTGATGTAAGTGGTTATAGATTATGACAACTTTTATATTGTTAATAACAGGTCGGTGATGGATTTTCACTTTTTCTATGTGTATTACGATGGAGAGATGTATTATCATGACTTGCATGGGTTGTCATACCAAGGCTCGAACCAAAAGCAAAAGTGTGTTAGGGTGAAGCGTGGGATAGGCCTTTTGAAATTACAACGAAGAATATTGAAGGTGATGGGGTTAGACCACTCTACGCATAACATTTCCATTGTGTATCGAGCACCTCAATGGGTTCTAGACAGCCATATTTTCTACAATTCAGTACAGTTATCGAGTGGCGCCCAAGTGAAGATGATGTGGGAAATTGTTTCACAAATGGTGGTGAAAGGATTCGTTGCTTCGGATCTCTATGTCACGGTTGAGCCCACCGTAGTAGAGGCTGGAGAGGGTTCACAACATGCTGTTTTGGATGGAACTGTAGATGAGCACATTGATTCAATACCATTACAGTCTTATGAAGGGTGTGCAGAAAACACAAGAGATGGGTATGGTAATGAACCATGGCAGACATTTCCCCATGCTTCACACATTGAGGAGGAGCAAGGGGCACATGAAGTGCATGAAGGAGAGCATTTATCTGATGATGAGTTGCATGGGGGCACATCAGAAAATGAAGGTGATCACGGACTTGGTGATGATGCAACCCATATTGATGTTACTAGGGATGACTTCGAGGAGCTCCTAGATACCATGGGTGAACATGAGGATGTTGATCATATTAAGGATGTGGTTGTAGAAGAGAATAGAGACACATGCCCTGGTCCTGATCCTACGCCGGAATGGTTCACCAAAAACACTTGGGATAATATGTTTGATCCATCACCGGTTATGCAAGCGGAAGTATCAAGTTGGACTCCTGGGGAGCAGCCAATGAAAGGAATGGTATTCGCGACTAAATTGGCGGTGCGACATGCGTTGACTTGGTATGCATTGCGACCGAATTTTAGCTTCAAAACTGAGCATTCAAACTCAGAGAGGCTTATGGTGAGTTGTGAGGATGATTCCTGTCCATGGTCAGTCCGTGCAATCTGTTGCAAGGGAGACAATGTCTGGAAGATCGCAAAATGCAAGGGCCTCCACACGTGCGACTTCTTACAGAATGCTCATGATGGTCGGATGATTGATTCGGCATTCCTAGCATACGTACTTGAGCGCTATATACGAGAAGACCCTGCGTATAAGATAAAGAACTTATGCCACGTTGCTTTGGCAGACTTAAAACACGAACTATCTCACTACAAGGTATTCTTTAACTTGCATTCATTTTCCAATACAATGTACAAACATCAGTCTTATTTAACTCATGAATAAGCATTATATTTTTTTCCCAAAACCCATGAATACCTTATGTTATGAAAAATGAAATTGAAAAAGAAAAGAAACAAAAGAAATAAAGAGAAACAAATATTTTCTTCATCTTATTTAACTTGCATTCATTTCTAACGTAATCATTATGGTTCACATTCAAGGTTTGGGATGCCAAACAAAAGGCCGTTGCAGCTATATACGGGGATTTTAAAGAGTCTTATGCAGAGTTGCCACGTTTCTTGGCAGGACTTAAAGATGCAAGTCCGGGTACAAAGTATAAGTTAATAGTGGACGATAATTATGAACAGGGAACCTGTACATTCAAGGCCGTATTTTGGGCATTTCGTCCATGTATTATTGGGTTCAAGAAATGTAGGCCTGTGATTAGCATTGATGCAACCCACCTCTATGGAAAATATAGAAGGAAATTGATGATTGCAATGGCGACAGATGCTAATAATAAGATCTATCCACTAGCCTTCGCCGTTGTCGAGAGCGAGAGCACAGAGACTTGGGGTTGGTTCTTGGCTTGTATAAGAAGATATGTTACTGATCGGAGACACCTTTGTGTCATATCTGATAGACACCCTGGGATACAAGCTATCTTCAGAGACACTAATCAAGACTTTTTGCAGCCTCCCATGACAGAACATCGTTACTGCCTTCGTCATCTATGCAGTAACGTCAACACTAGATGGAAAAATGAAACTTTAAAGAATCTAGTCTGGAGGGCAGCAAGTGCAACCCAAGAGCGAAAGTTCAATGCAACCTTCGATTTAATTGAGAATGTGAACCAGGATGCGCACAAATATCTGAAGGATGTGCCCAAAAGAAATGGGCTCTAACTTTTGACAAGGGTTACCGTTATGGGGCGATGACTACAAACGTCTCCGAGTGCTTCAATGGTGTTCTAAAGGGTGCTCGTAGCCTGCCCATTACGGCAATGGTGAAATACACATGGTTCAAACTCAATGCTTATTTCGATGATCGTCGCAATAAGAGCATAGAGCAGGTGAATTCGGGAAAAAAATGGTGTAAATATGCCTTGGATATCTTCATGAGAAATAAGGCGAAGGCGGAGCATCACAGGGTGACGAGATTGAGCGCACAACAACAATCATATCAAGTAGATACACCGCATAATCCAGGGAGTGCTGGACATGGGGATCACACACATGGAGTTAATCTGTTGCAAAGACCTTGCACATGTCAAAAATGGAAGCTGTACAAGATACCATGTTCACATGTCATTGCAGTTTGTATTAGGTATCAACATGATGCAGAGCAGTACATTGACCTATGCTATAGCGTGGACGCACTGTTTCGGAGTTATGCTCCCGTTTTCCCTGCTTTGAAAGATAGATTATCATGGCCGGATCCTAAAGAAACTCGAAGGGTCCTCCCTAACCCTCAATTGATCCGGGAGAAAGGTCGCCCTGTTTCAACACGAATCAGGAATGAGATGGATGAGGCCGGGAACCGGCCTAGAACCACACCATGGAAGGAGGGGGGGAGGAAGGTGCAATGCGGGTTGTGTGACCAAGAGGGGCATAACCGAAGAACATGCCCTAAGCGGAACGAGGCCCCGACGAGTGGTGATCTCGCGGACTAGGTACGCTAAGTTTGAACCGTGGCATCCTTCTAAATGCAACTTCAAACAAAATGCATGCTATATGCCATTAGATCGAAATGCATGCTATATGCCATTCAATTATGTATTTTTAAAACAAAATGCATGCTATATGCCATTCTTATCCATTTTGGTGATCTGAAACTTTATTGTTGCATGTTGGCCTGGGATTTCCTTGAAGTGACAACTCTCTCATTGGAATTCATGACCCGTAATCACTCCTCTTTAGCAAAAAGCCCAACAATTCAGATACTATCTATCATTAGCTAAATGTTGCATTTGCTCTCAAAGTATAGTAAATGTATAAACAGTTCCAACTTTTTCAACTATGGCTTTCCAATGCCAGAGAGTCAATGAAGATTTTGAAAGCTCATGGCAAACAGTTCCAACTTTTTCAACTATGGCTTTCCAGGGAATTAATATTTTGAAAGCTCATGGCAAAAGTGCAAAAGATAGCTATCTTTTGAATGGGTATGCTCTAAATACGGGTCGTACTGCCCAAGGTATGCCTATTAGAGTTGCCCCTGCAAAGATTGCCTGTCTTGACTTTAATCTTCAAAAGACAAAGATGCAAATGGGTGTCCAAGTCTTAGTTAGTAATCCCAAGGAGCTTGAAAAAATTCGTGAAAGGTGATAAGATTTGGGAAAAGTATTTTCTTTTAGGTTAATGATTGTCATTACTTGATTGATTATTGTCTTTGTGCACCACTGAAGCATACACTTTACTTTCCAATTGCTTGCTTCCTTGCAGTAATTGATTTAGTATCCAATTACCTATATAATAGAGCAGTCTGGTAAACGCACAAAATCAGCCATTTATGCATATATACATGCGTATGATTTTGTATCTTGTTAAAATTCCTTTACTATTCTTTAATGCATGTTCGGCACAATCCAAAGAGTCTCATGCTTTTTGCTTTTGCTTTGTCTTGTGATATTTATCACCTTTTCTCTATGGTTATTAAGATGGAAATTATTATACAATATTTGTCTACTTTCTTGCTCATGTAGAGCTTATTTTACATTTATCTTAACAGAGAAGCTGATATGACCAAAGAACGCATTCAGAGACTTTTGAAAGCTGGAGCCAATGTTGTTCTAACAACAAAAGGGATTGATGACATGGCACTCAAGGTAAGCTTCTACAGATATTTGATTCTCCAATTGCTTTACATCTATCCCATCTGCATTGAATTGGCTGGCATGATTATTAGCATTCTATACCATGCTACCACTTTACATGAAGTTGGTTGCATGCATTGGTTATATAGACATCTTTTTTGATGGCATAACTCAAATGGTCAATATTTTTTGGTCATGGTCTAGTGATTATTATAATTGGAGAATTGAAAGATTTGTCGAAGTTCTACCTTTGGATACCACTTAGTTTTTCTAAATATATTTTCTAAAGGAACCAAATCTAATCCAAATTCTATGTATAGTGGATAATTGGCATATTACCCAATTGCATGGCTATTTCCATGTTTTGAGAAATATTTTCCCTCCAAAATAAGGAAAATACAATTTTATGGGGTTGATTAGATATGTTTAATGCTGTTTGAAAATGTACGAACCTATGAATAATGAAGTCCCCGCATTTTTTCAATATTATCCTGGCTGACACTCTTCTAGAAGGAAAGCTTGCAAGAATACTTTCATATATATATATATATATATATATATATATCACTGAACCTTCTATTTTTTATTTTTATAATGAATTAGTGAACTTCATTTACAAAACCAAACTGTACACAACAAAGTTTCCATAGGCCAACATAACAACAGGAACAATTAAGGCTTGCCCAGACTAAATAACCAAAACAACATTAATGGAGCTAGTCTATCCTTCGTTGTTAGTTTGTTTTAGATTGTCAACAAGTTTGGCAAAGAAAGATTGAACCGCACCTAGTGATAGACCACTTTGCCAAAGAAAGTTGGATGTTGTATGGTGACTAAAGCTAGTCAGATCTTGTAGGCTTCGAAACCCATGTTTTGTTTATCAATACAGAATTCACCTTGGCCTTAGATCAAGTTGCTTGTTGTACTTGTATCATGTATCACCCTAAAGCCATATTTCATTAACAGGGTTCCAACATGGTGCCAATTATCATGCAGTAAACAATCCTTTTTTACTTGAAGGATTTAAGACTTTTAAGTATAGCTCTTCATCCCCATGTGCAGTGCTGTGGGACTTTTGACTGTCCAAAGTCATGTAAAGAAGAACATGAAGAAGAAGAAAACACCACTTGCAAATAGGTGGACTTGCTAATTGGTAGAGAGATAACATGTAGTAGTCGTGTAAACTGCCCTTTATTTTGACCTTTGTTATGGCTGTATGATGACTAATCCATGGAGATTTTGGCCTTTGTGAGGTAGCATGTTGGAACGAGTTGGCCTGTGAGGTAAGTTTATATAGTGTTTTTATTTTTCTTTTTTTAACTTAATGTGTTAATTGTACTGTGTGACTATTGGGGCATCATTTTGGCTAAGGTGAACTTGGCTTGTCACCCGCCCAAAGATTTGCTTTTGTTTGTTATCTAATGACTTGAGCTGGGACAATGAGATTGTTTGTTGTTGGGATGCTGCAAAGCTAACTTTATTGTTTGTTGTTGGGATGCTGCAAAGCTAACTGTCAGCTGAAATATGTCCTTTATTATATATATTGTAATGAGTTCTGATATTGTAATGAGTTGGATTAAGTTCTATAACTCTATTTTAGATTGAATTTGGACTGTTTTTGGAAGTTAAATTTAAACCTTAAGCTTGGGAATACAAGGGTTATGATATTTTGGGATTGGATTGTTTTCCAGTGTCTGAAGTTTACAAAGTTATGTTGCAAATTTTATTGTAGGACAAGGTGGTGGAGTGATACAGGGCACAGCAAGTGAAGCTGCTTTAGTTGTGCTATTGGCTGCTCGTGACAAGGTTTTAAGGAGGCTTGGCAAAAATGTTTGCTGTTAAAATTGTGGTCTAACAATCTATTTTGTATATTTTAATTTTAGTTTCCTTTTTCATAGTTTTGAATTATTGTTAAATGATGCTTCTTAATACTTGTGTGAATCATGAATTCATGTGCTAAGATCTGTAACATAAACTTACTGATAAAATTGTCAGGATGGTTAATGTTGTATTGTGTGGCTCTTAATATATGCATCCATTACTAGGCTTATTTTGTTTATATAAAGATGATTCAGTTTCAACAGCCTTTTCTGCCTTTTCTTATCGCTCTTGCCAAGTTTTTTATTTTTTAATTTTTATTTTTTTCCTAAGTGAATAGGGGGAAGGGTGCTGGTGCGGTTCAAACCTTAGTGCCTACGCACCACAAAGGGTGTTGGGTGCCGAGCATCCAAAAATGCTTCTCTTGCCATTATCAGACAATTTTATTTTAAGCTCTTAAAATACTTGGTGCTGGTTCTGAGTTTTGCTGCCAAATTCTTTTCTTTCATCTCTTTGGAACCTCTATATCTGTCAGTGCTAGACCTGAAAGCACATTGTAAATTTCTTTAGTGGTTTTATATGATCGCCTTTGCCACATGATGGGAAAACCAAGAAGGCGCAGTTTTATATTAATAATATGTTCATATTAGTTATTAGTAATTTCAAACGGATGTAAAAAATCAAACCGATGTAAAGATAAAAAAAATGCATGATTTTTATCAAACCACGTACAGACTATACTCGAGTATCATGGACTCGGGTACTGATAACACAGTACTCGAGTACAAGAACCGCGAGTAATTATGGAAATGAAATTTGGTACTCAAGCTTCAAGGACTCGGGTACTGTGTTATCAGTACCCGAGTACATGAAACTCGGGTACCAATTGTCATATTTGCCTTTCAGCCCAGGTTTATACCCGAGCTTGGTAGGCTCGGGTACCAAACTACGGTACTCGAGTATGGCGTACTCGAGTACCAAGTGGCATTTTCTTAATAATCTAAATGCCATATAATCTAAATGCCATATCAGCATGCCACAGTGGATGTTATAAGCTACAGTACTCGAGTTTCCGGAGCTCGAGTACTTGAAAAAGTGGTAGATCCCCTAATATTTCCGAAACAGTGTTTTTTTCATAAAAAGTTTTGAAATAAATGGTATTTGGCCATTTTGGCCCATAGCTGAAGTATCCAATGTCATCTATGAATATAATGTATATTGCAACAAAGTAAAACAGTGTGATTGCATAGCTTTATTTTATTTTTGAATTCGTAATCAAATTTCTTAAAAACTTTTTGTTAGAACTCGATCCCCTCTTTCTTGTGTGTTGATGTGTTTGTTACTAACTAAAAAACAAAAAATCCACTTGCATTGAGTACTAAAAAACTAATTTAGGTTGGTTCCCATTAATTTAACTGATAAAATTCATCAATGTTTTACATGATGCACATGTAGACTATCCATTTTGAAATTTTAATAAGAAATTATTTCTATTTCTCATATATAATACTTTTGGGAATTAATTTCATATATATTATGGGAGATTGAAAATAGAGGAGAATGTAAATTGTCAAATATATATATATATATATATATATATATATATTAGACAAACGATAGAAATCAAATATATAATTATTTTCACAAACTTAAGCACATAATTTTTTTTGTTTCCGCTGTTGTCAAAGTACTAAACTCAAGCAAGAATACCAAATTTCTATAATAGATTTTTTTTTTTCACATAAATTTTACAAAGAAATAACTGTAGTTTTTTTTTTATTTTTTTTTTTACATAAATAATTAGTGCACCACCTATACATAATCAATAATAAGTGAAAATGAATTCATTTACCCCACTAAACTCTTCTTAAATTTCAAGTATTTTTGTATTGTAAAAGTATGCAAAAAAGTTGAGTTTGTAGATCAAAAAGTGAATGAGATAAGACCATCACCCATTGAATCCTCCAATATCCTCCAAATTTAATTTTTTTAGATGTAAGACGTGGTGTTTAAAAATCAAATAAATGCGACACGTTGCACATCTAACAAAAAATGGGAGGGAAAATTGTCATACATATCAATTTTTTAAAAGCCTTTTTTCTATCATCTTGGGGGATTAGTGTAAATAGTTTGCATTTTTTTTTTTTTTAAGTGAGTGTTTTATTCCAAACTAAAAGGGACGTAAGTGTAATAATGGAAAACCATAGGGGAGGAAAGTAAAACTTTTTGGTGTTAACAACATAGACGACATGTAATTTGTTGGTAAAATTTTCAAAATATATTCCATTCAAAATTGACATATACAAAAAGTGGAACTACAAATAAACCATGAAGATTGAGTTGTCGAGATTTCACTTGATCATTAACAAGTGAATGCAGTGTCTCTCTTTCTCAAAATTCTTTTCTTTCTCTCTTCGTATTTATAACCCCCTACTCAAATGGGAATAAATCCTATTTATACTAGTTGATCCTCCCTTTAGTAGTGGATTATATTAAGGGAGCTTATAAGATACTTGTCCTATTAGATGTCTCTTTCACATTTTGGAGAGGCTGAGTAGGTATGAAGCACTATTCAGACCAATCATTTAGTAATAAATATAACCTATATTATAAGATGAACATCTTCTTTTTTTCTTTTTCTTTTTCTTTTTTTTTTTTTTTTCGGAGAAGGAGATGAACATCTAAATGATGGGGATGTGAACATCTAAACTCTAATTCCTTGGCCCTAAGCTAATCAAGCTGCAACTATACCTCGGCCTAACATCTCCACTATGCGAACTAAGGTGGGTGTTAAGTCGGCTAAGCATTGGGTTGCATCAGACTCGTGGACATGCTCAGTGCTCTATGCACTTTGGGCTGGGCCTGCTCCTTTAATACTCCTTACTCCCTTCATAGGCCTATGATCCACGACCTATAAAAGGAAACTAGTAAAACCACTTCCCCCCACAACAAATCCTTCCTAAATATCCTCCAATGACTACCTACTGAATTGTATAAGAGTTAAATTCAAATGTTTAGACGGTGATGATGACATACCAATCCATTCAAGAGGCCCTCGGTGTTCCCAAGATCAAAGAGTTCGAGAAGTATTTGGGACGTCCATCTCTTGTTGAAAGATCAAACAATATGGAAAAAAAAAAAAAGGATAATTATTTTTTGTATTCTTTTCTATTTTAAAAAAAAAAATCTAAGAAAAATATTAATTTATTTTTACGTGTTTCATGAGGTACATGTATTTATTTCTAGGTATAATTAGATTTTTATAGGTGTCAGACTAATGATTATTATAAAAAAAAGAGGAACTTATATGGTTCGCTTTTTTCAAAATAAATGGGGAGGGAGGGTCTAAATTTGGGTTCCTCCAAGCAGTGTCACGAGTCTAGGTAATTTATATTATTTTTTCTAAAGTCATATTAGAAAAATAATTTTGAATATCGCAATCCTTCTCAAGTTTAGAAACAATTGAAATAAATAAAGAAAACACAAATGCAAATTTAATAATACACCTAAACAAAATATAGAAAATAAATAAAAATTATAATTGAATATTTATGAGTTTATTCAAATAATATGATTTTATACTAAATTATATCAATCATAACAATCTACTGTTCTCCTCTTTTTAATGGCATGCAATATAATTAATTCTCGAATATAATACTACCAAATGAGTAATATACATGAACTATAAATTTTTTTTTTTTTTATTTAAACTTATAATGTACTTGTACATGTCACGAAACATCTGCTAGTTCCTTATGAAACACGTGTGAAAAATTCTTGAAACTTCTTACATACATGTCAAACTTGAAGTAATCCCTTGAGCTGGTTTTGTTCCAAAACTTTTACACTTTCATTCCAACTTTCCTGTCTATGACTCAATGCCTAACGTGAGAATCACCTAAACTTTTTAATTCTTTTTCTACTTTTGTTGGAAAATCAGAGAAAGCTTCATTTTTTATATTCTTTTCTATTTAGAAAAAAATAATTGTGTTTTTAAAAGAACAATATTAATTTATTTTTATGTGTTTAATGAGATACATGCATTATTATTATTATTATTTTGAGAAGGAGGGTCTGAATTTGGGTTCTTCCAAACAAAATCACCATGATACAAGGGTCTTGATAATTTATATTATTATTTATCTAATATTTATATTTAAAAACAATTAATTTTGAATATCACATTCCTACTAAAGTTTAACTGTTTTAGCAACAATTGAAATAAAACAAACAAAACACAAAGGAAAATTTAATTGTGGGGGGGTAAAAGCATCAAAACACCATATGGGCCTGGGCCCAGTCCGAGGACGTGAGTCCCACTAAACGGGTCACGTGTCGGGAGCAAGGCCACCTAATACTGGGTTCCAAGGGCAACCGAACAGATTGCCAGCCTGTCGGAAATGAGCCGAGGGGAGAGTCTCCTCGGACGAAGGTTGGGAAAAGAACATGGTGGCAAAGCGCCCAGGAGAGGGCCCCTGAGGGTCGACGAGTCATCCCACTTCTCAGATGAGATGCCGAGATGGGAGACAAGGGGGACGTGCATTGCACACAATCCCTGCCACCGCATTAATGACTCCTCACCCACCCGCCTGGCCGCATTAATGGAGAAATGACTATTGAGAGGACGGTGACCAGCCTTAAGGGCATTGGGGAGCGTTTTCAGGGAAAAGACAGGTGGAAGCCAGGCATGGGGAGTATAAATAGAGAAGGGAGGACCATTAGAGTGGGGGGTTTTTTGGCTGGAAAAGGGAGAAGAAGAAGGACTACATCCAACTAAGAAGACAGGCGGGGGAAAGGTGCAGACAGACGTTCTCGGCCCACGACCAAGAAGGAGCCATAGCGTTCTCTGATACCCTGGCTTGACTCCAATGGACACACCCACGCTCCATAGCTTCCTAGAGCCCCAAGAAATTTAGGCTTTCAGCCCACTCTCTACAAATTCTATTGTAAAGGCCACCTGGGCCAACCCATTCATACATTTGGGCTTAAGGCCATTTTGTGTCCTTACATTAATAATACAACCAATAAAAATATAGAAATCAATTTTGCAATTAAATTAGTCAAAAAGAACTTAATATTCGTGAGTAAATTCAAATTATATGTTTATATACAGAATTATATCGATTATAATAATTTACATTTCCTATTTTGTAAACGACATTAAGTATAACTAATTTTCAAATATAATACCTAATGAGATTTATACATGAACCATAATAAATATTGCAAAATTTGTTTTTATATATGTGAAAAATTCTTGAAAACTTCTTAAATGCATGTCAAACTTGACTTTATCCCTTAAGTTGATTTTGTTCTAACACTTTTACACTGCCATTCCAACTTTTGTGTTTATGCCTAACGTGGGAATCACTTAAAACTCTTTATTTATTTATTTATTTATTATTATTATTATTATTATTTCTAGTTTTGTGCCTATACCTATCGTGAGAACTTCCATTCCCACTTTTGTTCGGTGCCTACACCTAATGGGCATAATGAGTTGGGAAAGGAGTGTCTCACTCCTTTGCATTATGTAGTAGCAACAAGTGATCACCACCTTGATCTATTGGACAAATTTCTATTAATTTGTCATAATTCTATTACAGATGTGATTGAGCAAAATAAGAACATTTTGCATATTGCCCCAAAAGAGGACCAGCTCAAGGCTTTCAAATTCTTGGTGGAATGGCTCCTAAGAAATTGGTTTAAAAATGCTTCATTAAATGAAGACCCAGTCCTAAACTAGAAGGACGGTGAAGACAAAACTTTATTGCACATTGCAGTATGGAAAAATCAAACCAGGCAAGCTCTTTTTCTCCCCCATTAACATATAATTTGCATTAACAAAATATGAATAAAAAAAAAAAAACTAAAAATAGTCTAGATGACCATTTTTTTTTTATACCAAAACTCATTTTTTGGGGCCAAGTATTTTTTTTTTTTCAAAATTTGAAACCTTTTATATCTAAATATAATACATAATGATTCAGTGGCTTAATTTGCAATTGCATGTAATACATAATGAACATTGTTTTTAATTTCTTTAATTATAATTTTAGATAAAAAATTATAAAATAAGAAGAAGCTTAATTATGCATTTGGATTAAGAACCGACCAAGGACAAGACTTAACTAATTTACATTGTGTTTTTCTCTTCTTGAAAAACTGTTTTTAAGCTATCTTGACAACTCTCGATACCTGACTTATCTGTCGAGATCTTCAGTTGATTTTTTATTGCTATCTCGACACCTCTCAATAGTTAGGTGGATTGATCGAGAAAGTTCCTATCCCCTCGATAGCTTCTTGATAGCTGTTCAATCCATCGGTGTATGCTCAATAGCTTCTTGACACCTCTAGACCGATCGAGATATTGCTACATGCATTGTTTTTTTTACATGTTTTGCATATTTCTTTGATCTTGTCATTCATAGCATATTGTTTCATTACATTCATGCATTTTTATGGATTCTTTGTGCCCCCTTGATCATTTTTATGTTTCTCGAGGAAAGCTTTATAACTTCTTGTACCCTTTGTCAATCATGACAAAAAGGGGGAGAATAAGTGGTTTCTTTTTAAGATTCTACATGTTATGGGAAGAAATATATGACCTTATAAGGGGGAGATGTGTTTCATCTTGTTAGGGGGAGTGTTTACCTCCTTGTTGTTGTAGAAGCTTTTTTTAGCTTCTTTTTCTTGTACCTTAGGTCTTGTAACCATGTTTATATACATTGTGCTTATCTTTGATATATATATGATGATATATGTTTTCTTCATCTACCTTTACGTGTGTTGTTTCTTTTCTATCTTTATATACATGTTTCTTTTATTGTTTGCAATCTTCTAATTTCTGCTTCACATAAAGATGCCTTGATGTGTTTTGTTTAAATGTTTCAGAAATATAAGTTGTCAAAGTCTTCCATGCCATGAACTATCTTCTTGTAAAGTTTTTCAAGAGTTTGTGTTATGATAGATTTTATTGTATTTAACAAGTGAGTATGAGTTGAGTGATTTATAACTTCTCTCATATGTTCATTTGTTTGTTATGGTTTTGTCATGGATTGCCAAAGTGGGAGATTGTTAAGGATATATTTTATGTAGTTGGCTAATCCTTTTGACAAAACGCACTTTACTTGTATTTGAGTAGATTTAGGATGTGTTTAATACTTCAAAGGACATGTTGTTCAAGTCTAGTATTAAAACCATGAAGATTTGACTGAAAAACAAGTGAAGAAGAGGTGTTCACTAAAGCTGGACTGATAGCTAGATGCCTGCGGACAGATAGCTCGATAGCTGCTTGACAGATAGCTCGACAGCTATTTATCTAGGTTTAATAAGGCTCGACAAATACTATCTATCGAGGTATTTATCGAGGTTACGAAAATTTAGATTTCTAGATCTGATTTTCGGTCCATGCTTATATATTTGTGTAGGGTTTCTTTTCTCACAATCCTAGACATATATAAGGCTTATTTTAGAGGTCGTCACATAAGAGAATACAAAGAGAACATATGCAAAAGGTGACCGAAATCTTATTCTCTTTGAAAGAAGCTACTGCATCTTTGCGCCTTAGGGTTTTGTAACTAAGTGCTTCATGATTTTCATTGTTGATGAAGTGAAAAACTTTGTAGCCAACATTCTTCTTTCTCAAGTTGGTGAGTGAGTCACATACTGAGATTCGTGCAAAGGAGTTAATCATGTATTGGGATTCGTGCACCAAAGGGTGACGTTCATATATTGAAGAGTTTAGAGGTTCTGAAACGGTAGAAGGTTCTGAAGCAGTAGGGTTTTTACTATGAAACTAGTTGGTTTCATTGGTTTTCTTGGGTCATCATATCTTGTCTTATTTATTTTTCCGCTGCATATTATTTGTGACATGATATTAATGTTTTTTTTAACAAGTTTTATATATAATAAATCTAATTAACAACTTAGGTTTAAAAATTGTTAATTCTCTTAATATGGGTCTAAATTTCCCAACAACATAAAAAGTAGAAAATTCAAAAGTTTGATCAGCATTATTGTGTTTTGTCACATGGATGTTTTACCTTGTATCTTTGTACAAATGGCTTTGTGCATTACAAGCATAGCTTGTTCTCTATGCACTCATATCATTGTGGAAAAAAATCTTGACATCAAACAAAAATCCAATAATCCAATCACTGTGACAGAAACTAGAGTACAAGATTACCAGTTAGTGTACTATAGCTCCACCAATGAAAGTGTCATAGCCAAAACCCCACGTCCTTGTCATTATATTCCTCTATAGCTTCATCATAATCTTAATTCCTTTATATAACACCCTCTAGCTAGTGCGAGCCAAGAGAGATTAATTTATTTTTTGATAGGTGAAGAGAAAGATTTAAAAGCAGGATAAAAATTGTAAAAGAAATATCAATGAAAAAAGTTGAGGAGGCTCATTGTTTAAAACTATGTTGCACACAGCAGAGTGATTTAAAACAAAAGAGGAGTCAAACTGTTTGACACATGAGTTGAGGGCTCAATACATTTGGAAAATTAAATACAATTATCATTCATCCTCCTCAACTAATCCATTCTATAGCAAGAAAAGTAATACAAAAAATCAAATAAGAAATTGTTATTAGTATTATTATTTTTAAAGTATATAAGAAGGAAATTGCTAAGCAATAGACTGAATTGTGTTACACATGCCAGGGTTCCTGATGCACTAAAGTGGCTGAATGGGTTCAGCTCCAATACCACTTCCCACCATTATATATCTCCACTCGTTCAACCTATCTGTTGCCTCAGCATACCTTTTCTTACATGTCTCATCTCAGTTCCCAGACCACAGTGTCTCTACCGTTGCCGAAGCTCTTGGCCATATTCCAGCATTTAAAACTGCAAGGTCTGCTTGCTCAGACCACAATGACACCTCCCCACCTAACACTAGATTGGCCTCCTCCTTGCTCAACCCATATGTTATATCATAGTCGTATATGGTTTGCCATGTCTTGAAAGGTGCACACCATGATCCTCCATTTCCAGAGTTAACACTTATTTATTGATCATAATAGTTGTCATTCCCTACGAAGCCACCGTGCCCACAGTCTAGATAATAGAAATTTGAGGATGATACAATAACCCAGTATCTAGAAGAAACAATCTTTGGTGTTTTCATGGCCATTGTTCCATGTTTGTAAGATAGTTTAGAGACAAAAATGCACATTTGGTCCCTAAATTTTGGGTCAATTCTCATTTTGGTCCTAAAATTGATTTTGCTACTAATGTAGTCACTAAAAAAAAAAAAACCATTTCTCTTTTGGTGCCTGCCATCAATCCACTAACGGAAACCTCCTACATGGTAAACAGAATAGCTTACTTGCTGACGTGACGCTAATGTGGCCATTAAAACATTATTAAAATCATTATTCGGCATTTTTTAAATGCTAGCTCACCATTTTAATTAATGAAAAATTAAAACAAAAAAAAATTTAATTCTTCAATTTTGAATTTATTTTTAAAAAATAAAAAACAAACAAAAATTTTACTTTTTTAGTTTTAAACGATTTTTTATTAATCTAATTAAATTAATTAGAAAATTCAAAAAAAAAAAATTATCATTAGATCATTTTAGTTTTAAGTGTATTTACTTTTCTTTAAGTGATTTAGTCAAAAGCATCAAACAATTTTTTTTTTTTTAATTTTTATTAGATCATTTTAAACCATGATCTAAGTTTAGATAGAACACCACCAAAAAAAAGAGTTTAGAGAGAGAAAGAAAGAGAGATGAGGCCGGTGGTTTGGAAACGATCCAGAGAAAGGGGCCGGCGGGTTTAGAGAGAAAGGAACTCGATCTCGGCCACCATCTCGGCCACAATGGAGCTCGTTGGTCTCGGCCACAATGGAGCTCGCTGGTCTCGGCCATCGTCTTGGCGTGGGTTTGTTGACTGATCGGTGGGTTTAGTGACTTTTTCAGTGGCAGTGGTGTTCATGATGTAGAATTTTTGTAGGTTTTTGAGCTAAAGTTCATGTTAGAAGAAATCTTTGTGCTTGTTATCAGCTGGAATATACAGCCTAGCATTAGTTTTTTCCCTTTCCAAATGAAACTCCTTATCAAGTCCTAATGAATGATTTGGGAGTTACATTCTTTATGTAAGTACATTAGTCCTGTTAGGTTTTGAGTTTGTAATATTGGCAAACCATGACAAAAACTAAGTCTCATTGGTTTAGAATGGTCTACATTGAAGTCCAAGGCAAAAAACTCATGTTCAGGATGGAAAAAATTGAGTTTCAATTTTTTTCATTCGATTGGTACTCGATTGATCAAAAGTCATTCGATTGGTAGTCGATTGGTAATCGATAGATAGAAAGTCGTATATCAACAAAAATCAACAAACATAAAAAAGCCATAACTTGACCGTTGTAACCCAAATTGCGAGCAATTTTTTCTAGTATTTAAATGACATTATAAGCTAATCCTAGAAAGGGTTTTCAAAGTTTTTTAGAGAGATTAGAGTGCATCTTGTGTCACTTTTGTGGATCTAGGGATATGTACCCAAAAACTCTTTAAGGTTGCTCTTTATGCTATGTGTGTGAATCTCTTGTGAGATCTAGAGATGTTTGCCTTCACATATACTTAAGGTTATCAAGATCTAAATTGATGTCAAAAGCTTGGTGATTAATTAAGTTGCAGATTCAAGAGCTTAAAGATACACAAGCGGGAGTGCTTGTACTTGTTGAGAATCTAAGAAAGAAGTAGTCCATGGACTCAAAGCTGTCACATGGTCATGGTAGTAAGTTTCTTATTCGAGGTAGCAATAGGATGTTAGTGGTCTAAGTCGCTATTGTGTAAATTTTAATTCTTTCATAGTAGATTTGTTTTACCTTAAGAATAGCTAGGTTAAATCATCCTTAGGTTTTTTACCTGTTTGGTTCTCCTGGATTATCATATTGTTGTGTTCTTTATTTTTCGCACTTTACAATGATATGATTTATATGTGTTAACCTAGATCCGCATAATTTACCTAAGTTAATCACTTGGTTAAATAACTAGGTTAATCTGGTTGTGTTTTAAGGGGTCTAAAAACTATACAAATCCTCTAGCAACTCATGATGCAATCTACACTTTTTGTTGCCAAATTGTACATGAAAAACTGTTGACACCTCATTTTGCAACCTACATTTAACCTCACTTGGAGGGTAAAAGGGTAATTTCACCTTGGAAATATGCATCTTGATTCTGGTCATTAGATCCTTAATCTCATTTCACTAAAATGATCATGATGTTGTAACGATCAAACTAACTGGTTATAAGCCCTAATCGGATCATCAGATTGAAAGTTATCATCAAATCAAGTTTTAATGGCCGAGATGCACTATCACAAATTGAGTTCGATCTTATGTGTTTATGAACAATTGATTCCAATTGGTTATAATTATAATCAATTTGAAATTAATAATGTGTCATAATTTGATTGGTTATGACTACACCTTATGGTAAGGTTGCATACACCTAATCAATTAGATAGTTAAATATTAATTATCCAATAAGTAATTTGTGCAATTATCTTTTAATTAGAGTAAATTTGGAATCAATTAAGTTTGAAATGAGAGTGATTGGAGCCATTTAATATTAATTGGTAGCTAATTTGGGACCTATTAAAGTTAATTGTGCTGAAACCATTTTTTAACAAATGACCTCTGCTCACCATCTCATCGATATCACTCAAAATATTTTGAATTTGTGAATGAGGTTAATTTTCCCAGAAACTAGATATCTGAGGCTTCAATTTAAGCACAAAAATGAAACAATTCCGATTAGAATTGAGTCAAATATGATTTTTCGAAGTTGGCTCTACAGGTTGTTACAGCAACTACGAAAAAACTAAATTTTGGCTTGCTCCTCACTCCCACAAATCTCTACATTTAATACTCCAGATTTCCCCCAAGGCTAAAATGAGGTCTACATTCATGATTCTTTGTCAACCCTCATTAATGGTCTTCCATTCATATTTCCTCCACCACTACTATATAAACCTCCCCTCTCCTTCATTCTAGGACACACAAAAAACCCCCTCTCTTCTCTTCTCTTGATTTTTAAGAAGTTGAGTAGTCTTATCATATTTTGGTCTTCTTAAGACTCAAGGTATTGAGTTAGACTCACTCTTCCTCTCTTAACTCTTCTTTTCCTCTATCCTTAGGACCTCTCTCAAGAGTCTCCTCATCCATCATATGGATCTTGTATGAAGATATAATCCCTTCCTCTAACTTGTTTTTTCATGTTTCCATGATGAGAATTTAAGATTAAAGCATGATAATAATTATTTAAATTCCTTTGAATATGTTTGAATGTTCTTAATTGTTCTTATATGTTCTTTATATGTTCTTGGTTATTCATCACATGTTCATATATAACACTAGTTTCAATCTTAAATCCACATCAAAAATATGAAAAACATGTTTGTTTAATAATCCTTTCAAATCCTTGAATCTAGGATATCATCATCCACACACATTCACTAGAATTTATTTTCAAATCCAAATGCAATGCTTAATAAATTGAATTATAGTTTATTACATGCACACACATTAAATTCAACATGCAAATTAATTGACATATTGGATGATATGATATGAATGTTGGCCACCATAGTCTATAAGACCGGTTTTACTGGGCAAGGTGGGTGCCTAACACCTTCCCACCTTGTAACATAGCCTCCGAACTTAGATCAAAGGTTAATAGATCAAATGCTTATCAATGTAATTTTCAATTTTTAGATTGTAACTAGGAAACAAAGCCATATACTTTATCTTAGATTGTATCTAGGATCAAAGCCATGTAATTTTCCTATGATCAATGTAAATTCAATTGAAAATTAATAAAATGAGGAATTTTTCAATTTTGGTTTTCTTATTTTTCCAATAATTAAATTAGTGGCGATTCTATTGTAAAACCCTTAATCTAAAGGGAAAAACATAACTAGTCGAACCTCCATTTTGAGAGGCAATAACACTACTTCACCCATTCACGTGGGTTTGGCTCAACACTTAATAAAACGGACCGGGGGTGCAGTCTCTCATAAAAGTCGGTCTTCATAGTCAGCACAGTAGCCAACTAACCAACTAACCAAATTAACTAGACTCTTATGGTGAGTTTGGCCATTCAGTCACTTCGGTTTTAAATTCCCTCTCATCTTCCCTCACGATCTCTTCTAGCTTCTTTGATTGTTATAACTTGATTCTAATTCCTCTTTATAAACGTTGCCAAAAGAACCCTTACCCATTTCTTCTTTGAACCCACTAGTGACTTCTTCAAGATCTTTACATGTAAATGTTACGTGTGTCTTGCTTTTTGGTCCACTGATGAGTGACCGAGTCCTAATCGGACTCTTCTTGTTGGATTGCTTTCAAACCATTACCCAGCGGTATTACCAAAAGCCAAACTAAAATATCAATTACACATAGGAACCCATAAATTTTCGTGAACAACCCTTTATCTTTAAAGGAAAAAACCATGAGAAAAATTTCATATCAATACACTTTTATAAAATCAATTACAATATCCTCTCAAGTTTATGCCTAACTTTGAGATCCACATGAAATATAATAATCTCTCTTTAGGAATTAGCTTTTCCAAGTCACAATTGGAATTTGAAGAAATTTCCCAATATTTTCTTGGATTTTTTTATCAATTTGGAAACTTAGTTGGGAATATGAGGCTATTGGCCTCCAAGATTCATAGCAATTTTATCTCTTTGGTGAAAGCGTATAGGCTAAGGCTTTGAATCTTTTCTTTCATTCCTTAATGAATTTATTTATTGATTGAAAGAAAAAGAATTATCTTCTTAAAACTTTTTCTGTTAGGTTCTAAATATTTAGGAACTAAATTGTTGTATGTTAATATACTGAGAACAAAAACTAGTATAGTATAAGATCTTCCGGTCGTTTAAAAAGTTAAAACATTGCTCAAGATGATACAACAAGATTCGAGAACATACAATTTGTAGAAAGAAGAATTGTAAATTTGCCTGGCTCTATTGATCAAGAGAGAGCTTCGACTGATTGAGACATGGATTCGACAGATTTTAAATCAAGCCTAAAAGTCTGCGAAACGTTTAGAATTTGAGTTCAACACTATTAGGTATAAAAAGGAAAACTTACACACGTTTTTCAAGTCTTATAAGTTACTCTAGTGAGATATGTGAGATTCTGTAACATTCTAACTCAACAAGAATCTACCGGAAAGAAGATCCATACACAAGTACCAAGAGATAAGTTGTTGTAACAAGATCAACTACTATTAATAATCTAAACATTTGAGTGGAGATCTCAAAGTCACAAACACTCACAAACTGAAGTGTTTGTGTGCAACAGATTCATAGTAGAAGAGTCCATGGATTTGGAGTTGCGCGTGGTCACATAAGTACTATAAGAGATAACATTAAATTTAGGGTTAAATCTATTATAAAAACCTCCATTCTATTAGTGAATTGTTGCCTTATGAATTTTTTAGGTTAAATCCTCCCTAAGTTTTTTACCTTGATATTAGATAGTTTTATTAGTTTTCTTAGGTCATCATATCATTGTGTTCTTTACTTTTCCTCTATTTATGATATGATTGATGTGTGTTTAACCTAGATCTGAATAATTAACCTAACTAACAACTTGGCTAATATATTAAGTTAAACAAACTAAGTTTTCAGGGGTCTAAACTTTAACATTTTCCTTTTTTAATATTAGTATTAAAAAAAAAAAACGCATGGCATGGTAAGTGGAAAGACACCATAAATGTGAAGTTTTTGCCTGTCGTGGTCTAGCTGTTCTTAAATTATGCAATGTTTATGGTGAAAAAAACTATAGCTACAAACTTTCGAGTATGAAACACTTTCCAAGAAGGCACTTACGAGTTGGGAAAGCACAATTGGTGCAAGCCTTTGGCCCTTTGTTAAATTGAGGTCATTTTTTAAGAACATACTGGATGGTGATTAGGAAAGCACCATTGACGCCAACGATTTTGGCAGCGTCATTTTGATTATCGATTATATTAAATAATGCAAATCTCATAATGCAATTAGTATGGGCTGGCTAGTTGTCACTAAGCTTTTTCGAAGAAAGAAAAAAACAGATACGACACTGGAAAAGCACCATTGACGGTAAAGTATATATTCTTCAAAAGATATGAATTATCTACTTCCACCTTTTTATTTTATATTACTAAATTAGAAAAAGATTTTCATGCTATTGGGGTGGAAAGATGGTATGGATGCATGCCAAGTCTTGGTCTAGGCCTTCTTAAGTCTTAACTAAAGCAAAAACTTTCGAATTTCGATGAAAGCACAAGACACGTTCTGGAGAAACCTCCATTTTATCAGTAATGGATGTGACTTTTTGCTTGTTGATGTGTTGTGCGTCTTAACTAATGCAAAAACTTTTGTGCGTCTTATCTGCTGGACCAATATGGTTTCCACTTGGAGGGCTAATGTCCTATCCTTATCTCATGTATTCGTAACAGTTCTATCTCTTTGGTGAAAGTATATAGGCTAACCCTTTGAATCTTTTTTCATTCCTTAATGAAATTCTTTATTGATCGAAAGAAAAGGAATTATCTTCTTCAAGCCTTTTTATTAAAATATATATATATATATATATTAGTATTGAAAATTTTTTGAAAGTGGTGAGTCAGTGGCGGCTCTAAAAATTTTGTTTAAGAGGATTATTAAGAAACTTAAATAAAAAAAGAACTTGAATATATCGAGTTATCTATAAAAAAAAAAAGTTTTACAATTTTCTTTTACAAGTTTTCAAATTTGAATTGTTGCATGATTGTTCATTATGAATATTTATTGACAATGTGGGTAGCTATGACCATTTTATTTTGTTAAGTTTGTATAACATTTTTATTTTTGAATTTGGCTTACCTCTAGTACTTTTTTAACTGGAGGTGTCATTTTGTTTTAAATACACAATAATAAGTAATAGTGGGTTTTTTCTCTACCTTTTATTTAGTTAGTGGGTGATGTGATAGTTTCTTATTAAAACAAAAAGAGATTTCAGTTAAAAAAGTACTAGAGGTAAGTCAAACCATTTATTTTTATACAGTTGTTGTTATCTATTTGTCATTGTTTTCATAAAAATACTTTAAACTAAATGACTAAACTAAACTCATTAGGTTTGTATTAATTATTGACACATGCAACCACACGCATTCATACATGGAATAATAGAGTATTAAGTGTCTACTTAACCAATCAAATGCTTGAACAATCACTAGCTTTACAATTTTTTTCTTGAATTTTCTAACTTAATAACAAAAAACTATTATAACATGATACATAGACACACATGTAACAAACTCTCTCTATTTCCTAATTATTAAATTATATAAAGTTATATTATACTTATATGTACACACAAACATCCACACACATTATTATTCACACATATAACATTATAACAAAAGGTAATACACACATTCAATATTAGACATACTTAGTCACTTTAAGAATAAATTAAAGTACCACTACGCACCCTTAATGCGGTAGTTACTCCACAAATATAAGTGCTTGTGGGGTGTAGGGGGCAAGGCCGGGGTTCAAGTCTCTAGGAGGAAACTTCACACTCATATACACTTAGATTATACTAAAGTAGAAATTATATCTTGTATAAAAAAAAGAATAAATTAAAGTATTAAGCTTCAAAATATATTACACACACACACACATATATATTTATATATATATATATATATTTTTTTTTTTTTTTGAAGTTTTGAAACCATGGATGTGAAGTTTGACTATCATGGGACTAGGTGTTCTTAAATAATGCAAAGTTCATAATGTCAATAATGCAAAGTCCATAATGTCAATGATATGGATTAGTGTTCACTGTTCACTATGAAGCACATTCCAAGAAAGCACTTATTACAAGTTGAGAAAGCACAAAAATGGCCCCATTGACTCCAGGTTACTGAGAAAGCACTAATTACAAGTCAAGAAAGCATTTTTCACTATAATGCAAAGTCATTGGCCTTTTGTTGAATCAAGGTCACATAAATAATGCAAAGCTCATGATATTATTAGTGCATTTGAGCTAGTCATCAGTCATCACTATGAAACATATATTAAGAAGGTGCTAGATCGGGATTAGTAAAGTGCCATTGACACCAGAGATTTTGGCCTAGTCTTTTTGAATTTATAGGTTTCGTTAAAAAATACAGCCAAAATGGGCTTTTACCCATTTTTCATAAATTTTCCAACAAAATGTCCCATATCTAAAACTAATGAGGGAAATGTAAATATTTTTAAACTCAATTTTCAAAAATCGAGTTCCAAATCTAAAACTCAATTTTTGAAATTTCAAGTTATAACGAATATGGATTTCAGAAAAAAAAAAAAAAAAAAAAAAAAGTTGGAACTCGAGTTCCATGAACTCGAGCACCATGTAAAGTACTCGAGTTCCACTTGAATTTTTTCAAGGAACTTGAGTACTTCATATGGAACTCAAGTACTTTACATAGAACTCGAGTTCCAGAATTTTTTTTGTTTTTTAAAATTTTTCAGTTTGCTATAACTCGATTGTCCAAAAATCGAGTTTTAAATTGAAACTCGATTTTTAGAAAATTGAGTTTCAAAATAGGGGTATTTTCCTAATTAGTTTCAGATATGAAATATTTTGTTGAAAAGTTTTGGCAGAAAGGACAAATGCTCATTTTCTCCTAAATAATTACATAGTATGGACTGGTCATCAATTATTGCATGTTCCAAGAAAGTACTAATACTAATATTTTACGCAATTTGAAAAGCACCACCGACCATTGACTTCAAGTCTTCTTGAGCAGGACCTAATTTCAAAAAGTAGAGAAAAAAGACAAATCATAAGAGTTAATTACTTTAAAAGTACTTATTCATCAAACAAAATGAATTATCTTCTTCTACTTATTATTTTATATTAGTAAAATATAAAAATATTTTCATGGTAGTGGGTGGAAATACACCTTGGATACCAAGTCTTAGTCTAGGTCTTCTTCAACAATGAAAGGACTTCAAAGAAAGTACAAGATAGAACCTGGGAAAGTGTCATTATATTAGTATTGGATGTAGCTCTTTTACGTGATGAATGAAGACTATTATATAAAAGTTCAAATTTGATAAAGATGGAGTGTAAAACTAATGTTTTCCACTATCTAATAAGAGATTACTGCATCAATATTTAACTTAAAATTCAATACATCTTACCACACTTAATAACATCTCAATAAATTTCCAATTTGGTTGGATTTATATATGGGTATTAGAATTGTTTGAATATAGTTGTGCTTATTCTTAAATATGTGATAAGATGGTATGGTATATTGGGATTGGAGGGATAAAACATGTTTTTACATCACATCCTTGCAGAATTTAATCTCATAGCTCATTATATAAAAAAATAAAATCAAAAGTGAAAGTTTAGATTTGTGTTAAAAACACAAGAGTTGTTTAGACTCCAAAATAATAAATTATGGCTCAGTTAAGTTTACTTTAACTTAAACTAAGTGCGGAATAGAGTAAATGCGAACGAACAAACAATACAACTACTCTAAGCCATATGCAACAAATCACAGTAGTAAAATGAAAGGTAAATGAGTAGGGAAGAGAGATGCAAAAACAAGATAACACGCTGATGTGTTATCGAAGAGGAAACTGAAGAACTCGGCGAAGAACCTCTCAGCTGCCCTCTAAGCGGTAAATCGATCCCCTAGGCAATAAGTTGGGATACACGAATAGCAAGAGATCCTCCAAGGCTAGTAATAAGTTGGGATACACGAATAGCAAGAGATCCTCCAAGGCTAGTCTACCCAGTGCACCTAAGCCCTCTAAGTTCCTACTCCAACAAGGCTTCTCGGAACCGTGTCTTGTCTAGCTTTTCGAATTCCGCAATACGCCCGATTGCATCCGCCAAAACTTGGCTTTTTCCAATGCTTCCCAGCAACACCAAAACCTCATTGGACACTCAATATAGGTGTGGTAAGTGTTTGGGTTATCAACCTCTTAAGGATTTAGAAATGGAGAGGTAGGAGTAGGGGAAATCCATAATGGATGGTGTAGAGAATTGTGGGTATGACAATCTCACAATCTCACACTTTTAAGGGTTTGTGGCTAGGGTTTTTTCTTTGAAAAGCTCTCTACTCATGTGGATAATGATGGTATATATAGTGTGTATGAGAATGTAGTGGAGCAGATAGGACAAAATAGTAAAATAGACTGTTTCATGGGTATCTAGCGGGAAGGCCTTACCCGCAAGACACTCGCGAAAATCAGCTGTCACCGTCTGTCATAACTCTTCGCATTCCAGTAATGTGTTGGGCACATGCATCACTTCGTGGGATGGCTAGTCGCAAGCTACTCTCGAAAACTCATTTTGCCTTCAATAGATACCTTGAGTCTTCATACTCTTTCTCTCTCACACACAACCCTTACAAATAAATCCCACATAAAATACAGGGTACAAAAGATTGAACAAAATTACAATCAAATTTGACACAAAATTTAAGCCAAAACATAATAGTTGTAAATTACAACTTTACAAAAAGGGAATTGAGAGATAGAGGGGAAACTTGAATATATAAGAATGGGGAAAAACAAAACTAGAAATGAAAAGTGTCTAAAATTTATTAACTCAATAATATTCATAATTAGTATTCATGTCTACTGATGTTTGGTGATAGTTGGAAAATAGCTTTCAAAGGAATGCACTTTGCATTATTAATTTATTAAAACAATTGAAAGTATTCGCATTCATCTAGGATTTAGCCAAAAGTTTTCTACTATTCTACAATATGAATCTATTTACAAAATAAAAAATGACAAAATTTAGTTGTATCCTAAGGCAACCTTACTTAATAAAATAAATATTATTACATATTTTGAAAATTTTACTGTTGAATTGCATATTCTTTACACTCTTAATACCCATGTCAAATTTTGTGTCAATCAGATATTATTTACTGTATGATATATAAGTTTATATTTTATGCATTATTTTTAACTACAAAAACTAGCAATTTAAACAATTTATTTATGGTATAGCCATTAATCTTTAATTTTCTAGAAATTTTGCAAGCATGGAGGATATAAGAAGATGTAATCCAACAGTGGAATCCTCAAAGTTCATCTCCAATAAAAAGATATTGAGAAAAGTTGTAGCCTTAGGCTAATTTTGTAGCTAAACTTTATCCAGAAAAAAACTAGCTAACTATCTTGAAAATGAAAAAGTTAACCTTTACTTTAAATAATTTATATGCAAGGTTTAATGACTTGCATGTAATGAGTTGGAAGAGATTCCTCCAAACTGATTTCATTGAAGAAAAAGTTTGGAAAAATTACATTTTACCCTCCTAAACTATACACTTTTTATACTTACCTTCATAAATTATGAAAATATCCATTTACTTTCCTACCATTGCCTGTGTAAAATTATCCATTGGATGTGGTGTAAAGTGTTACAAGGGTAATAATTTAAGGTGGTAAGTGTGCACTCTCATAGTTTAAGAGAGCAAGTGTTACGCATGTAATATTTTAGAAGGGCAAGTGTACATTCTTATAATTTAGAGGGATAAATGTAAAAGAGGGTATAGTTCAGGGGGTAAAGTGTAATTTCCCCAATAGATAAAACACCCCGAAAATAACAGTAGAAAACAAAGCTATTGTTTCTATCAAAAAATAAAAAGATTTGTGCATTAAAGAATAAAATAAATAAGTAGATAATTCATAAATACACAAAATAATTCATATATGCACCCAAAAAAGAGCCACATTCTGCATCTAGATAAGAGTATGCCTTGCTTCAACGTGATAATTTAACCCAACTGTATAGCAAAGTTAGAAGTTTGAAATGAATTATTGTCAAACTTATGGCGTATTTGGATGGTAGGTTTAGACACATGGATTGAATTTGGATGATTAAAATCTAAATATCACATTTGGATAGCTTAAAACTCGAGGATTTGGATTTAATAAATCCACCTTGAATTTGAAATAATTTCTAAACCCATAAAATTTTAGAAATTCATAACACATACTTCAATATTTATAGATTTAGAATTAAGGTATTTCAAATCCATCTCTTAAAAATTAAAATCTAAATCCAAATTCAAGTATCCAAACACAACCTTAATGTTTGTGTTTTGCATTTTTACCTTTTATTATTTATTATTGTCATATATCACGACAGCCATAACAACTAAGAGAAAACATATTAGATAGAGGTTGTTTTTTTATAGAAGAATCTAAATATTACACGTCTTTTCCCTATAAAAAAATAATAATAAAAATATTACACGTCTTTATACTTGGAAATGGAAGGAGTGTCAAATTTACCAATAAATTTGTGTAGTACTTCTGAAAATTAAATTATTGGTTCATGCGGGCATAACTAGGCCTTTTATTTTAAAAATTACCTTTAGATTCCCATATGATAATAATAAAAATTACCTTTAGGTGGTTTTTAACAACCACGTACTCCATATTATTATATGGGGTTGTGCACTACAGCATGCATAATCCTAAGCAAGTATTAATGTATATCACCGAAACTTATCTTTTCCACTGATACTAATCGTACTTTCAGAAAAAATAGCCTGCCAAATAGTAGGGGCTAATGAAATTAAAAAACTAAAAAAACAAAATTCAAAAAGGATTTAAAAGAGAAAGAGAGCAAATTAAGGTTAGTTTAAAAAGGATTAAAGAACCACCACGCATTTTTTGTGCAGTAATCACTCTACAAGTATAAATGTTTGTGAAGTGTGAAGGATAAGGGCTGAAATTCAAGTTTTCAGAAAAAAGTTTCACACACATATACACTTAGATTAGATTAAAGTAAAAATTCTATCTTGTATATACATATATAAAAATAAAAATAAAAAGATTAAAGAGAGAGAAGAAAAGGCTTGACTGTGTTAAGAAAGAGAGAAGAATGGTTGGCCTATGGATGGGGTTCACGAATTCAAAATAAATAAATAAAAAGATATAAATTAGAAAAATACAGAGGTAACATAGAGTGATTGAGGAGAGCCATCCTATAAAGTAACGCCACCCCTGCGTGGTCTTGGTGTAGGTCTTCTTAAATGATACAATGTTCATAATACAGTAATATGAATGGTGTTCGCTTTTCACTATGAAACACTTTCCAAGAAAGCACTTACAAGTTGAGAAAGCACAAAAAGAAGCTATGTGTTAGTCCGGTGCTTACATGAACACACTTAACTAAAAGGATAAAAACAAAAAGCACCATCGACCCTAGGGCTGTCTAGAGACCCGGCCAATTCGACTCACCTGCCGCTGCCGACCGAACTCGACCCGCCACCGACCGAACTGACTTCCCCGGCGGTCGGCGACGGGTTTGTTCCTCAAAAACCCAAGTTTGGCGGGTCGAAGGTCAGTTTCCTTTCTCTAGAATCCGATCAAACCGATTTGACCCGCCAAACAAGATTTCCTGCGCTATTTGGTAGATCTGGAGAGATCTAGACCATTTTCGTCAAGATCTCAGCGAGATTTCGCCTGATCTAGCTGAGATCTTGCCGAAAATGGCCGAATCTTGGCCGAATCTGGAGAAACTTCAAAGATTTTGCCGGATTTTCACCGTTTTTACGTCGGACTTTTGTTGTTTTCACGCCAGATTCTCACCGTTTTCTGGGTTTTTGATGCCGACCAACCCAACCGCCGCCCGTTGATGGTCTTATCCGCCCGATCTGAGTACTCCAGTGGTCGGCGATGGGTGCATTTTTTTAGCACCTGATTCAGGCGGGTCAGTTCCAAGTTGGGCACAAACTCCACCTGGACCAACCCGTGGACAGCCCTAATCGACCCTTAACTTTAGGTCTTCTTCAGTAGGACCTAATATAAAATGTAAAAATATTTTCATGGCAGTGGGTGGAAAGAAGTCTTGGATGCCAAGACCCTTGACTTTAAGTCTTCTTCAACAATGCTTAGACTTTTGAAGAAAGAACAAGAAAGAATATGAGAAAGTGCCATTATATGGTCATTATTTTAGAAAATATTCAAATTATACATGGTTTTAGTTTACATTTTTTTTTAAATCATACCTTTCAAAAATATGTAATGACTTCCCATTATATATATATATATATATATATATGATTTATAATCTAATTGATTTCAGAATTTGTGCTTTTGCACCTAATAATTCACTTGCCACAAAAATTTAAAATTTAGATGAACGCATGACGAAAAATTAGACTCCAATTGAAATCCAGTTTAAAATCTAATTGGATTTGGACTCTTTAATTTTTACACTCAATAATTCACTTGACACAAAATTAAAAATTAAATGGGACACGTGGTGAAAATTAAGAATCCAATCAAAATAATTAAATTTTTTTCTATGATTTGGTTATTATTATATACTAGCTTATAACCTCATGTATATGCATGGATACATTTAAAGATATATAATAAGATGCATAATATAATTCCTATATATATATATATAATTTAAAAACTATTGATAGTCATTTTTATATTTTGCTAACTTTTTAAAAAAAGTTGTAATGATATTATTAGGTATAAAATATAAATTGTCCATTTTTTTATTATTATTGTGAAACGCTTTTTTTTTTTTTTTTTTTTTTTTTTTTTTGATTCATTTATTCTAGACTCTTTGGTTTTTGTTCTTAATAACTCACTTGGATGAATATTTATGATGTGATCTTACATTTAATTCTAAAATTAACAAAGAAAACTCTTTGAGAATAAATAATTTAAGACACATAGCACAAAATTGGAACTCTAATTTGAAATTCTAATTTGAGTTTCTTTCAACTTTACTTATTATTTTATATTAGTATGTAACCCATACTACTGCACGGGAATGGATATAATTTAATAAACCAATATATATTGCATTTTATTATTTAAGTGATACTGTTGGTTTTGTTATTTATTTATTTATTTATTAATCATGAGTTTAGTTATGTTTAAAAGACTTAGTTTATTAATGTTTAATAAAACTTAGTATTATATAATTTTTTAACAAATATTTTTATCATACAAAATTCTAATGAAAGAATATTACATAGATATATATATATATATATATATATATATATATATATATATATTCAAGGTTGATTCATTCCCGGTACATATAATTATGATTAAGTTACTTTATCACAAACCATTTTTAATAAAATATTTTAATCAATCAAATGTGAATCTCATAACGTGCATCTTATAACAATATATAACAATAGAATAACATGAATCTCATAAAAAAAAATTTATTAATTAAAAATCACTAAAATTATGAGTATAAAACGTAAAGACAAATAAATAGGATAAATAATAATTCCTTAAAAGAAAACTTACAGTGAGTTGAGAAAACTACATAAATAATTTTTGATATTTGAAGAATAATGAGATTACAACTTTCTTTCAAAATTGGGTAGAGACTCGTATTGATAACGTGTTACGAAAAAGAAAAGAAATATGCAACATCAATAATAGGAAAATAAAATAATTTTATAATTAAACAATAAAAATTATTAACAAAAAGGAAAGAAAGTATAGGCAGATGAAAGACAATAAATATAAAACATCAATCATAAGAAAACCACAAAATTATATAATTAAACAATAAAAAATTTACACAAAAAGGAACAATAGTATAGGTAGATAAAAGAAAATAGTAATCAAATCTTAGAAATGGTTGGAATTTGTTTTGTAGAGCATAAACCAAGACCATGAAAATTGTAAAGATAAGTACAATCATAATATTTAGAGAACCTCTTCTTATATAAGATATAAAAAAACCCAAATACATGTATCATTGATACCAAGAGATTCTTTTGAAATTCCATGTGAAAGAGGGAGGTGAATTTGAAAATACATGGGTGTAGAAAAAGGAGGTGAATCAAAAAAGGGAGGTGAATTGGAAAAGGGAGGTGAACCTGAAATACGTGAGTGTGGAAAAGAGAGGTGAACTTGAAAATACGTGGGTGTGGAAAATGAAGGTGAATCTAAAAATACACGAGTGTGGAAAAAGAAAAAGAAAAAAAAGAAGCACATCAGAATTACAAATTAGACTTCAATTTCATATTTACATTGACACGTGGCACAACAATAGATTAAAATTCTAATTTAGAATTCTAATTGGAGTTTCTCTCTGCTTCACCTATTATATATATATATATATATATATAGACTAGTTTGTAACCTCATGCATATGCATGGATACACTTAAAAATATACAATAAGATGCATAATATAATTCATATATATATATATATATATATATATATATAATTTAAATACTCTTTAAAAAATTTTGTATGAATATTATTAGGTATAAAATGTAAATTGTCCATAGTTTTTAAAATATATATATATATATATATATTTTTTTTTTTGAAGCACCTTCCAGCTACTATTTGAAGATTTCAAGATGACGGTGGATGGGACAAGTATTCAAATTGAAGAACAGAGCCACACGTGGAAGATGAAAGAAGAAAGAAGAAAGAAGAAGGATATAAGAATGGAGTAAGGCGGCAATTGAAAGGGGGGGGGGGGGAGAAGAAAAAAGAACAGCACGGGAAGAACACTGTATACATGACTGTCTATTGTAATCTATTTTAGAATTAGAAAAAGCAATTCAAACAATTCTCGGCACACATCTGAGAACATTTCCTTGGTGATTATGCTTGTTGTATGCGAGTTGTGGATCTAGATTATCTTCTGTGTTATTCAAAAGTCCATAAACTTAGGTTTTGAGCTCACACTCTAAAAATTCATTGTTTTAGGGCTTTTTGGGCCTGTCCCCTTCACAGTGTTGGGTTCGGGTGCAAATTGTAACCTTACAGCACGAAATTAGACTCTAATTGAATTCCAATTTGAAATTTAATTGGATTTTCTTTCTGTTTTACTTATTATATATATATATATATATAAACTAGTTTATAATCCGTGCATATGCACGATACAATTAAAAAATATTACAATTACACACATATATGGATTCAAATTATACTCTTTCGCTCTCAATGAATCAGCGTTTTAGCCAAGCAACAACGGTGCTGTAAGGAGGATTTATTATTTGTTATTATTATTATTATTATTATTATTGTAGTGCCCATGGGCCCTAAACCACATACTGGGCCGGCCCAAAAGCCCTCATAAAGAGGAAAGTCCAACCTAATAGCCCCAGATGGTCCGAGGACAGAATAATTCATTCCTGTGATGCCACGTGATAAAGGAAGTCACCATGCATGAGCGTTGCACCTCAAGACATAACGTCCGAGGATGGTATTGTCCTCAGCAAATCGTAGCCGAGGACAGTATTAGTGGCCTGGTGGTTAAAAGACTCCCGCAGTAAGAGCTTTATGTACAAATGACTAAGAGAGTGAAGATAATGGACAAAGTGAATTGAAGAGCAAATATCAGAGAAAATGCTGCTGCCTCCGCATTGAAGGCATTATACCTACCCCTCTGGCCTCATTAATGAAGAAGTGACATCTGAACATTGAAATTCAGCCCTACCATCATCACCAGATACTTAAGTAAGGGGGAATGATGGGACAAGTATCTAAAAAGGAAACACCTAGACTACACGTGGAAGGAGGAAGAAGGAGAGAGTCAAGCCTATAAAAGGAAAAGGAAGGCGAGAGAGAAGGGAGGTGAAAAGAAGACAGAAAAATAGAGAAATAGAAAGAGAGAGTTTGTAAGAGAACTAATAAATCTCGTTCTCGGCATCAGTGTATTTAACTCCATACTACATTTTTATATAAGTGCAGTTTATGCATCACAGGATTGGATGGAACCTTTGTGTTATCTATCATCTCAAAAACCTAGATTAAACACCCACTCTCTATAAATTCATTGTCTAGTGCTCAAAGAGCTGATCCACTGATCCAAACTTGGATTAGTTTGATTTGTGCACTTACAATTATTATTATTATTTATTTTCAGTTTTTTTTTTATGAGTAAACAACAACTATTAACTGTAACTATAAGGATTTTTATTTTTCGTATTTGGAGGAATCCTAATACATTGAATAGAGTCCTAAGCATTTAGGTTTTTTTTTTTTTTTTTTTTTTTAATATATATGGAATTTGAAGAGGCTTTGTCGCCAAGGAATGGGCGGGTGTTATTTCTTTTTTGGATTTTTCTGAGCCAAATTTTAAAATTTGAAGGAGACCAAACGGAACTTTGAAAGCGGATAATCTTTTTTGATTTTTTTCTCAAAATATTAAAAGGGGGGGGGGGGGGGGGGCATTTTCCTGCACAGCAAGTAATTTTAAAGATCAAATATGGTTTTGTTACTGCTATACGTGGAAATTTTGAACCAATATTTATAAATGATTCAAAAGAAAAAGAGAGAACAGATAAAGTTATTTAAAAAGGATTAACAAAAAAAAAATGGGGAAAAGAAAAGGCTTGCCAGGATTAAAAGAGAGCGAGGGAAGAGTGCTTGGCCCCATGGATGAGAATCACGAAGTTAAAATAATAATAAAAAATTAGAAAAATATATAGGTAATGTAGAGGTGAGTACATAGCTTCTATAAAGCAATGAGAAAGGCCAAAGGGTGCTGGCAGGAAAACAAATAAGAAGAGAAGAAAAATAAGAAGAAAGAGGCGAACTACGAGCACCTGAGGTAAAACTTGCGTTGGATTTTTCTAATATTCTTTTTCTTTCGTTATTGTTTCTGTTTCTTCCTCCTAATGGGTTTGAATTTGTCACTAGCCATCAATTTATATATATATATATATATATATATATATATTAAGAAGAAGGGGGCAAAGGGCGAACTACGAGCACCTTGAGGTAAAATTTACGTTGGATTTTTCGTTTCTTCTTTTTCTTTCTCTATTGTTTTTGTTTCTTCCTCCTAATAGGTTTGAATTCATCACTAACCATCAATTTATATATATAAATTATCACTAAATGTGATTTTTTAAGGATTTTTATTTTTACTTTTAAGTTTGTCTGGAATTTTTTTTACTACAAAATACTTAAAAACTAAATGATAATGAATATAATACATGAAAATTATCAGGATCGAGATCCTACATGGGATCGGTAAGAGAATTTGGGGATCGGATCATAAGATTAGAACGAGAGATCATAAGATCATATTTTCCAATTAAAAGAATATACTAAAAAATACTCATAATCATAATTCATAATATATATATATATATATATATTAAATAAACATTGACAAAAAGTAATTTTTTATGCAAATTAGTGAATTTACTAATAAAAAGTAAAATACTAAAGTACAAATACATTAACAAAGTTCAAAAATAGTAGGTGTAGATTTATTAGGGGGAGTGCCATTCCACCACCCCCACTTCCAATGTCACCCAAAGACATTATCGCTGCCTTATTGGAAACACAATTTTCTCGTGAGATTAGTTTAGAACATTAAGTCATCACAATTCACAAGGCAAAATTTGCTCAACAGCATTTTTTCACAAAAAAATTTGGTGAATAGTATGTGGCTGAAAGTATTTAGTTAGTTGGATTGTTTTTTGAAAATCAAGTTTATGAAACTCGAGTTACACCCCAAAATTGAGTTTCTTAAACTCGATTTAGACTCGATGTGAATTTAAAAAAGAAAAAAAGTGGAACTCGAGTTTAAGAAACTCGAGTTCCACCTGATTTTTTTTTTTTTTAAAGCATGGAACTCGAGTTCCTTAAACTCGAGTTCCACCTGATTTATTTTTTTTAAAGCATGGAACTCGAGTTTAGTAAACTCGAGTTCCACTCCTTTTTTTTTTTTTTTAAATTCACGATGGGTCTAAATCGAGTTTGAGAAACTCGATTTTCGGGTGGAACTCGAGTTTCACAAACTCGATTTTCAAAAAACAGTCCAACTAACTAAATACTTTCAACCGCATACTATTCACCAAATTTTTTTCTGAAAATATACTATTTACCAAATTTTGCCCAATTCACAACAAATAACCATGATGAATTAAGCCGTACACTAGCCAGAAACACATTATATCAATTGTAGTTTTATTGATCATAAAAAAAGTAAGCAACTGACAGCCAATACATCTCAAGAGTAGGCAACTAACAGTGAATTTACAAAAAACAAAACTCACTGTTGTTGTCAATTTTCTTTCTCACAGTGGCTTCATTGTCGGATTTTTCAGATTCTTGCACTTGCCTTCAACTCTCTGGTAATCTAGTCTCCTCTCTTCTCTTATGTCTTTTATGATTTTGTTTATTAGAGTAAGTTGTTAAGGTGACGACTTATTAGTGACGTGACCCTTAGGGTTCATTTATATATATATATATATATATATATATTTGTATCAATTGGGCTAGGGTTATTGGGCTAATCTATTTATTACATTTTTTTAATTAATTTGGGTTGTTTGGAGGCCTGAAAAAAGAAAAAAAAAATTGAATTTTCGTTTATATCAAATGATCTTTAGTTTTGCTATAGGATCAGAATTCTATAAGATTCTAATGACCTTAATAAAAATTCTAGTGAGATTCAGAACGGTTTAGGTATGTAGGATCTTAGGATCGTAAGATCCTAAGATTCAGATCGGAATATTGATAATCAATTGTCACATCCCAAACTAGATAAATTCCTTGTTACTATTTTGATTCTTAATAAAAAAGTTGACACATCATTGTATGATACATGTAGTAAAATTAATAATTAATATATTTAACATCTGTCATATAATATAATATTCATGTTATGACATTTTGAGGGTGTGATAAATTTTCATTATAGGTATATTGGAATATGATTTTCATTAATTAGCATTACTCATGTATTTAGAATGCAAGTTGAGCCATTTTAACGGCCTAATAAATTTTCATTTAGGGTATCCACTTCACACTGATCTGCGACTGCTTAATTAGTGGATTAAAAATTTTAATCTAAATCTTAAAATTTTGTCCAATTCCAAATTTTTATAAGACTATTTTAGACATCTAAAAGATGACACCACTGAATGATAAAATTCCTTCTAAGTGGTATAGATTACTTAGATGTAAAAATGTTATTCGATTCTAAATTGAAAATATTTAATTGTAGTCATATCCGAGCTTTCCAGCTGAACTTTTATTTTCCTTGTAGGAAATAAATTTTAAATCATCATACAAGATATTCACCAAGAAGCCAACAGGATATTTACAAAAGAAGCTGAAAGAGAATAACACTTCTACTAAAAATAAAAAAAACTTCCTTTTTAAATAAATAAAAAAAAAAAAACACAAAAACAAAGAAAACTTCTTTCCTAGGTTTTGTTTAGGATCATTCCACACTTATGACCAAGTCTTTTTCTTTTCTTTTCTTTTTTTGGTTTATTGTCTTTATTTTTTGTTTTTGTTTTTTGACGATTCAATAATAACATCAATGGAATAGGGGATTTGATGTAGAGAACGTGTCTTTCTCTCTCAAAATAATAAGAAAGTCGACTATGTCATGATATAGATAAAGAATAAAGAGTGAGTTAAAATTTATGCTAATCTAAAGCAAACTTGGCAAGAAGCATAATCTAAATCAACCAGAAATAATATTCCGAAGCAGTCAAAACCACGTAGGAACAAGAATCTAAAACATACCCAAAGTTTTAATTAGGTGACATGCTAGAGATCTTTGAAACTAATTAGGATGAGGCGGTAATATTGGCTTTGTTGCATGCAGCACTACTTATTCAAGCCATACATCAACAAGTTCAAATCAAGAAAAACCCTATATATCAGACTTCTCTAAAATGGATGAGAGAATTGAGAGGATGAAGCAGGTTGCTGAAAGTGGAGATGTTAATGCCTTTCACCAATTAATTGGAGAGGATGTAAAACTTTTGGAGCACATTGATCAGCAACCATTTGTTCAAACTCCTTTACACATAGCTGCATTTACTGGGAACATCCAATTTGTCATGGAGATGATGAGTTTAAAGCCTTCATTTGCTTGGAAACTAAATCCAGACGGGTTTAGCCCTATTCACCTTGCTCTACAAAATGGGTATATAAAGCTAGTGCGTAAGCTTCTACAGTTTGATGGGGACCTTGTCCGTGTCAAAGGACGAGAACATATCACTCCTTTGCACTATGTAGTAGCAAACAATGATAACCTTGATCTATTGGACAAATTTCTATTAGTCTGTCCTAATTCTATTGCAGATGTGACTGTGCAAAATGACACCGCTTTGCATATTGCCCTCAAATATGACAAACTTGAGGCTTTCAAATTCTTGGTGAGATGGCTTGGAAGAAATTGTTCTAAAAATGCTTCATTTAATGAAAAAGCAGTCTTTAACTGGGAGGATGATGATGGTAATACTGTGTTGCACATTGCAGTAGCAAAAATTGAAACCCAGGTAAGTTTTATGTCTCTTCATTAACAAAATATAAATAAAAGGGAATAAAATTAAAATAAAATAACTAACTATGAATAGTCTAAGTGAGCATTTTAGTTTTTGAATTATTTGAACTAAAAATATTTCTTTAGGGAGAAGTAATTTTTTTTTCTTTTAAAAATTAAAATATTTTATATCTAAATGTACAATTTATAAATGTATAAAATTTAGGGAGCGATGGCCTCCCTTGGTCCACGCACAATTCCATTTTTATCACTGGTATTATATAAAAATTATTTTATCTTTTAATGATTCAGTGGCTTCATAATAGTATATATTATGATAATTTTTTCTTCTTCTTTAATTATAAATTTAGTTAACAAATTATAAAAGAAAAAGAAGTTTATACATTTGGATTAAGAACGAACCAAGGATGAGGTTGAATAATTTACATTATGCAGGCTGTGAATCACCTACTCGCATGGGGTTTCGGATTCATCCGTGTAAACCATAAGAATTTAGAGGGTAAAACAGCATGGGACATCTTCGAAGGACAAACACAAGTAGACAACAGAGAGATTAGAATTTTGCTACGCAATGCTGGAGCTTCATCGGGTTCATCTCTTTCTGTAGTCACTCGAAGCGATTATAATGATATTGATGAATTTTACAACTTAATTGGGGAGGATGTAAAACTTTTGGAGCACATCGATGAGCTACCATTTGTTAATACTCCTTTACACATAGCTGCATCTGTTGGGAACATCCAATTTGCCAAGGAGATGATTGGTTTAAAGCCCTCATTTGCTCGAAAACTAAATCAAAATGGGTTTAGCCCTATTCATGTCGCACTACAAAATGGGCATATCGAGCTGGTGCGTCGGCTTCTACAATTTGATGGAGACCTTGTTCGTGTCAAAGGAAGAGAGCATATCACTCCTTTACACTATGTGGTAGCAAACAGTGATAACCTTGATCTATTGGACAAATTTCTATTAGTTTGTCCTAATTCTATTACAGATGTGACAGTGCAAAACGAGACGGCTTTGCATATTGCCCTCAAATATGACAACCTTGAGGCTTTCAAATTCTTGATGGGATGGCTCGAAAGAAACTATTCGAAAAATTTTAATAAAAAAGTAGTCTTGAACTGGAAGGACAATGAAGGCAACACTGTGTTGCACATTGCAGTATCAAAAAATCAAACCGAGGCAAGCTCTCTCCATTATCATCTACTAAGTGTTAACAAATTTTGAATAAAAGGGGGGAAAAAATAAACATAAAAAACCAACTAGAATAGTCTAGATGAACATTTTACTTTTGAAACAAAACTCATTTTTTGGGTCAAGTAAATTTCTTTCTTTTTATTCTTCAAAATTCAAAATATTTTATGCCTAAATCTACCATTTAATAAAGATGTTTAAAATTGTAGGGAGTGATGGCTTCCTTTGGTTTACGTACTGTTTCATTCTCTTTTAATGATCTAGTGGCTTTGCAATTATATTTAATACATTATTTTTTTTGACATCCATATTTAATACATTATGATCTCTCAGCAAATAATAATAATAATAATCTCAATAATATATGATCATTTTTTTTCCTTTTAATTATAATTATAAATTTTATATACAAAAGAAGAAACTTACGCATTTGGATTAAGAACTGACCACGGACGAGACTTGACTGATTTACATTACGCAGGCCGTGAGACACTTACTCGCTTGGAGTTCTCGTTTTGTCGTTGTAAATCATGAGAATATAGAGGGTAAAAGAGCATGGGACATCTTGCAAGGACAGACACAAGAAGTAGACAACAGAGAGATTAGAATTATGCTACGCCGTGCTGGAGCTGATTCGGGTGCTTCTCTTTCTAGATTTAAATGGCATCCAATGGAATGGCTGTCAATACCAAATCCTTCTACGCTTTCGAGCTTGTATATTAAAAGTGAATTAAGGAGCTTATCAGAAGAAAAGCGCAGTATGCTTTTGGTGGTTGCAGTACTGCTTGTAACAATCAGCTTTCAAGCGGTGCTCAGCCCTCCTGGTGGAGTTTGGCAAGATAATGGTCAGTGCATCAATACTACAGAAGTAGGGAGTAATCATAATGGAACCATTGATCAGACTCCCTTCAATACAACGATAGGGAGTAGTAATGATCCTGTTACCATTCATCTGACTCGGTCCAATACCACACTAGTGTGTGAACGCAAAGCAGGGACAGCCATTGCTTTGAAAGATGGCCATTTTTGGCTGTTCCTCATTTGTAATTCTTTGATATTTGGGATCTCAAACTCATTAATTGTTCTCGCCGTTCTAAATGAGCGCATGAAGTTTTTGTTCTTGGGACTCAACCTCACCCTCTGTTTTAGCTATTTTTGTTCAGTCCGGGCCATAATCGATGATAAATTTTTGGCGTTTTGTTTGGCATATCTTTCGGCCATATTTTCTGTTTTAGCAGTGCTTCTTGATACCAATGATCAGACTCAGTAATTGTTCTCCTCATTCCAGATGGGTACATTAATTTCTTCCTAATCAATGTCTACTTCCTCTGGTTTTGTTATTTTTCTTCACTCTTGACCATTAACCAGACTCCAAATTGGTCGATTATTTCAATGTCTACTTCCTCTGATTTTGGCAATCTCACCAGCGAATTTTCCAGCTTTGGAAAGAGTCAGGCTAAATGGTTTGCGGATTCAATCATGGGAGAAGAATTGAAGGGGAAAATATATATATATTAGCCGACCTTAGAGCTGTATGAATCTGTAATGTGTGCCAATTTTTATTTTTGTTTCTTCAATAATAAGATTTAGTCTATGTTTCTAAGGGCATAGTTGAAGAACCCAATGTCATCTATGAATATTATGTATTTTGCACTAGAGCAGTGTGCTTGCATAGATAATTTATAATCAAATCTCTCACCTATCTTATATATATATATATATATATATATATTTTTTTTTTAAATGAGAAAACTATAACTTTATTAAAGAGAAGATAAATTTAGTACATCATGAGCAATAATTGACTCAATTAGCCATAGATTTTTCTTTATCCATGTTACATAATTATCAATATTATCTATTTCTTTGGCAAACTTTGTCAGGAGATGTGTGGGTTTATTGCTCTGACGCTTCACATGAGACACTTGAATTGATCTAAAATCCTGAAGCTTGTGTGCTGTACCAGCTAGAACATTTTAGACAACCAGAGGAGGAGTACATAACCCCGGTAGGGTGTCAGCCACTATCTTGGAATCACTTTCAGCCACTATCTTGGTATATACCTGCATCTCACAAAAATCACACTTCAATTTCCACAGCTTTCACCTCAAATGATACCTCAAGCCTAATATCATTGGGTGCTTTAACATACCTTATATTATTCGGTACTTTATATTTTAATAAGATCACGTTTTGGAAGCATACTATCATGACGATAAAACAGTGGTCATACTTATATTGTTTGCAATAATAGAGTGAAGCTTTTAGAAAAAAATAAACTATACTTACTTTGAATCAGAATAATTAAGTCATAATGCACAGACTTAATTATGATTGATTTCAACCTGTAATAAGTATCCATAAACGTCTATACTTCAAAACAAGTGACAAATAGAACAAATATTAATTGTCATCTCAATTTTTTAAATATGATTTTCCTATGTCCAAAATAAAGAGAAGGAAGTGGCGTGGTTCTAGCTTGGTCTGTTCGGACTTTTTGACTTTGTTAAGGGCAGCCTGCCTTGCTATTCAGTGTAGGGGTATGCATTCAGTTATATACCCCCAAGCAGCAAAGCAGTGTCTTATTTGTGTAATGGAATGGGAACTCTAGCTGGTCCATGAGGCAGTTGTGCTGGACTATCAATTGTTAAAGAAGCAGATGACAAAGTGTAGGTTGGACAAACTCATTTTAGCCGAACTGTTAGCAGTAGAAAATAGTGTTTCCAAGTCTTACAGGAATAGCTAGCCGGAAAAACAAATAGAGCTCTTTGGTCCTTTTTTCTCCCAACATTTTGTTTTGTACTTTACGAACTGTGGTTTCAAAAAACAAGAAGTATTGTGCTGTGGTAAGACAAGCCTAGTGAAAATGTAAAATCGTATTTATTATGCCACCCTCTATCTACAGGGGAGTAAAAATTAAAATCCATTGCTGTCAATCTAAGCAATGGAAACATAAAAAGCCATTCAGCTGAATATCACATCCCTTGTTATGGGCAGTGTGTTCTGAGACTATTCACTGAACTTGTCTTTGGTTTTATTAACTAAAGAATTAATCGTATGATTATGCAGTGTTTCACTTGTAAGGCTGAAAATAAGCCATGTTCATGTATAAATATTTGCACTTGCTCAAACAGTGAAAGAATATAAATTAGGTCTGGAGTCCTTGTTTTGCTGCAGAAATTTGCAGCTTCTTTCTCTACTGAAAAGAGTTGTTTGTTGCAACCTTTAAGCTATCTTTGTGCATCTTATCTTTTTTTCTTTTTCTGTGAGAATCAATATGAAACAATTTTATTAAGCCGAAACCAAATTAGAAACAACAAACTCATAAATATCTAGAGGAACATGCTCCAATCAGACTAACAAAGGTAAAGACCCTCTTGCTCTCTTAGCTAAGGCATGAGCTACACTATTGCCTTGCCGCCTTGTACAAGAAAAAGAGAAAGTTCTAAGCGAACTCACAATAGACAAAAAGTTTTTAACAAACTGACCAATAGATGGGTGGTCACCATTCACTGTCTTCAACGCGATGCACACCACCTCCAAGTCACCTTCAAACACAAATTGACAAATACCCACCTCCACTGCAAATAGAGCTACCGTTCTTGCAGCCAAAGCCTCCAAGACCTCCACAGAATCTGGTAAGGAATTTTCTCAAATAATGTTGCTACCACCTCGCCATTTGAATTCTGGATAACAACTCCAATTCCTGCCTCTCTAGAATCTACAAAGATTGCCCCATCAAAGCTTGTCTTGTAAGTCTCCCCATCGGAGGTCTCCATTTGGTTCTTCTAGGTATAGTTTTCGGGTTGATCATCAGAAATTTCTTCTGATACTCAACGAGATAGTTGATGGCTGTGTCGAACACCTTCTCAATAGGCAAACACTCTTCCTTAAGCCTGATCTTGTTCCTACGGTGCCAGATAAACCAAGCCACAGTAGCAAATAATTCCAATCTTCTTGGTTGCTACCCCAATAGTTGGATTAGCTCACAGACATCACGTATTCCTAGGAAGTCTGAATTGATCCAACTAAATAGAGGCGCCCAAATACACAGCAACGTATCACATCCCCAAATGGCATGAAAGGTCGACTCCTGCCCCGCTATACAGAGGCTGCACTTTGCATTATCTATAATTTTCCTTTTCCTCATATTCTCCTTGGTAGGTAGCGCTTCAGAACATACCCTCCAGAGAAAAGTTTTGATCTTGTTAGGTATCCGAAGTTTCCATCGCATTTGCATGTTAAAGTAATTAATTAATTAAATTTGGCTAATTAATCAATTAATCCATCACAAGGGGTCAATACGTTTTTGGCCTATCAACATTACTATTTTTAAAACAATTGAGAGTATTTGTGTTCATTTAGGATTTAGCCAAAAAATTTCTACTATTCTATAATAAGAATCTATTAAAAATATATAAAAAAAAAATTAGCTAACTATTTTGAAAAATTTGACAAATTTGAACATCTTCACAACAAATCATATGTGATAAGCTATTATTGGTTTTAATTTTAATCTACTATTAAAATTACTTTTTTTGCTCACGTAGTAACATTCAATAACAACCTACTACTTATGATTTGTAATAAAAGTGTTGTGAAATATTGCGAACATAACATTTCTTTTAAAAATTACCAAACATTTTCCTTTATAAGTGATGCTATGGGATCATTCTGATCATAAAGCCATAAACACTAGTTCATTTTCATTCTCTCACGCTTCTACTTCTGCTACTCCCTCTCCTTCCCACTGTTTTCACCTACTGCATTGATGAATGCAAAATGTTGCCAGAATCACCTTTACTTGCACAGCTACGATCTGATTCATGGACGTCACCTTCAGGTGAATTTGCATTTGGATTCCATATTCTTCAAAACGGTGAGAACTTTAATCACTTCTTGCTTGCAGTTTGGTTTAAGAAAATAAAAATATAGACCATAGTTTGGTCTGCAAATGGCAATAAACCAGCACCAGAAGGTTCTGAACTGAAGCTGAATAGCTACAACGAGTTTGTTCTCAATGATCCTCAAGGCATAGAATTATGGAAGGTTCAAACGAATGGTTCTAAACCTAGTTGCATAGCTATGCTAGAAAATAGAAACTTGGGGATTAGAGACAAGTATAATAATCCTGTATGGGAGAGCTTCAAAGAACCTACTGATACAATTTTGCCAGGGCAGATACTACGCAAGCCTGGCAAGCTCAGGTCTCACATTTAAGACTAGTCATTTTAAAGGGCGCTTTCAGCTTTATTTGCAGAAGGATGGAAATCTAGTGCTTCATTGAGAAACCTTATTATGCCACCATGACACTGCAATGGGATTCACAGTTGATCTTTAATGAGGCTGGATACATCTACATCCAAGACGCAGTGAAGACCTACAAGACCTACAATCTTACTAGGGAAGACCCAGGCCCAAGAGAAATTTTCTACCACATGCCTAGGATTGATCATGATGGTGTCTTCAGACCATACAAGCACCTAAGGGACAATACAAGTGATGGGAGCTGTCATTCATCATGGACCACCGTGCAAGGCATTCCTGATGATATATGTGGTGCATTGGCCAGTGATCATGTTACTGCTGGTGATGGGTTCTGCGGACCCAATAGCATTTGTAGTACCTCAGATAATTCAAGCGGGAGAGCATTTTGCTAATGTCCTGATGAATTTTCTCCCTTGATCCAACTTGACAATTGGGCAGGGTGTAAACCAAATTTTCCATTGCCTAGCTGCCACAAGGGATGGGAAAAAAATAAAGAGCTTGTAGATTTTGAAAAGCTTAAAAACGTGGACGTTCCATTCATTTCATATAAACTAGTTGAAGGACCTCAGGTCAATGAGGCAAGCTGTAGACAGCTATGCCTCAACGATTGCTTGTGTGTTGTGGCCATTTATGAGGAAAAAGGTAATTTATGTTGGAAGAAAAATTATCCTTTGTCCAATGGAAGACAAAGCCCAAATATTACTAGAATAACTCTCATGAAGGTACCTAAAGATCATGGTTCAGCTAAGAAAGACCAGTCTGTGGTAGTTATCTTGGCACTACTCCTTGGCAGCTCTGTATTTCTCAATATTCTTTTCTTCTTAGTTAGTTCTGTGGCTGTTTACTACTTATACTATAAAATGATGAAATTGGCATGGAATTTTGATAGAACACTTGCAACAAATGTGAGAAGCTATACATATAAAGAACTCGAAGAAGCAAGCAGGGGCTTCAAGCAAATATTGATTAGAGGTGCTTTTGGAACAGTTTATAAAGGGGTCCTTGCATCAGATTCTAAAAATTTGTTGCAATCAAGAAGTTAGATAAGGTGGTAGAAGAAGGTGAGAAGGAATTCAAAACAGAAGTGGATGTGATTGGCCAGACTAATCACAAGAATTTAGTCCGTTTGCTTGGCTACTGTGATGAGGGGCAGCCCCAGCTTCTGGTGTATGAGTACATGAGTAATGGCTCTCTAGCTATCTTTCTCTTTGCGATCTCTAGGCCTCATTGGAGCCAAAGAGTGCAGATTGCTTCTGGAATAGCAAGAGGTCTAATGTACTTACATGAAGAGTGCAACACCCAAATCATCCATTGTGACATTGAGCCTTAAAACATACTCTTGGACGAGTACTTTACGCCAAGGATTTCTGATTTTGGTTTAGCAAAGCTATTGTTGGCCGAGCAAACTCGAGTAGCTTGCACAGGAATAAGAGGAACAATTGGGTACTTTGCACTTGAATGATTTAGGAAAGCATCCATTTCAGTTAAGGTAGATGTTTACAGTTTTGGTGTGATGTTACTTGAGATCATTTGTTGCAAGTCTAGCGTTGTGTTTGCCAAGGGAGAAGAGGATGTATTGATAGATTGGGTTTATGAATGCTACAAAGATAAGAAATTAGATAAGTTGATAGAAAATGATGAGGAGGCAAGGAATGACATGAAGATGCTAGAGAGGCTCGTGATTGTGGTGATTTGGTGTATCCAAGAAGACCCTTCACTTAGACCCTCCATGAGAAATGTCACACAAATGCTTGAGGGAGTTATTGAAGTTTCTCTGCCCCCGTGCCCTTCACTGTATCGTTTTTCTCTGCCATCAAAAAATTAGTTCATCATCAATTTCCACTGATGCAACCATTTGTGATAAGTGATGAAAGAGTCATTTTGCATACAGCCAAAATTTTGTTCCCGTGATAAGAACTCAAATTTTTTCAAAAATTTAAAAAATTTGGTTTGACTCTAGAGTAACGTGGTGAGTACATTTATGCTCTTTTCCCAGAGTTCCTAGCCTCTATGGATAAACAATTTCAATCTTCCTTTACAGATACCCCTTTAAACATGGTGTGACTGAAAAAAGGGAAAAAAAGAAAAAGAAGCAGACACATAGTTGAGAAAACAGGATCTCTTTCGTCATCTTTTTGAATGCCAACTAACTTGTGGTATGAATCTATTTTAACATCCATTTATGTTATTAATCTTATTCCTTCTGCTGCACTGCAGATTATTTTCTTAGGATAGGTTGTTTCAAACTCAAACCAGATTATTCTGAACTCTTGAGTTTTTGGTTGTGCAAATATATGGATATTTTATCTACAAACAACCAAAAAACTCACCATCAAAAGAGGATGGTTTCAAGAAGAAATACTTTGGCATTAACGTGTTGACTTCAAGCCATTTAAGCCTTTCTTCTTGTTGCATCCGACAGAGTGGTTTGTAGAATAAGAGCATTCACAGTAAGAAAGCTCAAAAAAATATAGCTTTTAGCAATTCAAATCACTAGTTTATCTATTTTAACACCCCAATTTATAATACACCCTACATCAAAGGTTTTATTTTAACATTTAACACATTAAAATAATATAAACAATACAATAATATGATATATCCAAACAATAAATAACAATCACACTCATCAACACATTAAAATGCTATTTTTTTTAACACCACACATTATTATTTTATTTTATTTTTTTAAACTAAAGTGAGATGCTATCTAAAGCAGCTCACTATAGCTGATACTCAAATTTTCTTACATTTCCCTTCTTTGTTGTAGATGTAACACCCCATAATTTTATTACTTATTTTAACTATTATACATAAATTAAAAAGGTGGCCTACAATTAAATGGATTATTTTTTTTGGGCCTAAGATATTAAAAGTGAGATATACACTATGGAATATGAAGCCCAAATGAGGTGGCATAAGTAAATATATGGGCCTTGTTAAGTTTAAAAAATAAAAAATAAAATAAATAAAACCCTAGCTTTCTTCCTCTTTAGTCACACGTGTTTTTCCTTGTGCTTCAGCCGAAAACTGAACCTTGCTTTCTTCATTGTGGCGTTGAGTGGGAGACTACAAGTACGGTTCTCTTTGCTCCTAACTTAGAAAATTTGAAATACCCATGAATCTCCACCTATCATTACATCTATGGAAAAGATGTCCTATATTGTTATTATATTAGAAAAAAGGTGGCGTAAATAGCTATATGGCAGGAGGAGACTTTGTAGCTTTTAGTTTTGATAGAAAAAGTAGAGTACTATAGAAGCATGGTTACTCTGCCAACAAAAGATATAAGTGACAAGCTTGTGACCTTAGTCTCTACACATGGCCATGTTAGTTTTGTTTTATTCGGTTTGGTTGACCATTCTCAAACCAACTCCATTCATGCTCTGCCGTGGGCCTCCCATTGTTCAATAATTGTCCTTCTTCATCTTTAAGTTTGGCGGTATTAAGGGAGTAATGGGCTGGTATGGGATTGATATATATATATATATATATACACATATATATATATATATATATATTAAGAATAATATTGGCTTCAACTATATATATATATATATATATATATTAGATTGACCAAATAAATATCATTCAACCATACTAAAGTTTCATGAATACCTATGATTATGTTAATGAGAAACTTGATTAGGCAGCAATATTTTAAGTCTCAAAAATCTGATCAAAGCTTAAAGGAATTGGATAGTTAAGCAGATAAATGAAGAATTTTTGGATATATCCGTATTGTCTAGGACAAATTGTTTAAAGCATGAAAATTAATTTTAAGTAGGAAATTGTGTATTTATGTACCTATCTTTGGTGTTGCTAGGTTCTAATTCTACTGATTCATTGTGACTCAAGGGTGATTGATTCCTTTTATTTTTGCAACTAAGAGGTAAGTGATGTTTGCTAATTTTGGGGATTTTCCCAAACAGTGTTGATTTATTTAAACTATTTTATATAAAAGGAATATGTCATTATTCTATGTATATGGATATTTTATAATTGCTTGATGTGCATATTAATTATTCATTTTATGAAAAACTTATGGGACAACCTAAATTTATTTAAATTTGTATGTGTGAATATATCCTTGTATTTTTGAGAATTATGAATGTGATATTTTATGTGAGCCTCTAGAATGGATTATTTATGTAAGCATCTTGAATATGTTTTGAAATCCTATGGCAAGTCGTGATTACAAAAGCTCAGTATTGTGTTAGTTCTTAGCAAGGGACAATCATACTGTAGCTAGTCCTTAGCAAGGGACGGTCCTAGAAAAGAGGACAGTGCACATTTGGTAGCTCATTAGCAAGGGAGTATACCAATGAGGATTCAAAAAGGAAGCTCCTTAGCAAGGGAGTGCACCTTTAGGTTCCAAAAGGAACCATCCTTAAGAAAGGGGATGAAAAGGAGGTTCCAGTCCCAAAAAAGGGGATAGCACAACCCTGTCAACGGGGCGTAAACGTTGACCACGAGTAAGGCCTAGGATTTGTATTTGTGATGGTATTGATATATATACACTATGATGGCTCACTACATAAAAATTATTATTTCTTTTATTTGAAATATTTGATGATAAAATATTGATGAGGTATGAGTAATGAATTGTTTGTAAGGATTATTTTTTTAAAGGTTGTTCCCACACCCTAACGTTAGTGAATACCACTTATTGAGTTATCTCACCCCCCTTTATTTCCCCTTACAGATACATTAGAAGGATTATTAGAGTAGAGATACCTAGAAGTCAACAATTACAAATTGTTTTGTGGAACTGAAGATTTTATTTTTATTTTTATGGTATTAAACTTTGTATTGGAGAATTATTTTGAGGATATTTTAATTTTTGGTGGATTAGAGCTCTGACATTTGTGATAAATTTTTTTAGGTTGCTAGATTCTTTTATTTAATATTTTTATGGATTTTTCAGACTAAATAGAATTTTATTGCTTATGATTTTGGGGCGTTACAGTAGAACACATTTTAAGGTTATTGGTTGCTAAATTGAGTTTTAGTCAATTTAGCAACCTTATTGCAGATGCCCTGAGTGGGTTAGTTTTAGGTTTTGACAACATAGAGAATGATTATTCCACTACTGAACTTATCTTTAAGAGACCAACTCATGAAGGGCATTTGCCACTGCATAACTAACTTACTAGAAAGTAAAGAGCCTTCATACCTCTGAATAAGGAGTATCAAAGTTTGAAATATGTTAAATATTAGTATTGATCTATATATCATGTTGTATATAGTAGAGTGTTAGGACATATGTAGTTCAAGTCTGTGAACTTATGTCGCTATTTTATGTAATTGGCTTATCCTTAGACAAAACGCACTTTACTTGTAATTGGGTAGATCTAGGATGTGTTAAACACTTCAAGAAACTGTGGTTCAAGATTAAGTGTTGAAGCCGTCGAAGTCTGTCCAAGAAACAAGTAAGGAAGTGCAAGATTTTAAAGCTCGATAGATACCTCGACAGATACATCTATCGAGATTTAAAGAAGCTGTTTAGCCCGAGCCTCGACAGCTGTCTCGATACCTCTCGATACCTCATCTATCGAGAATTAAAGAAAACAGAATTCCAAGTCTGTTTCAAGTCCAATCCGTGAGTGTGTCTTTGAGACTTCTTTTCTCCTAACCCTAGACATATAAAAGGATTATTTTAAGGGCCGTCAAGAGGGGAATCACAAGATACAAGTTGCATCTTCTCTGAGAACTCGTTGTTCATACAAATTGTGATCTGTGAGACAAAGTTCGTGCCCTAGTTCATCTCTGATGATTTGAAGAACTTTGCAGCCAACATTCTTTCTTCCTCAAGTTGGTGAGTGAGTCACGTACTTGGATACGTGCAAAGGAGTAAGCCGCGTACTGGGATCCGCGCATCAAATTGGTTAGTCACGTACTTGGGAGCCGTGCATCAAAAGGAGAAACTGTCACTACAGAACAAGTCCAATTGGGTATTGGGGTAAGAGTTCAACTGTAGGTTGGTGAGGTACTTGGGATCCCTTACTTGTAACTGCTTGTTGTGATAATAGTGGAGTTTCGGGAGTGGTGACCTTAAATCACCCGGTGGGGTTTTTGCCGTAAGGGTTTTCCCCATTCGTGAACAAATCACCGTGTTCTTTAATTTCCGCTGCATAACTTAGTTTGGTGATTTGTTTGTGCTACCACGTGATTGCATGTTAATTTGATTAATTAATAACTGGGCTAATTAATTAATCTAAGTTATCACAAGGGGTCAGCGCGTTTGTGGCCTGACATAGAGTAGATGTGGTAGAAGAAGCATAGAATAGGAACACAAAAACACAAGGGTTATGTGGCTCAGCTTTAACGGCCTATGTCCATGGAGAAAACCCTTAAGGACTACATTTTTATTATATAAGAGTGTAGTACAAAGCATGTATTACAATAAATTATAACATAAGTATATATAGGAGACTAAACCCTAAACTATTAATACAAGTTAGATACTTGTCTTGCACACATAGTAGGTGGACTTGGGCATATTACATTGGGCTAACATGTCTAATATATCTCTAACACCCCTCCCCCCCCCCCCCCCAAAAAAAAAACTCAAGGTGGAAGCTCGATGAAGGCTTGAGATTGGATAAATATGAGAACATCCTTTGAAGATGCCTTTGAAGAAACCACGATGAAGAATGCGCCAATTGACTGATTTGAAAGTTTCAAATGAAGAAACAGATTCCAAAATTGGGATCTACACAAACAACTGAGCAAGATAGGGCTTTAAGGAAATTTTGACTTTTGTTCAATGATCAATGCAAAAAGTCAAAGTCAATAATCAAGTCAAAAAAGTCAACAGTCAAAGTTCTGCAAGTCAGATCCAGGAGTCTGGTTGGGGTCAGTCTAGGTCAAATTAGTCAAGTGATGTTGCGGAAGACGTTTGTTAGGGCTGACGTGGCGAACTTGTGTGGCAAATGATGTGGCTTAGGGTGACGTGAGACAATTGAAAGTGGTATTTCTTGGTTCCAAGATTCTTTATTGTTTCTTTGACTCATTGGGTTTAGACATTACTCCAGTCTCATCATATGACATCATCAGAATCTTACTTGCGTTGATTATTGAAAAATCTAATTCAGATAGGTTCTAGTTAGTTCAATTCATAAAATTACTCAATGTTTTGCATCACTCAATTTTGTAATTTTAATAAGAAATTTTTTCTATTTCTGACATATAATAGTCATTATGTCTTATAGTATTTTGGGAATTAATTTTAATTATATTAAACAAAATTGAAATTAGAGGAAAGTAAATTGTTAGGATTAATATAGTTAAGAAAATGAAGGTGCTTCTTAAAATAATTGAAAAATATATAATTATTTCCACTAACTTAATGGTTGGGAGTTGATTTCTATATTAGATTCGATAAAATTTAGTTACAGTTTCATAAGAGTATAGAGTAAATTGAAATTTTCTATCAAATTCAAACATATTATTGAACTGAAATTAATTATTTTGAAATTTATGTTTTATTGCTCATAATATATTGCAATTATTAGTCTTTATATTTTTAGATTTTATTCTAAGTTCTAGCCCTTTACTCTCTCTCTCTCTCTCTCTCTCTCTCTCTCTCTCTCTCTCTCTCTCTCTCTCTCTATATATATATATATATATATATATATATTTGATGCATTTTGAGTATAAGGGATGAATTCCAGGCCAATGGTTTTAAATTATACGGATCTCACGTCATTTTTACAATCCACTTCTAAAAGACACGAAATTTCCTCATGATCCAATTGGGCCAATATGGTTTCTTCTTGGAGGCCTATCCTTATCTCATATATTCATATCAGTTTTATCTCTTTGGTGAAAGCATATAGGCTTGTACTTTGAATCTTTTTTCATTCCTTAAATGAAATTCTTTATTGAATGGAAGAAAAGGAATTATCTTCTTCAAACCTTTATTATTTTTGACTTTCATGGTCTTAGTGGCGACTCCAAGTTTTTTCTAGGAAAGGTCAGTAGTGGTGGAATTAGGAATTTGTTGGTGTGGGTGGACTGGGCCTGATGGACTGGCATGACCATACCAGTGAAGCCCAATACGAATCCTAGGGCTCATTGAGTGTGGTGAGTCCAGGATACAACGGGAAGGCTACCCTGGGCTTCCTCATGTAGAACCTAACCACTAGCCGAGCACGGCCTTACTAGAGGGATCCATTTGGAACAGGGGATCCGAAACAGTCATGAAGGAAGTCTATACGTGGTCCAAAGGAGGTTGGTAAATGAGGGCGAGCGATTATGAAAATAGTCCACTACCGAGCCTTAACTGGTGTCTGGAACAAGTTCCAAGGGAATCCTCTGAATTCATGAGGATCCCTTAGGATTCTAGGAGACATGGAAATATGTGAGTGAGTGGGAATAAAAATGATGGCCATCCCACTCATGAAGGGATATAAAAGGAGGTCTAGGCCATAGTTCAAGGGGAAGGAAAAATGGGGAGGGAAAGTGATAAGTGAAGAACCAGGAAAAATAGGGAAAAGGTGAGGAAATTGGGGGAGAGTGAAAGTTTGAGTGAGGTTAACCAAGTCTAGGTTGGAGCCCCATTAGTAGGATTAAGATTTAGCTCACGAACAAATAAGTTGAGGGCCCAAGTACTTGCACATACATGTAGGCCTTACCGCCCACAGTTAGGGTGAGTAAAAAAATAAAATGATTAATTTTATTTTCTTATATATACAACCTCCATATTATATACAACTCCATATTATATACAATAATCTAAAATAGTATTCTAACTACAATTTAGTATACAATACAACTACATTGTACAATAGTTCAAAAAACTTATTAATAACAACCATTGAATACAAAAATAAATATAATTAAATAACTAATCATACATTTTTTTGTTAAATTAATAATAACTTATTATATATATATATATATGTAATATATATATGTAACAACAATTAAATAATAATATATGATAAAGAAAAATAGTAACACACCTAGGAGTAAGACTAGGAGCAACTGTGAAATTAAGAAAAAAAAAAAATTAACCGATATAAGCTTTTGCTTTTTAAGTGTATGGATTTTAAACCATACACATGGTTACTGTCTTAAAATTGGAGCAAGCACTAAAAGACATCTTAAACTTGGAAATCAATAAAGCATTTATCAAACTACTTGATCAAACAAATAAAAAGGCTAAGAAATTGTAGAAGGGAGAAAGAGAGACAAAGAGAATGAGGAAAGAATCATGTATATAGATATAGATCTGTTGGTTGTAATGGTGGTGTAATTTTTTTTTTTTTTTTTTTTTATGAAAAAGAAAAATGTAGGTAATAACCACTTCATTTTTGCTATCAATGACAAAGTAACTGAGGGTCCTGGAGAGAATGTTTATTTATTTTTTAACAATGAACAAAAATTTGAAACTTTTTTTTTCTTATAAAATTAAATATTTTAGGAGTACTGTTACATACACAATGCTTTCATAAAAATTTCACAACAAAATCTAGATGGCAATATTCTAAAGGTAGGTAAAAAAGTGATGTATTAGCCAAAATAAAAAAATGATGTCAGTTGTAGGCCTAGATAAAAACCAAGACCAACTTGCCACTTAATTTTTATTATGAAAATAGCATCGAAATAATCATATTCAAGTTTATTTTAGTTGTGTTTAACCAAAATTTAGGGACCATATGTTCAAGTTTTTATTTTAGGGCGTCAAACCAAAAATATCTTAAAAATTTTATATATAAAAAATATTTTTTGGCCAGGTGGGTTCATTTGCACCCCTGGCAAAATAAAGTGTTGCCCTATAGTAAGAGTCTATTCTGAAGACCGCACCCTCTGATGTAAGGTTAGATATATTTCCCTGTGAGTTCTTGACTTGAAGGTAGCCTAACTTGTCCAAGATTAGCTCAAAAACATCCTGACGACTAGAATAAACTCCATAAGGATATTTGGTGTCAACATCTATTTGATTAAGTATCAGATTGTAGGAGGTCTTCTCTATGCCAGTGAAATGGAGCTGAAATTTCCCCCCTCGTAATTTTCTTCGGACATAATAGAGAAAAGGTTGCTCCCAGAATCTAAGACTTGGGTTGGTAATATTGTATCGTTTGATTCATTGAAGCTAACCCATATGATGCTTGAGTTTGTGCTTGTTATCACAAAATTTCCAGTGTCTAGCATGGCCCCATTTGATACTTCACAATTCTAGCTGTTGTTGGACCTCTACAGCTCCAACAACAGCGAGAATTGTGAAGTAATTAAACACAATTTTTTTTGCTTTTAATTGTTGTCAAAGTAATTAAACTCACATAAATTTTAGAAAATATAACTATAATTTTTTTTTTTTGTATAAATAATTGCAGTTTTAAGCTGTTGTGGGTTCATGTGGTTGGCAATTGATTTCTTTATTTGATTTGGTAAAGTTTAGTTACATTTTCATAAGAGTATAGAGTATATTGAAATTTTCTATCAAATTCAAATATAGTATATGATTAAATTGAAATTAATCTTTTTCAAATTTATGTTTTATTGTTCAAAACAATAATATTTTGCAATTTATTAATCTTTATATTGTTAGATTTTGTTCTAGCCCTTTATATATATATATATATATATATATATATATATTTGTGTGTGTGTGTGTGTGTGTGTGTGTTTGTGGATGCATTTAAATTTTTATTTTAGGGGATTAAAAAAAAATTGAACTTTTATATATAATTTTTTTTTTTCGCTAGGTAACATCGCCCCTGCATCTTCTTAAATAATGCAATGTTCATAATGCTAGCAATTATGATTAGTGTTCACTTTTCACTATGAGAACTTTCAAAGAAAGCACTTACAATTTGAGAAAGCACAAAAAGCAACTATGTGTTGGTCCGATGTTCACATGAGCACACCTACCTAAAAGGCTAAAAACAACAAGCACCATTGACCCTTGACCTTAGGTCTTCTTGAGGAGGACTTGATATAAAATGTAAAAAGATTTTCATGGTAGTGGGTGGAAAGACGCCTTGGATGCCAAGACCCTTGTCTTTAGGCTCTCCAAAAATGCTTGGATTTCCAAAGAAAGCACAAGATAGAATCTATGAAAGTGCCATTATACTGATATTTTTTTAGAAGAGTTTCAAATTATAAATTGTTTTAGCTTACATTTTTTCTGAAACCATATATTTTTAAAATATGTAATGATTTCTCATTATATATATATATATATATATATATATGATTTAGAATTTAATTGGTTTTTAGAATCTTTGTTTTTTGCACCCAATAATTCACATGCCACAAAAATTAAAAACCTAGATGGAAACTTGACAGAAAATTAGACTCCAATTGAAATCCAATTTAGAATTTAATTGGATTTGGACTCTTCAATTTTTATATTCAATATTTCACTTGGCACAAATTTAAAAAATAAATGGGAGAAGTGGTGCAAAATTAAGAATTCAATTAAAATTTAATTATATTTTTTTCTAAGATTTGACTATATATATATATATATATATATATAGATTGTTTAATGCATTTTAAGCATGAGGGATGAATTATGGGCCAATGGCTTAACCATATAGATCCCTCACCATTTTTACAATCCACTTTAGAAAGACACCCGAAATTTCCTCATGATCTTGTTGGGCCTATCCCTATCTCATATATTCAAAGCACTTCTGTCTCTTTGGTAAAAGTATATAGGCTAGGCCTTTGAATATTTTTTCATTCCTTAATGAAACTCTTTACTAACTGAAAGAAAAGGAACTATCTTCTTCAAACTTTTTTTATTAAAAAAATATTAGTATCAAAAAAATATTAATGGTGGTGAGTGGAAAGACACGCGGATGTGAAGTTTTCACTGCCGTGGTCTTGATGTTCTTAAATAATGCAAAGTTCATAAAGCCAGTGATATGGATTAGTGTTCATTCTTCTTTGTTCACTATGAAGTGCTTTCCAAGAAAGCACTAACAAGTTGAGAAAGCACAAAAATGGCACCATGTCTCTGGCCTTTGTTGAATCAAAGTCATTTAAATAATGCAAAACTCATAATATTATTAGAATATGCGAGCTTGTCATCATTATGAAACATTTTCTAAGAAGGTGCCAAATAGGTATAAGTAAAAGCGCAATTTATGCCAAAGATTTTGGCCGGCCGAGTTTCTTTCTTTTTCTTTTTTTTTTTTTTTTTTTTTTTTTTTATTTTTTTTTTACTTCCAGTAAAAAAAATATTAGTATTAAAAAAATACTGATGGTGGTGAGTGGAAAGACATACTGATGTGAAGCTTTCACTGTCGTGGTCTAGATGTTCTTAAATAATGCAAAGTTCATAATGCAAGTGACATGGATTAGTGTTCATTCTTCTTTGTTCACTATGAAACACTTTCAAAGAAACCACTAACAAGTTGAGATAGCACAAAAATGGCACCAAGTCTTTGGCTTTTGTTGAATCAAAGTCATTTAAACAATGCAAAGCTCATAATATTACAAGAATATCTGAGCTCGTCATCATTATGAAACATTTTCTAAAAAGGTGCTAGATAGGGATTAGAAAAAGCGCCATTTACGCCAAAGATCTTGGCCGGCCGAGTTTTTTTTTTTTTTTTTACTTCTAGTAAAAAAATATATTAGTATTAAAAAAATACTAATGGTGGTGAGTGGAAAGACACATGGATGTGATGTTTACACTGTCGTGGTCCAGATGTTCTTAAATAATGTGAAGTTCATAAGCTAGTGATATGGATTTGTGTTCATTCTTCTTTGTTCACAATGAAGCACTTTCCAAGAAAGCACTAACAAGTTGAGAAAGCATAAAAATGGCACCAAGTCTTTGGCCTCTGTTGAATCGAAGTCATTTAATTAATGCAAACCTCATAATATTATTAGAATATGCAAGCTTTTCATCATTATCAAACATAGGGATTAGGAAAAGCGCCATTTACGCCCAAGATTTTGGCTGGCCGAGTTTTTTTTTTCTTTTTTTACTTCAAGTAAAAAAAATATTACTATTAAAAAAAATATTGATGGTGGTGAGTGGAAAGACACATGGACATGAAGTTTTCACTGTTGTGGTCTAGATATTCTAAAATAATGCAAAGTTCATAATGCCAGTGATATGGATTTGTATTCATTCTTCTTTGTTCACAATGAAGCACTTTCCAAGGAAGCACTAACAAGTTGAGAAAGCACAAAAATGGCGCCATGTCTTTGGACTTTGTTGAATTGAAGTCATTTAAATAATGCAAAGCTCCTAATATTATTAGAATATGCAAGATTTTCATCATTATGAAACATTTTCTAACAAGGTGCTATAAAGGGATTAGGAAGAGCACCATTTACGCCCAAGATTTTGGCTGGCCGAGTTTTTTTTCTTTTTTTACTTCCAAAAAAAAAATATTACTATTAAAAAATACTGATGGTGGTGAGTGGAAAGGCACATGTACATGAATTTTTCCCTGTCGTGGTCTAGATATTCTTAAATAATGCAAAGTTCATAATGCCAGTGATATGAATTTGTGTTTGTTCTTCTTTGTTCACAATGAAGCACTTTCCAAGAAAGCACTAGCAAGTTGAGAAAGCACAAAAATGGCGCCAAGTCTTTGTCCTTTGTTGAATCAAAGTCATTTAAATAATGCAAAGCACCTAATATTATTAGAATATGCAAGCTTTTCATCATTACGAAACATTTTCTAAGAGAGGCTAGATAGGGATTAGTAAAAGTGCCATTTATGCCAAATATTTTGACTGGCCGAGTCTTTTTTTTTTTTTTTTTTTTTTTTTTTACTTCTAGTAAAAAAAATATATTACTATTAAAAAAATACTGATGGTGGTGAGTGGAAAGACACATGGACAAGAAGTTTTCACTGTCGTGGTCTAGATGTTCTTAAATAATGCAAAGTTCATAATGCTAGTGATAAGGATTAGTGATCATTCTTCTTTATTCACTGTGAAACACTTTTCAAGAAAGCGCTAACAGGTTGAGAAAGCACAAAAATGGCACCAAGTCTTTGGCCTTTGTTGAATGAAAATCATTTAAATGGTGCAAATCTCGTAATAGTATTAGAATATGCGAGCTCGTCATCATTATGACACATTGTCTTAGATGGTGCTAGATAGGGATTAGGAAAATCACCATTTACGCCAAAGATTTTGGCTGGCTGAGTTTTTTTTTTTTTTTTTTTTTTTACTTCCAGTAAAAAAAAAGTACTATTAAAAAATACTAATGGATGTGAGTGGAAAGACACATGGACATGAAGTTTTCATTGTCGTGCTCTAGATGTTCTTAAATAACGCAAAGTTCATAATGCTAGTGATAAGGATTAGTGTTCATTCTTCTTTGTTCACTATGAAGCACTGCCCAAGAAAGCGCTAACAGGTTGAGAAAGCACAAAAATGGCACCAAGTCTTCGGCCCTTGTTGAATGAAACTCGTTTAAATAATGCAAAGCTCATAATATTATTAGAATATACGAGCTCGTCATCATTATGAAACATTTTCTTAGAAGGTGCTAGATAGGGATTAGAAAATCGCCATTTACGCCAAAGATTTTGGTTGGCCGAGTTTTTTTTTTTTTTTTTTTTTTTTTTTTTTTTTTTTTTACTTCTAGTAAAAAAAAAAAAATACTATTAAAAATATACTGATGGTTATGAGTAGAAAGACACATGGACAAGAAGTTTCACTGTCGTGGTCTAGATGTTCTTAAATAATGCGAATTTGATAATGCCAATGGTATGGATTAGTGTTCATTCTTCTTTGTTCACTATAAAGCACATTCCAAGAATGCGCTACTAGGTTGAGAAAGCAAAACAATAGCACCAAGTCTTCGGCCTTTGTTGAATCAAAATCATTCAAATAATGCAAAGCTCATAATATTATTAGAATATGCGAGCTTGTCATCATTAGAAAAGGCGCCATTTATGCCAAAGATTTTGGCCGGCACGTTTTTTTTTTTTTTTTTTTTTTCTAGTAAAGAAAATATTAATATTAAAAAAATACTGATGGTGGTGTGTGGAAAGACACATGGACATGAAGTTTTCACTATCATGGTCTAGATATTCTTAAATAATGCAAAGTTCATAATGCCAGTGATATGGATTAGTGTTCATTCTTCTTTGTTCACTATGAAGCACTTTCCATGAAAGCGCTAACAGGTTGAGAAAGCACAAAAATGGCACCAAGTCTTTGGCCTTTGTTGAACCAAAATAATTTAAGTAATGTAAAGCTCATAATATTATTATAATATGCAGGCTCATCATCATTATGAACCATTTTCTTAGAGGGTGCTAGATAGAGATTAGGAAAAGCGCCATTTAAGCCCAAGATTTTGGTCGGCCGAGCTTTTTTTTTTTTTTTTTTTCTTTTACTTCCAGTAAAAAAAAAAAAATTACTATAAAAAAAATACTGATGGTGGTGAGTGGAAAGACACATGGACATGAAGTTTTCACTATCATGGTCTAGATGTTCTTAAATAATGCAAAGTTCATACTGCCAGTGTTATGGATTAATGTTCATTATTCTTTGTTCACTATGAAGCACTTTGCAAGAAAGCGCTAACAATTTGAGAAAGCACAAAAATGGCACCAAGTCTTTGGCCTTTGTTGAATCAAAATCATTTAAATGATGCAAAACTCATAATATTATTAGAATATGTGAGCTCGTCATCATTATGAAACATTTTCTTAGAAGCTGCTAGATAGGGATTAGGAAAAGCGCCATTTACGCCCAAGATTTTGGCCAGTTGGGTATTTTTTTTAACTTCCATTAAAAAAAATATTACTATTAAGAATTTACTAATGGTGGTGAGTGGAAAGACACATGGACATGAAGTTTTCATTGTCGTGGTTTAGATATTCTTAAATAATGCAAAGTTCATAATGCTAGTGATATGGATTTGTGTTCATTCTTCTTTGTTCACAGTGATGTGCTTTCCAAGAAAGCACTAACAAGTTGAGATTGCACAAAAATGGCACCAAGTCTTTCGCCTTTGTTGAATTTGTTAGGACATATGTGGTTCAAGTTATTTTGAACATATGTCATTATTTTATGTAATTGGCTTATCCTTTGACAAAACGCACTTTACTTGTAAATGCATAGATTTAGGATGTGTTTAACGCTTCAAGGTACTGTGCTTCAAGATCAAGTGTTGAAGTCATCAAGTCTGTCCAAGAAATAAGCTAAAAAGAGCAAGTTCATTAAAGCTCGACACTTGGCTCGACACTTGGCTCGACACATGCATTTATCGAGCTTTAAGAAGCTGTTTAGCCCCGAGGCTCGACAGTTGCTAGACAACACCTCGACACCTCTAGCTATCAAGATTTAAGAAAAACAGATTCTAAGTTCTGTTTTGATTTCAATCTGTGGATATGTCTTTGAGACTTCTTTTCTTCTAACCTTAGACATATAAAAGGATTATTTAAGGGCCACCAATATAGACATAAGTTGCACAAGGATTGAGAAATTCTTGTTCAAGCAATTTGTGACCAAAGACAAAGTTCATGCCCTAGTTCATCTCTTGTAAAGAAGTTGCTGTGTAATGTGCACCATAGGGTTTTGTAACCAAGCATCTTTTTGATCTTCATCGTGTGGATGAATTGAAGAACTTTGCATCCAGTAACTCTCTCTAGTTGGTGATTGAAGTCACGTTCTGGGATCCGCGCAAATTGTTAGTCACGTACTGGGAACCGTGCATTAAAAGGAGAAATTGTCACTACAGAACAAGTCCAATTGGGTATTGGGGTAAGAGTTTAACTGTAGGTTGGTAAGGTACTGGGATTCCTTTACTTGTAACCACTTGTTGTGATAATAGTAGAGTTTTGGGAGTGGTGACCTTAAATCACCCGGTGGGGTTTTTGCTTTGTTGGTTTTCCCTATTCGTAAACAAATCACCCTATTAATTTATTTTTCACTGCATACACTAGTTTATTGGTGATTTGTTTATGCTACCACACAATTTGTATTATAATTTGATTAATTAATAACTTGGCTAATTAATCAATTTAATTCATCACAATGGGTCAACACGTTTGTAACCTATCAAGTGGTATCAGAGCAAGCACACTCTGATTAGGGTTTAATCTTTCATGTGTGATCCATTGACCCCTGTTGTCATAGAAACTCTTGATTATTTTGATTTGCATGATCTTGTGTTAAATGATGATGATGATTTTCAAGATGCCTATTTCAAGCTTTATAATATTTGTATGAAATCTCTTGAGTATTCTTCAAAATTAAAAGCTAATTTTAAAAAGGTTAAACTTGAAAGAGATGATTTGATTGCAAAATTGGATGAAACAAATAATTTGAATGAGAAATTTAAAAATCAAATTTCATCTCAGGAGGACAAAATTAAGAGTTTGGAAGAGCAACTAGTTGAATTTAAAACTAAAGTTGAAAATTTAACTAGTGCCAAACTTGTTGTTAAACTTAACTCAAAATAAAAGAATTTTTATATTCCCCCATTTAAAAGGAATAATGAAGAGTTGAAGGCTAATATTGCTAAGATAGACAAAGGTAAATAATCTGATTTTAACACTAAAGTTTCTAAACATATGTTTAAAACTCCTCCTAGGTTGAATAAAAATTCTGAATTTGTCTCCACTTGTCATCATTGTTATATTGTTGGTCATATTAGGCCAAATTGTCCTAAGTTGAGGTCTTGTCTACCTCTAAGGTTAGACCTCCTTCTAGGAAGCCGAGTAGTTCTAAAGCTGTTCATGTTTGTCACCATTGTGGTGTTTCTGGACACATTCATCCTAATTGCTTTAAGTTGTATCCTCAAAAGCAAGTGTTTAAACGGTCACAAGTTTTCTCTCAATGACCTACACCTTTGTTTGGAAAGTTATTAAAAGTCTTGAGCTTTTTAACTCAATTTCAGGAGAATTTTAATTCTTCTATGTCATTTAGTAGTCATACTAAGACTCGTGTCTTTTCATCTTCACAGCCAAAGACTCGTGTTGTGTGGGTAAGAAAGGAGTCTAAAACTTAATCGTCTTTTTTGTTTGTCCTCTGCTTTAATTCTTTTTATCTAAAGTATGACTCTTTTTGCTTGATTTCTTATTTGCTTTTGGAATCATGCTATCTTGCATCTGCATCCTTCTATCATGTTTTCATGCATTTACATCTTTCTGTCATGTTTCATGTTGTTTGTCTGTTTTTGTTTGCTTGTTTAGTTTTTATTTTATTTTGTTTTCAAAATTAAAAAAAAAAATTAGAAAAATACAAAAACTGTGTGTGTTTGTGTACATTAGTTCTTGTGAACCTTAAAATGGCCATTAAAACAGAGTTTTCTAAACTTTGTATCTCTTGTAACATAGATGAGCATCCTTATGCACAACTAAGCAAGTGAGCTTTGTGGCTCTTTATTTGTGATGAGTAAGATTAAGTGATCTTTTGTACTTAACACTTGTATCACTCTTTTTGACGGGTAGAACTAAAAAATTCTAAGAGAAAGGCATAAATAATCATCTCACCGTTGTTACTCACCAATCATGAAATGACATCTGTATGCTTCGGCATAGTAAAAGTGCAATGTCAAAAAATTTAACATAATTGGGTATTTCTTTTCTCTCTTATATGCCCATGCATGATATGCTTAATAAAAGAAAAATATGCAAAGAAATAAAAGCAAAAAGATCAAAATACTTTAAATATGATTGCAAGTGTATTTTCTAAGAAATGTGGGAGTTATAGGATGTACCTCAAAAGTGATAGTTCCCATCAAACAGTTATGATTGTATGTGAATTAAAGTAATTTTCTCATATCTCAAATCGTTATAACTTTGAGACATTTATGCAATCTTGCGATGTTTTTCACACACAACACGCAATATTCTTTGCTACTCTTGATATATGTGCAGGTACAATGTGATTTGGTCATCATAAAGTTTACATGCATTAATGTATGCTCATTAAACTGTCTTAAATTTTTTTTGAAATACAAAATTAGTTAGACGTGATTAGTGTGTGTGTGAGTGTGTGTGTTTTGGGATCCATGTGCTTAATATTGTTGTTGAGAGATGTGTTTGAGAGCTTAATATGTTGATTGGATCATTAGTTGAGTTGCATGCGTGATTTCATTCATATCTGTGTTTTTCTCTTTTCGAAAAACTGTTTTTTTTTTTAAGTTGGCTTGACACCTCCTTGATACCTGGCTGTCTGTTGAGCTTCTCAGCTTTTTCTTATCGCAATCTTGACAGCTTCTCGACACCTAGTGGATCGATCAAGGAAGTTTCTATCCTCTTGACAACTTCTCGACAGCTGGTGGATCGATCGAGATTCTTTTTGTGTTTAATCCCTGGTCCTCGACACCTCCTCGATAGCTGTATCTGTCGAAGTTGTTTTTCTTGACACCTACCTCAACAGATGTCTCGATACCTCTCGATACCTGCATCTATCGAGAATTACTGAAGGTGTACATATAGGTTCTACGCAATCCTTTCTCTCATTTCTCTCGATCTCTCTCTCGATACCTCTGTGCTTTCCTTTCCAAAACCTCTTTCACTCACTCCAAACCTCATCCCAAAGGTTTCTACAATTTTCTTTCAAGTTTTCCTTCTCTTGTTAAGCTTCTTATCTCTCATTCTTCATGCATTTCATGTTTTGAAACCTAGATTTTGGAGTTTTTGAAAAATTTTGGGGTTTTTCAAAAATTGATGAGTTGGTGTTGCAATTTTGGGATGGGTTTTGTCGATTTGATCTTAAAAACTCTGTGCATTGCATCCCATTAGCATTCTAACAGTATTTCATGCATTTAGTTGTGTGCAAACTTGTTGTGTGCTGATAGGATTAAATTGGGCTGAGCCCATGATGTTTTTCATGTTGCATGTCACATGTTCATGCATTTTCCATGCATACATCCTTTCTTTTCAATATACTTGTTATATTTGAATTGCTTTAGGACTTTTCTGAGTGTTTCTCTCTTTCTCCCTCTCTTTCTGTTTGCGTTAGTAGTGTTTGTGACACCAAAACGTAAATCCATTCTGTCCTAGAACCCTCTTCGTTCTAGGAGCTCTTCGTCTTTTGATCCTACTCCTTCTTCTATTCGGTTCAGTGATGAGAAGCCCTAACAAGACTTCTCGGAGAACTTTTCTAGACAAGGTGTTCATTCGGAACGCCAAGTTATTCTGGCAAACTTTGCCGATACCAACCTACCTGATGTCATTCACAGTCGGGGTTGGGAGTCATTGTGTGACGTCCCGGTCACTTGTCCTTCCATGCTAATACAAGAGTTTTATTCCAACATGCATGGAATTGATTCTTCAGTACCTCTCTTTCACACTGCGTTCGAGGTACGCACATAGTAGTCACACTGAAGTTGGTCTCCAAGGTGCTTCATGTTCCAAGGGTTGCGCATCCTAACTACCCTAGTTATGAGAGTCTATGGACTGTGTCCAAAGATGAGATGGTGTCTGCGTTTTGTGAGCGCCCTTCTGATTGGGGTGAGCGTTAGTTCATATCATGTAGGCCTTTTGCTAAAGGTCCTTGTTTCTTGAACATGGTGATGACATTTGTTCTGCACCCTTTCTCTTACTATAACTTCATCACAGAGCCTCGTGCTCAATTTTTGTTGTCTCTTTTAGAGCATCTTTCTATAAACTTTTCGTCACATTTCATCTTCTCTATCATAGATGTCTATAGGGATACGGCTACCCGTGATAAACCCATTTTTCCTTTTACTATCATGAGGATTCTATGTCATTTCTCCATCCCTTTTCCTTTAACTGACCCCTTCTATATCATGGCTGCCATAGACACCGCTACCGTAAAACATAGTGAGGCGCAGTTTAGGTCACGACAGAAAGATTCAGCCGTTTCTTCCTCCCGTCCAGCTCTATCCAGATCTGCTCGAGCCGCATCTACTCCCTCCTCTTTCTCGAGCGATGTGTCACTCGAAGACATCATGGCACAGCTTCAGCGCATGGACGCTTGCCTCGATACACTCTCTACGGAGTTGTATCAGGTGAATGTTCGTGTTGGTCGCATTGCTCGGCGATAGGCAACCATGGGCAATTTTTCTTCTGAGGCTTCTCCTTCACCTCCTCATGTGGATTCTGAGACTGAGGATAATGATGGTGATGATGATTATGCTTCGGATGATGATGATGGAGATGCTAGCTCTACCGATGAGATGTCTACTTGACACTCTACCCTTTGTCACTCGTGACAAAAAGGAGAAGTAGTTTTGGGTTATAAGAGTAGTCATACTTAGGGGAAGCGTTTATATAGGACATTGTTGATAGGAGGAGTGTTGCTGTTTTTGAGGGATGTAGTGAGGATTATATGTATCTTTTCTTTTCTTTCTTTTTAGAGATACATTGTTCATATACATAGGTCTTGTGACCAGTTTTACATACATGATGTTTATAGTATCTATATATGATGATGTATGTTTCTTTCACCTACCTTTACATGTGTTGTTTCTTTTCTATCTTTATACACATGATTCTTTATTTGTATGCAATCTATTATTTCTACTTCACACAAAGATGCCTTGATATGTTTTATTTAAAGTGTTTCAAAAATACAGGTTGTCAAAGTCTATTTGCCATAAACTCTCTTCTTGCAAAGTTTTTCAAGAGTTTGTGTTAGGATAGATTTTATTGTATTCAACAAGTGAATATGAGTTGAGTAATTTATGACTTCTCTCATATTTTTATTTGTTTATTGTGGTTTTGTCACAGATTGCAAAAGGGGGAGATTATTAGAACATATGTGGTTCAAGTTGTTTTGAACATATATTATTATTTTATGTAATTGGCTTATCCTTTGACAAAACGCACTTTACTTGTAATTGGATAGATTTAGGATGTGTTCAACGCTTTAAGCAACTGTGTTTCAAGATCAAGTGTTGAAGTCATCAAGTCTGTCCAAGAAATAAGCTGAAAAGTGCAAGTTCATTAAAGCTCAACACCTGACTCGATACATGCATCTATCTAACTTTAAGAAGCTGTTCAGTCCCGAGACTCGACAGCTGCTCGACAGCACCTCGACACCTCTAGCTGTCGAGATTTAAGAAAAACAGATTCAAAGTTCTGTTTTGATTCCAATCCATGGATATATCTTTGGGACTTCTTTTCTTCTAACCCTAGACATATAAAAGGATTATTTTAAGGGCCATCAATAGAGACATAAGTTGCACAAATATTGAGAAATCCTTGTTCAAGTAATTTGTGACCAGAGACAAAGTTCATGCCCTAGTTCATCTCTTATAAAGAAGTTGCTGTGTAATGTGCACCATAGGGTTTTGTAACCAAGCATCTTCTTGATCTTCATCGTGTGGATGAATTGAAGAGCTTTGCAGCCAACAACTCTCTCTAGTTGGTGATTGAAGTCGCGTACTAGGATCCATGCAAATTGGTTAGATATTTACTGAGAGCCGTGCATTAAAAAGAGAAACTGTTACCACAGAACAAGTCCAATTGGGTATTGGGGTAAGAGTTCAACTGTAGATTGGTAAGGTACTGGGATTCCTTTACTTGTAACTGCTTGTTGTGATAATAGTGAAATTTCAGGAGTAGTGACCTTAAATCACCCGGTGGGGTTTTTGCCGTATTAGTTTTCTCCATTCGTAAACATATCACCGTGTTAATTTATTTTCCATTGCATACTCTAGTTATTAATTAATTTGATTAATTAATAACTTGACTAATTAATCAACTTACTTCATCACAAAGGGTCAACACGTTTGTGGCCTATCAGAATTGTAGTCATTTAAATAATGCAAAGCTCCTAATATTATTAGAATATGCAAGCTTTTCATCATTATGAAACATTTTATAAGAACTTGCTAAATAGGGATTGGGAAAAGCGCCATTTACGCCAGATATTTTGGCCGGCCAAGTTTTTTTTTTTTTTTTTTTTACTTCCTGGCAAAAAAATATTACTATTAAAAAAATACTAATTGTGGTGAGTGGAAAGACACATGGACATGAAGTTTTCACTGCTGTGGTCTATATGTTCTTAAATAACGCAAAGTTCATAATGCCAGTGATATGGATTAGTGTTCATTCTTCTTTGTTCATTATGAAGCACTTTTCAAGAAAGCGCTAACAGGTTGAGAAAGCACAAATATGGCACCTAGTCTGTGTTCTTTGTTGAACCAAAATCATTTAAATAATGCAAAGCTCATACTATTATTAGAATATGCGAGCTCGTCATCATTATGAAACATTTTCTTAGAACGTGCTAGATAGGGATTAGGAAAAGCGCCATTTATGCCCAAGATTTTGGCTGGCCAAGTATTTTTTTTAACTTCCAGTAAAAAAAATATTACTATTAAGAAAATACTGATGGTGGTGAGTGGAAAGACACATGGACATGAAGTTTTCGCTGTCGTGGTCTAGATATTCTTAAATAATGCAAAGTTCATGATGCTAGTGATATGGATTTGTGTTCATTCTTCTTTGTTCACAATGATGCACTTTCCAAGAAAGCACTAACAAGTTGAGAAAGCACAAAAATGGCACCAAGTCTTTGGCCTTTGTTGAATTGAAGTCATTTAGATAATGCAAAGCTCCTAATATTATTAGAATATGCAAGCTTTTCATCATTATGAAACATTTTCTAAGAAGTTGCTAGATAGGGATTAGGAAAAGCGCCATTTACGCCAAATATTTTGGCCGACTGAGTTTTTTTTTTATTTTTTTATTTTATTTATTTATTTTTTTTACTCCCTGGCAAAAAAAATATTGTTATCAAAAAAATACTGACGGTGGTGACTGGAAAGACACCCACATGAAGTTTTTACTGTCGTGGTCTAGATGTTCTTAAATAATGCAAAGTTAATAATGCTAGTGATATGGATTAGTGTTCATTCTTCTTTGTTCATTATGAAGCACTTTCCAAAAAAGCGGAAATAGGTTAAGAAAGCAAAAAAATGGCACCAAGTCTTTGGCCTTTGTTGAATCAAAATCATTTAAATAATGCAAAGCTCATAATATTATTAGAATATGCGAGCTCGTCATCTTATGAAACATTTTCTTAGAAGGTGCTAGATAGGGATTAGGAAAAGCGCCATTTACGGCAATGATTTTGGCCACTGAGTTTTTTTTTTTTTTTACTTCTAGTAAAAAAAAAATATTACTATTAAAAAAATAACGATGTTGGTGATTGGAAAGACACATGGACATGAAGTTTTCATTGTTGTGGTCTAGATGTTTTTAAATAATGTCAAGTCCATAACACCAGTGATATGAATTAGTGTTCATTTTTCTTTGTTCACTATGAAGCACTTTCCAAGAAAGCACTAACAGGTTGCGAAAGCACAAAAATGGCACCAAGTCTTTGGCCTTTGTTGAATCAAAATCATTTAAATAATGCCAATCTCATAATATTATTAGAATATGCGAGCTCGTCATCATTATGAAACATTTTCTTAGAAGGTTGTAGGCAGGGATTAGGAAAAGTGCCATTTTCGCCAAAGATTTTGGCCGGCCGAGGTTTTTTTTTTTTTTTTTTTTTTTTTTTTTTTTTTTTACTTCCAATAAAAAAAAAATTACTATTAAAAAAATACTGATGGTGGTGAGTGGTAAGACACATGGAGATGAAGTTTTCACTGTCGTGGTCTAGATGTTCTTAAATAATGCAAAGTTCATAATGCCAGTGATATGGATTAGTGTTCATTCTTCTTTGTTCACTATGAAGCTCTTTCCAATAAAGCACTAACGGGTTGAGAAAGCACAAAAATGGCACCAAGTCTTTGGCCTTTGTTGAATCAAAATCATTTAAATAATGCAAAGCTCATAATATAATTAGAATATGCGAGCTCATCATCATTATGAAACATTTTCTTAGAAGGTGCTAGATAGGGATTATGAAAAGCATCATTTACGCCAAAGATTTGGCCGGCCGAGTTTTTTTGAGTTTATAGGTCTTGTTAAATGGGTTTAGCTTACTTCTAGTATTTTTTTAACTGGACATGTTTTTTTGTTTAAAATATGCAATGACAAGTGATTTTTAGTTTTTATCTCTACATTTTATTTATTTAATGGATGATGTGGCAATTTTTCATTAAAACAAATAGAGATTTTTGTTAAAAAAGTACTGAAAGTATACCAAACCCTTCTTAAGTAATGCAAAACTCATAATACTATCAGTATTGGCTTGTCAGCAATTATAAGATGTTCCAAGAAAGTACTAATAGATATGCAATTTGAAAACAAGCACCATCGACCCTTGATGGTGCTTATTTTAAAATTGTCGTTTTCCTTCAACCTACCAAATTTCATGCAATTTCAATAGTGTCGTCCTGATGACCTCTATTGGCACCCCTTCTTGATCTTGCACTGTGACTTCCAGCGCCCTTGTTGCTCTAAGAAGGCTTGTACTGTCTGTGCTACATCAATTTGGTGCATACATCATCTAATCTTGCTATGAAATTTATGTAAGCTCTGAAAAATAATTGGACGAGAATGCCTATAGAAGAGTGTAAATGGAGACCTCCTGTATGTATGTAGGTAAATTTGGCTATGAAGGAATTATAGAACATTGGGGGTATTTCGAACAGTATATGGCATTGTTTGGGGGTAGTTCGTGACAGTGGAAACTAACGTATAGGAGCTACATGTTCAAAAAGAAGCAGCAGGGAATGACCAAATTGCAGTCATGAAATTGTTATGGTTGTTTGTAGTTGTTCCTATAAATGATTATTTGATTAAGTTTGTCTTTCATTATTCTCTTTTATGTTCGGTAAGGTTTAAGACAGCTGTTCACTTAGGTCTGGAAAGAGTTGCAGACTTTGTTGGACAAGTTGTTCACTTCACATTTTTTATAACATGTTGTAACAACTATTCAAACACGAATAATTTTTCCAATTACTATTATAATTATGATAGTTCATCGGTTCATGTAAAATTAAAATTCCTTTTTGTATAAAATATACTTTCATAAAAATTTGCAGGGTTAGCAACTAATTTTATATATATAACAATAATCCAATTCCATAACTATATAAACCAACATGCATAGAAATTAGAAACACTGAAATATTCTCAAATATTTAATTTAAAAAAAGAAAGAAATTACAGCTAAAATAATAACTTGGTTCTTAGCACAAAGGATAATGGGTTTAGTGACAATTGACACGCCCATATCGCTAAACCAGTTGGAGCAAATCCTTCTGGAAAATCAAGCAATGAAAGATACAAATAAACAATTTAAATAATTAATGTAACAGACAATGTAATACACATTACACAATACGAAAGCACAAACAAATTCCTTTGTAATGCAAGAATTACTCATAATCCACGTTTCGAAAGCGAAAATCTTTCGAAAGGCCTATCATCTTAGCCAATTATTGTGATGAATCATAGAACTTTTTCAATGACATACATAAAATAAAATGAACAGTTCAACATTAAATCTGTTTGCCACGATGGAGGAAAAAACAGGCTATATATCTTTATAAAAACTTAAATTTATAAAGACTAAAATTAAATATCTTAAAAGATATGGACCACTTTAAGCCTTTTCTAGTAAAATTTGTAATAGTCTATGTAGCACGGATATAAGCATGATACGTATGTGTTGAGGATACGATAATTAATTAATTAATATTTATTTTAAGCTATAGATATTTTATATTATTTTGGATTTAAAATTAAAGTATGTAACAACAACGAAACGTTTGGAAATACACCTAAAATTAATTTAAAGACAATAAAATATTGTTTAAAGTACGAACAAAAGAATTCCAATAAACTAAACACCCATAAAAGGAGTTCAAATAAACAACATTCAACATCAAAATAGAACAAATGTATTTAAAAATGATTTTCTTCTTCTTTCTAGATGCATACTTGACACGTTTGTGTCTGTGTCAAATACGTGTCTAATGCCATGTACGTTGGCAATTTAGCCGTGTCCATGCTTCCCTAGTTTAAGTGAATTTAAAAATGATTTTTTTTCTTCTTTCTAAGTGCATACTTGACACGTTTGTGTCTGTGTCAAATACATGTCCGATGCCATGTACGTTGGCAATTTAGCCGTGTCCATGCTTCCCAGGTAATAGTTTATATATATATATATATATATATATATATATATTATTTGGTTATTGATAGTGTGAAAGAAAAAAAAATCAGTAGTTCATCATACAAACATATGTCCTTTCGAAATCTCACTATAATCTGAAAGCTATGGAATTTGTACAAAGCAGGTGTAGATGGGCTTGAATTTTCTGAGTAAATAGTATCTTGGGATTTTAAAAGAAAAGGTGAGAAAAGATAAAGGTTATTTTTAAAAAGGATTAAAAAAATAAAAGAAGAAAAGAACAGGTTTGTTATGATTAAAAGAGAGACAGAAAATAGTGGTTGGCCCATGAATGAAAGATTCATGAAGTAAAAATAAAAAAAATTAGTAAAACATAAAGGTAATGTAGATAGAGGAGAGCACATGCATTGTATAAATCAATGAGAAAGGCGCTGCTGGTGGACAAACTGAAAGAAGAAGAAGAAAAAGAAGATCAATGAGAAAGGTGCAGCTGGTGGACAAACTGAAAGAACTTTCTCAGCTGGTGGACGAACTGAAAGAAAAAGAAGAAGAACTTTCTCAGCTGGTGGCCAATCACTACAAAAAAGATTGCTATTAGCGATGGCCAGAGTTCGTCGCAACAACACAAAAAGCCGTCGCAGATTAGTATTACCGACGGTAAAAGGCCGTCGACCGCCGTCGGAAAAAGCCTTGTCGGTAATACTATATTACCGACGAGACCGTTGCTAACACTCATTTTCGATAGCACAACTCCGTCGTAAGTACTTGATAATTGCCGTCGTAGATTCAACTTCATACGAGGAAGTTGGACGACCAAATACCTTTTGTGACGACCTTCGGCCGTCGTTAATGCATAGTTTCGACGACAAAATGCCGTCGTCTTTATTTCATTTGTCATCGACAATACAACTTTATATGAGGAAGTCGTATGACCAAATACTTTCTACGACGAACTAAGGCCGTTGTTAATACCTTTTTGTGACGAATGAAAGCCGTTGTAATTACTTGATTTGTCGTCAACAATGTAACTTCATACGAGGAAGTCAAACGACCAAATACTTTCTACGACGAACTAAGGCCGTTGATAATACCTTTCTTTGATGAATAAAAGCTGTCGTAATTACTTGGTTTGTTGTCGACAATGTAACTTCATACGACAAAGTTAAACGACCAAATACTTTCTACGACGAACTAAGGCCATTGTTAATGCCCTAGTTTTGACGAATAAAAGCTGTCATAAGTACTTGGTTTGTCGTCGAAAATAACTTTTGTGATGAACTATAGTTGTCGTTAATGTAGTTTTTCAATGACTAAAAGCCATCGTAAAATAATTGGTTTTTTGTCAACAATACATTATCAATGTGACCATTGACCCTTTTCAATGAACTTTGACCATTATTGAAACCTATTCACCATGTCAGTAATACATTATTTGCAACAAAATAACTCTGTCAATAATAAAAGAGAGATCATTTCTAATATTTTAATTGCAAGGAAACATAAATCTCCCAAAAGTTTTTCAATTCAAATAACAAGCACAAATCCATAATTGTCCAAATCTAGAAAGTGCATAATGCAATAAAAAAAAATATTAAAACGTCTATAAAATAGAATAAAAAATATTAATTAAAACGTCTACATGAAAGCTATAATATCCTTCACCAAACTTGGAAACATAAATATTGGAAGATCAATCATCATCTGAGTCAGTATTCTCCTTTTGAGAGCCATCTGAGTCATCTTCCTCCTCAGAGTCATCTTCCTCCTCAAAGTCATCTTCTGTGTTTTCATCCACATTTTGATTTCCTTCTCTAGCATTGGCCTGTAATATTTTGATTATTTTAAATAAGTATACAAAAAATTTTATGACTATGCAAATTATATTTACAATACATAATAAAGATATTGAAACGTATTAATTTAACAACATCAACAACAATCCCCACAATGAATAACAACGGTATTATCAACATCAAAGAATACGGGATCGTTACTAACAAGAACCTTGTAGTTCTTTTGTGAATGAGAACTTCAAAGAATAAATTTGCCACCAATAATCACATTAATAACATTTTCATAACAAACACTACAAATCACGTACTTTGCATGGATAGGTAAAGATATACTAAGTTAAATAACATTTTTTTTAATCTAAGTTTAGCGATCCAAATAATTGAAATCTATAATGAGCAACTTTACAACTTATTTCAGCAACCTCAAGAAAATAGCAAAAAATATTAATGTTGATTATACTGAAAAATATATAAATATACCTGTGTAGTAGGTTCTTGCATAGAATTAAAGCCCATCTTTTTCAAAGCATTTTCTATCATATGAGGCATTTCCTCTTTCAATTGATTGATTTCTCCCTGTAATTCCATTTTCTCAGCAGAACTTTTATCCTCTGCTTCTTTAAAACGAAGCTCAAAATCCTCCTTTTCTTTTAAGCGATCCGCTTGACATCGCTTACTACACTGGCTAGATGAACTTGGGCCATACACATCTCTAGGCTTGACACCAGCACCCATGCCAAGCACACGACCACGAGTAGGAGGTCCAGTCACTTCAAAGAATATTTGACTATCATTAACAATCTCACCTTGAGATGCAACCTCTGATTTCCTTGCATCCATTTTTTCCTAAAACAACATTTGTTCCGTTATTAGATATATACAAACTTTAAATTCAAAAAGACATTAAAAATAATAATAGTAATAATAATAACATACATATAATTTTTGTGCTTTTTTACTAGCAAAAGTAACACCATCCTTTTTCATATGCATCGACCTGAAACATTCGATTGGACTTGGTTCGCATCCATTCTTCTCCTCCTATGAACATTTTAAAGGAAAATCATAAGATAAATCAATTCAATATACAATCTAATGTTTTAGAAATTTAACATGGCAATTTTATCATACCAATTCTTTTCTGCGCTTAGCCATTGGTACAGAACCTGTAGTCGCAATGATAGCTTGATTTTCTTTGCGATTTCTTTTGTTTCTATCACTCTTTTCCTGGTTAGATGAAAAAAAATACACTAAATGAGTTAATTATTAAAAATTTGCTTCTAAGAAAGATTTTAGAAAAAAATATATTAAAAAAAAACTATTAATAATGTTCATTTTATAATCACCTGCCACTTGGTATTATTCCATTTGTTGCACATCTCTTTCCAAATAGTTGGAGTTACATCATCTGGGGGATGCTTGTACCATTCATCTTGAGGAATTTTATTTGTTACACATTTTTCTCTAAGGTGCCACATCCAATCAGGATAGCGTCGTTTGACATGCTCATCAAATACCTCCCTCTCAAGAACTAAGTCATCTGTCTCAAATTGTGCTTCTTTGTATAACTCATAAAGCATATTCAGTTGTTCTTTAGGATATTCTGTTGGGGGCATAAAAATTCTCCATGAGGGCATCCTAATCTTTGCTACTAACCTTTGATATGTAGAGATTCTATTTTATGCAATTAAAAAATATTAAGACGTCTACAAAATAGAATAAAAAATATTAAAATGTCTACTTGAAAGCTATAATATCCTTAACCAAACTTGAAAACATAAATTTTGAAAGATCAATCTTCATTTGAGTCAGTATTCTCCTTTTAAGAGCGTCATCTGAGTCATCTTTTGTGTTTTTGCCCATGTTTTGATTTTCTTATCCAGCATTAGTCTGCAATATTTTGACTGCAATATTTTGATTAAACTAAATAAGTATACAGAAAAATTTTGACTATGCAAATTATATTTACAAAACCTAATAAAGATATTGAAACGTATTAATCTAACAACATCAACAACAATCTCCACAATGAATAACAATGGTATTATTAACATCAAAGAATACAAGATCCAAACTAACAAAAACCTTGTAGTTCTCTTGTGAATGAGAACTTCAAAGAATAAATTTGCCATCAATAATCACATTAATAACATTTTCATAACAAACGCTACAAATCATGTACTTTGCATGGATAAGAAAAAACATACTAATTTAAATAACATATATTTAATCTAAATTTAGCGATCCTAATAATTGAAATCTATAATGAGCAACTTTACAACTTATTTCAACAACCTCAAGAAAAAAGCAAAAAATATTAATGTTGATTATACTAAAAAATATAGAAATATACCTGTGTAGTAGGTTCTTGCATAGAATTAAAGCCCATCTACTCTAGTTCATCTCATCATCTTCTTCATTTGCTTCGGCTACATGTGTAGTGAATCTTTGAACCTCTTCCTCTTGATAAGGCTCTTCTTCATTTTCGAGCATGTCATAAAGATTTCTTGGCTTGGTCTCAATCACAACGCTCCATGCTAGATCTTTTATACAATTTACGTAGTAAACTTGTATTGCTTGGCACGCTAACACAAATGGTTCTTGTGTGTTTAGCTTACGTGTTCTATTAATACTAGTGATCCCATGACGATCTAGCTTATAACCAATTCCTTCTCGAGCTACATCATACCAATCACATTTAAACAAAACAACAGAATTCCCCTTTGTGTAACGGAGTTCAATAATGTCTGTTATCAATCCATAATAAGACATATTTTGATATTCCCCTCTCACCATAACACCGCTATTTTGTGTTTTTTTACCATCATCGCGTTGTTTAGTACGGAACCTAAACCCATTGACATTGTAACAAGGGTAGTGTGTAGCTCGTTTATCTGGACCCCAAGCCAATGATCGCACATGCTCGTCAACTTGCTCGTTTCCATCATTATAAAGTTTTGTGATCTATAAAGATATATAAATAATGTAAGATTCATGCTTAAGTAATTAATTTAAAAAAAATGAATGAACCAATGTGATTGTACCCTTTCTTTGAACGAACAAATGAACTCATGTCTATGCATCTCATCGACATTGACACCCAAGTCTACAAGGATGTTCCTATGTTCTCTACATATAAGATATCATAATAGTCAATCTTCAAAGTTTATACAAGAATATTAAAAAGTTGATGTACAAGAAGTAAATCTTACTGAACAAGGGGCTCGATCTCATCACAATTTTGTAGGACATAAAGCGATGCTGCATAGTAATCAGTGTTGTTTAACTCTCGTACTACACTCTTCCCAGAAGGGCGGCCTCTCCTAGAGAATATGGGTAATCGAGCGGTATCATCACATGTTGCTGGACATCGATCATCATTTCGCTCAGGTCGATTAAATATTGTTTCGATCCCAATTAGATATCGTGAGCAAAATGTTAGACATTCATCCGCCACATACCCTTCTGCAATCGACCCTTCTGGGTGTGCCTTGTTACGAACATAACCCTTGAGCTTGCACAAATACCTATTGATGCATCAAATTAATATGAGTAATTAAAAAAAAAAAACTATATTGTAAATAATATCTCATTTTAGCTTTCACTTATAAAAAAAATAAAAAAAAAAATAAAAAACTCATTTTACCTTTCAATTGGATACATCCATCGATATTGCACTGGACCGGCAACTTTCGCTTCCCAAGGTAGATGAATTGGCAAGTGTACTATTACATCAAAGAAAGCAGGTGGAAAAATTCTTTCTAACTTACAAAGAATTATAGGAATTGTGTACTCCATATGCTCCAAGTCCTCCAACCATAAAACTTTAGAGCATAATTCTTTTAAAAAATTGCTAAGCTCAATTAAAGCATCAGATACCTTTTTAGGTAATAATTCACGCACTACAAGAGGGAGTAATCTCTCCAAGAAGACATGACAGTCATGAGTTTTGTTAGGACATATGTAGTTCAAGTCTATGAACATATGTCGCTATTTTATGTAGTTGGCTAATCCTTTGACAAAACGCACTTTACTTGTATTTGGATAGATCTAGGATGTGTTTAATACTTCAAAGAACATGTTGTTCAAGTTTAGTATTAAAGTCATGAAGATTAGACCAAGAAACAAGTGAAGAAAAAGTGTGTACTAAAGCTGGACACCTGGTGGACACCTGGCGGATAGCTGCTGGACACCTGCGGATAGCTGCTGGACACCTGCGGACAGATAGCTATCTATCGAGCCCGATCGATCGAGGTATCTATCGAGGATTAATGAGGCTCGACACCTGCTATCTATCGAGCCCGATCGATCGAGGTTACGGGAATCAGAATTTTCAGATCCGATTTTTGGGCCAGGCTTTTGTATTTGTGTAGGGTTTCTTTTCTCACAACCCTAGGCATATATAAGGCATATTTTTGAGGCCGTCACATATGAGAATACAAGGAGAACATATGCAAAAGGTGACCAATGCCTTATTCTCTCTGAAAGAAGCTACTGCGTCTTTGCGCCTTAGGGTTTTGTAACCAAGTGCTTCTTGATCTTCATCGTGTGTATGAAGTGAAGAACTTTGCAGCCAACATTCTTCTTCCTCAAGTTGGTGAGTGAGTCACGTACTGGGATTCGTGCAAAGGAGTGAGTCACGTATTGGGATTCGTGCATCAAAGGGTGGCGTTCATATATTGAAGAGTTCAGAGGTTCTGAAGCAGTAGAAGGTTTCTGCTGTGAGTTCATCTACGGGGATTGTAGAGTCTAGGGACAAAGGTTTTGTACTAGATCTGAAACTTCTCTTTACTATAGTGGATTGCTTTTCGGGAAGGTTTCCCCCCAGGTTTTTTACTGTGAAACTGGTTGGTTTCATTGGTTTTCCTGGGTCATCATATCTTGTCTTATTTATTTTTCCGCTGCACTTAGTTTTGACATGATATTGATGTTTGTTTGTTTTAACAAGTTTTATGCATAATAAATCTAATTAAAACTTGGATTTAAAACTTGTTAATTCTATCAACCGGGGTCTAAAGTTCCCAACAAGTGGTATCAGAGCGGGTACACTCTGATTGGATTAATTTCCTGAGTGTGATCCTTGACCCCCGTTGTCATGGAATCTCTTGATTGTTTTGATTTGCATGATCTTGTGTTGAATGATGATGATGATATTCATGATGCCTATTGCAAGCTTTATAGTTTTTGTATGAAATCTCTTGAGTGTTCTACGAAATTAAAAGCTAAATTTAAAAAGGTCAAGCATGAAAAAGATGATTTGATTGCAAAATTGGATGAAGCCAATAATTTGAATGAGAATTTTAAAAATCAAATTTCATCTCAGGTGGACAAAATTAAGAGTTTGGAAGAGCAACTAGTTGAATTTAAAACTAAAGTTGAAAAATTAACTAGTGCCAAACTTGTTGTTGAGCCTAACTCAAAGGAAAAAGATGTTTATATTCCCCCATTTAAAAGGAATAATGAAGAGTTGAAGGCTAATATTGCTAGGATAGACAAAGGTAAACAATCTGATGTTAACGCTGAAGTTCCTAAACCTATGTCTAAAACTCCTCCTAGGTTGGATGATAAATCTGTTTTTGTCCCCACTTGTCATCATTGTCACATGGTTGGTCATATTAGGCCAAATTGTCCTAAGCTGAGGACTCTGTCAACCTCTAAGGTCAGACCTCCTTCTAGGAAGCCGAGTAGCTCTAAAACTGCTCATGTTTGTCACCATTGTGGTGTTTCTGGACACACTCGTCCTAATTGCTTTAGGTTGTATCCTCATAAGCAATTGTCCAAACGGTCACAGGTTTCCTCTCAAGGACCTACACCTTTGTTTGGAGAGTTATTAAAAGCTTTGAGCTTTTTAACTCAATTTCAGAAGAATTTTAATTCTTCTATGTCCTTTTGTAGTCATACTAGGACACGTGCCTTTTCATCTTCACGGCCAAAGACTCGTGCTGTGTGGGTGAGAAAGGACCCTAAGACTTGATTGTCTTTTCTGTTTGTCCTCTGCTTTAATTCTTTCTATCTAAAGTAGGACTTTCTTTGCTTGATTTCTTTTCTGCTGTTGAAATCATGCTTTCATGCATCTGCACAATTCTATCATGTTCTCATGCATATGCATCTTTCTCCCATGCATTCATGATGTTTGTCTGTTTTTGTGTGGTTGTTTAGTTTTTATTTTGTTTTGTTTTCAAAATAAAAAAAAAAGGGAAAAATCAGAAAAATACAAAAACAGTGTGTGTTTGTGTACATTGGTTCTTGTGAACCTTAAAATGGCCATTGAAACAGAGTTTTCTAAACTTTGTATCATCTGTAGCTTAGATGAGCATTCTTCTGCACAACTAAGCAAGTGAGCTTTGTAGCTCTTTGTTTGTGATGAGTAAGGTTAAGTGATCTCTTCTTCTTAACACTCGTATCACTCTTTTTGACGGGTTGAACTAGAAAATCCGAAGAGAAAGGCATAAATAACCATCTCACCACTGTTACTCGCCAATCATTATATGACACCTGTATGCTTCGGCATAGCAAAAGTGCAGTGTCAAAAGCTTAACATTATTGGGTATTTCTTTTCTTTCTCTTGTATGCCCATGCATGATATGCTTGTTAAAAGAAAATATGCAAAGAAATAAAAAGCAAAAAGATTAAAAATGCTTTAAAATATGGTTGCAAGCGTGTTTTCTAGGAGATGTGGGAGTTATAGGATGTACCTCGAAGGTGATAGTCCCCATCAAACGGTTATGATTGTGTGTGAGTTAAAGAGATTTTCTCATATCTCAAATCGTCATAACATTGAGACGCTTATGCAATCTTGCGATGTTTTCACACACGACACGCAATACTCTTTGCTATTTTTGATACATATGCAGGTACAATGTGATTTGGCCATCACAAGGTTTACATGCGTTAATGTATGCTCACTAAACTGTCATAACTTATTTTTGAAATATAAAATTGATTAGACTGGTTTAGTGTGTGTGTGTGTGTTTTGGATCAAAATGCATGACATTTTTCTTGTTGAGAGATGTTTTTGAGAGGTTAATCTGTCGTTTGGATCTTTGGTTGAGTTGCATGCATGATTGCATTCATGTCTGTGTTTTTCTTTTTCTGAAAAACTGTTTTTAAAGGCATCTCGACACCTCCTCGACACCTCTCGATACCTGGCTTATCTGTCGAGATCTTCAGTTGCATCTTATCGCAATCTCGACACCTCTCGATAGCTAGGTGGATCGATCGAGAAAGTTTCTGTCTGCTCGATAGATCCTCGACACCTTCTCGATCCATCGAGGTCTTCTCGATAGCTCCTCGATACCTCTCGATCGATCGAGATTCTCTGCATGCATTTTTTTTCACATGTTTTGCATGTTTCTCTTATCTTGTCATCCATAGCATCTTGTTTCATTACATTCATGCATTTTTTTATGGATTCTTTGTGCCCCCCTGATCATCCTTGATCATTCTTTGTACCCTCTGTCAATCGTGACAAAAAGGGGGAGAAATTGGAGAATTTGTGGTTTCTTTCTTTAAGATTCTACAAGTTAGGGGGAGAAATACATGCCCTTGTAAGGGGGAGTTGTGTTTCATCTTGTTAGGGGGAGTGTTTATCTCCTTGTTCATGTACCTAGGTCTTGTGACCATTTTTACATACACATGGTATTTATCAAGTGGTATATATATGATGATGTATGTTTTCTTCACCTATCTCTACATGTGTTGTTTCTTTTCTATCTTTATACACATGTTTCTTTATTTGTATGCAATCTATTATTTCTGCTTCACACAAAGATGCCTTGATGAGTTTTGTTTAAAGTGTTTCAGAAATACAGGTTGTCAAAGTCTTCCATGCCATGAACTCTCTTCTTGCAAAGTTTTTCAAGAGTTTGTGTTAGGGTAGATTTTATTGTATTCAACAAGTGAGTATGAGTTGAGTGATTTATGACTTCTCTCATATTTTCATTTGGTTGTTGTGGTTTTGTCACGGATTGCCAAAGGGGGAGATTGTTAGGACATATGTAGTTCAAGTCTATGAACATATGTCGCTATTTTATGTAGTTGGCTAATCCTTTGACAAAACGCACTTTACTTGTATTTGGATAGATCTAGGATGTGTTTAATACTTCAAAGAACATGTTGTTCAAGTTTAGTATTAAAGTCATGAAGATTAGACCAAGAAACAAGTGAAGAAAAAGTGTGTACTAAAGCTGGACACCTGGTGGACACCTGGCGGATAGCTGCTGGACACCTGCGGATAGCTGCTGGACACCTACGGACAGATAGCTATCTATCGAGCCCGATCGATCGAGGTATCTATCGAGGATTAATGAGGCTCGACACCTGCTATCTATCGAGCCCGATCGATCGAGGTTACGGGAATCAGAATTTTCAGATCCGATTTTTGGGCCAGGCTTTTGTATTTGTGTAGGGTTTCTTTTCTCACAACCCTAGGCATATATAAGGCATATTTTTGAGGCCGTCACATATGAGAATACAAGGAGAACATATGCAAAAGGTGACCAATGCCTTATTCTCTCTGAAGAAGCTACTGCGTCTTTGCGCCTTAGGGTTTTGTAACCAAGTGCTTCTTGATCTTCATCGTGTGTATGAAGTGAAGAACTTTGCAGCCAACATTCTTCTTCCTCAAGTTGGTGAGTGAGTCACGTACTGGGATTCGTGCAAAGGAGTGAGTCACGTATTGGGATTCGTGCATCAAAGGGTGGCGTTCATATATTGAAGAGTTCAGAGGTTCTGAAGCAGTAGAAGGTTTCTGCTGTGAGTTCATCTACGGGGATTGTAGAGTCTAGGGACAAAGGTTTTGTACTAGATCTGAAACTTCTCTTTACTATAGTGGATTGCTTTTCGGGAAGGTTTCCCCCCAGGTTTTTTACTGTGAAACTGGTTGGTTTCATTGGTTTTCCTGGGTCATCATATCTTGTCTTATTTATTTTTCCGCTGCACTTAGTTTTGACATGATATTGATGTTTGTTTGTTTTAACAAGTTTTATGCATAATAAATCTAATTAAAACTTGGGTTTAAAACTTGTTAATTCTATCAACCGGGGTCTAAAGTTCCCAACAAGTTTTCATACCAAAAATCTTCTGTTCTCCTACATTCACACACCGAGACAAATTTGCGGAGTAGCCATCTGGAACCTTTATATTTTGCAACCACTGAAACACAGCCTTTTTGTCATCTTTTGAGAGTGTATAACAAGCGCGAGGAAAATTAGTCTTCCCATCTTCAGGATGAAGTTCCTTTCGTATACCCATCATTTTTAGATCGAGCCTAGCATTTAAGGAATCTTTGCTTTTCTTATCAATATCTAATACTGTCCCCATCACACTATCACATATGTTTTTTTCAATGTGCATCACATCTAAATTATGACGCAACAACAATGTTCTCCAATATGGCAAATCAAAGAAAATACTACGCTTCTTCCAATTGTGGCACTTTCCACGCCCAGGTAACCTTTTCCTTTTAATGGCCTTGCCTAGTGTTATTGGTGGCAGAGTACCAAGTTGATTCAACACATCATCACCAGATAATCGTTTTGGTGCCCCTTTTCTCTCTCTCTTACCATCAAATTGTGCTTTCTGTGATCGCCATTTATGGTCAGGAGGAAGAAATCGACGATGACCCATATAGCACATTTTGCTACCATGCTTTAACCTACGATGAGAAGTCTCACTACCACAACAAGGGCATGCAAGATTCCCTTGTGTACTCCAACCCGAGGTATAAGCATACGCAGGAAAGTCATTGATAGTCCACATTAATGCAACTCTCATTTGGAAGTTTTCTTGTGTTGAAGCATCATAGGTTTCAGCACCCTTTTCCCATAATTCTTTTAACTCATCAATTAATGGCCTTAAAAATACATCAATATCATTGCCAGGACCCTTTTGGCCCGGAATAAGTAGAGACATGAATAGATAAGGCTCTTTCATACACATCCACGGGGGAATGTTGTAAGGGAATACGACAACAGGCCAACAACTATAGCTGACACTCATGTTTCCAAAAGGATTAAAGCCATCAGTAGCTAACCCAAGCCTTACATTGCGAGGATCTAAGGAAAAGGACTCATGAGTTTGATCAAATGATTTCCAAGCCTCAGCATCTGCGGGATGCCTTAGTACTTCATCATTAGAACGATTCTCATGGTGCCATCTCATGTCTGGAGCTGTTTTTGATGACATAAATAATCTTTGTAGCCTCGGCTTGAGAGGAAAATATCGCAATACCTTCCATGGGACTTTTTTAGCATCCTTTTTGCCACCCTTGCTATTTAGCTTCCATCTTGAGATCTGACAAACTGAGCACTTATCTGCTTCAGAATGCTCCTTGTAATATAGCATACAATCATTTTTGCATGCATCGATCTTTTCATAGTTTAGACCAAGATCACTCACAATCTTCTTTGCCCCATAGTGGGATATGGGCAATTTTTCGCACATTGGAAATGCATCCTTCAGTAGCTCCAACAAAATTGTGAATGAGTTGTTGCTCCATGAATTCTTGCACTTTATGTGCATTAATTTGACAATAAAGGACAAATTGGAATACTTTTTACATCCCAAATAAAGTGGTTGGTCTGCCTCTTTAACCAATCTATAAAACTCCTTTGCTTCTTCATTTGGATCTTGCGATTCACTCCCACTTGTTTCCTCAACATCTCTCATATGAGGATAAGCATCTCATATCATATTATGGATATCATCAATACTTTGTTCATCATCACTACTATTATCCTCATCCTCATCACTACCTTCCTCGTCCTCATCACTATTTCCCTCTCCATGGAGATGCCATCTAGTATAATCACGCCTCATCCCTTTCCATAAGAGGTCTCTTGTAACCTCAACTCGTGTTCTTCTATACCTATTGTTACAATCATTACAAGGACATTTTATCTTCATATCTTCATCTTTAATACGTTGAAATGCATAATCAACAAACTCTATTACTCCATTTATATATTCCTCACATGACCTACTAGAAAGATTGATCCAAGATTTATCAACCGGCATTATATCTACACCCTTCAAAGATGACATAAATATTAACAATTATTCCTGTCTAAATTGTGATAAATAAACTTATTATAAAAGTTAAAAACAAAAACACTAAATTAACAACACCACCTTTGAACATATTGTAAACTAACTAACATGAAAAACTTAATTAAATTTTAGAGGTCCACTAATTTAAATAAATAATTATATACAAATAACATGCACTAATAACAGTACCCGATCAAAAGAAAAATTGCTAAAAGAAACTAATAATTTCTTCACTATTAACTCACACAAAAAATTCACATATTCAAAACATATAAATATATATATATATATATATATACACACTTTTTTTCTGCCACCTGCCATCACTTTTGACATAAGGATAAAACTAGACAAATGACAATATATATAATATAAATCAAATCACCTAGGCTTCTACACATACCATTTTATTATTATTTTTTTTCCCTACCACATGCCACAATTATCATCTTTTGAGGTGGTAACTCCAAGTACAATAGGCACACGGCCTTACAGAACAACAAGGATTATTTCTTTTCTTTTCTTTTTATTTTTCTTTTTGATGGTGGCATGTCAGAACGTAGGCGCAAAAAGCTTTTTCTTTTTCGTCAAGTCCCCTAATTCGGCATTATTGCTGTAGATTTGTCTATGATCAGTACTTGAGAGTCTGTTAGGTACTTATTTTAAACTCACATTTTTACATTTTAAACAATATTACACATTTTTATATACTCTTTTACTCATACATATTTTAAAAAATTACAAACAAATTTTTTCAAACTACTCTACAAAATACTCCCTTAACATTTTTCTATACTTTGTGCGTTAAGCGCAGAGAGAATCTGCAAATTTTTCTTAACAAATTGCTAAAAGTTTAGAACAAAAAGAGAGAGGCTAAATTTACTTTTACTGGTACACATATATTATTATATGTCCACAACACAAATACTATTATTGAAAAGTGCTCAATAAGATTCTAGTTTCCTTGCAGTTTTACGGACAAAAGAATAGTCAACAAACAAACTCCAACCAATATTATAGTATTATATATCCACAACAAACACCAACCATTCATTCAAATATATTTTTTTAATCAAAAAAAAATTTCAGCCATTCATTCGTGGTCTTTTTGGCTCAGCACCTAACTACCCCCTCTCACTTTATCTTTATTCGGTGGATTCATTTAACCAGAACGTGCAGTATAACTTAAAACTGTACAAAAAATTAAAGTGCAGACAAAGAGCGTGTGAGAGAGTAAGTGATACCAGTGGCTCAGCAAGGCAATTAGATTCTGGCAAGAATAGAGAACGATGATGTAGAGATAAGCAAAGATATTGACGGCACAAGAGAATAACTGTAAGACAGTGTTGTGTTTTATATTTTTCTATTTATTGGTTTTTGTACTGAGAATTAGGGATTTGTTGAGGAAGACAGATTTGGGCTTTTTTTTAATTAGAGATATGTTTACCTGAAAGGATTTTCCTATATTTTTGGGTTTTTTAACTTTTTTTTTTTTTTTTTTTGAGAAGATGGGTTTATTCCCATTGTTGTACCAACTTTATTTTATTTTTTGAATTTTTTTTTCAACAAATTTATAAGGGTTAATTATAAAATTTTAAAGTATAAATTAAATTTTTTTTTTTTTTTGATGATCTGAAATTTAAATTTTTTTGTTGCCAAATTCTAAATTTTGAGAGGGGTGGGGGTAGGAGGGAGGGGGTGGCGGTAAAGAAAAAAAAATTTGCTGCCAAATTATAAAGTATACCTTCTTTCTTTCAAAGCAAATTAACAATTTAGCTAACTATCGTAAATACTATCTCAATTAAAAAAAAAAAATTTAATTACGATGGATAAATGTGTGTCACAAATGTGAAAAGTAAGGGGGGAATTTTCCCTCCAAAATATTTTACCATTTTCGATAGCTTCATGTCTGTCACTAATACCCTTTTTAATATTTATGATGGAATCATGTTTGTTGCAAATAATAACACCATAAAAATTATATATTTTGTATTTTCGATGCACAAAGGCCGTCACAAGTGCTAATAGTGCCGACGGTGTTTATTCTGTCGTCGTAAATAATACCCTCTTTTATATTTACGATGGAAGATTGTTTGTCGCAAATACTAACACCATAAAAAATATATATTTTGTATTTTCGATGTACCAAAGCCATCACAAGTTATAATAGTTCCGACGGTTTTTTGTTTAGTCGTCATAAATAATACCTTACTAGCGACAAACATTTTTATGTCGTCGTAAAAAGTAAGGCGGGAACATTTCCCTCCAAAAAAAATCACATTTTTGACAAAAATAATAGGCATTTTCGACAGACTTATTTTGCCATCACAAATGTGTTGATATTTGACGAGTCATTGTCGATGGAAGAGACTTGCCGTCGAAAAAGCTAGTTTTTACGATGGCTTTTTGTAATTGTCGAAAAAGTTTCGTCGCAAATAGCAATCTTTTTTGTAGTGAATCTGATAGAAGAAGAAGAAGAAGAAGAAGAAGAAGAAGAGGAGGAGGAAGTGGAAGAAGAAGAAGAGGAAGAAGAAGAAGAGGAAGTGGAAGAGGAAGAAGAAGAAGTAGAAGTAGAAGAAGAGGAAGAAGAAGAGGAAGAGGAAGCGGAGGAGGAGGAAGAGGAAGAAGAAGAAGAAGAAGAAGAAGAAGTAGAAGAAGAGGACGAGGAAGAGGAAGTAGAAGAGGAAGAGGAAGAGGAAGAAGAAGAAGTAGAAGTAGAAGAAGAGGAAGAAGAAGAGGAAGAGGAAGTGGAGGAGGAGGAAGAGGAAGAAGAAGAAGAAGTAGAAGAAGAGGACGAGGAAGAGGAAGTAGAAGAGGAAGAGGAAGAAGGAGGAGAAGAAGAAGAAGAAGAGAACGAGGAAGAGGAAGTAGAAGAGGAAGAGGAAGTGGAGAAGGAGGAAGAGGAAGAAGAAGAAGAAGAAGAAGAAGAAGTGGAAGAGGAAGTGGAGGAGGAGAAAGAGGAAGAAGAAGAAGAAGTAGTAGAAGTAGAAGTAGAAGAAGAGGAAGAGGAAGAAGGAGAAGAGGAGGTGGAAGAAGAAGAAGAAGAAGGTAGCGAATTACAAGCACCCGAGGTAAAACTTATATTGGAATTTTCTTCTTTTTTCTTTTTGTTTTATTTTTTTTCCTCTTAATGGGTTTGAATTCGTCCGTCAAGGTTGTGTTCATTACATGCAAACAGTTACACATAATTTTACACACACCACATTATTGAACTAAAACAATGTCTTGAAATCACAATTTTGAACTTGAAAATTGTGACTTCAAGTCATGGTTTCAATTAAAAAATTAGGTGTAAGAGTTTATGTGCAACAAGTATTATCCCATCACAACTAGCATCCCACTTCTCTCCATCAAATTTTTTTTTTTTTTTAAATCATCACTAAATGTGATTTTTTTTTTTTGGATTTTTTATTTACTTCTATGTTTTCCTGGAAATATTAAACTATTACAAATTATACTACAAAATACTTAAAAACTGAAATGACAAAGAATGTAATGGATGACACATCAATATCAGATGAGTAATGTTATAGACACCAACTATTTTACTACATTTTTACAAATTGTTGTTGCAAATTTTTACTAGTTCTCATTTGGATCGACCACTGACATTATTTTTTAATTACCAATAACTACAAACCACATCAACAGTTTATTAAAAAATTTGTAACTCTACCATTTTCCATATTGGATTAGATAAATTCATTCTTACTTTTTACTTCCTGATTAAAAGGTTGACACATCATATATTGGACCTCTAATAAAATTAGTAAGTATCCTTAACATCTCTCATATATTTAAAGACAAAGTTTTGCTATAAACTTAGTTGTACTCTACTCAATATCTTTTTATTTGATGTGAATTTTGACAAATCTACCACTAAATTATATTTTCTTTTTATATCCTCTATGCTACAAAATTTATAGATAATCAAAGTTCATTAGCTATGTTATCAATTAAATGTTTAAATTTCAAGTTTTTATTGTATAAAATTATGCATAAAAAATAAGTTTATGGAACAAATGGTAAATAACATCTAACTAGCACGAAATTTGACATTTGTGTTAAAAATATAAAGAACATGCAATCCAATAATTAGATTTTCAAAGCATGTAGTTATACTAACTTTTTAGTGACCAAACATTGTCCAATATTTAATATTCATGTTATGGAATTTTGAATTTCTAAAAAAAAAATGTTCTGACATTTTAAGTGTGTAATAAGTTTTCATTTAGAGGTATATTGGAGTATGATTTTCTTAAACATCACTCATATATTTAGCATGCATGTTGTGTCATTTTGAGGTCTAATAAATTTTCATTTATAAGTATATTAGCCTCTTTAAGTTGATCTGCGTAAGTGCATATGTTTAGTGGAATGTGGGGGGGCAAGCTTCAGGATTCAAGTCACCAGGAGGGAGTTTCACACACATATACACTTAGACTATGCTAAAATAGAATTTCTATCTTATATAAAATAAATTACTCTAAATCTTCTTTTTTTGTTCCAATTTTTTTAGGGATAATTATGCTTCTCACTCTTGATATCTGTTTAACCAAACTTTGTTAAATTAATATTAAAAATGTTGTGTACTAACTTTAGCTTAATGGCAGGTTTCCAAAATTATCCTCAATTTCAATCTTAAAGTCCATTGTTTTAAATTTTTAATTAAGGTTTACTTTAAATTATTAAGTATGATTTTGTTTTCCTTTTTCAACGGGTTGTTGATAGATTTTTCTTGCAAGTCTCAGTAATTATCCTAAAATCATTTATTTGAGTCAGTCCAATACCACATTAGTGTGTGAACACAAAGCAGGGAAAACCATTGCTTTGGAAGATCGCCTCTTTTAGCTTTTCCTCGTTTGTAATACCGCACTATTTTCGTTCTCAAACTCCTAATTCTAAATTTGTACATTAAAATTCTGTTCCTCGAACTCAAATTCTATTCCGATGCTCCAAATCTGACGATTTCGTTAATGTTTGATGCAGGCCTTTACTTTGTTCCAGTACAGCTTCTACCCCTGGCAGCAATGATTAGACTCAGTGCAATATCACAACAACACACAAAGCAGGGACAGCCATTGCTTTGGAAGGAACCCCTATTTTGATATTCTTGATTTACAGTACTCTCACATTGGAGCTGTATGCATCTGTAATATGTGTCAATTTTTTCTTTAGTTCTTTGATAATAAAAATTTAGTCTATATTTCTATGGGCATAGTTAATGTACTTAATGTATTGCCTTTATTGCAAAAAAGCAGTGTGATTGCCTAGCATTATTTAATTTTTGTATTTATAATTAGATTTCTCACATACCTTATATTTTCAGACTGTTTGGTTCTGAAAGCTCCGGATATTATCGGGTGCTCTAAGGTCATGTTTGGTAGACCATAATGGTGATTACATAGGACTAGAAATGGATATTACAAGAAATATAAAAATTTGTAATGTAATACTTATTACTATTCATTAGTTGCAAACTCACGTGATACATGGGAATAGATAATCATATTTTAATTATGATATAATATATAATTTGCTCTCAAAATCTTGTGGAAGATAAGTTGTTCTCCCAAAAACTTAAACAATTTCTAAAATTACTTTTCATTTATCTATCTCAAAAAATATATCATCATTTTATTATTTGGATTTATTTGATTGATATTATTCATTTTTTAGGTAAACTATTTGAGTTTCAAATATATTATTCAAAATTTTCATTCTCTTAAAAAGAGATTATTATATTTCTTATTTTTCTTATCATAGGAGTAGTTTTGAACTATTGATTGAGTTATGTTTACTAATATAGATACATTAGATTGGAATTGCATATTTCTTAGACATTCCTAAGAAACTATACCACATTGTAAATTTAACATTTAAAATAATACATAGGAAAAAAGTAGACTTTATGTCTAAAATTGAACACTTCACCTATTGAAATGAAACAAAATAATCTGTATAACAACATAAAGAGAACATGATCTAAATTTTTTTTTTTTTACTACATACACTTTTATTTACTAAGATTTAATTGTCTTTAACTAGATCATTGGCCTGTTGGGCCTTCTCATCTGTCACATCATTATTCTTTTAATATTAAATATATAAATATATTGGCTTTACAAACTCATTTTAGGCAATTTTAACTTTACGTAATCATTTACTTTAGTTTTAACGTTATAACTAGATAATAAATCAATGAAAAAGCTAAAATAAAAATATTGTCTATACATATTCATCTTGGGCGGTCCAATTTTAATAGTTTTTTTTTTAGAGACACATTTAAATCCACAGCCAAATTGTATCAAAATCTCAGTTCCAAAATAACTAAGTATTATGTAAAAAAAAAAAAAAATCAAACAAAATCTAAAAGAGGAAGAGAGAAGGCTTGTGATGGAAAACCTAAAAAATCAAACATACTACCAAATCGTACAAACCTAAAATAGTATTATATAAAAATACAATGATTCATCAACCTAAAGTAAAGTTGCAAAAAAAGAATAAATAATATATATATATATATATATAAAGAGAGAGAGAGAGAGAGAGTAATCACCTTTTTTGGGAGAGAAATAGAAAATAAAATGAGAAAAAGAAGCATAAAAATATAGTCAAAAGTCAAACACTAAATTATCCAATCCATGATATATAATAGAATAACATTATATTCTAGTAAACTATATTTGTATGCAATAGAATAACATTTAACAATCATAGAAAAGAAAAAAAGAAGAAGATAATAACTTAAAAACACAAAATCAAATTGCAACCCAAAGTAAAATTCTAAAGAATACATAAATACATCAATCTAAAGTAGAGATACAAAAGATAAAAAAATTCACAAAAAAATAAGACATGAAAGAGAGAGAGAGATTAATAGCCTTCTTTATGTGAGAAAATATGTATAGAATGGGAGAGAGATTGTCATATTTATAGTAATAGAATCAAGATAAGAAGAGTCAAAATAAAAGGAAGAGGAGGAGATAGATGAAGAGTGACATTGAGGTTGAGAATAGTGGAGAAATGAAAATGTAAAAGGGAAGTCATGGTTGGAAGTAGTGGAAAGAAATGAGAAATAGGCAAATGATGTGGCCCCTGATGTATATCAATAGGAGCGTAGTAACAATAAATGCTACACTTTAGCTTTTAGATATACACACACACACACACAACATAAGATTAGAACCCTAAAGATAATGGAATAAAAACATTTTAAATTAAATTGTCTAAAATGCCCTTATTATAAAATTACAATTACACTTTTATTAAGGATTAGTTTAACAGACCAATATGGCCCAGTATTTTAGTTTTTCTTCCCGCTTTGAAAAGAGTCAGGAATACTCTTAAACTTTTAAGATTGCAAGAAGAGTCAACTCTAAGTGGTTTGCAAATTCAATCATGAGAGAAGAATTGATGGGAAACAAAATATTAGCCGACCTAATGTGTCTCTATTTTTACTTTATTTTTTCTTTGACAATAAAATTTAGTCCATGTTTCTAAGGGCATAGTTGATGTATCCTGTCATCTACGAATATAATGTAGGCGAAAACATCATTTTGGTTTGTATATTTTAATGTCTCGGTCAATTTGGTCCTTACATTTTGATAACAGTCAATTTGATCCTTGTTATTTTGAATTAGCAGTCAATTTAGTCCCTACCGTTAACTCTTTAATGGAAAATGCATACATGACAAATGTTGTGCATTATTGGCACACTTGGAGCCTACGTGGCAACTAAAATAATAATAAAACTTTTTTATTAACTTCAAACAATTCCACATCAGTAATTAATTTATTAATTTTAAAGAAATTATAAAAAAAAAATTTAATTCAAATCTGAAACACGCTAATCTTAAACTATACCCAGAAAATCAAACCGAAATCGATTTTCACAAATCTTAGCTCTTCACTCTCTCCACGCCTTTGTATTGATCACTTGATTGAATATTTTTGGATTTGGGGTTTATTTGGTAGTGGATTATAGATGGTTGATTTTGGACTATGGATAGCTATAAGGAGATGGGAAAGAGAGACTGGTATTGTTGTGGGAAAGAGAAACTGTAGATAGTTGAGCCACACGATGGTGTGTATAGGTTAGGATTGAAGAAATGAGATCTGTGAAAATTGACTTGGGCTTGATTTTCTGGGTTCAGTTTAAGATCAACGTATTTAAGATCGATATGAATTAAAAAAAAAAAAAAAACAACAACAACAACAACAATAATTTCTTTAAAGTTGATAAATTAATTATTGACATGGAATTGTTTGAAGTTAATAAAAAAGTTTTATTATTATTTTAGTTGCCACGTAGACTCCAAGTGTAACAACAATTCACACCATTTGCCACATAGGCATTTTCCGTTGGTAAATTAATGGTAGGGACCAAATTGACTATTAGTTCCTCAATATATATATATATATATATATATATATATTTGAGAAGTAATTACAACATGCTCGCAACTCGAACCCTTTTCCCCTTAGACTTACAAACACTTTGTACATGGGGATGTGCCAATTCAGCTACAAGTCTTTGGCAGGGCTCCTCAATATTTGAAAGCTCTAAAATAGTTTCAGGTGCTCTAAGGGTCTAATTTGAATGAGATCATGCTTTGGAAACATAAATTTATAACAAAAAAAAATAGCGGTCATACCTGTATTGGTTGCGCTCATAGTTTGAACTTCTAAAAAAGAGTAAATTATATTTTGAATTGGAGTAAGTTGAAACACTGCTGGCCAATTATGTTTAGTTTCATACTACAATTATCCATAAAGATTTGTGAATCCTTATAGGCGTCAAACAGAACAAACAGAAGTGCCATCTCAACTTTCTTTAATGCGATTTTCCGTCTAAAATCAAAAGAAAAAAGTGGCATAGTTCCACCGTAAATTTTGGCTGCCTGCTATAATTGGTCTTTCAAGGATTGTGGTGAAACTTCAATGTAGGGATATTAATTTAGTTATAAAATTCATGAGCAGCAAAGATTTGACTTTCAGCAGTTAAAGAAGCAGATGACAAATGATTAGGGTTTTAGATCAGTGTACTATTTTTGAACTTCTTGAGGCTTTAATAATAAGTTTCACTTAAAGCAAGTTCTTTTAATAATTTAAGGCTAAAATCTTCTTTACACCAGTTTTGAGTTGCTTCTAAATTAGTTCCTCGACTTTCAAAATTTGCAATTTACACCCTTGAGTATTACAATGATATCAATGGCTCTTCCATAATGTCATCACATTTCGTCTGTTAGCTACAGAAAATTGTAGCTTCTTTCTCAATTCATAAGATCTTATCTTCTTCTTTTTCTTTTTATTTATTTATTTTTAATATAAAGTATCTCATCTTTAAACGGTTATGTGGCCTTGAAATTGCATGTAAGATGCATTATATATAATCATTTTTTTCTTCTTTAATTATTATTTGAATTCAAAAATTATAAAAGAAGAAGAAGAAGATGTTTATGCATTTGGAATTGGACTAAGACCTGGGACCCAGAATAAGACTTGATTAATAATTTACACTTACGAGATTATATGGTGACAATGTATCACCACATATGCAGGCTGTGAATCACTTACTGTATTGGGATTTGGGATTTAACAGTCTAGACCATAGAAATTTAGAAGGACAAACACAAGCAAACAACAGAGAGATCAAAGTTATGCTAAAACGTACTTGAGCTAATTTGTGGTTTTCTCTTTCTACATTCTATTGGTTTGCAAAATTAACAAGATCAGTGAATCTTGTTCGAAAGAAGTATGCTCATGAAATAATGGCATTTTCAGATGAAAGGCGCAGTACGCTTCTAGTGGTTGCAGTAATGCTTGTAACAATCAGCTATCAAACAGTAGTAAGCCCTCCTTGGGAACTTTGGCAAGATGATATTAAGTGCATTAATGGCACAGAAGTAGGGAATAAAATTTAGAGTCAGAGACAATGCAATGCACACACAAGCTAGGGGGACAGCCATTGCTTTGAACAAATTTGGAAGAATTGGCGTTATGGGGTTCTCGGCATTTAATAGTTTTATATTTGGGTTCTCATACTTAATGATTATTCTCCTAGTTCCAGAACAGCACATTAGGTACCCAGTATTTGCACTCAATCTCTCCCTTCGGGCTTGTTATTGTTGGTCAGTGGTGGCCATAAAAACCTAATCTCTAGATTGGGCTCTTATTTTATGTGTTCCTCTGCTAATGTTTACAGTCGTAGTCATAAGTGTTTCCCCTTGGAGAACAGACATTATAAAACACGCGGGTCTATAGACACGTTTTTTTTAGCCGTGTTTACAAAAACGTGGCTATAGCTAACCTATAGCCACATTTTTAAGAAACACGGCTATAAACTTCACCTATAGCCACGTTTTTAAGAAACGCGGCTATATACTTAACCTATAGCCACGTTTTTAAGAAATGTGGCCATAGACTTAACCTATAGCTGCGTTTTTAAACGTGGCTATAGGTCCAGCCAAATAATTCTTTTTTTTTTTTTTAAAGAAGGACCTATAGCCACATTTAAAACACGGTTATAGGTTAAGTCTATGACCACGTTTCTTAAAAACGTGGCTATAGGGTAGTCTATAGCCGCGTTTTTAAAAAACGTGGCTATAGGTTCAGCCAAATATATATATGTATATTTAAAGGAGAACCTACAGCCGCGTTTAAAAACACGGTTATAAGTTAGGTTTATGGTCACGGTTTTTTTTAAAAACGTGGTTATAAGTCCAGCCAAATATATATGTATATTTAAAGGAGGACCTATAGCCGCATTTAAAAACGCGGCTATAGGTTAGGTCTATAGCCACGTTTTATAGATTAAAAAAAAAAAAAAAAAACCACAGTGGGTTCAGTTTAACGTAAATGAAAATGGAATATGCCATGGAATATTCCTAGAATATTCCATGGCATATTCCAACATATTCCTAAAAAAAAAAACTTACAAAACCGCGGTGGATTCAGTTCCACCGCATTTGAAAATGGAATATGCCTAGGAATATTCCATGGCATATTCCAAAAAAAAAAAAAAAAAATAGAAAAGAGAAGAGCCAAAACCGCGGTGGGTTCAGTCAAAAGAAAAAATAGCTCTCTCAATCATTCAAAAAGAGCTCTCATCAAAAAGGAAAATTAGCTCTCTCAATCATTCAAATAGTTCTGACCCACGCTGTTGATCCCTCTTTCCTATTGATGTTGTATGAATGGGTTTGTGAAAATATGAGGTTTTATTTATTGTTCTTTGATTTTTGTTCCCTTTAACTTTGTCTCTCTTTGCTTTAGATTTGAAGATTTTGAATCAATGAAGCTAAAGTGCCTCATAAAATTCTCTCTTTGCTTTATTTTTCTCTGACCCATGGCCAAAAATTATTTTCTTTCGTTTGACTGTGTTTTGATTAATTTTGGGTTTGAGTATATGGACTCTTTTTTATTGTGTTTCTGCTATGAGAATTTTTGTATTTTTTAGCTTGTGCTTTTGTTTTCCTTGAATAGATTATATCAATTTGGGTTGATTTTGTTGAAGGAGATGTTTTGTTTGTGTTCTTGTATTATTTTCTTGTATATCTTGGGTTTGTATTTGCTGGTCTTGAATTTGCTGGGTTTGTATTTTTGTTTTTGAATTTCTTAATTTAATTGAAATTTTAATTTTAATTTTAAAAAATAAAAAAAAAACTTTGATTTTAAAAAATAAAAAAAAAACTTTTGATTACCGAAATAATTTTTGGTAATCAAAAATTTTTTTTAAAAAAAATATAAGGGTCTATAGCCGCGTTTTTTAGACCTATAGCCGTAGAGTATGTCCTATAGCCACGTTTATAAAAACGTGGCCATTGTCTGGTCCTATAGCCGCGTTTGAAAAAATGCGGCCTAAAAAAATGCGGCTATAGGCCAAATTGGGCTATAGCCATGTTTTTCTGAGCTATAGCCGCGTTTTTAGAATGCGGCCATAAAACTTTTTTTTTTGTAGTGAGACATACCTCTAAACTTAAAAAGACTGCAAGAGTCGGCTCTAAATGGCTTACGTATTCAATCATTGGAGAAGATTAATTTATGGGAAAATCCTTTGGAGGTTGGAGCTGAATGCATGCATCTGTAATGTGTCAATTTTTGTTTTTGTATTGCGACTCCATTCCTTTTTCCCTTGTTTATATGCATGTATTTTTTCATTAATAAAAAAAAATTCCACTTACGTTGATACTGAAAAATCTACTTTAATTGGTTCCAATTAGTTTAATTTATAAAATTACTAAATGTTTTACATGATGCATGTGTACACTATAAGTTCATTTTATAATTTTAATAAGAAATTATTTTTATTTCTAATATATAATACTTGTTATATGTTATAGTATTTTCGGAATTCATTTCAATTATTTTAAACGAGAATAAAAATAGCGGAAGGTTAATTTTAGGATTAATATAGTTAAGATAATGAAGGTATTTCTAAAAATAATTGACAAATATATAATTATTTCAACTAAATTAAAGCACATAATATTTTTTTTTGCTTTTATTGTTGTCAAGATAATTAAACTCAAACGAGAGTACCTAAATTCTAATAAATTGTTTTTCACATAAATTTTAGAAAAAAATAATTATAACTTTTTTTTTCACATTAATAATTACAGTTTTAAGCTGTTATGGGTTTCTATGGTTGGCAATTGATTTCTTTATTAGATTCAGTAAAATTTAGTTATAGTTAATAAGAGTACAGAGTTTATTGAAATTTTCTATCAAATTCAAACATATGATTAAATTGAAATTAATTGTTTTGAAATTTTATGTTTTATGGCTCAATACAATAATATATTGTAATTTATTAGTCTTTATACTGTTAGATTTAGTCTTTATATTGTTAAAAGAAAATGCAAACTATTTATTAGTCTTTATTACAAAAAATAATATAATTTTTTTTTTACATAAATAATTTGTTCACCACCTATACATAATCAATAAGTGAAAATAAATTCATATACCCCACTAAACTCTTCTTAAATTTCAAGTATTTTTGTATTTTAAAAGTATGCACAAAAGTTGAGTTTGTAGATCAAAAAGTGAATGAGATAAGACTATCACCCATTGAATCCTCCAATACCCTCCAAATTCAATTTTTTTAGATATAAGACGTGGTGTTTAAAAATGAAATAAATGCCACTTGTTGCACATCTAACTAAAAATGGGAGGGAAAATTATCATACATATCAATTTTTTAAAAGCCTTTTTTCTATCATTCAGGGAGATTAGTATAAATAGTTTGCATTTTCTTTTAAAGTCAGTGTTTTATTCCAATTTAAAAGGGAAGTAAGTGTAATAATGGAAAACTACAGGGGAGGGCAATACAACTTTTCGATGTTAACAATATAGATGACATGTAATTTATTGGTAAGATTTTCAAAATATATTCCATTCAAATTGACATATATTAAAAGTGAAACTACAAGTAAACCATGAAAATTGACTTGTCAAGATTTCACTTGATCACTAAAAAGTGAATGCAGTCTCTCTCTCTCTCTCTCTCTCTCTCTCTCTCTCTCTCTCTCTCTCTCTCTCTCTCTCTCTCTCTCTCTCTCTCTCTCTCTCTCAAAATTCTTTTCTTTCTCTCATTGTATTTCTAAAGCCCTATTTAAATGGGAAGAGATCCTATTTATACTGGTTGATCCTCCCTTCAGTACAGTGGATTATATTAAGAGAACTCATAAGATACTTGTCCCATCAAAAGTCTACTCCACTTTTTGGAGAGGCTGAGTATGTTAATAGGTATGAAGCATTATTCAGACCAGTCATTTAATAATTTCTAACTATTCTTTATGGCCCTATAACACACTAAATGTGATTGTCCAATATACTGAGGTTTTGACCGTTACTTTAGATCTCGCTCTTGATATATCAAAGCAACCTACATTTCATGATCATATTCATTATCTTCTCAGGATTAAGAGTTCATGTAAATAAAAGTTGTGAGATTTATTATTCAATTGATAGTCGTTAGGAAAATAAAAATCTTACAGCAGTCCAGTTTAATATGTTTTAACTCTTAAAACATATCAACAAGAAATCTCCATTTCCATGATCAAGACAAATCATCTTAGTTGATACGTTATAGTCTTCACAAATGAAATGTCCAATTTCATCATCGATTATGAACTACAATTCTGAGTTTACAAAGAATTTGTGATTTATATCTTCTGTGACTTTTCACATAAATCACATACTATGCATCTTATAGACTATATAATAATGTCTCATATTCATGTTACCATTATTTTAGATTATTATAAAACAAAATTATCAATCACAATATTAAATCATACATCATGTCATACATAATGTCATATATAGTATCATATATAGCATCATATAATAGGATTTAAGGGCACTAATCCTAATAGGTTTTGCTTGTGCTCTTTTTGTATTTTCTTTAAAATATTTATATGTGCATATATAGTTATACAGACACAACACATTCTTACAATAGTTTCACAATTATTGAGGTGTCAATTTTTTAAAGGTCAAAATAAAATAATAAAATAAAAGACTGGGAATTACTACCATCTAAAACTCAAAATACATGAAGAAAATTTTGGAGATGTTAAAATTTTGTGGAAGTATTTTATACATTACACAATAAATATTTTAAAAATCATACGCTTTTATTAAGATTTAACTAAGAGAATAACAATATGACATGTTTGTTATTTTCCAAAATATTAAGGGAAAAATTGCTTGATTTTAAAATTTAAGGAGTAATACTATGTCCACAACATCTTCACAATAATTTCACAACAAATTTTATGTGGCAAGGTATTTTTAATGGATAAAAAAGTAATATCATTAGTGGGCTCAATTTAAAACCAATAACAACTTGTCATTTAGAATTTGTTCTAAAAAATTATGGATGTAGCATTTCTCTCAAATAAAAAAAAAAAAAAAAAACATCTCTTCGGATCCTAAAAATGAAGGTATTGTGAAAATGTTGTAATATTTTATTGTATTCTTAGACTTCTATTTTAATATAGTCAAATTGGTTAAGCCAAAATTCATGATTTCACACAATTTTCTTATGTTTTCTTTTTGTTTGTTTGTTATTAATGTATAATTTTGAAACCAGTAAAAAATTTTCACTTAAGATTTCTTGTGAAAATGTTATGGACATAAAAAATAAAATAATAATATCAAACTGAGACCTATCACAGCTGGGAATAAAAAAATTGCAAAAATGTTGTGACATTTTGTTATGTTTCTAGGATTCTTTTTTGTGTGACATTTTGTTTTCTTCCTAGGCTTCTTTTTTTTTTTTTTTTTAGGCAAATTTGGTAAGCCCCAATTCATTGTTTTATGCACAATTTTCTTCATTTGGCTTTTTATTTGTTATTTGTTTTTTTTTTAATGCATAGTCAAAAGTGGTTAGCCTAATTTAAAAACGGTAACAATTTGCTACTTAAGATTTATTATGAAAATGTTTTGGATGTAATATTATTCTAAAATAAAATAATAAAATATCAGACCAAAACCCACCATAGCTAGAAATAATGGTATTGTAAAAATATCGTGACATTTTGTTGTGTTACTAGACTTCGTTTTTGTTTTAGTCGATTTGTTGAAAAAAAATTTGTTGTTTTATGCATAATTTTTTTAGGTTGATTTTTTTAACACATTGTTTCAAGTTTAATAAATAAAAAAAATACACACACACACACACATTGTTTTACACAGACACACACACAAATTGATGAAGTAGCTCTTTTCACCTTTATGTTTGGGGTAATTTCATTCCCCCCTAAATTAAAGTTGAATAATTTTCTCCTTTATATTTTGTAAATAAGCATATACTCCTATTGTTACTCTCTTAGTTAAATCCTAGCGGAATCTTATAATTCCTAAAATTTTGATTATGCAATGTCTAAAATACTACTACTAAATTTTAATGTCCCAAAAATTTCTTCTTGTATTTTGAATATTATGTAGTAGACTGGTAGTTATACTTGAAAAGTTAGAATGATGATATATGGTGTTCTATTTGTTACCTAGAGAACACTAATTTATTAGGTTTAAAGTTTCTATACTTATAATTTTATGTAATAGAAACTTTGATGACAGATGTCTTTTGTTATTTTTTTTTAAAATTTATTTTCCTACATAAAAGGGTGTTCATTAAAAATAAGTAAGCTAAACATCGTAGTTAGACTCATAAAATAAAATGATAAAGAATGAAATATGAATAACAAAATCTTCATTGTAGATGGTTGTAAGTATTTAATTTGATGAAGATCTTTAAAAAATTTGTAGCATATATCATCATTCATTGTGAAAATTTAAATATTGTGGAAAGATAATGACACTCATTATCATTCTTGGTAGCATTTTTTGGTGAGTAGATATTATATTTAGTAAATAGGTTCTAAGAAATTGCCATATTAAATACTAAATAGATATTCAAGTAATTATTTTAAATTTAAGTATATGATTTCATACTTCTTTAACAAACAAACAAAAAAATCTATATTAATTCTCTCATTAAAGGGGCAGCGCGTGTCTTGCACGTGCAACCCACACTAGTGTCACACTAGTGTTTGAAGAAAGATCCTAATTATTTCTTAACTTGTTGCAGTTTTTTATTTGTAATTTTTTTTTTATTGATGCAGTTTAATTATTTGTTATGCATTACTGGCATCGTATAATACAACAAATTCAATTGTAGTAATAAACAGTAGATTAATCCCCAGAAATTACATGAAGGATTAAACAGTATAACAATACTAATCAACAGGGAAATATTCAAAATCCACATATATAATTGAGAACTCCAACGCAAAAGGAAACAGAGAAATTAAGGCTTGGTTTGGATACAGCTGAACGCGTCTAGCGTTCAATGTTTTTCACTTCTTTTTTTTTTTTGGCACGCACTGTTCGCACACTTTTTCAGCAATTTGTTATTAAAAATGGGTTTTGTAATACTATTCACACATTTAAAAATTATTTTGCTACAGTATTTTCAGTTTTCAGTTTTCAGCTATATCCAAGCAGATCTAAGTTTTAGTTTTTTTTTTAAAAAAAGTAAGTTGTAGTTGAATGCATAATTCCAAACCTCAACTGCCAAGTAAAGTATACCGACAGACAGTCCCTCTTGCAGAAAAGAGAGATACCTTGCAATTTTTGAAGAGACTATAAAAGCAAGTGATTGGATTTAGCTTTCATATAAGAAAGTAATAAACTAATTAAGATAATGCCAGGAAACTCGATTTGCCAAGTAAAGAATAGTTTTCGAGTAGCAGAAAGGGACTTGGTTTGTAAATTGAAGAAAAAGCAAAGCGAGACAGTACCTATGGAAAAGTCATAAATTAAGAAGACAAAGCTAGAAAAGAACTCCGAGCGCCATGTAACGAATACTCTGCCAGCAGATAATTCACCTTCACGCATAGAGAGTGCTCTTTGTCTTACAAATAGAAGAAGTAATGCACATTATTAGCTCATGTCTGGTATTTATTCGAGAACCTAAATATGCAAGAACTCCAAATGCCAAGTAAAGAATACATAACCAGACATTGCAAAAGAAAGACTGTTGCTTGCGCAATTGAAGAAAAGTAAAAGGCGGTGGCTCAAAGCTAGTAGGAAAGCAATAAGCTAAAGATAACAAGCCAGAAGAATATAAAATTCTAGGAAGTATACTTGACGATTCAATCCCTTTACAGTGCATGACTTATAAAAAGAGTGAAAAAAAGAAAAGGGTAATTCCTGCTGTACACAGCCTATCACACACTATAGTACACTTTTTTTTTTTTTTTTTTTGAAATTCACAATTTGAACTAAAATTATGTTTTCACAGCACAATTTCAACCCGGGTAGCACAATATATATAGAAAATTCTAGTGTCACTAACTAGTACATAATTTTGTTTACAACTTGTCCATATGGCGAGTTGTGGTTAGTGAAAGGATGACTCACCTTCACCCCTCCACCAACCACAACTCGTCAAATGAACGAGTTGTAGACAAAGTTATGGACAAAGTTGTGTACTAGCTTATGGCACCAGAACTTCTTATATATATACACACTTTGTGATAATCAATACCCAAAGAAAAGAAATCCCTTTACAATGCATGGAGCATGTGACCACATCATGTTGTGATTCATGTGGATTATAATTTGGCCCAATGGTTCACCCTTAAAAATCATATGAACCAAAATTGTAATATATTTTTTTATAAAAACAAAAACACGAATACACACAAGATATGGCGACACATTAATTCTTAGAAACTTTTTTTTTTCAAGAAAGTATGTAAATTCATTAAAGAGAAGTCAAATTGGCTTATATTATAGCATTTAGGTGTGAATGAAGATTTTTCATTCACACCGAAAGATCTGTAACATATTGGGCAAGCGGGCATACTTAGCAAAGTTATGAAAAACAAAATTACCTTAATGATGGACATGTGAAAAGTTAATAAATGTAAAAGTATATGCAAATTAAAAGTTTTAAGACCCGTCTCATAGCAATATTTAAGTATTGATGTACAATTTTCAGTGTTATGAAAATACGTGTTTAAATATTATAAAAATATAAGTAAGAAGTGTTATTATGATTTAAACGCTAAAAATTATTGTTTAAAAGTAAGTACCAAATAGTCTCTTAACATCATCAAGCAAATGGCCCAAGTAAGCAAAGAAGGCCCCTCCTTTTTCAAGGAGTTTAACGCAACAAGTTGGCATATAACAATTAATTAATTAAAATTTATAAAACAATTTTTTTTTTCCTCTAATGGTACAAATACAAAAAAGTGTCCAGCTTATCCTACACACCACAAGACACGCCACAATTTTTGAATCATTTGCAATACAATTTATTTATTTTTTATTTTTTTTTTTTTTTTGAGGGAGAAATGTAGAAACTTTATTTATTTTTTTTAAGATTCAAATTTAAAAAAAAAAAAAAAAGATAAAATTAATCACATAGCATTCCAAGAGCACGAAGTAGAGCGCAAAAAATGGGATTTGGTCTTTGGCTATCACGAGTAAACGAAAAACAATAAATTTCTTTTAAAAGACTACTCTTATCTCATATATTATCTGATGACAAAAACTTGTTTTACACGTGATTTAACGTAATTTGTAAAAGGACAGTTTAATACAATATTTGAAACAAACACTGATAGAAGCCTAGTACTCATCTAGTCACTCACGTGACGTCCATGAGATTAGTACCTGAAACACAGAGTTGGCAACTCACAAAATAGATAGTCAAACAAAACAAGTTGCTTGGCCACACTTTTTCATTCTCAAATATATCCTTCCAAAACATTCTGTTTCATCTCATCAATCCAACTATGTCTACCTCTGATGAAATACAAAAAAATCCTGGAGAAACCTCTCTTTCACAAGCGAGACCCCCTGTACAACCCACACCAGAAAGTAGCACCAACCCCAACACCACTAACAACAACAGCAACAACAGTGAGGTCAACAACAAGAAGAACAATGGTGGTAACAGTCCAGCAACTGCTGAAAATCACACATTTAAAATCTCCAACACCACCAGCAACGATAACAGCAACACTACCATTAACAACACCAACAACGAGCATGGCTGGTGCCCTGGGTTCTGGCATTTACTTAACAAAGATAGGAGCCCCATGGCAAATTCGAACCTGGGGGCGAAGTCGAAGCAGGAGGAAAACGACGAATCAATCAAAAGAAGAGGTGATGCTGACAAGCAGAGGAAGAAGCGTTCTCAACATATTAAGTTAAAAAAAAAGGTCGAACAAATCGAAAAATACATAAATGAACTTGTGAACTTTCAGGAAAGTGATTGTTATAAAGATATGAAAAATCATCTAGAGAAGCTCCAAGAGATAGTTAGGAAGAGTGAAGAAGGTATTGACAATATGGACGCCTCTTCTATTGCAAAAACTCCAGCTATCAAACTTCCTGAAGTCAACGAGGAGATTATGAAGCTAATGAAGCATCTTTCATCGCCAGAAACAATGTCCAAGAAAGTAAGTTTGAGTGCTCATTTACAGTCAAGTAGCAGTTCTGATGGCCGAATTGCAGTCCATGAGTTGGTGAACGTACACAAGCATGAAAGCTTCACCAAAGTCTCATTTTACAGTGGAATTCAGGACATTTTTTGCAATCTTGACAAAATACAGAAGCTCCTTTTGTCATGCTTTACAGTTTTCCCAGAAAATGCAGTGGTGAAGAGGAGGACATTGTTATATTGGGTTGTGGGAGAGGGCTTCTTCTACTCTTCAAGTACTGAAAACGAAAACATGTCTGGGAAAATAGTTGGCAAATTTCGTTACGTGTTTCAAGAGAAGCCCTTGTTGAACGCTTCAGGTAATGAAGAAGATGAAGAGACGCCTAAGAAAATTGTTGATGCAATTCTAAAGGATTTTGAAGAGAAGAGCTTAATAGAGCCTGCTATGAAAAAGCGAAAGCAGCCCCTGCATGTTAAAAGCTATAGAATGGATCCTCTTGTGCGTTCTGCTGTGATTAAGCTTGTTAAAGATATAAAGTGAAAAAGAATGACTGAATAGTCTGTGTATATAGATGTGTGTAATAATGTACAATAGAGAGCCTTATATAGGCTAGGTATGTGTGCAGTACAAGTAATATGAATAAACTACAAGTACAATATACTGGGCCAAGCCTAATGGGCTAATCTAGTCTAAGCTATACACTAACATCCCCCCTCAAACTCGAGGTGGCAAGGAGGAAGCCAACTGGAGTTTGGATATAAGATCTCGAAGACGACCAGACAGGTGAGTCTTGGTGAAGATATCAGCAGGCTGGTCAGCAGATGAGATAGAGAATAACTTGAGATTGCCTTTCTTGAGATGCTGACGAGTGATGTGGCAGTCAATCTCAATGTGCTTAGTGCGTTCATGGAAGACATCATTATGAGCAATGTAAATGGCACTACGATTGTCACAATAAAGAGGAGTGGCAGTGGGCTGGGGAGCATCCATGTTAGCCAAGAGCCAGCGGAGCCAGCCAAGCTCGCAAGTGGTGTCGGCAAGGGCACGATACTCAGCCTCAGTACTGGAACGAGAAACCACATCTTGCTTCTTGCTACGCCATGATATAAGGGAAGTACCTAATAGGAAACAGAAACCTGTAAGAGAGCATCGATCAGTAGGATCACCTGCCCAGTCGGCATCTGAGTAAGCATGAAGCTCGAGAGAAGACCGAGATGAGTAGTGGAGACCATGATAAAGTGTGCCCTAGACATAGCGAAGAATCCGAAGAACTGCAGCATAGTGAACAGAACGAGGGGCATCTATGAACTTACTAACCATACCCATGGCATGTGAGATATCAGGACGAGTAACAGTGAGATAGATCAGACTACCAACCAACTGACGATAGCGTGTAGCATCAGATATAGGTTCACCATCCAAGGGTATGAGCTTGGCATTGTATTCCAAGGGAGTGGAAACAGTCTTGTTATCGGTGATATCGGCTTTGGAGAGAAGATCAGAAGCATATTTAGCTTGGGCAAGATAGTATCCATCGGAGGATGAGGTAACCTCAAGCCCAAGAAAATAGCTGAGAGTGCCCAGATCTTTCATCTCAAAATGCTGACTGAGGAAATGCTGAAGAGAGCGGATACCTGCAGAATCATCTCCAGTAATAATCGTATCATCAACATAAAGAAGAATAAGAGTGATACCAGCAAAAGATCGTCGGACAAAAAGAGCAGTGTCATGAGGACTTGAAGTGAAACCCTGCTGAGCAACAACTGAGCTAAACTTTTCAAACCAAGCTCGAGGAGCCTGCTTGAGGCCATAAAGAGAACGACGAAGGCGACAAACTTGAATGCCTAAGTGTGGATAGCCAGGAGGTGGTTGCATGTATACTTCTTCTTGGAGATCTCCATTGAGGAAAGCATTCTTCACATCCATTTGATAAAGAGGCCAACGGCGAATAGCAGCCACAGCAATGAGACATCTGACAGATGTAAGGTGAGCAACAGGAGCAAATGTTTCCTCATAGTCAATGCTATACTCTTGAGTAAAGCCCTTGGCAACGAGACGAGCCTTGTATCGTTCAACAGATCCATCAGCTTTGGTCTTGATCTTGTAAACCCACCTACAACCTACTACAGACTGACCAAGAAGCAAATCAACCATATCCCAAGTGTGATTCTTATGAAGGGCATCTAATTCTTCATTCATAGCTTGCTGCCAAAGAGGGTCAGTATGGGCCTCACGATAGGTGTGAGGTTCATAGAGGGTGGCAAGAGCAAAAGAGCAGTGATAATCAGTGAGATAAGGGGGAGGAATGCTTACCTGAGTGGAACGACGAGGTTCAGGGCTAACAGGTAACTCAGGAGAGGGTGGTGCCACATGATCCAAGACAGGCGGGTCATGTGCCGGGGACGGAACCGAAGATGAGTCGTCTGGAGAGGCAGCCGATGTAGAAGAATCCTCCATAAGTTCAGGATAGAGAGGGAGGAAAAGATTGGTAAAAATGGAAGACTCTGAGGAAGAGGATGCAGGAAACTGCTGAAGACTCGTGAAAGGACGATGTTCCCAAAACTCAACATTGTGGGAGACACGAAGCCAATGAGAGATGGGATCATAGCAGCGAAGCCCCTTTTAAGAGACACCATAACCAAGGAAACAACAGAGACGAGCACGAGGTTGAAGCTTTGTTCGTTCATGAGGAGGAAGAGTGACAAGCAAGCACAACCAAAAACCCGAAGAGATGAATAGTCAGGGATTTGACCATAGAGAAGCTCGAATGGTGACTTGTTATGTGTAGTGGGTGAAGGAATACGGTTAATGGTTTACACAGCAGTGAGTGCTGCCTCACCCCAAAAGCGATCAAGAAGAGAGGCAGAAATGAGAAGTGTGCGGGCAACATCAAGGATGTGACGATGTTTTCGTTTTGCACGACCATTTTGTTGAGAGGTGTAAGGACAAAACCGCTGAGGAAGGGTACCATGACTGTTTAAAAAGGATAGGAAAGATTTATCATTATACTCTTGGGCATTATCTGATCGAAAGACTTTGACAGTGCGATTAAATTGTGTTTCAACCATTTTATGAAATGTTTGGTAAATAGACACAAGTTCAAACCTATGGTGAAGCAGATAAATCCAAGTATATCGAGAGAAATTATTCACAAGTATGACAAAATATCTAGATCCCCCCTCAGTAGGAACCGGTGCAGGACCCCAAATATCAGAATGTATAAGATCAAAAGGTGCAGAAGAGAAAGAGTCACTATTATTAAAGGGCAATTTAGCTTGTTTGCCAAAATGACAGGAAGTACAATCAAATTTTTGAAACTGAACTGAACCTAAATGACCTTGAGAAGCTAACAATTGAAGACGAGATAAGGATGGATGACCAAGACGAGCATGCCAAAGATCAGGTGAGGGAGTGGTAATGGCAGCAGCTGCAGAAACAACTTGTGAAGGAATCTTCAAGTCATGAACCTCAAACATGCGACCAATCTTACGTCCTGTCCCAAGTATTTGACCCGTCCGAGGATCCTGCACATCCACACCATGATTAGTAAAGAGAAGATCTACACCTAATTCACAAAGTTGACCAACAGAAAGCAAATTGAGGGATAACTTTGGAATATAAAAGGTGTCACTAAGGGATAAACTAGGAGAAGAGATTGTTCCTTTATGACTAACAGGCATAGGAGTTCCATTAGCAGTGTAAATAGTGATAGGGTGTGCTAAGGGTGCCTTATCAGAAAATTGAGATTCATCAGGAGTCATATGGTTACAACATGCAGTATCAAAAAACCAAGGTTGTTTACCTGAGGTGACAGAAAGGCAGTAGAAGTTCGGGATAAAACCTATTGAACAACTGCCTCAATATCAGCCGTAGTAAGTGAGGAAGCTAAAGATGGACCTGTAGGAACTGATGGATCTGGAGGACATACAGCAGCTGCCCGAGGAAGAGAAGCTTTATTCTGCTCTTGCATAAATTTCTGCAGTTTATGACAAACTGAGATATCATGGCCTTTAGCACGGCAAAACTCACAGTGAGTACCTTTGTAAGGCTGAGAGGTGGGACGCCCAGAGTTTACTCGTGGAGGAGTAGTGAATACAGCAATGGGAGGCTGTGGAGATGGTGTAGCCAATACATGATCAGATAATGACATGTGATGAGTAGGCCGACAGTTCTCCTCAGAAATGAGCTCCTTGACTGCAGCATCAAGAGAAGGAGTAGGAAACCGGCTAAGCAGAGAAGCCCTAGTAGGCTCAAAATCCTCACGTAAACCTATCATGAAGTGTATGAATTTTCGGCGATCCCGATATTTGGCAAAGAGCTCAATGTCCTTGGAACACACTAGTGGAGGATCTGCAGCAGAAAGTTGTTCCCACATAGTAGAAGTCTGAGAGTAATAATCAGAAATAAACTGACCTGTCTCTTGGTGCATTTGATAAATTTTTGATTCAATGTGGAACTCCAAGCTTGAATCATTAGTACAATTATAGCGATCAGCCAAAAATTTCCAAGCGGCCTTAGCAGTCTCAAGACGAGGAAGAAGATTATGAATGGAGGGAACATAAGTATTGATAAACCAAGACAGGATCTTACTCTGAATACTCTCCCATTCCTCTAAGCGTTCTTCATAATCATCTTCAGCAACAGTGGCTTTGGACTTAGGGTTTGGTACTGGCTTAGGAATTGAACCAGTCACATATCTCCACAATTTACGACCCCTCAGGAAAACAGTCATATTCTGAGACCATACATGATAGCTAGTGGGACCATCCAACATAATGGTGATAGGACATATGATTTCTCGATCATTTTGTTGAGCCATAATGAAGACAAATGCCCAAAAAATGAGATTTAGAAACCTCAAATGCAAAAACGGAGCCCAAAATCGGAATCTACGCGAAAAACTAAACAAGATAGGCCCTGACAAAAAATTTTGACTTTGGTCAAAGTCAATAGTCAAAGTCAAAGTCAACGGTGCTGACGTGTGCTGACGTAGGCGGATGACGCAGCGCTGACGTAAGCAAGATGACGTCAGCTTAGGGCTAACGTGGCAGTGACGCTGAAGGTCCCTGGTGCGTGGGGCGCGTGGAACGCGTGGAGCGAGTAAGGGCTCGTGGATCCGGCCCGTGTGGCGCGTGGAGGTGCGTGCAGCGCGTGTTCGACAGTCAGAAACTTTGGACGGCGCGTGTGGGTGCATGCAGGCTCGTTTCTGGCTGTTTTTTGTCAGGTTTTGCTCGGGTTTGGTTGTTCTGTCACTGTATGTCTTTGCTTTGACAGTAAAGTGAACGGAACAGTGAGATCCGAGAGGTGCAAGAACTGTGGGCGTGACGGCGGTGACTCGCTTCTGACAGTGGCTACTGGATGAAGGCGAGGGCAGCGGAAAAGCGCCGGAGATGTCCACATGAACCAGAAAGTCAGAAGAATAGCTCTGATACCATGTTAAAGATATAAAGTGAAAAAGAAGGACTGAATAGTCTGTGTATGTAGATGTGTGTAATAATGTACAATAGAGAGCCTTATATAGGCTAGGTATGTGTGCAGTACAAGTAATATGAGTAAACTACAAGTACAATATACTGGGTCAAGCCCAATGGGCTAATCTAATCTAAGCTATACACTTACAAAGCTTTCCCAGGACGAAAAGTTTTTTGATTATGATTCTAAGGGAAATGTGCTTCCCCAGTGAGATTGGAAACCTGGTTTAGAATCTACGGTGGATGTGCTTACCAAGAGAGATTCGACTTCTGGGCAAAATTTCTCATTCCAACGTTCTCATAGGTTGTGTTTGCAAAAAATCGTGGAGCAGGATGAGAAAAAACGTTCTACAGAAATCGAAGAGCAGCGAATGGTTTCAGAAAAAGAGTTGGAAAATGTCATTACATTATTTAATGTTAATGAGCCTTTTCCTGATCTCGAATTGGCGTTGTTAACAAAGATGAATACTAAATATGCCGCACCGACGAAAGAGCCAAGCGCATTGGACTGGTTATCGAAGATGAAAAAAGCTAGAGTTGTTTGTCTGAGGCTGGCCTGGATCAGGTAAATATCACATTGAAGTGGAGAGCACTGAATTCTTGAATGGATTGACGAGTTCAAAAGAACTAAGGTTTCTTAGCCTTCAAGGGATTTCTCGAATTACTGAGCTTCCAAATTCCATAGGCAAGAACAGCAATTTGGTGATCTTGGATCTCAAGGAGTGTCACAATCTGCAGTTGATTCCAGAGGAGATAGCCCAACTCACGAAACTCAGGTACTTGGATCTTTCTGACTGTTATCTGCTAGCTCGCATGCCCAAGGGGCTATCTGCGCTCTCAGAACTTCGAGTCCTCAAGGGGTTTGTCATTAGTAATTCGCAAAAGAAACGCTCGGGTACTTTAGATGATTTGAAGAGATTGAAGAAGCTGAGAAAACTGACCATCAATGCAAATAGTGAGGAATTCCCTACACCAGCCGATTTGTGCGCTCTCCATGAGCTTGGAGAAGGAGGAGCACTCAAAAAGCTAACGATAGCATGGCGAGCAAAGATATCAGAGCTAGCAGATCAGAATGGCAAAGAAGGCAGCTGCTTGAAAAGACTCATAACAGCTCCAAAGGAACAGGGATCAGAAACAATGAAGGATCAACTTCCAGAGAAACTTGAGAAGCTGGATCTTCAGTGTTACCCCAAGTCTAAAGCGACGTGGCTGACACCTGAATCTTTGCAAAACCTAAAAAAACTATACATAAGAGGAGGAAACCTCGCAACTCTGGGCAAAAGCAAGTGGTCTGAGGTTAAGACTTTACGTTTGAAGTACTTGCGTGGATTGAAGATGACTTGGATAGAACTGCAGGAATATTTTCCACAATTGGAATACTTGGAGAAAGTCAAATGCCCTGGGATTACACTCTGCCCTTGCGACCAGCATGGAGTGTGGATGAAGACTATTTGATCAAATCTAACAAATGCAGTTGTGAGAGGGCTTTGTTGTTGTTCTCTAGTGGCCTCACATTATTGTATTATCAAATACTATTATGGTGTGTTGATTGCTCTTTTTCTCTCTCTCTCTCTCTCAAGAGAGAGAGAGAGAGAGAGAGAGAGAGAGAGAGAATATAATAATATTGCTATTTAATTTGAATTTCAAATCTACATCTTATCTGAATTATGCACTTCATTAATGGAGTTTTACTAAATAAATGACGATATATCTTTTTATATATACCCCCTTTACATGTTTGTTCCATTGAAGCCATTATTTCATGAGATTAAATTCGGTCAAGAGCTGGTGTAAAAGGTGTGTTTTACATCAGTTAATTCTGCCCTAGCATGTCAGCAAAATAATAAAAAACCATTTTTTCTCTTCCTCTCTCCTCTTCCCATTTCCCTCACTTTTCTAAAATCGTTGAAGGCTTGAAGCAACATTGAAGGAGCCATAATGTCTCTTTTCTTCATATCTCCCTCTCTTTTGCAATATCCTCTGAAAGACCTGCAAATTTTACAAAGAAATCCTAGCAAATGGGCTGTTCACGCACCCAAACCAACCATCAATGGAACTCACAACAAAATACAGTGAGAAAAACACCGTGACTTTATTGGTTGATGTGTCGGGTTAGGATTGGCTGGCGTAAAACACACCTTTTACGCCAACTCTTGACCCAATTTAATCTCTTATTTCATATGACCTTTTCATATTTCTTCATAAAACGCTATCATGTACTGGTGCACGTTGAGTACCTCTAAATAGAATTGTATAAACGTTCATAAAAAAAATAAAAAAATAAAAGAAAGAATTATATAAACTTCTGCTAGTATTGCTCACGATTTATAATTAAGTATCTAGGAGATTGGTAGGGATTGATATTTGTTAATTCTTGTATGATACGGCTTTTACTTGGTCCCTGTTTTTACGGAGAAGGGTTATGTCGGAGAATTTTAATATTATTTAATTAAAACGAATTTTTATGACAATATAAATGTAAAGATGTGGAAATTAATATGAAAAATAAGGAGTTAGTGAAAATGTTTAATCCTACATTAAAAAGAAGAGAGACTTTTTTTTTATTCTTTTTAATTGTGGTAATTAATGGCTAATATATATTGATTCAGATATTAGGCTAATACTTGCGCAAGAGAAAGGTGAAGGGAAAAAGTTTCTCTTCAACTTGAGTTTTCTCAAAGTCGCCTAAATCCTCATTGACAAGAATCCTTCAAAAGTTTCTACCGATGAGATGAGCAATGAAAAAATAGAATTGTCTTGCCAATCATTTCTATGATTGTTATAATACAACTTATAATTCTACCAAGAAAATATGGAAAGCTTTACAAAGCAAGTATGATACTGAGGAAGCTGGTGCAAAGAAGTATGCTGCTAGTAGATTTTTCCGTTACCAAATGGTGGATGGAAAATCGGTGGTGGATCAAGCACAAAACTTCCAAATGATCATGGCAAAATTGAGATCCGAAGGCATAAAGATTGAAGATATTCAGGTGGTAGTTGGCATAGTTGATAAACTACCACAATTTTGGAGGGAGTTCCAAAAGACTTCATGGCACAAACTAGAGGAAAAAATACAATCATGACACAAGAGAAAAATGGTAATTCCACCACAAAAGTAAACCTTATTTCTGCCAAAAATAATATACTCAAAAATTATTTTCCTAGAAATGGTCAATTGAAACCTAAAAAGAGAGTAGGAATGGGAAACCTGAATAAAATACAATAAAGGTCAAGGACCTTCTTCACAAGATCAATTTAATAAATCTTGTTTTGTCTATGGCAAGAGCAAGCATACTGCTCAATTTTGCAAATTTCTAAAACGTGAATTTGTTCCGCAGGCTAACTAGCCGATGAGCCTTTAGTGGCTATGATTATAGATATCAATATGGTGCAATATATTGAAGGGTGGTGGGCTGATTCTGGTGCTAATAGGCACGTTTGCTATGACAAACATTGGTTCAAGTTGTACACTCCCTTTGAAGAAGAAAAAACAATTATACTTGGTGACTCTAGCAAAATCAAGGTTCTTAGGAGTGGTGAGGTTGATATGAAATTCACTTTTGGGCATGTACTAACATTGAAGTAAATATTGTACAATCCATCCATGAAGAAAAATTCGATGTCAAGTTTTTTGCTTAACAAGGCTAGCTTCTACCAGTTCAATTTATATGCTTTCTTCTACTAATTTTTGGCATGCTCGCTTTTGTCATATAAATAGTAAATATGTGGGAATCATGAGTAGTTTAGGATTAATTCCAAGACTGTTAAAAGATTTTGAAAAATTTATGACAAAAAGAACCCCAAACAATGAAGTTTAAAGTTATGGCGAAAACTTTAAGTTTAAATCGTAGCAAATGCTGAAAGTGGGCCTACGCTTTCCCTTAAGTGCTTTACACCAACGTCTCTTTCAGTACCTGGGTCTGGCCGTCACCCAGATTTTACCAAATGCCTGGAGGATTTTCTTAAGCGTCGAGGTCTTGTGTGGTGTGATGTCCAATGGGGCTAGACGATTAACAGTGGAGGAGTTCTTTCATTGCTACCGTTCATCAGAAATTAGCAAGTCAAAAGGTATGTATAGTTTCGTGTCGAGAAGTCCGGTGCTTAGACTAGTGTCCGAGACCCCAAATTCTAATCACAATAGGAAGGGTCGATATTTTTTTCTTCAGGGGGACGAGTGGATGTGTCGTCCTAACGATCATAAGTATATATGCCCGTAGATAAAACTTGGGATATAATGCCACCGTCCGGTATGTGTCCGTCCTTCCTTACAAATTTTTGTCAAATGTTGAAATTATTCTAACCATTCACTTATTGCAGCTCGTGACTGTTCGCCTATTACGACAAAGCAGTTTATTTTCCTTGAAAGAATCTTCCAGACCACCAGCCTGTCGGAGAGAACTTGGATTAAACTTGTCACACTAGATACCCTACATTGGTATTATGATAGTCCAGAACCAACTACTGCTGCCCGTCAATACGACATGGGTATACAAAAGCGTAAGCCTCGTGATCCACAATGGCTGCTCTATTGCAAATTAGTGTTTTTACTCGTCTATTTTTTGCAGAAATGGAGGTGCTAGGAGAAGGGCCATTATCAAACAGCAGATTGCCAAGAAGAAACAAGGAGTTGATCTTCCTCCTAAGACAGGTTCATCCCATCCGTCAGCAAAAAGACCCCCATCTAAACATGTCAACCGTCATGGTAAAAAGCAAATACTGGTGTTGGGATTGCCTGCCAACCAAGGGTACGACGTAGGGAAGCTGCCTCCCAAGCTGGAAATAGGCAAGGGCAAAGGTTTGATGGTAAACCTAGAACCCGTCAAAGAGAAGCCTCCTGTCTTGCTTAGGGAGGACTCGCAGTATGCCCTCAAATAGGTGACTTCCATCATAAGAGAGGAGGACTATAAAGACCTAGCAAATCAAGCTACGGAAGCAATGGGAGAGACGGCTCTGTTCAGCCTTACCTAGGTAAGCATCCGTCGTTTATTCGTTACGTCGAATTGTTATTACCTTGCTTAAGCGTTGTTTGTTGGTGTAGACAGTCCTAATGGCTAAAGGATTGATGGACCGTTGCCATGCTCGAGAAAAGACGCTGGAGAGCATCCATGTAAAGTCTAGGGCGACGGTGGAGGAACTGGACGACTTGAAGCTCTGGAAGCTTCGACATGAAGAGAATCTGAAGTTATCTTAGCAAGCTCGAGAAAACTTAGAAAAGGAGGTGGAGATCCTAAGGGAAAAAGTGAAAGATGACAAAGAGAATCTCTGTCGAGCAAAGGTTGAGGTCGTCCGGAAGTATCAAGATTCCGATGCCCTTTTAGGCAAATTAGGTACCTCATTTGCCGACGGGTTTGATGATTGTCTCCGTCAAGTGAAGGCCCCGTTCCCAGACTTAGACTTTGCGCACATATCAATTGATCCCGAAAGTTAGACGTTAGCCCGTCCTGCTAACACTGAGGACACCGACGAGCTCTTTGGTGAAAAGCAGAGTGAGGGCGAAGGACAAAAGTCTAGCGAGAAGGGGTCCGTCGACAATGACGTCCATCAGCCTTTGCCAAAAAGTCCTGACGCCAATGAAGATACTGTCGTCGTCCAGGAGTAGTGTTTTTTTTTTTTTAGAATGTCTAGGAGAACAATTTATTTAACTAATTTCAACCGTTGTATTTTCACTATATTTTTAAAGTGATTCTCATATGCATTTTCTTAATGGATTTGTCAGGCCACAAATGCGTTGACCCCTTGTGATAACTTAGATTAATTAATTAGCCCAGTTTTTAATTAATCAAATTAACATGCAATATCACGTGGCAGCACAAACAAATCACCGAAACTAAGTTATGCAGCGGAAAATAAATAACACGGTGATTTGTTCACGAATGGGGAAAACCCTTACGGCAAAAACCCCACCGGGTGATTTAAGGTCACCACTCTCGAAACTCCACTATTATCACAACAAACAGTTATAAGCAAGGGATCCCAATACCTTACCAACCTACAGTTGAACTCTTACCCCAATACCCAATTGGACTTGTTCTATAGTGACAGTTTCTCCTTTCAATGCACGGCTGCAAGTATGTGACTAACCAGATGCGCGGATCCTAGTACGCGACTTCAAACACCAACTAGAGAAAGAGAGAGTTGGCTGCAAAGTTCTTCAAATCATCAAAGATGAACTAGGGCACAAACTTTGTCTTTCTGATCACAAATTGCATGAACAACAAGTTCCCAAAGAATATGCAACTTGTATCTTCTGCTTCTACTTGACGGCCCTTAAAATAATCCTTTTATATATCTAGGGTTAGGAGAAAAGAAGTCCCAAAGACACACTCACGGATTAGACTTGAAACAGACTTGAAAATCTGTTTTCTTTAATTCTCGACAGATAGAGGTGTCGAGAGGTGTCGAGAGGTGTCGAGAAGCTGTCGAGGCTCGGGCAAAACAGCTTCTTTAAAGCTCGATAGATGCATCTGTCGAGGTATGTGTCGAGCTTTAAAAACTTGCACTTCCTTGCTTGTTTCTTAGACAGACTTTGACGGCTTCAACACTTAATCTTGAACCACTGTTTCTTGAAGTGTTAAACTCATCCTAAATCTACCCAATTACAAGTAAAGTGCGTTTTGTCTAAGGATAAGCCAATTACATAACATAGCGACATATGTTCACAGACTTGAACTACATATGTCCTAACAGGATCCATCTATATTATGTGACCCATTATGTGGACTAGGTAAATATCTTCTATGACGATCTGTCCACTGTATGTACTATCATTTTCATCCTTCTATGGACGATCCGTTCACTGTGAGGACTTAATAGATTTTCACCCCTTTTGGGATGATCCATCTACTTTGTGGACTTCACGAATTTCATCCATCGTTGGATGACCTGTCCATTATGTGGACTTAATTGATTTTCACCCTCTTTTGGGATGATCCGTCCACTTTATGGACTTCACAAATTTCATCCATCGTTGGATGATCCGTCCGCTATGAGGACTTAATTGATTTTCACCCCCTTTTAAGATGATCCGTCCACTGTGTGGACTATACGAATTTCATCCTTCGTTGGATGATCCGTCCACTATGAGGACTCAGTTGATTTTTACCCATTTTGGGATGATTCGTCCACTTTTACAAATTTTAGCAAAATACACCATATGCTTTAAGTAGACTCCTCTTATTATAATGGATGGGTAAAATAATGTTCATACAAAAAATAATAAAATTGCTCATTGGGTTCTAAAATTATCGTAGAAAATAAAAACTACAACTATCTGTTGAAAAAGATAAACTGGAAATGAGGAGGATGATGTTGTTGTTGTCTTTGGCCATCGTTTATTGGTAATACTTCTTAAGGTGCTTCGTGTTTCATAGATGACTCAACTTCTGTCCACCCAGTGTCTCTAGGTAGTAGGTTCCCTTCCTATTCCCTGAAGTGATCTTGTATGACCCTTCCCAATTAGGTCCTAGCCTCCTCTAGGAGGTATCTTTTGTAGCGCCCAATACTCTCCTCAAGACAAGATCTCCAACCAGAAGTCCCTGTGCCTAACCTTAGAGTTGTAATGCTACACCATTAGGTCCTGGTTTCACACTAATCTTTACTCGGCTGTCGCCCTGACCTCGTCCACAAGATCGAGTTGTAAGCGCATGGTTTCATCGTTCTTTTCCTCGTCGTGGTTACCAACCCGTTAGCTTGTTAGCCCGATTTTCGCCGGTATGACAGCCTCGCTGCCATATGCCAACTTGAACGGTGTTTCTCCAGTTGGAGTCCTTGTCATTGTCCTATAAGCTCACAAAACACTTGACAACTCATTCGGCCATATACCCTTTGCCCCTCAAGCCGAGTCTTGATAATTTTGAGTAAGGATCAGTTTGTGACTTCAACCTACTCATTGGCCTGTGGGTGGGCCGGTGACGAGTAGTGGTTCTTGACCCTAAACTGGGAACAAAAATCTCTGAATGCGTCGTTTTCAAATTGCTTTCTATTATTTGAAACTAGCACCCTTGGTATACCATACTTGCAAATAATGTTCCTCCACACAAAGCTTTGGATATTCTTCTTTGTGATAGTGGCCAAAGCCTCTACTTCCACCCATTTAGTGAAGTAGTCAATTCCAACTACGAGGAACTTTAACTGCCTTACTGCTATTGGAAATGGGCCCATGATGTCTAATCCCCATTGTGCAAACGGCCATGGGGTCGTTATAGGGGTAAGTTCTTCCTTTGGTTTTCTTATGAAATTGCCAAAACCTTGGCACCTATCACAGGCTTTGACGTATGCGCCGACATCCTTCTGCATTGTTGACCAATAGTATCCTGCCCTGAGGAGCTTATGCACCAAAGACCTTGACCCTGAGTGGTTTCTGTAGATTCCTTCGTGGACCTCTCTCATAACGTAGTCTGGCTCTTCTGAGGTGAGGCACCTTAGGTAGGGTCGGGAGAAACCCCTTTTGTATAGAACAATTTTAATCATGATGAACCAAGAGGCTTTAATCTTCAATTTTCTTGCGACCTCCTTGTTGTCTGGCAGTTTACTGTCCTTTAGATACGTTGTTATTGGAGTCATCCAACAATGTCTGCTGCTTACCTCCTGTACACCAACATCATCTATCAGTGATGAAGATTGAACAAAGGACAAAACCTAGTCAGGGACTATCATGGGTACGGCAGAAGCAGCTTTTGTAAGTCGGTCAGCATCTTGGTTCTCTTCCCTTAGGGTTTGAATCAACTCGACCTAGAGGTTTCTTGCTCGACCCTTTACTTTCTCAAGATACCTCTTCATTCTTTCATTCCTGCATTTGTAACTGCCATTAACCTGACTGGTCACGATTTGCGAATCGGAGTATACGACCGCACTCTTAGCCCCAACAGCTATCATGAGGTCCAGTCTTGCAATTAAAGCTTCGTATTCTACTTCATTATTGGTTGTTGAAAAGTCTAGGCAGATCATGCACTCGATCTTGTCCCCTTCTGGTGTGTGAAGTACTATGTCGGCACCACCTGCATGTTTGTTGGAGGATCCGTTAGTGTGGATGCTCCACATAGGAACTTCTTCTACCCCCTGTTCTGTCATGGTGGTGAATTCAGCAATGAAGTCTGCTATGACCTGTCCCTTTAGAGCAGTTTATGGTCGGGGACGAACGTCGAACTCGCTCAGCTCAACTGCCCACAGTGCCATTCGTCTTGCAGCCTCGAGGCTACTCATCGCTTTTTGTAAGGGCTTATCCGTTATGACATTGATAACGTGTGCTTGAAAATAGGGTTTGAGTTTTCACGCAGCAATAACCAATGCGAAAGCTAATTTTTCCATCTGAGAGTATCTCTCTTCTGCTCCCTTGAGCGCTCGGCTTACAAAGTATACGGGCCTTTGCACCTTATCTTCTTCTCTAACAAGAGCCACACTGACAGCTACTGGGGAGACAGCTAGATACATAAACAACTCTTCCCCTGGCTTTGATGGGCTAAGTAATGGCGGAGAAGAGAGGTAAGCCTTCAAATCTTCAAATGCTCTCTAGCATTCGTCTATCCATTCAAATGATCTCCTCAGTGTGTGAAAGAATGGGAGACATTAGTCCATTGCCCTTGAAACGAACCTATTAAGGGCTGCTATCTTTCCATTCAAGCTTTGAACTTCCTTTACTGTCTTTGGGGGAGCTAACTTCATTATTGCCTTTACCTTGTCCGAGTTAACCTCAATTCCCCTATAGGACACCATGACCCCAAAAACTTTCCTGCAGTTACTCCAAATATGCATTTGCTTGGATTTAGCTTTATATTGTATTCTATTGGTTTGCAAAATTAACAAGATCAGTGAATCTTGTTCGAAAGAAGTATGCTTGTGAAATAATGGCATTTTCAGATGAAAGGCGCAGTATGCTTCTAGTGGTTACAGTAATGCTTGTAACAATCAGCTATCAAACAGTATTAAGCCCTCCTTGGGAACTTTGGCAAGATGATATTAAGTGCATTAATGGCACAGAAGTAGGGAATAAAATTTAGAGTCAAAGTCAATGCAATGCACACACAAGCTAGGGGGACAGCCATTGCTTTGAACAAATTTGGAAGAATTGACGTTATGGGGTTCTCGGCATTTAATAGTTTTATATTTGGGTTCTCATACTTAATGATAATTCTCCTAGTTCCAGAACGGTACATTAGGTACCCAGTATTTGCACTCAATCTCTCCCTCCGGGCTTGTTATTGTTGGTCAGTGGTGGCCATAAAAACCTACTCTCTAGATTGGGCTCTTATTTTATGTGTTCCTCTGCTAATGTTTACGGTCGTAGTCGTAAGTGTTTCCCTTTGGGGAACAGACATACCTCTAAACTTAAAAAGACTGCAAGAGTCGGCTCTAAATGGCTTACGTATTCAATCATTGGAGAAGATTAATTTATGGGAAAATCCTTTGGAGGTTGGAGCTGAATGTATGCATCTGTAATGTGTCAATTTTTGTTTTTGTATTGCAACTCCATTCCTTTTTCCCTTGTGTATATGCATGTATTTGTTTATTAATAAAAAAGAATTCCTCTTACGTTGATACTGAAAGATCTACTTTAATTGGGTTCCAGTTAGTTTAATTTATAAAATTACCAAATGTTTTACATGATGCATGTGTACACTATAAGTTCATTTCATAATTTTAATAAGAAATTATTTTTATTTCTAATATATAATACTTGTTATATGTTATAGTATTTTCAGAATTCATTTCAATTATTTTAAACGAGATTAAAAATAGCGGAAGGTTAATTTTAGTATTAATATAGTTAAGATAATGAAGGTATTTGTTAAAATAATTGACAAATATATAATTATTTCAACTAAATTAAAGCACATAATTTTTTTTTTTTTTGCTTTTATTGTTATCAAGATAATTAAACTCAAACAAGAGTTCCTAAATTCTAATAAATTGTTTTTCACATAAATTTTAGAAAAAAATAATTATAACTTTTTTTTTACATTAATAATTATAGTTTTAAGCTGTTATGGGCTTCTATGGTTGGCAATTGACTTCTTTATTAGATTCGGTAAAATTTAGTTACAGTTTCATAAGAGTACAGAGTTTATTGAAATTTTCTATCAAATTCAAAAATATGATTAAATTGAAATTAATTGTTTTGAAATTTTATGTTTTATGGCTCAATACAATAATATATTGCAATTTATTAGTCTTTATATTGTTAGATTTTGTTCTAATTTCTAACCTCTCTCTCTCTCTCTCTCTCTCTCTCTCTCTCTCTCTCTCTCTCTCTCTCTCTCTCTCTCTCTCTCTCTCTCTATATATATATATATTTGATGCATTTTGAATATAAGGGATGAATTTTGGGCCAATGGTTTTAAATTATACGAATCTCACATCATTTTTACAATCCACTGCAGAAAGGCACATGAAATTTTCTCATGACCCAGTTGGGCCAATATGATTTTTTCTTGGAGGCCTATCCTTATGGACCTTATCTCATATATTCATAGCAGTTTTATCTCTTTGGAGAAATCATATAGGCTAGGCCTTTGAATCTTTTTTCAGTCCTTAATGAAATTCTTTATTCAATGAAAGAAAAGGAATTATCTTCTTCAAACCTATTTTCTTTTTAAATAAAAAACGTGAAAAGACATGTTAATTTTTTACTTTCATGGTCTTAGTGGCAACTCTAGGATTTCTATTAGGGAGGGTCAACAGTGGTGGAGCTAGGAATTTGTTAGGGGTGAGTAAAAAATAAAAAGATCAATTTTATTTTCTTATATATATATATATATACAATTTCCATATTATATACAATAATCTAAAATAGTATTCATTTTTTTTTTTTTTTTTTGAGAAACATCTAAAATAGTATTTTAAATACAATGTTGTATACAATACAACTATATTGTACAGTAGTTTAAAAGACTTATTAATAGTTTGAAGATTAGTAAGACAACAATCATTGAATACAAAAACAAATATAATTAAATAACTAATCATATATTTTTTTGTTAAATTAATAATAACTTATTATATTTATATGTAATAACAATTAAATAATGATATGTGATAAAGACAAATAGTAACACACCTAGGAGTAGGGCTAAATGTGAAACTAAGAAAAAAAAACATTAATCGATATCAGTTTTTGCTTTTTAAGTGTATGGATTTTAAACCATACACATGATTACTCTTTTGCAATTGGAGCAAGCAATAAAAGACTTCTTGGACTTGGAAAACAATAGAGCATTTATCAAACTACTTGATCAAACAAAGAGAAAGGCTAAGAAAACATAGAAGGGAGAAGGAGAGACAAAGAGAGTGAGGAAAGAATCACGTATACAGATACAAATATGTTGGTTGTAACGGTGGTGTAATTTTTTGTTGATGAAGAAGAAAACTGTAAGGAAAAATAGCTTCATTTCTGCTATCAACGGCAAAGTAACTGAAAGTCCTAGGGAGAAGGTTTATTTATTTTTTACAATGAGCAAAAATTTGAAACATTTTTTTTTTATTTCTTATAAAATTAAATATTTTAAGTGTAGTGTTACATACACAATGCTTTAGTAAAACTTTTACGACAAAATCTAGATGGCAATTTATAAGGTAGGTAAAAAAGTGATGTATTAGCCAAAATAAAAATATAAAAGTAATGTTAGTTGTAGATCTAAATAAAAAGAAAGTACAACTTGTCACTTAACCTTTATTGTGAAATTATTGTAAAAATATTGTGAAAATAGAATTAAAATAATCATAGTCAAGCTTATTTTAGTTGTATTTAAACAAATTTAGGGATACTATGTTCACTTTTTTTTAGGGGGTTAAAACAAAAATTCATTTGAAATTTTATATATAAAAAATATTTTTTGGCCAAGTGGGTTCATTTGAACCCCTGGCCTACATGTAACGTCACCTCTACGTGGTCTAGGTCTTCTTAAATAATGCAAAGTTCATAATGCCAGTAATACGGATTAGTGTTCACTTTTTACTGTGAAACACTTTCCAAGAAATACTTACAAGTTGAGTAAGCACAAAAATGATGAGCAAGTCTTTGGCCTTTCGTTGAATCAAGGTCATTATGAAAAAGTTTCTATGAACGTGTTAAATAATATCATTATTTAGTTTGGGCTTGAGAAAGAAGGCAAATCAACCTTTTCATTTTAAATTAGTAAAAATATGGGGCCGCACTATGTGTTAGTCAGGTGTTCACATGAACACCCTTACACTCAGCTCAATGTTTGACTGCTTATCATAATCGAACAAGGCTCTACCAAACTCAAGCTAAAAGTTTAAATGCAATCTTAAATATAATTACGATTTTGAGGAGTTTACCTTTTGCCAACAACTTTATAGTTAAAAAATAAAAATAAAAATGGACCAAATTTTTTGATAAACAAAAATGGACCAAAATTTGATATTGCATAGCTCGTTAATATAATTATAACATTCCTATAACATAATCAAAACATGTGGTAATTAGATAACATATTTTGGTCCATTTTTAGATAACATATGTTATAGGAATGTTATCATTATATTTTGGTATCTACTTTCTGGACGAGCCGCCCTAGGTTAAAAAATAAAAATAAAAATAATTAAAACATGTGGCAATTAGATAACATATTCACTTTTTTTTTGGAAGAGGAGGTAACATAATAACATATCCACTTGGTGTAAACAAAACTTCTAAAATCTTTTATTATATGTTATTAGTATTATGCCCATGCAATTTATGCCTTAATAATAAAAAAATAATTATATATGCAAATTAAATTAATAGTTTAATAATAGAATTTTGGATGGTGATTTACTGAGTATAAAAATCTTTTTTCCTTGTTTATGTATGTGTTTGTTTATTAATAAATAAATAAATAAATTCCACTTGTTTTGAGTACTAAAAATCTAGTTCAGATAGGTTCCAATTAGTTCAATTCATAAAATTATTCATTGTTTTGCATGATGCACATGTATACTATAAGTTCATTTTGTAATTTGAATAAGAAATTGTTTGTTGTTCGTTAGTCGTTTTTGTTCATTAGATTTTAATAAGTTCAGATAGGTTCCAATTAGCCATTTTTGTGCTTTCTTAAATTGAAATTATTAAAACTATTAGAAAAATTTTGACATCACGTTTATGAGAAATGGAAAAAGCTGTCTAAACATTAATTGCTTTTTTTTTTTTTTCTTCTTATTTTCCCATAAAAACTTTCTTAAAGTAGATTGTTAATCATTGCCCTAAAAACATCCATTAACATTTCCCATAAACCATACGGATCCCATCTCATTTTAACAATCCACTTCAGAAAAGATGCCTGAAATTTCCTCATGATCCTGTTGAGCCAATATGGTTTCATCTTGGAGGCCTATCCTTACCTCATATTAGTTTTATCTTTTTGGCGAAAGCTTATAGGCTAGGCCCTTGAATCTTTTCTCATTCCTTAATGAAATTCTTTATTGATTGAGAGAAAAGGAATTATCTTTTTCAAACTATAGTGGAAAGAAACCATAAATGTGAAGTTTTGACTGGCGTGGTGTAGGTGTTCTTAAATAATGCAAAATTCATAATACCAACAATATGGATTAGTATTCACTACTTACTATGAAACACTTTCCAAGAAAGCACTTAGAGCATGTAATTTGTAGATTTAGAGCATTTACAGTAATGGAGCTATTTTTTTAGCTATTTGGTACCATAAAAAATTATTTTATCTATTTTACTTACTCATTTTACAAAACATCCAACAGCAATAGATTTATTTATACTTTCAACACAATAAAATAATATAAATATCATAATAAAATAATATATCTAACTACAATAAAATAATACATCCCATTAACCAAAATAGCACTACAAACAGATCAATGGTACCCTCCACAACCACTGCCAACCAAGGACAGATTTCACAAAAAGGTTACTCATTAATGTTTCAATCAATTGCTTCTTCTTGTGGTTGCCAATGGTTGCTGCCTCTGACAATCTTCTTTCTCCAAAGGGTGTTACTAAGAGGGTATGTGCCAAGCGGGGTCTTCTTCAAAAGACACAAAACCCATAACTTTTTGCTTTGTTGTGTTCTTCTATTTTTTCTTTTGACTGAATCTCTGTTTAATTCTGTGTTTTTTTGGGTGAAGCAGTGACTGCTTTGATGGCGGTGAAGATTAAGCTAAAGGACGAGTTGAAGTGATGAATGGGTGGAATATTAATTCCTTTGACCATTGTACCTGGAACATGGTCGCTTGCTCTACTGAAGGTTTTGTTGTTTCCCTGTGAGATGGGTCGGCGGCGAGAGAGAAGAAGAAAAAAAAGATAAAATACATTTTTAACGAGAGAAGAAAAAGAGTTTTATAATATATATATATATATATATATATTTAATGGCTGTGCATGGTAACAAGTAGCTAAAAATTTTTAACTATAACACCATTGTTGTAGCATGTATTTTAAGAATTAGTGGTGCTAAAAATAACAATATAGCTATTTAGCACCACTATTGCTAATGCGCTTATTATCAATATAACATAGATAATTATATTGGTTGTAAATAGTAGATTTAATTGCAATTGAGTATTGTGTGAACTGCAAAGTCATCACCATAGAATTGTTATGATGTTGTGAGCTACACTGATATGTGTTATGTAAATCAATGATATAAAAGAAAAAGAACTTTCTAAACCTTTATTTTGAACAAAATTACTTATTTTCATTCTTTTTTAATCATTTTCAAGTCATATCTTTTTTTTAAAGCCAATCATTTCCTTTAAACAAAATAAATATATTTATTTTTGCTCAAAATTTTTTTAAAACTCTAATTTAATTATTATGCGGATCGCACGGGTTAGCGACTAGTTATTATTATTATTTTTGTAAATAGTAGCACTAGGAAGAGGCAGCTACTTGAAGTGTCCAAACATTAGTAATGGTGTGAAGATATTGAGAAGCGTAATTAATTATAGGCCAAATCCCAAAAATCGCAATGAAAGACATTTCAATAATAATAATTGACACCCTTAATTAAGTCGATGCCTCCATCCCTTAAAAAAAATTCAAAGTCCGGCACCGACATTATCCAGAGTCCATTTTTACAGTACCCATAATCCACGGCCCAAAAGGAGGGAGAAAACCCATTCGAAGAGTTGACCCAACAACTTTGTACTTCCTATTTCCATTTTCCATCAGTCGGACTTTCCTTCCCAAAACACTGGGTAACGCCACAATTACAATTTTTATATATTATTAATGCTCGTATTTGTGTATGTGTTTTGTTGACCAAACACGAGGTTTACGTATAGTACTTAGATATTATTTTTTAAGTTTTTTTTTTTAAATTTTGTTATGTGAATTTTTTCTCATGAAAAGAATGTGTATTCTTTAGTTAAATAGTCATATAATTGAATCTTAAAAAAAGAGTCTAATGAACAACACCTAAAGTATTGTATCTAAGTTTTATTATTATTTTTTATTTAATCATTTAATGTGAATTAATTCAACTAAACTTGGTTTATAGTTTGTGTCTTGTGACTACTGAAGAAGAAGAAGAAGAAGATTAAAGTGTGGTCTTGGTAGAGATGGCGCCGAGTACGATACGGAAAGCAATCTGGGCTGTGAAGGAACAAACTAGCATCGGGCTAGCCAAAGTAGTGAGCAACATGGCTCCGGACCTCGAGGTTGCAATCGTGAAAGCCCCGAGCCACGACGACGACCCGGCCGACGAGCAGTACATGGTCCATAGTTAACCTCACTTCTTATTCGCACGGACACATCCACGCCTGCGTGTCCGCCGTGTCCAAGCGTCTCAGCAAGACGTGAGGCTTCTAAACATGTCGGATTTCAGAGACGAAGCTCATTCTAGCTCATGGGACTACTCTGCTTTTGTTCGAACCTACGCTATGTATTTGGATCAGCTACGCGAGATGGTTCTTTTCGATAGAAAAACCTCTACTTCTACTTCTACTTCTGCTGCTGTTGTTCCATACGACGGCGGCAGAGATAATTTTCGGTCTCCGCCGCCGTCGAGGCCGTACGAGTACGATTACGGCGGCAACGGCGGTGGTAGTGGGTATGGGAGCTACGGCGGAATGAGGCGGACACGGTCTTTTGGAGTCGTGAGCGAGGTGGGTCAGGATAAGAGGGGCTCTGTGGTTGTGACCCCATTGAGAGGGATATGAAGCCTGAATGGATATTTGGGTAGATGCGTTATTTACAGGGGCTATTGGATCGGTTCTTGTCGTGCCCACCGACGAGTTTGGCGAAGAATAGCTGTATGATTTTGATTGCTTTGTATCCTGTGGTGAAAGAGAGTTTCCAGTTATATGCTGATACATGTGAGGTTTTGGCTGTTTTGCTTGGAAAGTTTTTCGACATGGTGTACCGGGATTGCATTAAGACTTTTGATGCTTATGCTAGTGCGGCGAGGCAGATTGATGAGCTTATTACGTTTTATAATTGGTGTGAGGACACGGGTGTGGCTAGATCTTCGGAGTATCCGGATGTGCAGAGGATTACTGGTAAGCTTTTGGAGACATTGGAGGAGTTTGTGAGGGATAGGGTCCAAAGAGAAAACCGGAGCTTCCGCCTGTGCCTCAGGAGGAGAAGCCAGTACAGAGTATGAATGAGAATTACACTCCTCCGCCTCCCGGGGAGCCGGAGCCTGAGCCTCCTAAGCAGCAAGTCGTTGAAGACTTGGTGAATTTGAGAGATGAGGTGGTTAGTGCAGATGATCAGGGTTCATCTCTATCTACATATAATAGGTATGCAGACTACCTAAGGCCGTCAAGATGTTTAGGAGTTTTTTCGAAAGAGATATGGTACCCAGGGAAACTTCCCTTAGGCTGTAGAATTGTGAAATTTGTGTTTGTGTTTTTTTTTTTTTTTTTTATTTTTTAAATGAGAAAGTGAAGAGCATAACATTTATCAACCCGTTCTCGTGATGTATCAAATATTGGTGGTTCTCACGCATTGAAGATCTATACTTGACCTATGGTACACATGAATAACCTGCTATCTCTACGATAGTATTAAGAAAATAGACTGACCCAGAAGAATTAGTAATAGTATGGTTTAATCGAATTGCAAATATGTATTATCCTCTTTACGCATAGCAAAAAAGAAAGAAAAAAAAAAAAAGATGCAACGTCGTGAAGTATATAAAAGCAAGATTGATACAAATTTGATAGCACTTACTTTAAACAAATAGTTGTCACTCAACAGAGAATTATAAAAGAACATTGAGAGCAAACAACATTTGGCCTGGCTTGTTATTTATTTTCATCTTTTGGTGGAGATATTTCCTGTGTACATGGGCTTGCACTTGCTCATGGAAACCTAAGACTTGCTTATTCTGATTAACAATTGTCTCGTTCATCTTCATTTACCTAGCTGGTACTTTTTATTTAGACAAGATCTGATATGTATGCATATATATGTTTTGCAGCAGGGTCCTAGGTCACCTTTCCGTGAGTTGGATGTGAAGGCCCCAATAATTGTAATTATAAAAGTAAAGGACCAACTGTAGAAGGAAAGGACCAACTGCCAAGGGTTGTGCTGATAATTATGATTTTTGTTAGTGCTTTGGCATTGGGCTCTGGTTGCTGCAATCATGCCTAAGAAACAAAATTACTTTCTTAGCATTATTGATTGAGAAGTGCATGCTTTCGTTCATATCATGCGGAAGGAGGTATCTTAGTCGCTCATATCGTCTCCATTTCCTCTTATACAGATGATGATGCTTTTGGTAGAGACTGTAGAGAGGGAAAATTCCCGACCTATCACAAGCTGACACGTCATGCCACCAAGTCCACCAGGTATGGCTAATTACAAAGTATCATATACTGCTATTAAAAATTTGCTAAATTTCATTAAGACAGGAACAGGAAAAACATGCAAAATGCTAATCACATGGAGGCGCGTGTAAACGATGATGCAAGCGAATCCGACTGTGTAAGCGATGACTCAAGCAATCTGGCTGTGTAAGCGATGACACAAGCAGACCAATCAAGCTGTGACACGTGTCACCAATCAAACTCCGCCACGTGTCGCTCACCTACCTCCAAACTCCTATAAATAGAAGCCCTTCTAAGGCATTTGGACACACCAAGCTATCTAGAGCACAAGCTGCACCAAAGAAGCATTCAGAAGTATTGAAACTCTGCTGGAATCAAGCCTCAAAGCCTCCAAGAACTTCAACCTTCGAATACGACGAACATTCGAAGCAAAATCATCCAAATCACTCTCCTAGATCTTAGAGGTCACTGAAATCAAGCTTGAAAGCCTTCAGAAACTTCAACAAATCACAAATCAACAAAGCTTTACGGATTCAAGCCTCTAAAGCTCCGAAAAGCTTCCACCACAAATCTTTGAAGACGAAGAACACACGAAGAACACGAAGAACACGCGAAGAACACGAAGAACGTGAAGAACAAAGGATTTCTAACAAGCTCATAGCCAGAAATTCATTGTAATTTTGTTTCAGAGATCTTCGATCCATCTTTCAGCCAAATTGAAGGATACTTTGTGTTCAAATCAAAACCACATCACAAATCTTTTAAGGAGATCGAATCAGAGGATTTGTAATTACAGAGAATTGTACCACACTTTCATCAATACAAATTCGTATTTGAGAAACTATTTTACTTGTTTGATTTATTTCGAACCAAGAAATTTAGTCTTCTACAAATTCTGGCACGCCCGGTGGGACCTCTCTGCCTCTCATCTCTTTCTCCTCCAAAAGAAAAGAAATTCGATTTGCTACCAGTTTCAATGGCCTCTAACAAGAATGCCCAAAAATTAGTGGTTGATATGGCCAATGATTATGTTGGTCCAATCACTCGCAGTCAATCCAAGGCTCTTGACCTACTTCAACCCCAACCAACCAAAGAAAGCAGACTTCATAGTGTCATCTCCTTGGACTTTCTTGCAAATAGGAAAGCTACCGCTAAGGATTTATTTCATTTGGAGATTGATGGTGAATCATCCACAACAAGGACTCTTTCTATCAACTCGTCACCCGTAATGAGAAATTTAAGGAATGGAATGCCTTTGACTCATCCTGTTCCATCATTTACCCCATCATATATGGAGGTTATGCCGGTGATGATGACTAACGCCTCTACCATGGAAGAAAAGATGGCTGAAATGGAACAAAGGGTTATCATTCTCACAAAAGCACTAGAAGATAAGGATGTCAAAATTGCAACCCTAATGAACAAGTTGGAGGAACAAGATTTGGGTGAATCAAGTCACGGCCTTGAGTACCCGCCTGGCTTCACCTTGAAAGGAGAAAACACTAGGGTTGACAAGGAAAAAGGAATTGAAGGAACTTCTCAACATGGAAATTCCACCTCAATAGCCTCATTATCTGTCCAACAACTGCAAGACATGATAACGAATACCATCCGGGCATAATATGGGGGTTCTTCCACTAATTCCCTCGTATATTCAAAGCCCTATACAAAACGCATTGACAACTTGAGAATGCCAAATGGGTATCAACCCCCCAAGTTCTTGCAATTTGATGGCAAAGGAAATCCTAAGCAACACATTGCTCACTTTGTAGAAACTTGCGAGAACGCTGGGACTCAAGGAGACTTCCTTGTAAAGCAGTTTGTTCGTTCACTCAAGGGGAATGCCTTTGATTGGTATACGGACTTAGAACCTGAGTCAATCGATAGTTGGGAACAACTTGAAAGAGGGTTTCTTGACCGATTCTATAGCACGCGTCGTACGGTAAGCATGATGGAGCTTACCAATACCAAGCAGTGGAAAGACGAGCCCGTTGTTGACTATATCAATCGATGGCGTTCGTTGAGTTTGGATTGCAAGGATAGACTTTCTGAAATTTCTGCTATAGAGATGTGCATCCAAGGCATGCATTGGGGACTTCTTTACATCCTACAAGGGATAAAGCCCCGAACATTTGAGGAGTTAGCGACTCGTGCACATGACATGGAGCTGAGCATTGCTAGCCATGGAAATACGAAGCATCCTGTGCCTGAGGAAAAGAAAGAAAGAAGGGAAGTAAGGAAGAATGATAGGAATACGAGGAGTAACGTCAAAGACTCAATGAACATCAACTCTGCCCCAGTAAAAATTTCAACCGGAAAGACAAAGGCTAATGAAAAGAGGCCTGAGGGAAGTCAACGGCGTGAGACACGTCGCTCGTCACTCAAGGAATGGGAACAAAAGACATATCCTTTTCCAGACGCTGATATGCCCGAAATGCTAGAACAACTCCTTAAGCTTAAATTAATTGAATTGCCGGAATGCAAACGACCGGAAGAGGTAGGAAAGGTTGATGACCCGAACTATTGTAAGTATCATCGCATCATAAGTCATCCAATCCAGAAATGCTTTGTTCTCAAAGAACTCATCATGAAGTTAGCTAAGGAAAGGAAAATCGACTTGGATTTCGATGATGTGGCTGAGTCAAACCTTGTAACGTTCGCTTACGAGTCGTGTAGTTGCATGTCTCCAACTAGTAAGCTGGGGGCAAATACCACACTTATCCAGTTTGGTTCTATGGAGTCGGTTCAAGTTCAGTTTTCACAAGAAACATTTGACTATGGCTCAAATGATGATAGAAGATCAACAATGGATGAAGAGGAAGGTTGGACGATGGTTACTCGTAAAAGATGGAAGAAAAGATGAGATTTCCCTCTTCATTTGGTCATCCAAGAGCCCAAAAGAGCACAAAGCCTAATTCAACTTCGATCAAGAAGAAGGAATGATAAGGGGAGAAAAAGGCTAGGCACAAAAGTGAATGACGATTCGGCGCAAACCAAAAATCTTCGAAATCGCATCACGTTAGAAGAATTCTTCCCCAAAGGATTCTTGCAAAATGACTCGGTAGAGGCCGTTCACACAGGCTCTTGCTATGAAATTCATGATGAAGAGAAGGGTATCGATCATGATGGGCCAGGTAAGACTTTGGAAAAACTCCAATCCCAAGATGATGAAGTTGAACCATTACAATCCCCTACCTCGCCAAAAGAGGTGACCACCCAAGCTCTTGAAAAACCGGAGATGAGTGTTCCTTATGCCAATGTGCTTCAACAAACCCAAGAATGTTGTGCATGCTCCCCAAACATGACTTTCACCGATGAGGATCTATTGCTAGGCTCTAAGCCCCACAATCGTCCGCTTTATGTCTCTGGTTATGCACGTGAACAAAAGATAGATCGTATCCTCATTGATGGAGGTTCAGCTGTTAATATATTACCAAAAATGACGATGAAACGACTTGGTCTTACTATGGAGGAGCTATCACATAGTCGTTTGGTCATTCAAGGTTTTAACCAAGGAGGACAACGCGCAATCGGTATGATACGCCTGAAACTAGTCATTGGAGAATTGAAAAGCAATGTGTTGTTCCATGTTATTGATGCCAAGACAACCTACAACGTGTTGTTGGGACGTCCATGGATCCACGAGAATGGAGTAGTGCCGTCAACTTTTCACCAATGTTTCAAGTACATTCAAGGTGGAGTGAAAAAGGTCAATGCCGACTTAAAACCTTTTACTGAGACTGAAGCTCACTTTGCTGACGCGAAGTTCTACATAGAGGATGACGTTCCCAATGAAGTTCTCCCAGTTGAGATCCCACCCACAGAAAGCAAGCCGAATGAAAAGAAGCATGTTAGATTCATCAATGGAAAGAATACTTCTTCCCCAAGAAAAGGTCTAGAATGTGGAAATAATCATTCTAGTGAATCTACCAGTAATTCAGTGGGAGAAAAGATTTCAACACCTCCTGACAATCCTCCATTTCTTCGTTATGTACCATTGTCACGCCGCAAGAAAGGACAATCACCGTTCACGGAATGCTCTCAATCAGTAGTAAATGAGGGAAGGCCTCCTACAAAGCTCACAATGGAGGATGTAGCCATGTTAAAGGAAAATCATGCTGTGCCTTTAACTTCATTCACGAATCCTTCGCCTTCAAAGCCATTAAATGGATTCATAAGGTCTTCGCAAAGTTTGACGAAACATGATGTTCTACCAAGCGAAAGGACGAAAGGATGGTTCGACCCAAAGGCATATACGCTTTTAACCAAAGCAGGTTACAATTCTTCAAAACAAGGCGACCTAGGGAAACTGATTCCAGAAGTCACCGGAGAGAAGGTGCATGGCCTCAACAAAACACAAAGGAGAATGCGACTTGAAGGGCATGAAATTCCTGTCCCAAAGACCGGATTAGGTTATACTCCAGAACAACCGGCTCAGATATGGATCAAGAGAAAAAGCAATGCTTCAAGTTCTCAATACATAACAGTGGAGGACAGCAAAAGTTCGAATCGAAGAAAAGATCACTTTGCTTCACATGTCTCAGTGTTTGATCGCATCAATGCCCCATCTTCACGAATCACAGTGTTCGACAGGTTAAATACAACTTGCTCAACACAAAATCACGACACCCTTGCTCGTAGATCAGTCTTTGATCGGTTGGGGGCAATGAAAGGGCCTGTCGGTGGCCATCCTCAAAATTCCGTAAACTTTGAGGTTCAAGGGGAAGAGAACGCTAATGACGGGATTCGCAGTAACATTCCTTCACGCATGAAACGTAGCTCTGCCCTAGACATCAACATCGAAGGGTCTCTTAAAGTCAAAAGGCGAACGGTTGTACACACAAGACAATTAGTTGGCCACGATGAGCAAATTGAAGAAGTATCATCCTCATTTCATATTACAGTGGAAGAAGACACACTCTCAGATGTTGAAGCAACCAATGAAGAGGTTGACGAAGCTCCTCCAGCTTTGGAAGACGGAGGACAAGCTACAGTTGATGAACTCAAAGAAATCAATTTAGGAACTGCTGAAGAGCCTCGACCAACTTTCATCAGTGCACTTCTTACCCCTAAAGAAGAAGAAAGATACTTGAAGCTCCTAGTAGAATATAAAGATGTGTTCGCTTGGACTTACAAAGAAATGCCTGGGCTCGATCCAAGTATTGCTCTACACCATTTGGCAATAAAGAAAGGTGTACGCCCAGTCAAACAATCCCAAAGACGCTTTCGGCTGGAGCTTATCCCTCAAATAGAAATCGAGGTCAATAAGTTGATTGAGGCGGGTTTCATTCGTGAAGTACAGTACCCAGAATGGATCGCTAACATCGTCCCTGTCAAAAAGAAGAATGGACAAATTCGAGTGTGCGTTGACTTCCGTGATTTGAACAACGCGTGTCCCAAGGATGATTTTCCATTGCCCATCACTGAGGTTATGGTTGATGCCACTACCGGTCATGAAGCTTTATCTTTCATGGATGGTTCTTCGGGTTATAATCAAATTCGAATGAATCCCAAGGATGAAGAGCTTACGGCTTTTCGTACTCCTAAGGGCATTTACTGCTACAAAGTAATGCCTTTTGGACTAAAGAACGCGGGTGCAACTTATCAACGAGCCATGCAAAAAATCTTTGATAATGTACTTCATAAATATGTGGAGTGTTATGTCGATGATCTAGTGGTTAAAACAAAAAGGAGGGAAGACCATTTGGCAGACCTACGATCTGTGTTCAACCGCTTAAGGAAGTATCAACTTAAAATGAACCCCCTCAAATGCGCTTTTGGCGTAACATCAGGGAAGTTCCTTGGTTTCATTGTGAGACATCGTGGCATTGAAATTGATCAGTCCAAAATTGAAGCAATCCAAAAAATGCCGGAGCCCAAGAATTTGCGAGAGCTTAGAGGCTTGCAAGGAAGACTTGCCTATATACGGCGATTTATCTCAAACTTGGCAGGTCGATGTCAACCTTTCAATAGGCTGATGAAGAAGAATGTGCACTTCGAATGGGATGAGGCTTGTAGCAACACTTTTACAAGCATCAAAAGATACTTGCTTAATCCTCCGGTTTTAGGTGCTCCTATCCCCGAAAATCCTTTAGTGTTGTATATTGCAGCACAAGAAAAGTCCCTAGGTGCTCTTATGGTGCAAGAAAATGAAGAAGGGAAGGAAAGAGCCCTTTATTATTTGAGCCGAACTCTCAATGGGGCTGAATTAAATTATTCTCCTATTGAAAAGACATGTCTTGCTCTTTTCTTTGCCATAGACAAATTAAAGCACTACATGCAAGCATACACTGTCCATTTGATAGCAAGGGCAGACCCGATCAAGTATGTCCTCTCTAGGTCAGTGGTTTCAGGTCGTATAGCACGATGGGCAGTCTTGCTACAACAATATGGCCTTGCATATGTTCCACAAAAAGCCGTCAAAGGACAAGCATTGGCAAATTTCTTAGCTGATCACCCAGTTCCTTCTGATTGGGAGTTCTCCGATGATTTCCCGGATGAAGACGTATTTTATATTGAAGTAATGCCACCATGGACGATGTTCTTTGATGGGGCCGCACGTCGAGAAGGAGCGGGGGCAGGTGTAGTGTTTGTCTCTCCACAACGACAAATACTTCTATACTCGTTCTCATTAAGCGAACTTTGCTCTAACAACGTGGCCGAATATCAAGCATTAATTATTGGCCTACAAATGGCCATTGAAATGGGCATATCGCAACTTGAAATATTCGGGGATTCCAAATTAATTATCAACCAAATCTTGGAGCAATATGATGTCAAGAAAGAAGACCTTATCCCTTATTGCAAATATGCGAAGAAATTGCTAGCAAATTTCGAGGCAATCACAGTAGAGCATATACCAAGGAAGGAGAATAGACAGGCTGATGCTTTAGCTAATTTGGCTACCGCCTTAGCATTATCCCAAGAAGAGACCGCTAAAGTTGCTATCTCTCAAAGATGGGTAGTACCTCTCGTGGTTGAAGAAGAAGAAGAAGAAGAACAACAAGCCAACGTCATTTCTGTATGCCTTGTTGAAAAAGAAGATTGGCGACAAGCGATCATTGAGTACCTTCAACATGGAAGACTCCCGGATGATATACGCCACAAAATCGAAATTCGGCGAAGGGCTGCTCGATTCATTTACTATAAAGAAACTCTCTTCCGCCGTTCGTTTGATGGTTTATTCCTCCGTTGCTTAGGAGAAGAAGAGGCTAAACAAGCCTTGGAGGAGGCTCATTCTGGAATATGTGGTGCACACCAATCAGGTCCTAAGTTACACTACAGAATCAAGCGAATGGGTTACTATTGGCCTACAATGGTGCAAGATTCCATGGAGTATGCTAAAAAGTGCGAAGCTTGTCAGTTTCATGCAAACTTCATCCACCAGCCGCCAGAACCTCTACACCCAACTGTCGCTTCTTGGCCTTTTGATGCATGGGGGCTTGACGCGATAGGACCATTACCAAAATCATCCGGTGGCCATTTGTACATCTTGGCTGCAACTGATTACTTCTCAAAATGGGCGGAAGCTGTGCCCCTTAGGGAAGTGAAGAAAGAAACAGTGGTCAACTTCATTCGAACTCACTTGATCTATCGGTATGGTGTCCCTCGGTATATCATAACTGATAATGGCAAACCATTCTACAATAAGCTAATGACGGAGCTATGCGAAAAGTTTGCATTTAAACAATACAACTCCTCCATGTACAATGCCCCGGCAAATGGATTAGCTGAAGCCTTTAACAAAACGCTCGGCAATTTGTTAAAGAAGGTGGTATCCAAGACTAAGCGAGATTGGCATGAAAGAATTGGAGAAGCATTATGGGCATATCGAACAACATTTCGAACGCCCACTCAAGCAACGCCATATTCTCTTGTCTATGGAGTGGAAGCCATCCTTCCCCTTGAATGCCAAATCCCATCATTACGGATAGCCATTCAAGAAGAGTTGACCAAGGAAGAAAATGCCAAGCTTAGGTTGCAAGAATTGGAAGCACTTGATGAAAAAAGGCTCGAAGCGCAACAACACCTTGAGTGCTATCAAGCTCGTCTTTCGAGTGCATTCAATAAAAGAGTTAAGCCACGATCATTCCAAGTTGGTGACTTAGTACTCGCCGTTCGAAGACCTATCATCACAACTCATCGTACGGGCAATAAGTTCACTTCAAAATGGGATGGACCTTATGTAGGGCAAGAAGTCTACACTAATGGAGCATACAAGTTGATTGATCAAGAAGGTGTAAGGATCGGCCCCATCAATGGGAAGTTCCTTAAACGCTTCTATGCTTGAAAATCAAGGCTTGCTCCTCGGTAAGAGTTTAAACTGCCCACTGCAACGCTACAAGGGTACATGATGTCTTCCCATTACCTTTGAAAGCGTACAAATAAAAAGAAATAAATTCCATTCTATGTCACCATTTGTGAGTGTGGCGTAGTGGTTGGATGCCCATGTCGCCCTTGAGGCCTAGGTCTCGGGTTCGATTAGTGGTGATACCCACTATTGCGCAATTGGTACCCATGGAATGCCGTGGGGCGTGGGGCGTGGGGCGAGGATTACACACGTGAGCCCTCCTTTTTTGTAACTAAAAAAAAAAAGATAAAAAAAAAAAATCATCAAAAAAAAAATAAAAAAAAAATCACCAAAAGAAAACCATCAAAAAAAAAAATCAATTGAACTACGTAATGACTTGATCCCTCTCCGGGGTACGTAGGCAGCTTAGTACTTTTTTACTAAGTTCAGTCACATTAAAAGAATAAGGTTTGCCAGTCTAGCTTGAAGAGTTGTCCGACGATCGTCAATATACTTTTAAGGTCCCTTTGGTTGGCAAGGTATTGCTTAAAGACAATCAATTTCTCAATGGGATGATCAAAGATTGTTGTACTCAAAGATGAAGACTACATAAAATCTGCATGGCATTCTCCATCTTCTATGGACATTCTCCAACATTTATGAAGCATGTTTTGCATCATCTCTCCTCTATGGACATATTCTGACATTTGTGAAGTCTTGGCGACATTATTCTCGCATCTTCAAGGTTTTGTTGACACCTCTTTGAATCTTCAAAGTCTTGATGAGAGCATCTTGATACTTCAAGCTTTTGTTGGCCTTTCCTTGCATCTTCAAGGTCTTGATAGGGACTTCTCACATCTTCAAGGTTTTGTTGACGCCTCTTTGAATCCTCAAAGTCTTGATGGGAGTTTCTTGAAACTTCAAGATTTTGTTGGCATTTCCTTACATCTTCAAAGTCTTGATACGGACTTGTTGCATCTTCAACATTTTGTTGGTATCTTTGAAGTCTTGATGTCTGGCAACGGTGCTAAGCGCCCTCAATGTCTAAGCTATATTGCCTTTGAAAATCGGTGTTGTTGTAGCTTTATTATAAATGTCAATATTGGTGCAACTTCAATGCGAGTGCGATGCGAATAAAGTGTTGACGTGGTTTCATGGCAAAGATAAATGTCGGCACGGCTTCAATGTGAATGAAGTGTTGACATGGCTTCACGACAAAGATAGATGTTGACGTGGCTTTAGTGCAAATGAAGTGTTGACGTAGCTTCACGGCAAAGATGAATGTTGGCACGACTTCAATGTGAATGAAATGTTGTCGTGGCTTCATGATAAAGATGAATGTTGACACGACTTCAGTGAAAATGAAGTGTTGTCGTGGCTTCATGTTAAAGATGAATGTTGGCATGGCTTCATGTTAAAGATGAATGTTGGCATGGCTTCGATGAAAATGAAGTGTTGTCGTGGCTTCATGACAAAAATGGATGTTGACGTAGCTTTAATACGGATGAAGTGTTGACATGGCTTAATGGCGAAGATGAATGTTGACATGGCTTCATGTTAAAGATGAATGTTGGCATGGCTTGGATGAAAATGAAGTGTTGTTGTGGCTTCATGACAAAAATGGATGTTGACGTAACTTTAATGTGAATGAAGTGTTGACATGGCTTCACGGCAAAGATGAATGTTAGCACGGCTTCAATGTGAATGAAGTGTTGACATAGCTTCACGGCAAAGATAGATGTTGACGCGACTTCAATGCGGATGAAGTGTTGACGTAGCTTCACAGCAAAGATGAATGTTGGCACGACTTCAATGTGAATGAAGTGTTGACATGGATTCATGACAAATATGAATGTTGGCACGGCTTCAATGAGGATGAATTGTTGACATGACTTCATAGCAAAGATGAATGTGACTTCAACGCAAATAAAATGTTAAGGCAACTTCATGGCAAATGCAAGTGCAAATGTTGCTTCAGTAGACAAATTAATGGTAATGCTTCATAACAGTTGCAAGTGTTTGCGCCGCTCCATGAAAAGGATAAGTGGTGACACGATCTCGATAAAAAAAATGCATGCCACTTCATTCTAAAGGCAAGTACTAAAAGACAAATGCTGGCGTGATTTCATGGTAAAAAAGCTCTTGATGTAGCTATGTTGCAAAGATTCTTGATATGGTTGCATTGTAAATACAAGTGTTGGTACGACTTCAAAGACGAGTACTGACGACAGCAATATTGCCTAGCAAATATCCTTATGGAAACAACATTGCAAATACAAATATCGCTAAAAAATTGTTGATGCATAACAACATGAAGGTATACGTCACTGCAAGAATGTCGCTATTAATGAAATACAAAGCCACCAAATGAAGGCAAACACTTCTATGAGAATGTCAGCATAAAGTTTAATGTCAAAACCCGAAGTTCAAGAAAATCGTGCTGCAAAACAAAGACAAGCAACAAAAAAAAAAAAAAAAACTCTTTTGAACTACATAATGACTTGATCCCTCTCGGGAGTACGTAGGCAATTTTGCATCTTTTGCTAAGTTCAGTCATGCCCTAAAAAAAAAAAAAAAAAAAAAAAAAAAAGAGTTAGTACAAGCAAAGCATAATATATATATACATATATATATATATATATATATATACATATATTAAAAAAAAAAAAAAAAAAGGGCACAATTTTTCTACGTAAGATATAAGGAAGAAAGATTTGTGCAACTTAAGGTATGCTTCGAGTGCCCTTATATAGGGCTCTTTGGAAGCTAGCAGACAGAAAGAAAAAGATGTGAACAAAGGAAGAAGAAGTGAGAATGCATATTTTCAAAAAAATACTACACCAAACTTTGAAAAAGGAAAGAGTAGGTTCCTATAGAAGATGTCTTTCATGTAGGAGCTATTACACAAAAAATACCATAATGTTCAAAGAATTGGTGCTACCAACCCTAGAGAACAATGGAGACACTCAATAGTCCTGCGTCCAGCTTCAGATCTCAGCCTGTCAGAGCAGCCGCCGCCTTGTCAGAGCAGACAACCGCCAAAATAGACCAAGAAAGACGCACGATTTTCCCATTCAAATTCGTGAAAATCTAGACCTTGTTTCACAAAACTGAGGCCACAACAGTCTTCTACAGCCTTCGATCTACAAAACCCAGAAGGATCATCGACAATGGAGTTGCCACGCGCCGCCACAAGTTCGCGATGACAAACGGCTTAAACCTTCATTTCTGTGCAAATCTGCCCACAAATTCAGAGAACAGAAACCACCACTCGATCCGGCGGCCCCAAATCTACAAGACCTGAAATTTTCAAGCACAGACGATGATCCACGCGCCGCCATGCGCCACCTGAAGTTCCGGCAACCACATCGTCAGTTTCACGCGCCTCCCTAAGCATTCACGCGCTCTCACGCGCCGGAGGCTTGTCTCACGCGTTCTCACTCGCACACGCGACTCACGCGCGCGTTTCCAGCTCTATGACGTCATGGATGACGTCATCATACGCGAACCGGTTTGACCCGGTCCGACCCGGTTTGACCCGCCTTAAAAAAAAAAAAAAAAAAAAGGAGAGAGAAAAGCTTTGACCAAGTTGAACCTTTGACTTTGACCAAAAAGTCAAAATTTTCAAAAATGACCTATCCCACTCAATTTTTCGAGTACATTCCAATTTTGAGTTCCGTTTCTTCATTCGGAGCTCGAAAATTGCGCAAACAGTCCAATTGTCAAAAAATTGATTATTGCATAAATCCAGACCAAAAGTCAAAAATTTCAAAACGGACCTGTCCCATTCAATTTTTTGAGTACATTCCAATGTTGGAATCCGTTTCTTCATCTGGAACTCGAAAATTGCATAACGGTCTAATATCTAAAAAAGGTTGACTTTTGCACAAATCTTAACCAAAAGTCAAAATTTTCAAGAGTGACCTGTCTTGCCCAATTTTTCGTGTACGTTCCAATTTTGGAGTCTACTTATTCATTTGAGGATCCAAAATAGCTCAAGTTGTGTGATTCTACAGCTGTTGGCTTTAACGTAAACTTTGACCAAAAATCAAGATGCTTAAACAAAGCTTGTCCTACTCAGAATTTCACAAGAATCCGTTACTGAAATTAGCTGGACTTTAAATCATTTCCCCAAGGGTGATCCTCCAGACTTCATCAAGACTCCTCTTTCAAAAAAAAAAAAAAAAAAAAAAAAACAAATGAACTATCACAAGTATGTCTCAAACTTGAAATTGCATTAAGTCACTACTCCAGTCTACCATTCTCATTCGGTACCTACCATATCCGTTCGGCGCCTACCAGTCTCCAACCGACCGTTCCCATTCGGTGCCTACCGGTCTAATCTACCATTCTCACCAAAAATTTTCGTCCGTCAGTCTCAACTACCCAACTACCATTCTTCATCTCTCCGCTATAAATAGAAAGGTCGGATTCATCAAAGGTTCATCAAGAAAAACACACCGAGTCATGAAATGAAGATTTACTTCTTTCAAGTTTTCAAACCCTCCTTCTCACAGCCGTTTCTCACCATGGCCTCATCGTGCTCAATGCCTAGCAACCAAAATTGCTTCGTAAGCAGTTTGAAATCAACCCCCTCATGGTTCAGTAGAAACCCTTCTCACAACATCATCATTGTTTTAGAATCCAAACAAATTTTGTTTCCTCACTTAACGACCACATTTGTTCATAAAGTTATTCATAACAAGGTCTGCATTTTGGTTTCATGTTTCCTTGGGCTTGGCTGGCCAAGAAATCTAAGTCCAGCAGAGGCACCTGTTCCCAAGATCAGGGCTCTCATAGCTTCTCTTCAATTGTTTGCTCTCCCATCCGAAGCAGCGGTTCGGAGCAAACACCAACTTGGCCGGCTTCTGAAACCAGCATCGCAAGTTAGTTCCACCTTTCATTTTGTTGTGCTTTCCCAACAAGCCGCATCAAGTGAAGGTGATAAAAGGTGTTGGGGTATCCTACAAATTGTCTCCCATCCAACACTTGCGATGACCTCCAAGGTACCAGCTTATCAGAGATCAGCCTTTGCTGCTGGTAAATGGTTGCCGATTCCTTATTCCATGTTTCCACCAACATGTGGCCCAAAGGTCTTCATTGCTGGTACCTCAAAATACACTTTCTGGAATTACTCCAACTTAAAACAAGCTTGAAGAATTTCAGGAGATCTACTTCTGAAATTACTTCAACTTAATGTCCGTCAGTATGGTCCAGTTACACAAGCGCATTCAATGACTTACTGCCGGACCCCATGCAACATACAGTCAATCCTGGAGCCCAAGGTGTACTTCCCAGAAACATCTACACCAAAGGGATCCCAATGTATAGGGCCAGCGTCATGGTGTCTGTGTTTCACCCATTCACTTTGCTTTGTCTCCATCTTCTTTGTCATCACCACCACCAGACGCAAAATCCATTCTGAAATTACCTCAACTTAACCTGAGTGATGCGATAACACAAGCACATTCAATCACTTTCCCACATGATCTCTTCGTGGTCCAAAGAATATCCTTCAGATATAACTTCACCAGAAGATTTTAAAAATGGGAGGCCAGCCCCACAGTTCTGTATGTTGCACCCAGCCAACCTCCTCACTTCTTCTCCATCTTCAACACCTTGTGATCACCGCCAACGATCCAAAATACTCCTCTGAAATTACTTCAACTTAATCTCTGCCAATATGGTTCAATCTTGCAAGTACGTCCAACTTCTTGCAAGTAATTTACAGCTTCACCAACCCCTTTTAAGTATCATGAAACACTCTTTTGAAATTACTTCGACTTAATCTCTGCTGAGAAGGCTTAGTTAGGCGAGCACATTCAAATACTTGCAGACCCCTTCTCGGTCTCATCAAAGCCTTTCATGTGAGTGGGCTTACTCATCTGAAATAAAGCTCCACCAACCACTACATTTGCACCCTACTAAAAGCTCCACCACCTCCAACCGTTACATTTGAAAAGTCAAGTACCAAATTCATTTTTTTCGAGACTCATTCACTCCCCACACTCGAAAGCTGTGTGCGCGAACAAGTCTCGAGGGGGCATTTGTAGAGAGGGAAAATTCCCGACCTATCACAAGCTGACACGTCATGCCACCAAGTCCACCAGGTATGGCTAATTACAAAGTATCATATACTGCTATTAAATATTTGCTAAATTTCATAAAGACAGGAACAGGAAAAACATGCAAAATGCTAATCACATGGAGGCGCGTGTAAGCGATGATGCAAGCAAATCCGACTGTGTAAGCGATGACTCAAGCAATCTGGCTGTGTAAGCGATGACACAAGCAGACCAATCAAGCTGTGACACGTGTCACCAATCAAACTCCACCACGTGTCGCTCACCTACCTCCAAACTCCTATAAATAGAAGCCCTTCTAAGGCATTTGGACACACCAAGCTATCTAGAACACAAGCTGCACTAAAGAAGCATTCAGAAGTATTGAAACTCTGCTGGAATCAAGCCTCAAAGCCTCCAAGAACTTCAACCTTCGAATACGACGAACATTCGAAGCAAAATCATCCAAATCACTCTCCTAGATCTTAGAGGTCACTGAAATCAAGCTTGAAAGCCTTTAGAAACCTCAACAAAATCACAAATCAACAAAGCTTTACGGATTCAAGCCTCTAAAGCTCCGAAAAGCTTCCACCACAAATCTTTGAAGACGAAGAACACACGAAGAACACGAAGAACACGCAAAGAACACGAAGAACGTGAAGAACAAAGGATTTCTAACAAGCTCATAGCCAGAAATTCATTGTAATTCTGTTTCAGAGATCTTCGATCCATCTTTCAGCCAAATTGAAGGATACTTTGTGTTCAAATCAAAACCACATCACAAATCTTTTAAGGAGATCGAATTAGAGGATTTGTAATTACAGAGAATTGTACCACACTTTCATCAATACAAATTCGTATTTGAGAAACTATTTTACTTGTTTGATTTATTTCGAACCAAGAAATTTAGTCTTCTACAGAGACTACAATATCTGCTTGTCAATTTTCTAGGGAGCATTGTTCACAACCTACACAGGACAGAAGCAAATTACATCAATTGTTAAAAAGTGATCTGAATTTGAGGATTTCCCAAGAATTGGATAGCCTGCCTTCTTGATTACAGTTATGCTTCCTTCAGGGAGCAACTTTAATGCAATGTATTTTGCTATAGCTCACTCAGAACTGCTTATAAGTCTTCATTAATTGATTCTTTTTACTGGTTTAGAGTGTCAAACTCTCATCTTCTGTCATTTTGGTATAATTTGCTAATATTGATTTCCTTAGATGCTTGGTAAAGTATGACCTACATCTAATGTTTTCTTCTTGTGAAGATATGAAAATTTATTGTAGAGATATGAATGTGTTTTTTACACTGATTCCATGGTCAATTTTTTTTTTCTTGACTTAAGACCTTGTTGCAAATGAAAAGAAACCCAGAATCTATCCAAAAAGAAATGAAGCATGCTACCAATCATGTGTAAGATAAACAGATGCTCACCCAAAATTATTGTCAAATTCCTATATAATTGATGAGTAATAGAATAATCAATTCTGATTTGTCATTATTTAACAGAAATAGCTTCCTGTCTGTTATTACAATTATAAAAGTCAGCATTATGGAAACTGTTAGGACATATGTAGTTCAAGTTTGTGAACGTATGTCACTATTTTATGTAATTGGCTTATCCTTAGACAAAACGCACTTTACTTGTAATTTGGTAGATTTAGGATGAGTTTAACACTTCAAGAAACAGTGGTTCATGGTTAAGTGTTGAAGCCGTCAAAATCTGTCCAAGAAACAAGCTAGGAAGTGCAAGGTTTTAAAGCTCGACACATACCTCGACAGATACATCTATTGAGCTTTAAAGGAGCTGTTTTGCCCGAACCTCGACAGCTATCTCGACACCTCTATCTGTCGAAAATTAAAGAAAACAGATTTCCAGGTCTGTTTCAAGTCTAATCCGTGAGTGTGTCTTTGGGACTTCTTTTCTCCTAACCCTAGACATATAAAAGGATTATTTTAAGGGCCGTCAAAAAAGAGATCATAAGATACAAGTTGCACATTCTTTGAGAACTTGTTGTTCATGCAATTTGTGATCTGACAGACAAAGTTCATGCCCTAGTTCATCCTTGATGATTTGAAGAACTTTGCAGCCAACTCTTTCTCTCTCTATAGTTGGTAATTGAAGTCGCGTACTGGGATCCGCGCATCTGGTTAGTCACGTACTTGGGAGCCGTGCATTGAAAGGAGAAACTGTCACTACAGAACAAGTCCAATTGGGTATTGGGATAAGAGTTCAACTGTAGGTTGGTGAGGTACTTGGGATTCCTTACTTATAACTACTTGTTGTGATAATAGTGGAGTTTCGGGAGTGGTGGCCTTAAATCACTCGGTAAGGTTTTTGCCGTAAGGTTTTCCCCATTCGTGAACAAATCACCGTGTTATTTATTTTCCGCTGCATAACTTAGTTTCGGTGATTTGTTTGTGCTGCCACGTGATATTGCATGTTAATTTGATTAATTAAAAACTAGGCTAATTAATTAATCTAAGTTATCACAAGGGGTCAACGCGTTTGTGGCCTGTCAAGTGGTATCAGAGAAAGCACACTCTGATTAGGGTTTAATCTATTGTGTGTGATCCATTTGACCCCTGCTGTCATGGATAGAGGACAATCTCTAATCATTCCTCCTTTATTTGATGGCACTAACTATGCATACTAGAAAGTACGCATGAGAGCTTTCTTGCAGTCTTTAGATGAGAAAGTGTGGCAAGCTGTGGAGATAGGCTGGATCAAGCCTACAGAAGCGCCGGCCGACTGGGATGAAGCTAAGATCAAGGCGGCCAACTTCAACAGCAGAGCATTGAATACCCTATTCAGTGCAGTCACTAATGAGGAGTTCAAGAAAATTTCCTCAATTGAAACTGCTAAGGAAGCATGGAACATCCTCCAGACAACCTATGAGGGCACCAAGGCTGTCAAAGATTCAAAGCTGCAGAGGCTTACCACACGCTTTGAAGAAATTAAGATGGGGGAGGATGAGTCGTTTGATGAGTTCTATGCCAAGCTCAAGGATATAGTGAACTCAGCCTTCAATCTTGGGGAGACCATCCCTGAACCCAAGATAGTAAGGAAGGTGCTCAGATCGCTGCCCGAAATATTCCACGCTAAGATCACGGCGATCGAAGAGTCAAAGGATATTGACAGAATTCCTTTGACTGAGCTGGTTGGAAACTTGCAAACCTATGAGTTAGGGTTAACTAGGTTAGGCAAGTCAAGCAAGGGCAAAAGTTTGGCACTAAAGGCCAAGAGCAGTGATACGGATGACTCGTCAGATGATGAAGATTCCAAGATGAAGTCCTACATCACAAGGCAATTCAAGAAGTTTATGAAGAATGCCAACGGAAAGGGCTTCAACAAAGACCGTAGACAATCCAGTTCTTCACAATTCAAGAATTCAGATAAAGGGAAGAAGGATGTCAAGGATGGCGGTCAGTACACTGTTCCTGCTGGGCCAAAATGTTTTGGGTGTCAAGGCTTCGGACACATGAAACAAGAGTGTCCTACGTACCTCAAGAGCATAGGGAAGAGCAAGGCACTTGCTGTTACCTTAAGCGACACAGAGCCCGAGGACGATTTCGAAGATGAAGACGACGGAATCTTGAATGCCTTCACTGCCACTGTTAATCCTACTGATGGGGTTACCGAGAAAGTGGATGAAGAAGAGGAGTTGGTGGACTCTAAGATTGAGATTATGGATGATCAAGATGATATCCATACCGCTTATGAGAAGCTATACAAGCTTTCTGAGAAACATGAGAAGCTCTATAGGCTGGCCACCAAGAAGCTCAGTGATGTGGAACTCAACCGTGAGGAGCTGTCCACAAAGGTCGATGAAGCGAATCAAACCATTGGAGCACTGAGGTTCGAAAACAATTTCTTGGTTGAGAAGACCAAGAAGCTTGAAGTGGAGTTGTTTCAAGTCAGAGCACAACTGGAGAGGACGTCAAGCGCTAAGCTGGACAAGATGCTGGAGGCTCAGAGATCTTCTTCAGATCGTACTGGATTGGGGTATGAATTCTCTATCTCTAATACTTCTTCTGCTAGTACTACAGTTTTTGTTCCACCTGCTAATAACATTAAAACTGAGAAGAATAATGTTAAAACTGATTTAGCTAGTGAGAACGTAGACAAGGACAAGTCCATCCTAGGAGCACCCCCTAAAATTGAGAAAAGGGAAGCTAGAAACCCTAAGAATAAGAAGGCTAACTCTCAAAAGGCCAAACAGAAGAAGCCGCATCTCTGTTATCATTGTGGTGTTGCCGGTCACACTCGACCAAATTGCTACAAGTGGCTTGCCACTCAACAAAGCAATGGCAAAATAGCATCTGGGAGCCAGAATTAGCTTCAGTCTTCTCTCGCTCCTCTTGGAGACATTTTTAAAGCCCTCATGTTCCTTTCGAACTTGAACGGTTCATATTCTTCTCCCTCTTCACCGGTTCAAGAATCGGCCAAAAGGAAAGGATCTTCCAAAGTGTGGAAGGCAAAGGGATCTAAGTGATTTCAGTCACTTCTTCTTCTCTCTCCTGTTTTTGTGTGTTGCATTACTTGTGTGTTTCTTTACTGTTTTGAGTCAGTCTAGTTTTATGCATTGTTTTGCTTTACATGTTTTTGTTTGTGTGTTTTCAGTTTTGTGTTTTATTTTTTTTGCTTCTCTGATAAAAATAAAAAAAATTTGAAAAATTAAAAAAAAAATACAAAAACAGTGTGTGTTTGTGTGCATTAGTTTGTGTGAACTTTTGAAATGGCCATTGAAACAAAGTTTTCTAAACTTTGTATCATCTATAGCTTAGATGAGCACTCTTCTGCACAACTAAGTGAGTGAGCTCTGTAGCTCTTTGTTTGTGATGAGTAAGGTTAAGTGATCTCTTCTTCTTAACACTCGTATCACTCTTTTTGACGGGTTGAACTAAAAAATCCTAAGAGAAGGGCATAAATAACCATCTCACCACTGTTACTCGCCAATCATAATATGACATCTGTATGCTTCGGCATAGCAAAAGTGCAATGTCAAGGACACCTGTATGCTTCGGTATAGCAAAAGTGCAGTGTCAAAAGCTTAACATAATTGGGTATTTAAAATTATGCATGAAATATAATCTTATAGATCATATAATAAATAATATCCTATTGGCATAAAATTTGACATGTCTATTAAGAGCGTAAAGAACATGCAACCCTATGGTTAAATTTTTGAAATATGTAAAAATGTTAATGAAATATTTATCCTTTACGCTCTTAATACACGAAATTGGTTGTGACCTAATTTTATAGCTAAACTTTGTCCTTTTTTTTTCTACTTTTGTTGGAAAATCAAAGAAAGCTTCATTTTTCATATTCTTTTCTATTTAGAAAAAAAATAATAGTGTTTTTAAAATAACAATATTAATATATTTTTATTTGTTTAATGAGATACATGCATTTTCTTTCCTTTTTTTTTTCTTTTTTCTTTTGAAGAAGAATTTAGGTTCTGCCAATATCACTAAGATACAAGGGTTTTGATAATTTAGATTATTATTTGTTTAAATTTTATACTTAAAAACAATTAATTTTGAATATGGCATTCCTGCTCAAGTTTAGTTGTTTTAGCAACAACTGAAATAAAACGAACAAAACACAAAGGCAAATTTAACAATACAGCCAATAAAAAATATAAAAAAAATAGCAATTAAATTAATAAAAAAATTATATTTGTGAGTGGATTCAAATCATATGTACATATACTAAATTATATCAATTGTTATAATTTACTTTTCCTTTATTTTTAATGACATGTAGTATAATTAATTTTCAAAAGGGTTTTAATTATCTTAACTAATAAAATCTTTGATAGTTGAATAATATATTTAAAGTTCAATCTTCGCTTACACCAAAAATTGATTGGTGTCTTGATCTGAAGATAAAGAGTTATCATTAAAAGCAAAAATCATTGGTTGAAACTACTGTTTTGAAAATCAGACTAGACCGGCTAGTTGAACTGAACCTAGAACTGATTCAGTCAAAATCGGGAAAAAGCCAATCAGGAACTGAGTTAAATCGTGAACTGGTCCCTTTTCCGGTTTTAAAACTATGGTTGAAACTCTCTCTCTCTCTCTCTCTCTCTCTCTCTCTCTCTCTATATATATATATATATATATTACATGAAGTATAAAAAATATTACAAAATTTTTTTATATGAACTTAAGTACTCGTGCATCACGAGAAACGGAGAAAGTCTTCTAGTTACTCATGAAATACAAGTGAAAAATTCTTGAAACTTCTTAAATGCATGTCGAACTTGTCTTTATCCTTTAAGTTGATTTTGTTCCAATACTTTTACACTTCCATTCCAACTTTTGTGTTTATGCCCAACGTAGAAATCACTAAACACTCTTTATTTATTTATTTTTTCTACTTTTGTGCCTATACCTAACGTGAGAACTTCTAATCCAACTTTTGTTCCGATACCTATCGTGACTCGTGAGAACTACCTAAAACACTTTAAATCCCTTGTCATATAAATATGATGTGTACGTCAATTTCCTTTTGAAACGCCCATTGTCTGTCATTTACAAAAACTACCACATGAAAAGAAATCACAAAAATGATGAAGCTAGCTATTGAATTTTCACTATCATACCCAAAACTAATAGCCATGAAAATATTCACAAATTTTCGGGTAATTTTTTTGGCCCAAGCTTATTATTTTCAATACAAATTTTCAAAATCGCATTTTGATCCAAAATTTAATTGACTAGAAAAAAAAAAGGTAATAATTAAATATCGGGTAAAATGCAAACTGAATCTCTAAGTCTCTTCAAATTTCAACTCGGTCCTCTAACTTTGTTTTTTTTCATTGCAGTCATCTAATTTTGCTTTTGTTCATTTCAGTCCTCTAATTTTTAAATTTATTCAATTAAGACTTTTCTATTAACTTTTGTTATATGTTGTGGTTGATTTTTCAATTTTATAAATTTTTCTTCAATTCTTTTCAATTAAAAAATTCAATTAATAATTGAAAAGTATTTTCCAGATTTTTTTTCCTAAAATTTTAACAAAAATTAACAGAAAGACCTTAATTAAATAAATCGGAAAGACCTTATTATCCATCTCCCAGGATAACAATAACAACTAATAGAGAACATATTAGGTAGAGGTTGTTTTATAGAAGAATCTAAAAATATTACAAGTCTTTATACCTGGAAGAAGTGTTAAATTCACCAGTACATCATTTTGGTTTAGTATTTCCAAAAATGTAAATTATTGGCTATTGGTTCATGGTTCATACGGGCATAACTGCATAAGGTCTTTTGTTTTACAAAGCAACTTTAGATGGTTTTTAACAGCCACTTCATATCATTGTATGGGTTGTGCACTGTTGCAAGTGTTAGAATAAAAGCTCAATGAACCCATAGTTATAGGTTACTTGTACTACACTTATATCTTTTGTCTAGACACTTCCCAACAAAATGGTTGTGTTGAACTTAAATTTTGTCACATTATAGACACTGTTAGGGCACTTATTACTACTGCTTCCACTCCCTCAAATGTTTTTTTGGGAGAAGCTGTAGGGGCTAGTGATTTTTTTTAAACCAAAATTTAAAAATGATTCAAAAGAAAAAGAGAGAAAAGATAAAGTTATTTTAAAAAGGATTAACAAAAAAAAAAAGGGAGAAAAGAAGAGGCAGGGAATAGTGGTTGGCCCCATGGATGAGAATCACGAAGTTAAAATATTTAAAAAAAAAAAAAAAAAAAAAAGGAAAAACATAGAGGTAATGTAGAGGTGAGCACATAGCTTATATAAAGCAATGAGAGAGGCCAAAGGGTGCAGGCAGCAAGACAAAGTAGAAGAAGAAGAAAGAGGTGAACTACGAGCATCTAAGGTAAAACTTACGTTGGATTTTTCTTTTATTTTTTTCTTTTTCTTTCTTTATTGTTTTTGTTTCTTCCTCCTAATGGGTTTGAATTAGTCACTAACCATCAATTTATATATACAGAGAAGAAGGGGGCAAAGGGCGCACTACGAGCACCTTGAGGTAAAATTTATGTTGGCGTTTTTCTTTTTCTTTATATATTGTTTTTGTTTCTTCCTCCTAATGGGTTTGAATTATTCACTAACCATCAAAATATATATATATATATATATATTGATAGATATAGATGATTCGTTTAAACTATTTATTTATAGTAAAATATTTTTAAAAATTAAAAAAATTGTAATAACTTTTTTAATTTCTTTAAAACTTTTTTTTAAAAATGAGTAATTATTGTGTGCCCGACACACAATAACAAAATCCATATAAATATATAAATATATATATATATATATATATATATATAAATTGCCTTTAGATGGATTCTAACAACCACTCCATATCATTATTTATTACAAAGATTCCTGACAAGAGAAATAGACAACAAAGATTCACTGTAGACACTGTGAGAGCAACGGCATGCAATAAACTCTGGTCCCAAGTTGCATGAGACATAGGCTAGGTTGATGACTTGCATTCCACATTGAATGCAAAACACATGTCCTCACGTGGGCGGGGCCTGCTCTTATGCCGCTCCAGTGGCCGTGGCCGGCGGTGCTTATGTGTTTTGCTTCACCATTTAAGCTTCATTTACAGCCTTTTGGTCAACTGGAGTTTTTCCAATCTGAAAGTAAAAATTGAGCATCATTTTTGGACGAAAATTCCATTGCATATGGGCTTCATCCACGTTCCTTTTATTCACAATTTTTTTTTTCCCTTTTTTACCTCCTAGACGTTGTTGTTGTTTTTTTTTCCTGACGTTGCCTGCCTCCTTTTTTTTTTTTTTTTTTTTTTTAACTGGGCAGGTTTGTCCAATATTTTTTTTTTCCTTTTGCTTTTTTTTTTTTGTTTTATTTTTAAGATGTGATTTTTTTTATGGACATGAATTTTTATTTTTTAATAAATTTAGGTGATTGATTTTTTTTTTGTTGTTTCTTGCTCAGTTTTTCGTGTAGATTCCAATTTTGGACTCCATTTCTTCATTTGAAGCTCCAAAATTAGTCAATTGGCATATTCTTCATTTTGGTTTCTTCAAAGGCATTATTCAAGGCATCTCCAAGTGATCTTCTTAAGCTTATCCAACCTCAAGCCTTCATCGAGCTTCTGCCTTGAGTTTGAAGGAGGATGTTAGAGATATATTAAATATATTAGCCCAATGTAATAGGCCCAAGCCCAGTACTGTTTGTACTAGTAGTCTAGGGTTTAGTCGCCTATATATACTCATGTTAGGGTTTATTGTAACACAGGCTATTGAACTACACTCTTATACAATAAAGATGTAACTCTTAAGGGATTCCTCCATAGATGTAGGCTGATAAGGCTGAACCACGTAAACCTCATGTTCTTATTCCTATTCTATGCTTTCCCTTCCGCATCTACTCTAGTATATACAACATAGTATAACACATTGCGTTGCTAATAATAATAATGATGTTATTCAACACTATCTAATGCTTTTCGCACCGTTTACTTCACCAAATTTTCAAGTTTTAAATTTGACAGCCACTATGAATGTTAGTCTCCCTCTTTCTGTCCATGTAGCGAAGGACAAAGATTCTCTAGTGATGGTGTTCGAGTAACAGGAGGAGAGAGCTACAGGCAAGGAAGAGATTAGCTATCTTTGTTGGCGTTGCTTGCAGCTCCTTTCTTGAAATTATTGGTCGCTTTTTCAAACTTCAGGGTTTATTATTGTAATTTTCAAACTATATTGTTTAATCTATCACCCTCTTAAATTCCAAATTTTAATTTATTATTTTTAAAATCATAAGGTTTAATTTGTTATACCACCTAAAAGTTTTAATTTGTTTGTTTTAAAATCATAAGGTTTAATTTGTTACACAATTTAAATTATTGGATTTAATTTGTTATACTACCTAAACTATAGCGTTTAAACTGTAATTTAGTTTCTTCTTCTTCTCTCTCTAAATAAAAATTTACCCTGGGTTGCAATTTAGTTTCTTCTTCTATCTCTAAATGAATCTGATTCTTTGGTTGTTCAGTCACTTTTTGCTTCTATATTTCGAAAAATATTAGGATTATAACCAATGTCATAATTATATGATGTTTCTAACTACAAATGGTGGGTTCATGTGAAAATATTAGGCAGTCGATCATTGTTTGTTCTCCAATCCACATTATCCTGTCACTACAAACCAAGCACTTTTATTTTTTTGTTAGTTACAATTTAGCCCCTAAACTATGGGTCAAATTCAGTGCCTCTACTAAATTATAAAACTGATTAGTATCTCCTATGATAAATTGGTAATAGCTAAGATACCCCTGGAATTAATAATTTACATCAATTTCTATTTTTTAAAATTTCTATAGTCTTAAAAAAAGTTCTGAAATCGTGCATTGCTCACATGGACATGGTGAATCTCTCACATTTAGAGTTTGTCAAAATGTGAGAGATTTTGTCTTTTGTTGTAAAGTAAGGGATATGAAATTCAATTATGCTTACACAAAAAATTAATTAGTATCTTAGTCTGATGATAAAGATCAATCATCAAGAGCTGAAAAATTAGGTTCTCATGTGCATGACATCCCACTTTATATGTGTGTGTGTGTGTATATATATATTTATATTTTTTTTTTTTTCTTTCTTTTTTTTCCTTTGTGCGTCCAGCCAATTAGCCAAACCAAGATAACCCATGGACTCTTGTCTCGAGCAAACGAAGAAAATATATAAGACTGGTTAGGCTATGGTCACTTCTGGATAAAAAAATGGTAAACCTCTTCAGCTATTCTTGAAGCAATATATTAGGTTCGGCATAGCACATTATTATTTTTTATTTTTAAAGTTTTGGGTATGTGCGTCCAACGTTGGACCAATGGATCTGTTTTCCATGTGCATAGCATCCGACATTTTTAGTTTGTATTTTTAAGGTTTTGGGTTTGTGTATCCAACGTTGGACAAATGCATCTGTTTGCCATGTGCATGGTATCCCACTTTTTTATTTTTTATTTTTAAGGTTTTTGCTTTGTGCATCCAATTCAACTGGACTAATGTATTTATTTGCCATGTGCATGGCATGCCACTTTTATAAGTTTATTTTTTGCTTTGTGCTTCCAACCAAACCAAGATAACCCATTGATTCTTGAACATACTTTTTGTCATTTTTCTTAATGAATTTCCCCACAATTAGCAAGGATGGCCCCTAGTTGCATGGCATCCCACATTTAAAAAAAAATAAAAAATGTAAATCTCGTATCGGACCAATATATTAGGTTGCTATGGGCATGGTATCCCACACTTTTATTTATTTATAATTGTTGGACCATACTTTTATTTTTAGTTCTTTTGTTTTGTGCGTCCAAGGCTCCAAGCCAAATCAAGATGATCCACCGACTAACATAGATTATACTTTCTTTTTTCTTTTTTTCTTTTTGCTGAATAACATAGATTATACTTTCCTTAACGAATTTTCCCATTACACATGAATAGTAGTTCTAACTACTTTCTGAGTCAGCAATACAAGACGAAGGATCTTAGTACACACACATAATAATTTCATGGACTTGAAATCTCTTCTTCAGGGAAAATGGGCTTTTGCCTTTATTTTTTAAAATATTTAGCATAATGTTCTTGTTTTGAAATTATTAAGTACCATGTTCTTGTTTTGAAATTCGATTTTAAAAAAATCGAGTTACAGGTGAAGCTCGACATTAGCAATGTCGAATTTCACTTAAAAATATTCATATAACTCAATTTTGAGGATATCAAGTTTTATAAAGAACTCGATTTTGTTAAAATCGAGTTTCAAAAATAATGGTATTTTGCTAAATAGTTTCAAAATAGGAATATAAAGCTAGATATTTTTTAAAAAAAGGGCAATAGTCCATTTTCCCCTCTCTTCTTCTTCAGCTTGTTACTATCCAATACAAACCTAATACGTCACAGATATTGTCTTGTGTTAGATTCACTAACTGCGCGCAAAATTGCTAAAACTAGATTGGAGTGCGAAAAATCTAGTTTAAACCCCTATGTGAATTATTTAGTGAAATTATCGATTTTATTATCAAATTGTACACCTCCGCTAAGTGATCTACACAAATAACCATATTTTCACTGCAGTTAAGCAGTTACGAAATCCATAAAATTAATAAATAAAAATAAAATATAAAAAAAAAACCCAAAAACAAAAAAATTTGGTATTGTAGAGAAATTTGTAACCAAATTCTCTCAAATTCTAATAAATTCACTCAAGCCAACACCTTGAAAGTGTCTAGCAAATCAGTTTTTCCATTTGCTTTTCAAAAGTAAAGTTCACCTGATATATCCGATTAACCCTTAGAATTTGAAAGATGCTATAGTAACCCTAGCAAATATTTAGAACCCTAAAACATGCTTTTTATAGCTTAGTCTCACTTTTAAACTAAACTAATGATATTAGTCCAAGTGTAAATGATTAATAAATTTCCATATCCTAGTTGATGTCGTCCAATTTTGTTATAGAAATTGTACTGTAGCTAAGGTTATCATTCCACCAAGAAAACGAAAACAAGAACATGTTAAAAGAATCAATAATATATAGAAAAATCACTAGGTGTAGATAACTCATTTTGTACGCCTTATGACTCGAGCTCCCGTTTCTCAATGATGACATCACTCAAAGGCTTAGGGTTGGTTTGTGGCCCAATCTCGTAAATCTTTTAGCTTGAAGGATGTTTTGAAAAAGAAGTTATGCAGGATGTTTTGGTAAAAGAAGCTATGCGCGAACATGTTGTAAGTATACTTGTTCAGATAAACAAATTAATATTTGTTCAATAATTTTAAAGTTCTACAAATCTCAACATTACTAACCAAAACAAAATAGCACAAAGAATAAGTTAAACAAATACACAAATAAGGTGACTTGCTAGAGGTCTTTAGAATAATATGCTACTCTAAAGCTGTCTTGCCATGAAGCAGAGTCAAAATCAAATAGAAATAATATTCCAAAGCAACCAAAACCCCGTAGGAATAAGAATCCAAAACATACTGAAGTTTTAATTAGGTGAATTTCTGGAGATCTTCAAAACTAATTAGGATGAGGTGGTAATATTGGCTTTGTTGTATGCAGCACTACCCAACAATTTTTAAAAAATATATGATAAAGAAAAATAGTAACACACCTAAGGAGTAGGATTGGAAGTAAATGTGAAACTAAGCAAAACAAAATAGTAACTAATATAAGTTTTTGCTTTTTAAGTGTATGGATTTTTAACCATACACATGGTCAATCTCTTAAAATACTTGATCAAACAAAAAGAAAAGCTAATAAAAAATAAAAGGGAGAAAAAGAGACAAAGAGAATGAGAAAAGAATCACAAATATAAATATAGATTTGTTGGTTGTAACGGTGGTGTAATTTTTTGCTGATAAAGAAGAAAAATGTGGGGAAAATATCTTCATTTCGCTGTCAATGGCATGGTAAGCCAAAGTCCAAGAAAGAAGGTTTATTTATTTTTCACAATGAGCAAAAATTTGAAGCATTTTTTTTTTCATTCTTATAAAATTAATTATATTAAGACTAGTGTTACAGACACAAAATTTTCATATATATTTCAACAAAGTTTAGGTGACAATTTATTAAAGGTAGGTAAAAAGTAATGTATTAACCAAAATAAAAGTAAAAAAGTGATATTAGTTGTAGGTCTAGATAAAAACTAGTAACAACTTGCTATTTCACCTTTATTGTGAAATTATTGTAAAAATATTATGAATGTAGCACTAAAATAATCATATTCAAGCTTATTTTAGTTGTATTTAAACAAAATTTAGGGTTAATATATTCAAAATTCTATTTTAGGGGATTAAAACAAAAAATTTTAAAATATTATATATATATATATATAAAATATGTTTTGGTCAAGTAACGCCGCCCTTGCGTGGTCTAGGTCTAGGTCTTCTTTATTTTATTTTATTTTAATAACACTAGTTTAAATAATGCAGTATTCATAATGCCAATAATATTATGAATAGTGTCCACTTTTCTCACTATGAAGAACTTTCCAAGAAAGCACTTACAAGTTGAGGAAGCACTTCCAAGAAATCCACTTCTTATTGGATTTGGACTCTTTAAGTTTTTCTAAGATTTGTCTATTTATATATATATATATATATATATAGAGAGAGAGAGAGAGAGAGAGAGAGAGAGAGAGAGAGAGAGAGATTTCTTATTGGATTTGGACTCTTTAAGTTTTTCTAAGATTTGTCTATTTATATATATATATATATATAGAGAGAGAGAGAGAGAGAGAGAGAGAGAGAGAGAGAGAGGGATGAATTATGGGGCAATGGTTTTAAAATATATGTATCCCACTTCATTTTTACAATCCACTTCAGAAAGACACATGAAATTTCCTCATCATCTTGTTAGGCCAATATGGCTTCATCTTGGAGGCCCAATGGCCTATCCTTATCTCATGTATTCTTAGCAATTTTATCTATTTGGTGAAAACATATATGCTAGGCCTTTCAATCTTTATTCATTCCTTAATGAAATTCTTTATTGATGGAAGAAAAGGAATATCTTCTTCAAACATTTTTTCTTTTAATTTAAGTTTTAAAAAAATTATGATGGAGTGGAAAGAAATCAGAATGTGAAGTTTTGACTATCGTGGTTTAGGTGTTCTTAAATAATGCTAGTGATATGGATTAGTGTTCATTGTTCACTACAAAGCACTTTCCAAGAAAGCACTTACAAGTTGAGAAAGCACAAAAATGGCACCAAGTCTTTGGCCTTTGTTGAATCAAGGTCAATTAAATAATGCAAGCTCATAATATTGTTAGAATATGTGAACTTGTCATCATTATGAAACATTTTCTAAGGTGCTAGATAGGGACTAGGAAATTAAGCGCTATTTACGCCAAAGATTTTGGCTGAGTCATAGCAATTTTATCTCTTTGGTGAAAGTATATAGGCTGGGGCTTTGAATCTTTTTTTATTTATTTATTCCTTAATGAATTGTTTATTGATTGAAAAAACATGAATTATCTTCTTCAAATTTTTGTTGTTAGGTTCTAAATATTTAGGATTAAATGTTTAGAAACTAAATTGTTGTATAATCGCAAACTGAGAACAAAAACTAGTCTAGTATAAGATCTTAGGGTCATTGAAGAAGTTTAGACATCGCTCAAGATGATAGAAGTTAAGATTCAAGAACATACAAGATGCAAAAAGAATAATTGTAAATCTGTCTGGCTCGACCGATCGAGAGAGAGCTTCAACTGATTGAGACACGAATTTTGCAAATTTTAAATTAGGCCCAAAAGCTCTCAAAACATTTAGGTTTTGAGTTCAACACTGCTAGGTATTAAAGGGAAACTCTAATACATCTTTTTCAGTCTTTTGAGTTGCTCTTGTGAGATCTGTGAGGTTCTATAACCTTCTAACTCAATAAGCATCTACCGGAAAGAAGATCCATACACAAGTATCGGTGGAGATAAGTTGCTGCAACAAGATCAACTGCTGCTGATGATCTAAACCTCTAAGTGGAGATCTCAAAGTCATAAACTGGAGTATTTGTGTGCAATAGATTCATAATAGAAGATTACATGTATTTGGAGTTGCGTGTAGTTACATGAGTAAGTACTACAAGAGGTAGCATTAGATTTAGAGTTAAATTTATTGTAAAACTTCCATTCTACTTATAAAGTGTTGCCTTGTAGATTGTTTAGGTTAAATCCTCTCCAGGTATTTTACCTTGAAACTAGACAGTTTTATTGATTTTTTGGGTCATCACGTCGTTGTGTTCTTTACTTTTTTGCTGTTTATGATATGATTGATATTTGTTTAACCTAAATCTGAATAATTAACCTAAGTAACAACTTGGCTAATATATTAGGTTAAACAAACTGAGTTTTTCAAGGGACTAAACTTTAACATTTTCTTTTTTGTAATATTAATATTAAAAAAAATTGCATGGCATGGTGAGTGGAAAGACACCATGGATGTGAAGTTTTTTTCCTATCGTGGTCTAGGTTTTCTTAAATAATGCACATTTTATAGTGAAAATTATTTAGCTACAAACTTACGAGCTAAAATGAAACACCTTCCAAGAAGGCACTTACGATTTAGGAAAGCACAGTCAATGCAAGTCTTTGGCCCTTTGTTGAAGCGAGGTCATTTTTTGAGAACATACTGGATAGGGATTAGGAAAGCACCATTGACGCCAAAGACTTTGGCAGCGTCATTTTGAGTTTAGATTTTGTTAAATAATGCAAAGCTCATAATGCTATTAGTATGGGCTGGCTAGTTGTCACTAAGCTTTTTCGAAGAAAGTAAAAGATACGACACTGGAAAAGCACCATTGACTGTAAAGTATATATTCATCAAAAGAATATTATGAATTATCTTCTTCCCCCTTTTTATTTTATATTACTAAATTAGAAAACGATTGTCATGGTATTGGGGTGGAAAGATGATATGAATGCCAAGTCTTGGTCTAGGTCTTTTTAAGTCTTAACTAAAACAAAAAAAAAAATTTGAATTTCGATGAAAGCACAAGATTCGTTCCGGAGAAACCTCCATTTTATCAGTAATGGATGTAACTTTTTGCTTTTTGATGGTTTGTGCGTCTTAACTAATGCAAAAACTTTTGATGGTTTGTGCGTCTTATCTGCTGGAATATGTAACATTAGTTTCCCTTAATTTTCAAATGAAACTCCCATCAAGCATCATTTTATAGTACAATTTCCGTCTCCAAGTACTTCAACTAGAAAATTGATAGCACTTAAGCAATCAAGCCCAAGTGTAGGCTTTAAGAAATTGAAGGATTGTATAAGTAGAAACTAAGAATATAACTGAGTACATTGCTTCATGAACAGTACTATATGGATGAATTATGGGGCAATGATTTTAAACTATACGGATGCCACATCAGTTTTACAATCCACTTCGAAAAGATACATGAAATTTCTTCATCATCCTGTTGGGCCAATATGGTTTCATCTTGGAGGCCAATGGACTATCCTTATCTCATGTATTCTTTGCAGTTTTATCTCTTTGGTGAAAGCATATATGCTAGGCCTTTCAATCTTTTTTCATTCCTTAATGAAATTCGTTATTGATTAAAAGAAAAGGAATTATCTTCATCTTTTTTTCTTTTAATTTAAATATTAATATTAAAAAAATTCTGATGGTGGTGAGTGGAAAGACACTATGGATGTGAAGTTTTAACTGTTATGGTCTAGGTGTTCTTAAATGAAGCACTTTCCAAGAAATCACTTACAAGTTAAGAAAGCACAAAAAGCAGCTGTGTTAGTCCAGTGTTCACATGAACACACTTATTAGGTTAAACAGTAAGTTTTCCAAGGGTCTAAACTTCAACATTTTCTTTTTTTAATATTAGTATTAAAAAAAAAAATCACCTAGTGTGGTGAGTGGAAAGACACCATGTGAAGTTTTTGACATTAATGGTCTAGGTTTTCTTAAATAATACAAAGTTATAGTAAAAAATACTATTGCTACAAACTTATGAGTATGAAACACATTCCAAGAAGGCACTTAGAAGTTGGGAAAGCACAATTGATGTAGTTCTTTGGCCCTTTGTTGAATCGAGGTCATTTTTTAAGAACATACTGGATAGGGATTAGGAAAGCACCATTGTCATTTTGAGTTTAGATTTTGTTAAATAATGCAAAGCTCATAATGTCATTGGTATGGGCTGGCTAGTTGTCACTAAACTTTTTCAGAGAAAGTAACAAATACGACACTGGAAAAGAACCATTGACGGTAAAGTATATATTCATCAAAAGAATATGAATTATCTTCTTCCACCTTTTTATTTTATATTACTAAATTAAAAAAAGATTTCATGATATTGGAGGGTGGAAAGAAGATATGGATGCCAAGTCTGGTCTAGGTCTTCTTGAGTCTTAACTAAGCAAAAACTTTCGAATTTCGACGAAAGCTTAAGATTCGTTTTGGAGAAACCTCCATTTTATCAGTAATGGATGTAACTTTTTGCTTCTTGATGGTTTGTGCGTCTTAATTAATGAAAAAACTTTTGATGGTTTGCGCGTCTTATCTGCTGGAATATACAGCCTAACATTGGTTATTTTTCCCCTTTCAAATGAAACTCCCTGTCAAGCATCATTTTATAGTACAATGTCTGTCTCCAAGTACTTCAACTAGCAAATTGATAACACTTAAGCAATCAAGCCCAAGTGTAGGCGTTAAGAAATTGTAGGATAAATTCAGGGGCGGCTCTACCCTTTGTTCGGGGGGTTCAAATGAACCCCTTGACTTCAAAAAAAGAATTATATATATATATATATATTTATAATATTTTTTTATTTTATTCTTAAAATATTTTTGTACACCCTTACTACGAGTATTTACAACTTTAAGAATACAAGTAAGTGTTTGTGAATTGTAAGTGTCACTCTTTATTATAAATTTATATTATATGTGTGTAAGTTAGTGCATTGGCTTATACAAATTGATGGGGACCTTGTTCGTGTCAAAAGGAATGGAGTGTCTCACTCCTTTGCATTATGTAGTAGAAAATTGCAATGAGAACCTTGGTCTATTGAAAGAATTTCTATTAGTTTGTCCTAATTCTATTACAAATGTGACAATACGAAACAAGACGGCTTTGCATATTGCCCTCAAATATGACAAGCTCAACACTTTTAAATTCATGGTGGAATGGCTTGCAGGAGATTGTACTAAAATAGATAAATTCCATGTAAGAGCAGTCCTAAATTGGAAGGACAATGAAGGCAATATTGTGTTGCACATTGCAGTATCAAAAAATCAAATCCAGGCAAGCTCTCTCCATTAACATCTACTAAGTATTAACAAATTGTGAATAAAAGGAAAAAAAAAAAAACATAAAATAACCAACCAAAATAGTCTAGATGACGATTTTACTTTTTGGGTCAAGTAAATTTCTTTTTCTTTTTCTTTTTTCAAAATTCAAAATATTTTATACCTAAATATACTATTTAATAAAGATGTTTACCATTTTTGGGAGTGATGACTTCCCTTGGTTTACGTACAGTTTCATCACTAGCGAAATATATATTGAAAAATATCTTATCTTTTAATGATTTAGTGGCTTTGCAATTGTATTTAATACATTTTGATATCTCAGCAAATAATAATAATATCAATAATATATACCACTGGGCTTTGTGGCGTGGTGGTATCCGGTTAAATATGTAACCTTGAGCTCGGGGGTTCGAGCCCCTATAATTACCTAGCAAAAAAAAATATCAATAATATATGAACATTTTTTTTCCTTTTAATTATAATTATAATTTTATATACAAAAGAAGAAACTTATGCAATTATAATTTTATATACAAAAGAAGAAACTTATGCATTTGGATTAAGAACAGATCACGGACGAGACTTGACTGATTTACATCATGCAGGTTGTGAGACACTTACTCTCTTGGGGTTCCATTTTTGTCGGTATAAACCATAAGAATATAGAGGGTAAAATAGCATGGGACATCTTGCAAGTAAACAACAGAGAGATCAAGGTTATGCTACGCCGTGCTGGAGCTAATTTGGGTGTTTCTCATTATATATTTAAATGGCATCCAATGGAATGGCTGTCAACACCAGATATTTTCGTCCTTTTGAGTTTGTATTTTAAACGTGAAATGAGGAACTTATCAGAGGAAAGGTGCGGTATGCTTCTGGTGGTTGCAGTATTGTTTGTAACAATCAACTTTCAAGCGGTGCTCAGCCCTCCTGGTGGAGTTTGGGAAGATAATGGTCAGTGCAATACCACAGAGGTAGGGAGTGGTAATCATAATGGAACCAGTGATCAGATTCCCTTGAATACAATGGTAGGGAGTAGTAATTTAAAAAAAAAAAAAAAACTCAATTATGGCAATTGAATTGACGAAATTGAAGAAGTAAAAAAAAAAAAAAAAAAAAAAAAAACCTTGAATTTCGGCAATTCAATTGCCACAATTGAGGTTTTTTTTTTTTTTTTTTTTTAAATCATTCACTTGTGGCAAAATGCTAAAATTACAAATTTTTTTACAAAAATTTTCATAAACTGTTGATGTGATGAGTGATTATTGGTAAACAAAAAAGTGACGTTTTAATAGGTACTAATGAGAACCAGTAAAAAATTGATCATAACAACAGTTTGTAAAAAATATGGTAAAATAGCATGTGGTGGTAGCACTACTCTTGCCACAATTTAGTTTTTTTTTTTTTTTAATTTTTCAATTTCAGCAATATCATTACCGAAATTCTTTTTTCTCTCTCCCATCCATCACATCATTTCTCTCTCCTCTCTTTTTTCTCTCTCTTTCATAGTAGTGAGTGGGCTCACAAAACCAAAACAAAGAAAATATCTAAACACAAGTGGAGGACAGCAGTACAACACAGTGACACAAATAAAAAAGAAGAAGAAGATAGCATGCAAAAGAGAAAGAGCAAAAAAAAATTAAAGAGAAGAAGAAGAAAGAGTGGCAGTGTGTAGGAGAAAGAGGAAAGGAAAAAGTAAAAAGAAAGACAGGAGAACGAGGAAAGGAAAAAGAAAAAAAGAAAGAGAAAGATAAGAATAACGAGCAATTGTGAAAGAGAGAGGAAAAAGAAAAAAGACAAATCTGGAGAGAAAAAAAAAAAAGTAGTTGGGTATTGGCAACGGAGATATTGTCTAATCAAAGTGGGCTCACTTTTTTAATATTTACTTTGTTCGTAATTTGAAAACTAGTATAAGGATATTTTAAATTTAATGTTTAAACACTTTAAAATGAACAAACTAACTCAAAAACAAAGAAAAGAAATAAAAAAATTAAATTTTAAAAGTGAACAAACCAAAAAAGTTTTAAAGGAAGTGGTAGTGCGTGGGCTCACATAATCAAAACAAAGAAAATATTTAAACACAAGTGGAGGACAGTTGTACAACACAGTGACACACAAATAAGAAAGAAGAGGTAGTGGATTGAAACAGCAAAACTAGAAGAAGAAGGAGAAGAAGAAGAGTCCAAAACTAGCAAAAAAAGAAGAAAAAGATACCCAAAACCCAAAAGAAGAAGAAGGAACAAGGAGGTAGTTTTTTGCTTTGTTTTGTTTCGTTTTGTTTTTTTTTTTTTTTTTTTTTTTTCTTCTTTCTTCCTTAGCATCAATCATACATTTGGTCATACTAAAAGAGGGGAAAAAAATTATACATTTGGTATGCATGTTGCACCATTTTGAGGGTCTAATAAAATTTTCATTTATGGGTTCATTAGCCTCTTCACGTTGATCTGCGCATGTTTAGTGGATTAAAAAAATTATTCTAAATCTTAAAAATTTGTCCAATTATTTATAGGACTATCTTAGAGATATTAAAAAAATGACACCAATGTAGGTTAAATTTCCTATTTTTTTAAAGACTATTTTAGACACCTAGAAGATGATCATGACACCAATGATGGATAAAATTCCGTTTGTAAGTGGTATAGACTACTAGGATGCATAAATGTTATTCCATAAAAGAAGCCAACAATCACCAAGAAGCTAACATGAAATTTACAAATGAAGTTGAAAGAATGACACTTCTACTCAAAAGAACTCTTTTTTTTTTTTAATAATTTAAAAAAAAAATCATTCAGTAGTTTCTTTTGGGATTGAGATCATTCTACACTTATGTCGAAGTCTTTTTTTTTTTTCTTATTTTTTTGTGGATAATTCGATAATAACAACAGCGGCAATATAGGGTTTGAAGTAGAGGAAGTGTCTTTCTCTCACAAATAAGAAAGACTATTCTATGATATAGAGAAAGAATATATAGTAACCTAAAATATATGCTACTCTAAAGTTGGCTTGCCATGGAGTAGAGTCTAAATCAAGTAGAAATAATATTCCAAAGCAGCCAAAACCACATAGGAATGAGAATCTAAAACATCTTGATGTTTTAATTAGGTGACTTGCTGAAGATCTTCGAAACTAATTAGGATGAGGTGGTAATACTGGCTTTGTTGTGTGCAGCACTTCCAATTCAAGGCACACATCAAAAAGTTCATACCAATTCAAGGCAGCCTTCTCTAAAATGAATGAGGGGATGAAGCAGGCTGCTGAAAGTGGAGATATTAATGCTTTGCACCAATTAATTGGAGAGGATGTAAATCTTTTGGATCACATTGACCAAGTACAATGTGTTCAAACTCCTTTACACATAGCTGCGTCTGCTGGGCACATCCAATTTGCCATAGAGATGATGAAATTAAAGTCCTCATTTGCTCGAAAACTAAATCTAGATGGGTTTAGCCCTATTCACCTTGCTCTAAAAAATGGGCATATTGAGCTAGTGCGTCAGCTTCTAAAGATTGATAGGGACCTTGCTCATGTCAAAGGAAAGGAGTGTATCACTCCTTTGCATTATGTTGTTGAAACAGGTGGTTGTCACATTGATCTATTGGACAAATTTCTATTAGTTTGTCCTGATTCTATTAAAGATGTGACGGTGCGAGATGAGACGGCTCTACATATTGCCTTAAAAAATGACCAATTCGAGGCTTTCAAATTCTTGGTGGGATGGCTCGGAAGAAATTTCTTTAAAAATTCTTCATCAAATGTAAAATCAGTCTTGGACCAGAAGGACGATGAAGGAAATACTGTGTTGCACATTACAGTATCAAAAAATCAAACCTAGGTAAGCTCTCTATCTCTCCATTAACATCTACTTAGCATTAGCATACTAACAATAACAATAATAATAATAATAATAATAATAATAATAATAATAATAATAATAATAACAACAACAACTACTACTAAATAGTCTAGATGACCATTTTATTTTTTGAATTTTATTGAACCAAGACTCATTTTTTGGGCCCAAGTAATTTTAAAAAAAAATATCAAAATTTAAAGTCTTTTATATCTAAATATACTATTTTAAAATGTTTAAAATTTTAGGGAGTATGTACAGTTCCATCACTGGCAATATATAAAAATATTATCTTATTTTTTTAATGATTCAGTGGCTTAATTTGCAATTGCAAGTAATACATAAAAATATTATCTTATTTTTTTAATGATTCAGTGGCTTAATTTGCAATTGCAAGTAATACATAATGATCATTTTTTTTTTACTTCATTAATTATAATTTTAGTAAAAAATTTATAAAAGAAGAAGAATCTTATGCATTTGAATTAAGAATGGACCAAGGACAAGACTTAAGTAATTTACATTATGCAGGTTGTGAGTCGCTTACTCGCTTGGGGTTCCAGATTTGTCGATGTGAACAGTACGAATTCAGAGGGTAAAACAGCATGGGACATCTCACAAGGACAAACTCAAGTAAACAATAGAGAGATCAAGCTTATGCTACACAGTGCTAGAGCTTCATCGGGTTTATCTCTTTCTACAGCTACTCGAGGTGATGATAATAATATTGATGAGTTTTACAACTTAATTGGAGAGGATGTAAAACTTTTGGAGTACATTGACGAGCTACCATTTGTTAATACTCCTTTTCACATAGCTGCATCTTATGGGAACATCCAATTTGCCCTAGAGTTGATGAGTTTAAAGCCTTCATTTGCTCGGAAACTAGATCCAAACGGGTTTAGTCCCATTCACCTTGCTCTACAAAATGGGCATATTGAGCTGGTGCATCGGCTTCTACAACTTGATGGGGACCTTGTTCGTGTCAATGGAAAAGAGCGGCTAACTCCTTTCCATTCCATAGTAGAAAGCGGTGAGCACCTTTATCTATTGGACGAATTTCTTTTAGTTTGTCCTGATTCTATTACAGATGTGACGGTGCGAAATGAAACAGTTTTGCATATTGCCCTTAAAAATGACAAGCTTAAGGCATTTAAATTCTTCATGGGATGGCTTGCAAATGACTCTTCTAAAAATGCTGAATTGAATAGAAGAAGAGTCCTAAACTGGAAGGACAATGAAGGCAATACTGTGTTGCACATTTTAGTATCAAAAAATCATACTCAGGCAAGCTCTCTCCATTAACATCTACTAAGTATTAACAAAATATGAATAAAAGGGAAAAAAAAATAGCCAACCATGAATGGTCTAGATAACCATTTTATTTTTTGAACCAAAACTCATTTTTTGGGTAGAGTAAGTTTCTTTCTTATTTTTTTCCTTTCAAAGTTCAAAATATTTTATACCCAAATATACTATTTAAAAATGTTTAAAATTTTAGGTGGTGGCGGCCTCCCTTGGTCTATTTACAGTTCTGTCATCGGCGTAATATATATATATATATATATATATCTTATCTTCTTCTTTTTTTGTGCTGAATATATATCTTACCTTTTAATTATCCTGTAGGTTTGCAATTGCATGTAATAGAATATGATTACTTTTTTCTTCTTAATTATAATTTTACTTATAAAATATATATAAAATAAGTAGATGAAACTTATGCATTTGGATTAAGAATGGACCACGGACGAGACTTGACTGATTTACATCATGCAGGCTGTGAGACACTTCCTCTCTTGGTGTAAGGAATTTGTGGATGTAAACCTTAAGAATTTAGAGGATAAAACAGCATGGGACATCTTGCGAGAAGACAACAGAGAGATTAGGGATATGCTACGCCGTGCTGGAGCTAAACCGGGTTCATCTAATAGGTATCCCAATCTAATGTACCAAATGACAGCGCCACCAGAGGATAATATTCATAATAGGAAGTTCAGACGCAATCTAAGGAAAATTACAGCGGAATGGCGCAATGTGCTTCTGATGGTTGCAGCACTGCTTGTAACACTCAGCTTTCAAGCGGTACTCACTCCTCCTGGTGGAGTTTGGCAAGATAATGGTCGGTGCATTACCGCAGAACCAGGGAGTAGAAATAATCAATATTATCCCTTCAAATATTTCAAAATGAATCCTCCCTCCAATAAAACAGTAGGCAGCAGTAATTATCCTCAAATCATTTATCTGAGTCAGTCCAATACCACATTAGCGTGTGAACACAAAGCAGGGACAGCCATTGCTTTGCAAGATGGCTCTTCTTTTTACCTGTTCCTCCTGTGTAATACCATGCTATTTGCGATCTCAAACTCATTAATTCTTTTCCTCATTCTAAATTCCTTCATTAAGTTTCTGTTCCTCCTACTCAATATCATCCTCTGTGTAAACTATTATTATTCAGTCTACACCATAACCCAGGGATCAATTCAAGTGACTATGTTAATGTATATTGCGAGCTTGTACTTTGTTATTATACAGTGTTTATCCTTGTTGCAATGATCAGGCTCAGTGCAATACCACAGCAGCACACAAAGCAGGGACAACCATTGCTTTGGAAGGAACCCTTTTTCTGATATTCAGCCATTGATTGATAGTACTTGCAAATTTGTGTTCTCATACTCAGTAATTGTTCTCTCATTCCAGCTGGGTGCATTAATTTCTTCGAAATCAATGCCTACTTCCTCTGGTTTTGTTACTTTTCTTCACTCAGGCTCCAGATTGGTCAACTATTTCAGTTTTTCTTTTAGCCTTGATTTCTTTGGAAAGAGTTAGGCTAAGTGGTTTGAGGATTCAATCATGGAAGAAGAATTGAGGGGTAAAAAAAAATGCGGTCCTTGGAGCTGTATGCATCTGTAATGTGTGTCAATTTATACTTTTGTTTCTTGGATAGTAATAAAATTTAGTTTATGTTCCTGTGGGCATAGTTGAAAATTTATATTTTAATAAAGCAGTGTGATTGCATAGCATTACTTAATTTTTGAATATATAATCGAATTTCTCTCATACCTTATATTTCAAGAGTTAGTATTTGGTTCTAGAAGCTCCGGATATTATTGGGTGCTTTAAATTTCAAAAAGATCATACTATCCTAACTAGGTACGGAACCAGGATTTGAACCTAGGGTGGGGGGCAAAGCTTAAAACAGTTTTTTTTTAATGAAAATAAAAACCAACACATATTTCATTTTCAATAAAATACTACATATAAAATAAATGTTTCTTAAACATTTGATATTATAAAAATGTCGACAAAGTATAACATACAAAATAAGTGTTTTCTAAACATTTCAACAAATTTATCAAAATGGAACTTGACGCTTAAAACCTGTACTTTCGTCAATAATAACTGACGCTCAAAACCTGTACTTTCGTCAATAATGACTGACGCTCAAAACCTGTACTTTCGTCAATAATGACATTTGGAACTTCTGTTTGGAGATTTTCAGAAACAGGGACATCAACGCTAGGAGTTGGCAATCTTGCATCATCAGCTATGATTTCAAAATTATTTAGATTTTTTCTTTTGAAAAAATTTAATATTATGGTGGACTTACTCATGATCTACAAATTAAAAAAAAAAAATTCATTATTTCCGTATTTCGTAGTTCTATACACCAACTAAAAAAAAGAACTTCTCAACCAAAAAAAAAATCTAAAACCAAAATAATCACAAGTTCATATATATATATATATATATATATATATATATATATATTACTAATATTAGCCATATAGACAAAGACAAAATTTTTGATAAAACCAAAACAATACCAAAAGACTTGGTCAATTACTCTCACAAAAAAATCATTTATGATTTAGCAAAGACTAGTCTTCACTCTTGACAGTTAACAATACTCACAAAGGACAAAATAGAGACTACCAAAAGACAACGCTCACAAATTCATTATCAAATATTCAGTACTCACATCCCACTAAGTCACTAATCACAAACAAGTCACAACAGGCCACAACCACAAACCAATTAATTGGTCCACACAATCACAAAAAGCCACAACCACAAACAATTGCACAGCATACAAAGCCACAAACACAAACAAGTCTTGACACAACGCACCAGTCCATAAAAGAACAGTTCATAAAAAAAAAAATGCAGAGCCATAGGGTGCAGAGGGCTAACAGAGGAGAGAAATATAGCAAAGAAAAAAAAAACAAAAATATGAACTTGAGAGAGGAGAAAAATTTCTTAGATTTACCATGTGTGACTGTGATCAAGGATTTGAGGAGGAGCAACAGCAGCAAACTAGCAGTTCGAATCTGATTTGAGGAAAACAACAGCAGCACCAACACCAGCAGGCAGCAGAGGAGGTGTTGATGCTTGATGAGAATTGTAATTTAGGTTTTCAAACTTCAGTACATTTTTATTTTTTATTTTGTAGTTATTAGTTTGTCAGTTTTTTTCTTTTTTTTTTTTAATGAGAGTTTGTCAATGATTTTTTTTTATTCATATACCAGTTTTTTATTTTTTAACTGAAAGGGGGGGGGGCGCTATTAGGACGAAAATTTAATATACTAGCTTTTTTTTGGGGGGGGGGGGGGGGGGGGGGAATGGCCCCCCTGCCCTACTGTAGGTCCATCCCTGATCCTGACAATGAAACAGTAGTCATACTTATATTGTTTGCAATGTTAGAGTGAAGCTTTAAAAAAAGAATAAACTCTACTTTAAATCAGAATAAGTTGAAACCCCATTGGCCCGATCATAATGCACAGAATCCATAAATGACTATTCTTCAAAACAAGTGAAAAAAAAAAAAGAAAAAGAAAAATAAAAGAAAAGAAAAAAACAAATAATGATTCTAGGTTGGTCTGTTCAGGACTTTGACTTTGTTAACTGAGACCTGCCTTGCTATTCAGTATAGGGCTATGCATTCAGTTATAGTACTCACAAGCAGCAAAGCTAGTCCATGGGCATGGAGGCAGTTGAGCTGGACTTTCAGTTGTTAAAGAAGCAGATGACAAATGTGTAGGTTGGACAAATTCATTTTAGCTAAACCATTAGCAATAGCAAATGGTGCTTCAAAGTCTTATATGAATAGCTGGAAAAACAGATAATGCTCTTTGGTCGTCTTTTTTTTCACCAACATTTTGTTTTGTACTTTTGGAACGTACCTATGGTATCAGAAAACAAAAAATATTGTGCCAAGGTGAGACAAGCCTAGTGAAAATGTAAAATCATATCATTATGCCGCCCTCTATCTGCAGGGGAATAAAAATGAAAATCCATTGCGGTCAATCTAAGCAATGGAAACATAAAAAGCCATTCAGCTGAATATCATGTCCCTTGTTATGGTTAATGTGTTCTGACACTGTTCACTGAACTTGTCTTTGGTTTTGTTAACTAAAGAATTAGTCGTATGATTATGAAGTGGTTCACTTGTAAGGCTGAAAATGAGTATTTGCTCAAACAGTGAATGAATATAAATTAGGTCTGGAGACCTTGATTTGCTGCAGGAAATTAGAGCTTCTTTCTCTACTGAAAAGGGTTGTTTTGTTGCAACCTTTAAGCTATCTTTGTGCGTCTTATCAGCTGAGATATACAGTCTAACATTAGTTTTTTCCCTTTTCATAGGAAGCTCCCTGTCAAGCATCATTTGATAGTACAATGTCTTTGTCTTCAAGGACTTAAACTAGCAAATTGATAACAATTAAGCAACCAAGCCCAAGTGTAGTCTTTAAGAAATGGGAGGATTGTATAGGTAGAAACTGAGAATAAGTACATTGCTTTATGAATGGTACTATATAGAGGGAGCCTATATATAGAGAAATCAATCAATTCAAGAGTACTAAGGCACAGTGCAGTACAATAGTATAAGAGAGTACCAAGGAATTTGTAGCAGTACAGTAGGCCCAAGAATGAGCTTGGGGCTGATACTTCTCAATGTCAAGGTGGAAGATGAGAGACCAACTTCAGTCTTGGGTGAGCATAGAATCTGAAAACTTCATCAAAATCAAGTGTTGCCCTATAGTAAGAGTCTGTCTTGAAGACCGCACCCTCTGATGTAAGGTTAGATATATTTCCCAATGAGTTATTGACTTGAAGGTAGCCTGACTTGTCCAGGATTAGCTCAGAAACATCCTGATGACTATAATAAACTCCATAAGGATATTTGGTGTTGACATCTATTTGATTGAGTATCAGATTGTAGGAGGTCTGCTCTATGCCAGTGAAATGGAGCTAAATTTCCACCCGTAACTTTCTTCAGACGTGATAGAGAATAGGTTGCTCGTAGAATCAAAGACTTGGGTTGGTAAGATTGTATTGGTTGGTTCGTTGAAGCTAACCCATGTAATGCTTTAGTTTGTGCTTGTTATCACAAAGTTCCCAGTGTCTAGCATGCTTTAGAGGACGACGTACAGCCGAAGTCTAAAGAATAAAACGAGGGCACGGTGTCATTTCACTTAGTCCTTAATAAAGAAAACGTTGCCGTTTTTATAATTAGCTTAGCTTGTTAACGCACTTATTCACACAGCGTTGTTCTGATGAAGCCGTTATTTGTGATTGAGTGGTTGTTATTAGTTTGTTAGGTTGTTCCAGCTGTAATTAGTTTCAATTACCACATTTCTCTGTAATTAATAAATGCCTAGCTACTTTTCTCTGGTTTTGTTATTTTTGTTCACTCCTGACCATAATCTCAGGATCCAAATTGGTTGAGTATTTCAGTTTTTCTTTCCGCTTTGAAAAGAGTCAGGCATACGCTTAACCTTTTAAGATTGTAAGATTCAACTCTAAGTGGTTTGCAGATTCAATCATGATGGGAAGCAAAATATTAGCCGACGTAATGTGTCTCAATTTTTACTTTCTTTTTCTTTGATATTAAAATTTAGTCCATGTTTTTAAGGGCATAGTTGTAGTACTCAATGTCATCTATGAATATAATGTGTATTGCAATAAAGCACTTTGATTGCATAACATTACTTAATTTTTGAATTTATAATCAAATTTCTCACATAGCTTGTGTTAGACCCATATCTATTCTCCATTGTACGTCTGTAAACTCCAAAAAACTATAACAAGACAAGTTTTGATTCATGTACTTGTCAACGTAAAATAAAATATTCGACGTTAACAATATAGACAGCATTTAATTTATTGGTAAAATATATTTTTAAAATATTATTCCATTCAAAATTTATCAGGTGGTGTAACCAGGGGCGGCTGCACAAACATTTCAGGGGGTTCAAATGGTTCCTGACTCGAAAAAAAATTTTTATTTATTATATATATATATATATTGCTTTACTAATTTAATTTATTCTTAAAAATATTTTTGCACACCTTGTTTTAAATCTTGCACACCCTGATCATATATCAACTTATCCCACAATCAAACAATAACTTAGTGTATTATTTATGTATGATTGAGTATAGATGTATGAGTTGATAATTATATATTGCAAGTAGAGTTGAGTTTTTTCATTTAGTTTATAATATTTTTACAAAAAAATGACAAATATATAACCACATGTGCATAAAAACAAAAATATTATACAAACTTAACAAAATAAAATTGTCATACTTACATTGATAATAGATAATGAAAACTGATAATAAACTATCATTGGACGATTTCAAAATATAAAAACTCATAAAAAAAAATTGTAAAATTTCATGTATTTGTGTGTTTTTTTTTTTATAACTCAATATATTCAAGTTCTATTCTTTTTCTTTTTTAAATTAAATTTTTGTTTAATTTGAGTTTCTTAATGGCCCTTTTAGAAAAAATTCTTAGAGCCGCTACTGAGTGTAACATTAAGTAAGAGTTAACAAGAGCAGCATGCTAATTAAAGATAGAAGTTGTTATATCTTGCACAAATCATATCATTTTGATTGGTTCACAAGAGCAACTTGCCAACACTTTTGGGTCATGGTAGGCGGGGGCAAATGATGTAATTTAGTTGGGCTCCTCAATATTTGAAAGCTCTGAAATAGTTTCAGGTGCTCTAAGGGTCTAATTTGAATGAGATCATGCTTTGGAAGCATAAATCTATAACCAAAAAAAATAGTGGTCATACCTGTATTGGTTGCATTCATGGTTTGAACTTCTAAAAAAAGAGTAAATTATTCTTCAAATTGGAGTGAGTTGAAACACTGTTGGCCGGGTCGTAATGCACATACTTGATTATGTTTAGTGTCATCTCAGCTTTCTTTAATGCGATTTTTCAGTCTAAAATCAAAAGAAGAAAGTGGCATAGTTCTATTGAAGATGATGATCATGGAGGTTCTGTGATTGTCTCTGGTTCGGGTTCAATGAGTTCAAAGAAGAAAGAAAGCCTACAACGCACCGTCTCATTAAAATAGAAGATGTTCTAAACGCTCCGTTTCATTAATACGTAGAATCAATACGCTTCGTTTTGAGTTAGTAGTGAGATTGTAGCTGAAGGTTGCTAAACGGTGTCGTGTGGCGAGGATCAAATGGCCATTGCAGATGGCGCGAAAAGCTGTTAGAAGCTCAGCTGTATTTCCTGGATTCACGGGCTTAATTTGGGATTTTTTTTTTTACAGTTACAGTCATCATTTGTTCCAAAAATTACTTCGGTCTCATCATATGACATCATCAGATGTGGAGGAGTGTAAAGAACCTAGGAGGCGCGTGTTTCAGGCGATGAGCGCGTGGCGGCCAGTGCTTTGAAATTGGACTTTACACCTTTTAAGTTTAGAGTTTGCTTCAAATGTCATCCTTTTGAATAACTTATTTGTCATATTTTTTTCAACCTCTATATGACAATTTGGCTGGCCCGTGCTTTGAAATTGACGAAATAAATTAATCATGGATGGTTTTGGTTATCTTGTTAGTTTCGGCAAGAAAATATTTTGGCATTAACGCGTTGATTTCAAGCCATTTGAACCTTCCTTCTTGTCAAGAAATCAACTCATGAAGGGCATTTGAAACCACAGGAGGAATAATACTCTCTCTGAATTCTTTGTGTACAAATAATTTCTATATCGTATTTGTCTTTTGTTCTAACCTGGAGCTCAAACTATCAGAATTGCATAGGGCTAAGTCTTCATCTCTGAGAAGGGTGGTTGGCCCCATGAATGAGAATCACGAAGTCAAAATAAAAAATTAGAAAAACCAAAGGGTTGTATAAATCGATGAGAAAGGCCAAAGGGTTCTCGTAGCCTGAAAGAAAAAGAAGAAGGGAGCGAACTACAAGCACCTGAGGTAAAACTTATGTCGGATTTTTCTACTTCTTTATTATTTTTATTTTTATCTTTATTTTTGTTTTTTCCTTTAATGGGTTTGAATTTATTTATTATACACAAATTGTTACACACACTTTTACACACTACACTATTAAATAAAACAGTGACTTGAGGTCACGATTTTGAACATGAAAATTGTGATTTCAAGTCATGGTTTCAGTTAAAAAATAGGGTACGTGTGAATTTGTCCATGGTTGTATTTTATCACAACTGGCATGCCACATCTATCCATCAATTAAATTTATATTAAAATAATTCATCACTAAATGTGATTTTTTTTTGGGATTTTTTTCTTTACTTTCAAGTTTGCCTGCAAATATTAACCTATTACAGGCTTTACTACAAAATACTTAAAAACTAAAATGACAAAGAATATAATGAATGTCACATCAATATCAGATAAGTAATGCTATAAGTACTAACTATTTTGCAACATTTTTACAAACAGTTGTTGCTGCGAATTTTTACTAGTTCTCAATTAGGCCTACCAATGACATTACTTTTTCAATTACCAATAACTACTCACCACATCAATAATTTATAAAAAATATTGTAGCTCTAGTAAAATTAGTAAATATCATTAACATCTTTTATATATTTAAGGACAAAATTTGGCTACAAACTTAATTTTTCTCTACTCAATATATTTTTTTTTGAAGTGAAATTTTACAAATCTCTCATTAGATTATATTTTCTTCTTATATCCCCTATACTTGTAAAATTTTTAGAAAATCAAAGATTAATAGCTATGTCATCAATCAAATATTTAAATTTCAAGTTTTTTAATATAAAATTATGTATAAAAAATAAGTTTATAAACTAAATGATAAATAATATCCAACTAGCATGAAATTTGATTTTTGTGTTAAAAATTTAAAGAACATACAATTCAATAGAAAGATTTTCAAAATATATAGTCATATTCATTTTTTTTAAGTGACCAAACTTTGTCCTATACTTAAAATTCATGTTATGGCAATTTAAATTTTCATTTAGAGGTATATTGGCCTCTTTTAAGTTGATCGGATATATTAAGCATGCATGTTGCCTCTTTTAAGTTGATCTGTGCAAGTGCGCACGTCTAGTGGAGTACGATTTTTTTAAGGTGCTCTTATTAAAGTAATGCATTTCATAATCATATATTTATCTATTATGTGAGCAATCATAAATGTAATATAGGAACAATCTTAGATCATAAATATATTTTTATTTATTATAGGAGCAATCATAAATTATAAATATAAATTTTGTCATACCAAATGAAAACAATATAATTTTTCTCAAAAATTCAAAAGGCAAGTTAAAGAAAATATTCATTTTTTAATAAAAGTTATTTATAACATTTTTTGATTCAATAAAAGAATATAAAATTTGAAATTTTTTTTTTAATTTTAAAAGAAATTTCTCAAACCCTATTTTTTCTACCCTACAATCCAAAGCACTGAAAAACTTAACTTTAAAATTAATAAAACTTAACAAGAAATAATTTGACCAATTAAGAAAACAATTTTTTGTTGATAATCTATTAAGGTTATTTTCATTGCAAAAATTGTAATTTGTCCACCCAAAACATATTATCAAATAAACAATTATTAGCAAAATCGAAGAATCAAATTTCTTTATAATAATAATAATAATAATAATAATAATAATAATAATAATAATTTCAAAACTAAAATCTGTCATCCATCCGATTATTTTCGTTTGACTAACCTTTACTTTTCTTTAAATAAATGGCATTATAAAGAACTTTTAATACAATTATTAAAAGTACTTTGTCCACTCTCCAACAGATTAAAAATAAACAAAAATTAGTAAAATCTCATAATTTATCATCTAAATTAATCGCTATAGAAAAATCAAATCTAATCTGCAAAACAACTAATTATTAACCCAAACAAAATCAAACCAATGGGATAAAGAGAAAGAACTTATGGTCGAAAATTGGAATACCAAATTAACTACATAAATATGCATAAATTATACAAATTTACTAAAAGGATAAACAAATGTGATGTGACAATTAAATCAGCAATAACAAAAAGAATCATTAGTAGAAAAAAAAAAAAAAAAAAAAGTGGTTGATAGTAAGAGTCTATCTTGAAGACCGCACCCTCTGATGTAAGGTTAGATATATTTCCCTATGAGTTCTTGACTTGAAGGTAGCCTGACTTGTTCAGGATTAGCTCAGAAACATCCTGATGACAATAAGAAACTCCATAAGGATATTTGGTGTCGACATCCTGAGAATAAGTACATTGCTTAATGAACGGTGTCGTTTCACTTAGTGCTTAATAAAGAACACGGTGCCATTCTTATAATTAGCTTAGCTTAATAACGCAAGTATCTACACCGCGTCGTTCTGATGAAGGCGTTCTTTGTGATTGAGTGGTTGTTACAAGCGCAGGAAATTCTATTTTAGTTTCTTAGGTTGTACGTTCCAGCTGTAATTAGTTTCAGTGAGTACATTTCTCTGTAATTAGTTTGTTAATTTCTTTGTAATAAATGTCTAGCTACTTTTCCTCTGGTTTTGTTATTTTTGTTCACTCCTGACCATAATTCCAGACTCCAAATTAGTCGATTATTTCTGTTTTTTTTTTCCCGCTCTGAAAAGAGTCAGGCATATGCTTAAGCTTTTAAGATTGTAAGATTCAACTCTAACTGGTTTGCGGATTCAATCATTTTTTGTTTTTTTTGATGAGTTGTGGATTCATTCATGGGAGAAGAATTGATGGGAAACAAAATGCTAGCTGACCTAATGTGTCTCAATTTTTACTTTTCTTTTCTTGGATAATAAAATTTAGTCCATGTTTCTAAGGGCATAGTTGAAGTACGCAATGTCACCTATGAATATAATGTATATTGCAATAAAGAAATGTGACTGCATAGCATTACTTAATTTTTGAGTTTATAATCAAATTTCTCACATATCTAGTGTTAGAACCATTAAACTCTAAAAAACTATAACAAGACAAGTTTTGATTCATGTGCTTATCAACGTAAAATAAAATATTCAATGTTAACAATATAGACAACATACTTGTATTGGTTGCATTCATAGTTTGAACTTCTAAAAAAGAGTAAATTATACTTCAAATAGGAGTGAGTTGAAACACTTTTGGCCGAGTCATTATCCATAAACATTTTCTCATCCTCATAGGTGACAAACAGAACAAACAGAAGTGTCATCTCAACTTTCTTTAATGCGATTTTTCAGTCTAAAATCAAAAGAAGAAAATGGCATAGTTCTGTTGAAGATGATGATCATGGAGGTTCTGTGATAGTCTCTGGTTCGGGTTCAACGAGTTTAAAGAAGGAAAGCCTACAACGCACCGTTTCATTAAAATAGAAGGTGTTCTAAACGCTCCGTTTCATTAATGCTTAGAATCAATACGCTTCGTTTTGAGTTGGTATTGAGAGTGTGGCTGAAGGTTGCTAAACGGTGTCGTGCGGCGAGAGGATCAAATGACCGTTGCGGAAGGCGCAAAAAGCTATTAGAAGCTCAGCTGTATTTCCTGGATTCATGGGCTTAGATCCCCCAAAGATTGGGATTTTGTTTTTAGAGTTACAGTCAACATTTGTATACTATATATAGAGTATTAGTGCTCAGATGTAAATTAAGAAAGAAAAACAATCATTTGGATCAATGGGAAAAACAAATCATACGATGATAGCACTATTTATTTTTTTAATTATTTATTTTGTAAATAATTTTTTAATTGTTCATCTCTTATGATGTAAGTGCATTTATCATGTAATGTGAAAAGGTTGAGTAAAAAACTCTTAATGAAATTTGTAGCTCATATGAGTGGGGTGTTAGAATTACAAAAGTACCCTTGACAAAATTTCACCTATGTGAGTGTGAGGATGGGACCGCTCCCTATGAGATTTGGACTTAATCTCAAATACACTCATGAAATTGGGATCAGCAATACGGCTATAAAGTACTAGCAATAAAAGCTAATGTCAACACCTGGGTTGTTATATGTAAGTAGCGATGCTTAATTTCCCCAAAGTAGTCCTAGTTCAAGTCGGAGACCACTACGACTCTGGAGTTAAGATCACTGTTTTACTATATGAAGGTTCAATGCAGAGCATACCTTCATGATGCATAGTGACCCATCTTTGCTTAGTAATCTCTCTTTAACTAAAAAATTTAATATTAAAATGAGTGGGGGATTGTTGGAGCATTTTAATATTAAATAATTAAAATGAATAAATATTACAACATAAATGTAAAGATGTGGGAGTGAATATGGAATATGAGAAGTTAGTGAAATTGTTTAATCCCATATTAAAAATGAGAGAGACTGTTTTATTCTTTTTAATTATGGTGATTTATGAGCTAATATGAATTGACTCAGATATTGGGCTAGATACATGCACAAGGGAAAGGTGAAGGGTGGAGATGTCAAAAATCAAAATGAATCAGCCTCTTAGATCCTCCTACTTGACAGCTCATTCAGAATAATTACCATATCTGTTGATAAGTAAATGGCCCGAATTAATACTCCATTTTTATTATGGAAAATGAAGAGTCATTAACCCACTTAATGGACTATCCGTTTAGGCCTTTTCATTCTTCAGAAACTCCTTGTCTCACCATTAATTGTGTAACTCTAACCCATCAAACTAATATCCAGAAATTAATCTTGTAACACCCACTACATCATAATAATATACCTAATTAATAAGATTAATTCGGGTAGTAATTTCGTAAGGCCCATTGAGCCTCTAAATAGACTCACTCAAACTTAATCCAAATTACTACAATATACACTAAAAAAATAGAGAGGTTCTTGGTAAGAAATGGTGTTCTTTCTGGTGGAGCTTTGGGCTTGAACACTTTGTGTAGAGGCTGTTCTAGCCATACGATACTTGTTGGACTGTTGTATCTTGGAGGAGACAAGTCAGAGAAAGTCTGCACTGGCTACAAAATTTAGCCAACCAAGGGCTTGAATCTCCTTAAAGAGAGCTAGTTCCGCGCCTTAGTTCAAATAGTGTTGTATAGTTTTTCTCTTTAAATTAATAATATTCAAAAGTATTATTCAATTTCTCTTTGTGTTATTTCTATTATTATTGTGTTTGCACCAACAAGTTCTTTTGTTTTGTGCATCCAAGCCAAATCAAGATGATCCATTGACTAACATAATCATACTTTCTTTAATGAATTTTCCCATCACACATGAATAGTAGTTCTAACTACTTTCTAAGTCAACAATTCAAGAAAAAGGATCTTAGTACACACATATAATAATTTCATGAACTTTCGGGAAAAATGGGCTTTTGCCTTTATTTTTTAAAAACATCTAGGATAATGTTCTTGTTTTTAATCTATTAAGTACCATGTTCCTGTTTTGAAACTCGATTTAAAAAAAGAAAAAATCAAGTTACAGGTGAAACTCGACATTAGCAATGTCGAGTTCTGTGCATATTTTTCCACCTAATTTTTTTTTTTTTTTGAAAATTTAAGTGAAACTCGACATTCCTAATGTCGAGTTTTACTTAAAAAGATACATATAACTCGATTTTGAGGATATCAAGTTTTATACAGAACTCGATTTTGTTAAAATCGAGTTTCAAAAACAGGGGCATTCTACTAAAGAGTTTCAAAACATGTAACATAAAGCTAGATATTTTAAAAAATAAGGGCAATAGCCCATTTTCCCCACTCTTCTTCTTCAGCTTGTACTATCCAACACAAACCTAATACATCTCAGATATTGTCATGATGGAGCAGTGAATCAATATAGGATGGAATAAGAGTGTTGTTGATTACCCCTGATGGATCACATATACCCAGAGCCGTCAAGTTGAACTTTGAAGCAACTAATAATATGGCATAATATGAGACTTGTACTGTTGGAATGGAAGCTCTACGTGAACTACAGGCAAGAGAAGTTGAGGTTTATGGGGATTCAACAGTAGTGATAGCTCAAGCTCAGAAGTTATAAAAGGTAAAGGAAGAACATCTAAAGGCATATCAACAATACTTGGAGGGATTGACAAGGATGTTTGATAAGACTGAGTACACCATTATTCCTAGAGCTCAGAATCAGTTTGCAAATGCACTAGCCACATTGGCATCCATGGTCGAGATACCAAAAGATGTGTAGACATGTCCCTTCGTGATCAAGCAAATATATCAAGTGATACATTAGGAGAAAGAAGACCTATTTGTAATGGTCGTGAAGGAAGACGAGATCCCTTGGTATTAGGACATCCTAAAGTTCCTAGAGGTAGGAATCTATCTCGAGAAAGTTGGTAAGAAAGAACGCCGTTCAGTAAGGATGATGGAAATGAAGTTGTAACATCCCAAAATTTTTTTTTTTTTTAAAGTGTCAGATTTTTGTGTCCCACGTGCCCCTACCTACCCCACCCTTCCCCATCACTCATTTTCAATCTATCTCATTCTCTCTTGGCCAGCCATCCCTCTTCTTCTCACTTGCTTTCATTCTTTTCTTTCTACTTAAACACACACAAACGTCTCCCAATCACTCCCTCACACTCTCCCACACTACCCACTCCACACCACCATTTCCACCATTATTTTTCTGGCAAGATCACTGGAAAAGCTTCTTAGGAACCTTTGCATCTTCATATCTATTATTTAAGGTAAAAATTCTTAATTTTTTGGTGGGTTTTATACTTTTGCTTGAGGTTCTTTTATCTAAGTTTTGATAATAATATTCATGTGATTTATGAGCTTTGGAATTGATATTCATGTGTTTTTCTGTATAGGTTTTGTCTTGGTGGATTTATTTGATGAGTGAGTTTATAATTTTTACCATGGTGGCTATCTAAGGTTTGTTGCAGTGAAGATTTGAGAGTTTTAGCTTTTTAATGTGAAATAAATGGTGAATATAATTTTTATTGATTATTTGGAATTAGTTAAAGATTCAAATTGTTTGTCTTAGAGGATATTATGATTTCTGGTATCATGGATCTCTTGATAATGTTGTGTAAATCTTATGGAAGCTACTAATAAATTGTTAAGATTTTAGTATTAGGGAGATGATATTGAATGGGTTAATTTTATAAATTGAAGCCTATGCCTTGTGAATTAATTTGTTGAGAAACTGATAGGCTAAGAATGTATTGACCCCTTTGGTAACTTAATCAATTAATTTAGCCAAGTGAAATTAATTAGATTCAATTACATGCAATAAGCGTGGTAGTACAAACAAATCACCAACTAAGTTAAATGCAGTGCAAAATAAAATTGACACAGGTGATTTGTTTACGAATGGGAAAAACCACCAAGGCAAAAACACCACCGGGTGAATTTAAGGTCAGCACTCTCGAGAATCCACTATTATCAAAATAAGTGATTATAAGTAAAAAGAATCCCAGTACCTAATACCAACTTACAATTGAACCATTACCCTAATACCCAATTGAACTTGTAATGTAGTGACAACCTCTCCTTTTAATGCACGGCTCCCAGCACGTGATCAACCAATCAATACATGGATCCAAGTACGTGACTAACACATCAACTTGAGGAAGATGTTGGCTACAAAGTTCTTCAGTTCATCCAACGATGAAGATCAAGAAGCTCATTGGTTACAAAACCCTTGGAGCAAAGACGTTGCAGCTTCTACAAGGAATATGATAAACTATGGTAAATTCTGTCTTCGGTCACAATTTGCACACACAATCAATTTTGCATTGAGTTGCATCACTTTGCATCACCTTTGACGGCCCTTAAAATAATCTTTATATATGTCTAGGACTGTGAGAAAAGAAACCCTACACACATACACTTGGATATACCTGTCGAGCTATCTGTTGAGCTTTAATGAACAACACTTTTTTACTTGTTTCTTGGACGAATTTGCATGACTTTAATACTAGACTTGAACTCTTGTTCCTTGAAGTATTAAACCTATCCTAAATCTACCCAATTACAAGTGCGTTTTGTCAAAGGATTAGCCAATTTGCATATTATATGTCTCTAACAATATCTGTTAGGACATATGTAGTTGTTCAAGCTTGTGAACATATGTCGTTATTTTATGTAATTGGCTTATCCTTAGACAAAACGCACTTTACTTGTAATTTGGTAGATCTAGGATGTGTTAAACACTTCAAGAAACAGTGGTTCAAGATTAAGTGTTGAAGCCGTCGAAGTCTGTCCAAGAAACAAGCAAGGAAGTGCAAGATTTTAAAGCTCGATAGATACCTCGACAGATACATCTATCGAGATTTAAAGAAGCTGTTTAGCCCGAGCCTCGACAGCTGTCTCGATACCTCTCGATACCTCTATCTATCGAGAATTAAAGAAAACAGAATTTCAAGTCTGTTTCAAGTCCAATCCGTGTGTGTGTCTTTGGGACTTCTTTTCTCCTAACCCTAGACATATAAAAGGATTATTTTAAGGGCCGTAAAAGTAGAGAGCACAAGGAATCACAAGATACAAGTTGCATCTTCGCTGAGAACTTGTTGTTCATGCAAATTGTGATCTGTGAGACAAAGTTCGTGCCCTAGTTCATCTCTGATGATTTGAAGAACTTTGCAGCCAACATTCTTTCTTCCTCAAGTTGGTGAGTGAGTCACGTACTTGGATTCGTGCAAAGGAGTAAGACGCGTACTGGGATCCGCGCATCACATTGGTTAGTCACGTACTGGGAGCCGTGCATTAAACTGGAGAAATTGTCACTACAGAACAAGTCCAATTGGGTATTGGGGTAAGAGTTCAACTGTAGGTTGGTGAGGTACTGGGATTCCTTACTTGTAACTGCTTGTTGTGATAATAGTGGAGTTTCGGGAGTGGTGACCTTAAATCACTCGGTGGGGTTTTTACCGTAAGGTTTTCCCCATTCGTAAACAAATCACCGTGTTGTTTAATTTCCGCTGCTTAACTTAGTTTGGTGATTTGTTTGTGCTGCCACGTGAATTTGCATGTTAATTTGATTAATTAATAACTGGGCTAATTTAATTAATCTAAATTATCACAAGGGGTCAACGCGTTTGTGGCCTGTCAATATCCACATATGTCCTAATAGAAACTATGGAAGTAGAATACAGTATCGGTGAGGTTAAATACTAGGCTTGCTTAATTAATTGCTTATTTGGCAATTCTTGATTTGTAGCTGGATACATTGTCAAGCTTTATGCTTATCATGATAGGTTTGCTTGGTATTGTTTATGTTCTAGCTAATCTCCTTCGAAGTTTGGAGAATTAAGCTTTTTGTGGATTGCAAGGTAAGTAGCTTTTTAATAAGATTTTTTGGAAAATAACCATGTTGCATAAAATTTGATTTTTGGTTAAACACACTATTGGAAAATTATTTATGGAACTATGTTTTCTTAAAAAGTGCTGTGTTGTGACCCTATTATACATGATTATATATGAAAAACGCATCATGTTTAATATTGCATATGGGGAAATGCATGAATATTTGGCATGGAAAAGAAAAGCAGCTTTGAACTCCCTTGAAAATGGCTTTCATGGTTTGTGGTATTATTTGGAAACACTAAAGATGTTTTGTCTTAACTTGTATTATTTGATAAATTGATAGAAAATCTTTTTGGACAAAGATTGAAGTTAAAAACCTTACTAACTTTATGGAAATTTTGATCGTTTAAGGTTTTTCTATAACTACCTGGATATAAACTATGTATTTAAAAGTACATGTAACCTGTAAGTTTTATGTTGTTTTAACCTTATGCCATGTTCAATTTCCCAGTGATCACTCGATTTGATTTATGTAGTCTTTGTGACAACGGAACTAAATCTAGGTCAGCATCCTTTCACTTTGGATGACACGTTCTTTCCTGTTGCCAATGAGAGGAAGAGGTTCCTTGATTGTGTATGGGTGAGGCCGCTACCCATGAGGCTAAAAGACCACATGCAAAAGAGATCCTGTTTGACTTGTTCTCCCTATTGCACATGGGAGGAGAGACAAAACCTTGAGGGTATGGGTGAGGCTGCTACTCATGAGGTCAAGAGCCTACATACCAAAGAGAACAATATCATGCCAATTGTGAATGGGTGGATCTCCTGACCGGTCTATGTGGTTGTGTGATATATTTGTGATAATTAGTCTTATGTTAGATTTTATGGCTTTGGAATTATATTGTTAGTGCTCACAAATTATAATATATAATTTCATGGTATTTATTTTGAGAAATTTTTTATTTATTATTTAACCATTCTTGTCATATTATTATTGAAAATGAACTTGTAGTATTCAATTAGAAATTCCCAAACTAAAATATGCTTTGTAAACTGTTCATCATCATAAAACTTGCATTTCCTCCACCCTAATTAATTATGCTACTTACTGGACTTTGACTCATTCCATTCTTTTACAAACTTTTTCAGAGTAAGCAACAATTATTTTGAGACAAGTTTTTGTGGCTAACAGTAGTTAGACTAACTGCTGATGAAGGCTGGAATTTTTTTATAGTGATCTTTTGATGATGTACATCCTAGAGTAGACTTGACTTATTCTTTTGTATCTAATAGTAGTGATAACTTTTATTCCCACTAACAGGATAAGCTGATGATATGTAATTATATTTATTTATACCTCCATTCTTTTATGCCCAGTGGTCTTTGTAATTATTGCATAGAACTCTGATTTACTTTGGAAGTATCATTAATAAAATTATAATAATAATTCTTGATGTTGGTACTTGGTATGAATTGTTTGGGTTGAATTGTTAAAAATGAAAAATCTTCAAGTACCTTTGGAATGTATTTCTCATGCTTTGGACCCTTTTGGATTTGGGGAGTGACAGTAGTATATCCTATGTGGAAATCAGCTCTATAGAAGATCTTTTGCACGGATACTCCTCCGATGCTTGAAAAGAGATGAGCTGGAGAGAGTTATAAAAGAAGTCCATTAAGGAATTTGTGGTCCTCACATGCATGGGAAGATGTTAGCAAAGAAGATCTTGAGAATGAGATACTACTGAATTACAATGGAAACTGACTGTGTGAAATTTGTCAAGAGTTGTGACAACTGCCAGACTCACGTTAATTTGAACCATGTACCACCAAATGAGCTATATAAATAGTCTCTTGAAGAGACAAGATGCATATACATATATTGATCTAAGCTGATGTTGTCATTTTAAAAGACTTCCTACACTTCGAAACTAGTCTTGTTATCTAATGCTTTTCGCACCGTTTACTTCACCAAATTTTCAAGTTTTAAATTTGACAGCCACTGTGAATGTTAGTCTACCTCTTTCTGTCCATGTATCGTAGGACAAAGATTTTCTAGTGATGGTGTTCTAGTAGCAGGAGGAGAGAGCTGCAGGCAAGGAAGAGATTAGCTATCTTTGTTGGCATTGCTTGCAGCTCCTTTCTTGAAATTATTGATTGCTTTTTCAAACTTAAGGGTTTATTATTGTAATTTTCAAACTATATTGTTTAATCTATCACTCTCTTAAATTCCAAATTTTAATTTATTATTTTTAAAATCATAAGGTTTAATTTGTTATACCACCTACAAGTTTTAATTTGTTATTTTTAAAATCATAAGGTTTAATTTGTTACACAATTTAAATTATAGGATTAAATTTGTTATACTACCTAAACTATAGCATTTAAACTGTAATTTAGTTTCTTCTTCTTCTATCACTAAATGAATCTGATTCTTAATTTGGTTGTCCAGTCACTATTTCCCTCCTTTATATTTTGAAAAATATTACGATTATAACCAATTTCATAATTATATGATGTTTCTAACTACAAATGGTGGGTTCATGTGAAAATATTAGGCAATCAATCATTGTTTGTTCTCCGATCCACATTATCCTGTCTCTACAGACCAAGCACTTTTATTTTTTTTTTAGTTACAATTTAGCCCCTAAACTATGGGTCAAATTCAATGCCTCTACTAAATTATAAAACCGATTAGTATCTCCTATGATAAATTGGTAATAGCTAAGATACCCCCTGGAATTAATAATTTACATCAATTTCTATTTTTTAGAATTTTTATAGTTTTCAAAAAAAGTTCTGAAATCGTGCATTGCTCGCATGTACATGATGAATCTCTCACATATAGAGTTTGTCAAAATGTGAGAGATGTTGTCTTTTGTTGTAAAGTAAGGGATATGAAATTCAATTATGCTTACACCAAAAATCATTTAGTATTTTAGTCAGATGATAAAGAGCAATCAGCAAGAGTTGAAAAATTAGGTTCCCATGTGCATGACATCCCACTTTATATATGTGTGTGTGTGTGTGTATATATATATATATATATATATATATATATTTTTTTTTTTTTTTGTTTCTCTTTTTTTTCCTTTGTGCGTCCAGCCAATTAGCCAAACCAAGATAACCCATGGACTCTTGTCTCGAGCAAACGAAGAAAATATGTAAGACTGGTTAGGCTATGGTCACTTTTGGATAAAAAAAATTGTAAACCTCTTCAGCTCTTCTTGAACCAATATAGTAGGTTCGGCATAGCACATTATTATTTTTTATTTTTAAAGTTTTGGGTTTGTGCGTCCAACGTTGGACCAATGTATCTGTTTTCCATGTGCATAGCAGCCGACATTTTTAGTTTTTGTTTTTAAGGTTTTGGGTTTGTGTATCTAACGTTGGACCAATGCATCTGTTTGCCATGTGCATGGTATCCCACTTTTTTATTTTTAAGGTTTTTTCTTTGTGCATCCAACTGGACCAATGTATTTATTTGCCATGTGCATGGCATGCCACTTTTATAAGTTTATTTATTGCTTTGTGATTCCAACCAAACCAAGATAACCCATTAATTGATTCTTGAACATATTTGTCATTTTTCTTGATGAATTTCCCCACAATTAGCAAGGATGGCCCCTAGTTGCATGGCATCCCACATTTAAAAAAAAAAAAAAAGAAAAAAAAACTGTAAATCTCGTATTGGACCAATATATTAGGTTGCAAGGTATCCCACGCTTTTATTTATTTATAATTGTTGGACCACACTTTTATTTTTAGTTCTTTTGTTTTGTGCGTCCAAGGCTCCAAGCCAAATCAAGATGATCCATTGACTGACATAGATTATACTTTCTTTTTTCTTTTTCTTTTTTTGCTGAATAACATAGATTATACTTTCCTTAACGAATTTTCCCATTACACATGAATAGTAGTTCTAACTACTTTCTGAGTCAGCAATACAAGACGAAGGATCTTAGTACACAGACGTAATAATTTCATGGACTTGAGATCTCTTCTTCGGGGAAAATAGGCTTTTGCCTTTATTTTTTAAAATATCTAGCATATTGTTCTTGTTTTGAAATTATTAAGTACTATGTTTCTGTTTTGAAACTCGATTTTTAAAAAATCGAGTTACAGGTGAAACTCGACATTAGCAATGTTGAATTCTGTGCATATTTTTCCATTTAATTTTTTTTGAAACTTTAAGTGAAATTCGACATTGTCAATGTCGAGTTTTATTTAAAAATATACATATAATTGGATTTTGAAGATACTAAGTTTTATACAGAACTCAATTTTGTTAAAATCAAGTTTAAAAAACAAGGGCATTTTGCTAAACAGTTTCAAAACGGAAACATAAAGCTAGATATTTTTAAAAATAAGGGCAATAGCCCATTTTCCCCTCTCTTCTTCTTCAGCTTGTTACTATCCAACACAAACCTAATACGTCACAGATATTGTCTTGTGTTAGATTCACTAACCGCGCCCAGAATCGCTAAAACAAGATTGGAGTGCAAAAAATCTAGTTTAAACCCCTATGTGAATTATTTAGTGAAATTATCAATTTTATTATCAAATTGTACACCTCCGCTAAGTGATCTACGCAAATAACAATATTTTCATTGCAGTTAAGCAGTTATGAAATCCATAAAATTAATAAATAAAAATAAAATATAAAAAAAAAACCCGAAAACAAAAAAATTTGGTATTGTAGAGAAATTTGTAACTAAATTCTCTCAAATTCTAATGAATTCACTCAAGCCAACACCTCGAAAGTGTCTAGCAAATCAGTTTTTCCATTTGCTTTTCAAAATAAAGTTCACCTGATATATCCGATTAACCCTTAGAATTTGAAAGATGCTATAGTAACCCTAGCAAATATTTAGAACCCTAAAACATGCTTTTTACAGCTTAGTCTCACTTTTTAACTAAACTAATGATATTAGTCCAAGTCTAAATGATTAATAAATTTCCATATCCCAGTTGATGTCATCCAATTTGTTATAGAAATTGTACTATAGCTAAGGTTATCATTCCACCAAGAAAACAAAAACAAGAACATGTTAAAAGAACCAATAATATATAGAAAAATCACTAGGTGTAGATAACTCATTTTGTACCCCTTATGACTCGAGCTCCCGTTTCCCAATAACGACATCACTCAAAGGCTTAGGGTTGGTTTATGGCCCAATCTCATAAATTTTTTAGCTTGAAGGATGTTTTGGTAAAAGAAGTTACGCAGGAAATAAGCCTTATTTTAGTAAAATTTGTAATAGTTTCTATATATATTTTTTGGTCATTGATAGTGTGAAAGAAAAAATAATCATTATTTCATAAAAACTATTAAAAATAATTAATAGTTACACTAAGTGGATGGTGGTTGTTGTCCTGGGATATGGATAATAATTAAATAGTAACCTGGGATTTTAAAAGAAAAACTGAGAAAAGATAAGGTTATTTTTAAAAGTATTAAAAATAAATAAAAGGTTGCTAGAATTAAAAGAGAGACAGAGAATAGTGCTCGGCACTTGGCCTCGTGAATGAGAATGACGAAGTCAAAATAAAAAAAAAATTAGAAAAACATAAAGGTAATGTAGAGGAGAGCGCATGGATTTTATAAATCAATGAGGAAGGCCAGAGGGTTCTCGCAGCACTGAAAGTAGAAGAAGAGAAAGAGCGAACTACAAGCACTTGAGGTAAAACTTATGTTCGATTTTTGTTCCTCATTTATTTTTTTTATTTTTTTCTCTTAATGGGTTTTGAATTGGTATATATTTATTACACATAATTTTACCCACTATGTTATTGAACTAAAACAGTAACTTAAAGTCACAATTTTAAACCTAGAGAAATTGTAATTGTAATTACTATAAAGGGTAAAATTTATGTATAGTTTCCTGAATACTGTTACTTAGAAATAGACGTTATTTTATTTTTCCTGACCTGCAACTGCAAGAGAGCACAAAGTAGAAGCTTTCTTCAGTTCAGACCTTTATGGGTTAACCAGCAACCAACACTCTCTTTCTCTCTACAGATTTTCCCTCTAGTTGTGTCTTTCTTTTTTTTTTTTTTGTTTTTTTCTTTTCTTTTTTTCTGAGAGAAATTGTATACACATTTGGTTCCTTACTCTTCAAATCTATCTCTTGGTTTTACCTTTGAAGGTGAGAACTCCTCCTCACCTCTCTAAGCTCCACCACACTGCCATAGACTCTTCTTTGTCTCTCTCTTACTCTCTCTCTCTCATATACCGATCAACCTAAATCGGTGGTGGTTGTGCTAGTTTGGCATCGCAATCTAGTGATTGTAGATCGTCGACGATGGCAGATTTGGATTTGGCTGGTTGTAACTGGTCATTGTAGTGGTGGATTTGCGTGTCTGGAGGTTGATTTTGTGGGTTTGTGTTGATATTTGGGTTGAATTTGGTGGTGGGTGTGGTGGTTGCTTGGTTGTGGTAATTAAAATATGGTTCAAAATTCTGCTTGGTTCCTAGGGAAAAAAGAGAAGAAAGGGAAGAAAGAAAAGAAAAGAAGTGGAGGAAATTACTGTTGAGGATTGTAGTACAAAATGAAGCCATATTGACTGGATCTGGTTTTCTCACAGGCTAGGAACGAAAAATAAAAAAAGTTAAAGAAAAGAAAAGGTAAAAAAAGAAGGGTCATGCTAACGAATGCCCTTAAGGCATTGGTTAACAATCCATTTTAAGAAAGTTTTAATATCAATTTTATAGGAAATGAAAAAAGTTGTCAAAACATTAATTGCTTTATTTCATTTTCCCATAAAAACTTTCTTTAAATGGATTGTTAACCAATGCCCTAAGGGCATTCGTTAGCATTTCCCAAAAAAGAAAAAAAAAATAAGAGAGATAAGATAACGCCGGTTTGCTTAGTTAGCTAAGTGACAAATGTCAAAAAAATTAAGAGGGAAATCTAAGCAAACAATATTAAGGAACTCTATCTAAATTTAGCACAACTATTTTATAACTCTTTTAGGCATTGTTGGTATTACAAATTTTTACTAGTTCTCATTTTGGTCTATTGCTGACATTACTTTTTTAATTATTAATTACCGTTTGTCATATCAGTAATTTATAAATAAATAAGAATTGTAATTCCAGCATTTTCCATGTCAGACTAAATAAATTCATTCTTACTTTTTTGCTTCCTGATTAAAAGGTTGACACATCATTTGTTAGACTTCTAGTAAAATTAGTAAATACCCTTAACATCTCTTACACATCATTTGTTAGAGTTCTAGTAAACTTGGTAAATACCCTTAACATCTCTCATATATTTACGTAAAAAGTTTGAATACAAACTTAGTTGTAGCTAATGGTTACAAACTTAATTGTACTCTACTCAATATCTTTTTATTTGATGAGAATTCTGAAAAATTTACCATTGGATTGTATTTTCTTCTTATATTTTTCATATTTGCAAAATTTCTACAAAATCAAAGATCAATAATTATATTATTAATCAAATATATAAATTTCAAGCGTTGTAGTATAAAATTATGTAAAAAAAAATAAGGTTATAGACCGAATGGTAATAACATCCAGCTAACACAAAATTTGATATACATGTTAAGAATATAACGAATATACAATTTAATAATTAGATTTTCAAAGTACGTAGTCATGTCATATTAGTTTTTTTAGTGACCAAACTTTGTCCTATATTTAATATTCATGTTATGACATTTTGAGTGTAATAAATTTTCATTCAAAGGTATATTGGAGTATGAGTTTCCTTAGCATCACCTATATATAGTGGGAAATGTTTAGGGCATTGGTTTAAGAACTATTTTTAGAAATAATTTTTTGAAAAAATGATAAAACAATTAATTTTGTTGTAGCTTTTTATGTTTCTTTTGAAAGTAATATAAAAACTTTCCTAATATGATTTATTAACAATTGCTCTTAGGGCACCTGTAAACATGACCCATATTTAGAAGGCATGTTTGTGTCACTTTGAGGTCTAATAAATTTTCATTTATTGGTATATTAGCCTTTTTAAGCTGATCTGCTTAAGTGTGCACATTTAGTGGATTTAAAAAAATTTCTCTAAATCTTTAAATTTTGACCATTTTTTTTAGGACACTCCCTCCCTTGATGTTTGGAAGGATGACACTCTACCCTTGAAGGAAAAAAAACATTTTCCTCTCTTGATATCCATTTGACCAAACTTTGCTAAATTAATATTTAAAATATTGCGTATTAACTTGCCATTTTCTTAATGGTAGAGTTTCCAAATTATCCTTAATTTCAGTATTAAAATCCATTGTTTTAAATTTTTAATTAAGGTGTATTTTTTTTTTTTTTTATATACAAGATAGAATTTTTACTCTAGTCTAATCTAAGTGTATATGTGTGTGAAATTCCCTTCTAGAGCCTCCAACAAGCATTTATACTTATGGAGTGGTTCACCAAGGGTGCGCTTAATTAAGGTGTATTTTAAAATATTATGTTTTTTTATTTTTCAAGGGGTTGTTGATAGATTTATCTTGTAACTCTTTTTGGTGCTTGATAAATTTTGAATTTTTATTCTTAAATTATCAGTTATATTTTTACTAACCATGGTTAAACTTTTATAAAGAGATTTTTATAGAGATTTGGAATATTATGTTACTAATATAAACAAAAAGGGGAAAGTGTTAATTTCTTCAAACCTTAAGGGATGAGAGTGTTTTTCTTAATATACTATTTTAGACATCTCAAAGATGACACCAATGAAGGATGTCGTCTGCTTATGACAATTACCGCTTTATTATTAGATCAAGACACCAATCGATTTTTAGTGCAAAGAGAAATTGAACCCCAGATCTCTTATTCAACTATCAAAAACTTTACCAATTGAGCTAACTAAAACCTATGGTGCAAACTGCTTAGATGTAGAAATAAATGTTATTCTATAATGACTTTGTAAATTGAAAACATTTAATTTAGGCATATCCTAGCTTTCCAATTGAACTTCTATTTCCTTTTGGGAAATAAATTTTAAATCATCATACAACATATTCACCAAGAAGCCACATGAAATTTACAAAAGAACTCTCTTTTTTTTTATTTAATAATAAAAATTCATTCCTAAGTTTCTTTTGGGATTGAGATATTCCACAGTTATGGTGAAGTCTTTTTTGTTTTACTTATTTTTGTACGGATAATTCAATAATAACAACAACAGCAATAAAGGATTTGAAGTAGAGGAAGTGTATTTCTCTCACAAATAAGAAATACTTTGTGATATAGAGAAAGAATAAATAGTAACCTAAAATATATGCTCTTCTAAAGCTGGCTTGCCATGAAACAGAATCTAAATCAAACCAAAGCAGCCAAAACCACGTAGGAATAAGAATCTAAAACATACTGAAGTTTTAATTAGGTGACTTGCTGGAGATCTTCGAAACTAATTAGGATGAGGTGGTAATATTGGCTTTGTTGTATGCAGCACTACCAATTCAAGGCACACATCAACAAGTTCAGACCAAGAAAAATCCTGCCTTAATATATCAGCCTTCTCTAAAATGGATGAGAGGATGACGCAGGTTGCTGAAAGTGGAGATATTAATGACTTGCACCAATTAATTGGGGAGGATGTAAATCTTTTGGATCGCATTGATCAGATACCATGTGTTCAAACTCCTTTACACATATCTGCATCTGTTGGGCACATCCAATTTGCCATGGAGATGATGGGATTGAAGCCCTCATTTGCTCGAAAACTAAATCAAGATGGGCTTAGCCCTATTCACCTTGCTCTAAAAAATGGGCATATTGAGCTAGTACATCAATTTCTAGAGATTGATAGGAACCTTGCTCATGTCAAAGGAAATGAGTGTATCACTCCTTTGCATTATGTTGTAGCAACAGGTGATCATCACATTGATCTATTGGACAAATTTCTATTAGTTTGTTCTGATTCCATTAGAGATGTGACAGTGCGAGATGAGACAGCTCTACATATTGCCCTAAAAAATGACCAGCTTGAGGCTTTCAAATTTTTGGTGGGATGGCTTGGAAGAAATTTCTTTAAAAATGCTTCATTAAATGTAAAAACGGTCCTAGACCAGAAGGACGATGAAGGCAATACTGTGTTGCACATTACGGTATCAAAAAATGAAACCCAGGCAAGTTCTCTGTCTCTCCATTAAAATCTATTCAATATTAACAAAATATGAGCATAAAAAAAAAAAAATTACAAATAGTCTAGATAACCATTTTGTTTTTTGAATTTGTTTTTAAACCAAGACTCATTTTTTAGGGCCAAGTAAATTTTTTTAATTAAATATACTACTTAAAAATGTTTAAAATTTTAGGGAGTTATGGCCTCCCTTGGTATACATACGTACAGTTCCATCACTAGTAATATATAAAAGAATTATCTTATTTTTCTAATGATTCAGTGGCTTAATTATCAATTGCAAATCATACATAACAATCATTTTTTTTCCTTCTTTAATTATAAATTTATAATTTTAGTTAAAAAAAATTATAAAAGAAGAAGAAGCTTATGCGTTTGGATTAAGAACAACCAAGGATGAAACTTAACTAATTTACATTATGCAGATTGTTAGTCACTTACTCGCTTGGGGGTTCCAATTTGTTGACGTAAATAGTACAAACTTAGAGGGTAAAACAGCGTGGGACATCTTGCAAGGACAAACACAAGTAAATAGCAAAGAGATCAGGCTTATGCTACACAGTGCTGGAGCTTTATCAGGTGTATCTCTTTTTTCAAATACTCAAAGTGATGATAATAACATCGATGAATTTTACAACTTAATTGGAGAGGATGTACAACTTTTGGAGCACATCGATGAGCTACCATTTGTTAATACTCCTTTACACATAGCTGCATCTTATGGGAACATCCAATTTGCCCTAGAGATGATGAGTTTAAAGCCCTCATTTGCAAGGAAACAAAACCAAAATGGTTTAAGCCCTATTCACCTCGCTCTGAGGAATAAGTATACCAAGCTGGTGGTTTGTCTTCTACAAATTGATGGGGACCTTGTTCGTGTCAAAGGAAGGGAGCGTCTCACTCCTTTGCATTACATAGTAGAAAGCGGTGAGCATCTTAATCTATTGGACAATTTTTTATTATTTTGTCCTGATTCTATTACAGATGTGACGGTGCGAAATGAGACGGCTTTGCATATTGCCCTTAAATATAACAGGCTTGAGGCTTTTAAATTCTTCGTGGGATGGCTTGGAAACAATTCTTTTTGAAAATGCTGAATATAATGAAAGAAAAGTCTTGAGCTGGCAGGACAATGAAGGCAATACTGTGTTGCACATTTTAGTATCAAAAAATCAAACTCAGGCAAGCTCTCTCCATTAACATCTACTAAGTATTAACAAAATATGAATAAAAGGGAAAAAAAAAAACATAAAATAAACAACCATGAATAGTCTAGATTACCATTTTATTTTTTGAACCAGAACTCATTTTTTAGGGTCAAGTAAATTTCTTTCGTTTTTTTTCTTTTCAAAATTTAAAATATTTTATACCAAAATATACTATTTGAAAATGTTTAAAATTTTTAGGGAGTGGTGGCCTCCCTTGGTCTATTTGCAATTGCATGTAATGAGTATGACTATTTTTTTCTTCTTAATTATAATTTTAGATATAAAATATATATAAAATAAATAGATGAAACTTATGCATTTGGATTAAGAATGGACCACGGATGAGACTTTGACTGATTCACATTACGCAGGCTGTGAGACACTTCCTCTCTTGGGGTAAGAGATTTGTGGATGTAAACAGTAAGAATTTAGAGGATAAAACAGCATGGGACATCTTGCAAGAAGACAACAGAGAGATTAGAGATATGCTACGCCGTGCTGGAGCTAAACCGGGTTCATCTCTTTCTACATTTAATAGGTATCCAAATCCAAAGTACCAAAGGCTGTCAAAAGTTGATGGTACTTTCAAATTAAGGCGTGCAATAAGGAAATTTACAGTGGAACGGCGCAGTATGCTTTTGGTGGTTGCAGTATTGCTTGCAACACTTACCTATCAAGCGGTACTTAACCCTCCTGGTGGAGTTTGGCAAGATAATGGTCTGTGCATTACCACAGAACCTCCCTTCAATAAAACAGTAGGGAGTAGTAATTATCCTAAAATCATTTATCTGAGTCAGTCCAATACCACATTAGCGTGTGAACACAAAGCAGGGACAGCCATTGCTTTGGAAGATCCCATTTTTAATCTGTTCCTCATGTGTAATATCATGCTATTTTCGCTTTCAAACTTATTAATTGTTCTCCTCATTCTAAATTTGTGCGTTAAGGTTCTGTTTCGCACACTCAGTTTCATCCTCTTATTAAGCTTTTTTTATTCAGTCTGGACCATAACCGATGATCCAGGTCTGATGATTCCGTTAGTGTCTGTTGCGGCCTTATTCTATGTTTTTATACTGCTTTTATAAAAACACAATGATCAGACTCAGTGCAATACCACAGTAGCACACAAAGGAAGGACAACCATTGCTTTGGAAGGAACCCCTTTTCTGATATTCAGCCATTGATTTACAGTACTTGCACATTTGTGTTGTTCTCATACTCAGTAATTGTTCTCCTCATTACAGTTGGGTACATTAATTTCTTTGTAATCAATGCCTACTTCCTCTGGTTTTGTTATTTTTCTTCACTCAGGCTCCAGATTAGTCAATTATTTCAGTTTTTCTTTCAGCCTTGATTTTTGCATTTTTTGCAATACAGTGAGGATTCAATTATGGAAGAAGAATTGACGGGAAAAAAAAAATGCAAACCTTGGAGCTGTAATGTGTGTCAATTTTTACTTTTGTTTCTTTGATAGTAATAAAATTTAGTCTATGTTTCTATGGGCATAGTTGAACTACTTAATTTATATTGTAATAAAGCAGTGTGATTGCATAGCATTACTTAATTTTTGAATAAATAATCGAATTTCTCTCATACCTTATATTTCAAGAGTATTTGGTTCTAAAAGCTCCGGATATTATTGGATGCTTTAAATTTCAAAAAGATCATACTATCCTGACGATGAAACAGTGGTCATACTTATATTGTTTGCAATGTTTAGAGTGAAGTTTTTAGAAAAGAATAAACTTTACTTTGAATCAGAATAAGTTAAAACCCCATTGGCCAGTTCATAATGCACAGAATCCATAAATGACTATTCTTCAAAGCAAGTGAAAAAAAAGACCAAATAATGATTCTAGGTTGGTCTGTTCAGGACTTTGACTTTGTTAAGTGCAGCCTGCCTTGCCATTCAGTGTAGGCCTATGCATTCAGTTTTAGTGCTCACAAGCAGCAAAGTTGGTCCATGGGCATGGAGGCAGTTGTGCTGGACTTTCAATTGTTAAAGAAGCAGATGACAAATGTGTAGGTTGGACAAATTCATTTTAGCTGGACCATTAGCAATAGCAAATAGCGCTTCAAAGTCTTATATGAATAGCCGGAAAAACAAATAAAGCTCTTTGGTCGTCTATTTTATCACCAACATTTTGTTTTGTACTTTTGGAACTATGGTATCAGAAAACAATAAATATTGTGCCATGTTAAGACAAGCCTATTGAAAATGTAAAATCATATCATTATGCCACCCTCTATCTGCAGGGGAATAAAAACGAAAATCCATTGTGGCCAATCTAAGCAATGGAAACATAAAGGGCCATTCAGCTGAATATCATGTCCCTTGTTATGGTTAATGTGTTCTGACATTGTTCACTGAACTTGTCTTTGGTTTTGTTAACTAAAGAATTAGTCGTATGATTATGAAGTGGTTCACTTGTAAGGCTGAAAATGAGTACTTGCTCAAACAGTGAATGAATATAAATTAGGTCTAGAGTCCTTGTTTTGCTGCAGAAACTTGGAGCTTCTCTCTACTGAAAAGGGTTGTTTTGCTGCAACCTTTAAGCTATCTTTGTGCGTCTTATCTGCTGAAATATACAGCCTAACATCAGTTTTTTCCCTTTTCATATGAAACTCCCTGTCAAGCATCATTTTATAATACAATGTCTTTGTCTTCAAGTACTTAAACTAGCAAATTGATAACAATTAAGCAACCAAGCCCAAGTGTAGTCTTTAAGAAATCGGAAGATTGTATAGGTAGATTCTGGGAATAAGTACATTGCTTAATGAGCGGTACTATATAGAGGGAGCCTATATATACAGTACTATATAGAGAGAGCCTATATATACAGAAATCAATCAATCGAAGAGTACTAATAGTACAATACAACTACACAGGTGGCACAGTGCAGTACAATAATATAAGAGAGTACCAGGGAATTTGTGGCAGTACAGTAGGCCCAAGAATGAGCTTGGGGCTGATACTTCTCAATGTCAAGGTGGAAGATGAGAGACCAACTTCAGTCTTGGGTTAGCATAGAATCTGAAAACTTCATCAAAATCAAGTGTTGCCCTATAGTAAGAGTCTGTCTTGAAGACCGCACCCTCTGATGTAAGGTTAGATATATTTCCCTATGAGTTCTTGACTTGAAGGTAGCCCGACTTGTCTAGGATTAGCTCAGAAACATCCTGATGACTATAATCAACTCCATAAGGATATTTGGTGTCGACATCTATTTGATTAAGTATCAGATTGTAGGAGGTCTGCTCTATGCCAGTGAAATGGAGCTGAAATTTCCCCCCTTGTAACTTTCTTCGGACATAATAGAGAATAGGTTGCTCCCAAAATCTAAGACTTGGGTTGGTAAAATTGTATTGGTTGGTTCGTTGAAGCTAACCCATATGATGCTTTAGTTTGTGCTTGTTATCACAAAATTCCCAGTGTCTAGCATAGCCCCATTTGATACTTCATGATTCTCACTGTTGTTGGACCTCCACAACTCCAATCTACTTGGAGCTTTGAGTACAAGCTGTCTGGTCAGCTTTTGATTGTCTCTCTTTGCAAACCAAACTATAGTTTCATCTGGTATCTTAGCGAACCAGATAGCAAGTAGGAACTGATCTTGTTCACCTGGAAGCCAGTGGAAACCAAATGCAAAATAGCCAGATGGTGAAGTCCATGTGGAGTTATTGTCAGTGGCAAAGAGACCTGAACCCACAGTTATGTTATTGTTGACTTGAGCTATTGCAGGATCCAGGAGGGTGATAACTGATAACAAGGATAAACAATTGGCAATGGAAATGAGAAAGTAATGAAGCCATTGGAAAAAGATAGGGCTAATACAAAGTGGTCAATGGTTGACTTATGAAGAACTTAAAAGTGTAGCCTTGGTGAATATTGTTGAGCACTGGTGTCTACTTAGAAATTTGCCAATGATCAAAATAGTCAGGAAAATCAAACTGCAGGCAGCAGGTAGTTAATTGATGCATCTCATAGATCACATAGTTTTCAAATGGCACTGTTTTGGATAACTTATTTTTTGGATTTTTAACCTCAATATGACAATTTTGGCCAGCACATGATCTGAAATTGACAAAATAAATTAATCATGGATAGTTTGACATGTTCAGGTGGGTTTTCATTTACTCAGGATTGAGAAAGGCTTATGCTTTGAGTGAATACAAAAGCTAAGTAGTGAAGATTGACAAATATCAGCATATTTTATCTACAAATGACCAAAACAATCAATATCAAAGGAAGACAGTTTCTACAAGAAATAATTTAGCATTAACGTCTTGACTTCAAGCCACATGACCCTTCCTTCCTTTTGCACCCAACAAACAGCAATGACCAGTAGAATAAGTTGAACATAAATTATACTTCAGATTGGAATAAGGTAAAAAAGTGTTGGTCTGGTTGCTACGCACAAACTTAATTATGTTTAGTTTCAACCTCCAAATATCAATAAATATATTTTCATCTCTTAGGCGACAAACAGAACTAACAGCAAGTGTCAAAAAATATTTTAAGTGATTTTCAATTTCTAAAGTAACTGCAGGTTGCAGCCTGCCTTGCTATTTGCCAAATTATGCTGAAGCTTCAGCGTAGGGATATTCACACAGTTCTAGTACTCACGTGCAGCAAAGCTGTTTCTGATTTGTGTAATGGAATGTATAGCTCTAGCTGGTCTATGAAGGCAGTTATGCTAGACTTTAAACAGGTAAAGAATCAGATGACGAATGTGTAGGTTGGACATGTGGACAAACTCAGTTTAGCTGACCTGTTAGCATTACAAAATATTGCTTCCAAGTTCTATAAAATTTTACCAAGAATAACAACTAAAGCTCTAGTACTTTTTTTTTTTCTCTCAACATTTTGTTCTGCCATGGTATCAAAGAACGAGAAAAAATGAGCCATGCTAAATATGAAACCATTATGCTGCCCTCTATCTACAGGGGAAATGAAAAAGAAAACTTAACTCTTTATACAAGCGATGCAAACATATGAAGCCATTTTGGGATGAAAATTCTGAAACTATTCACAGAACTGTTACTTCAAATAAAAAAATAAGTTGTAAAACTAGTTTTAACTTGTGTTTGGTTTGCTCAAGTAAAACATAGTGTATGATTATGAAGTGATTCCCTTGTAACTTTTAAGGTTGAAAATGAGCCATGCGCAGGTATACATACTACATTTATTGGCTGAAACAGTGAATGAATACTACATTTACTGCTCTGTTCTTTCTCTGTTTGCTGCAGAAAATCACAGCTTCTTTCTCTACGATGAGGGCTGGTCTGTTGCAATCCTTAAGCTATCTTTCTGTGCCAAGCTACATTTTATTGTACAATGTCTATGGTTCTAGGTGGTTGCTGTGATTTTTGCCTTTGGCTCTTGGTACTTTAATTTGCAAATTGATTACAATGCTTAATGCCAAGTATACATTCTTAGAAATTGGATAATTTAATAAATCAAAGCCATTCTATTTTATGCAGTAGACATAGCTTTATAAATTCCTGAGGTCTACAATCATGACTCCAAACCTCCACTAATACCTAGTTATTCTCACCACCATTATCATCCATATGATTATTTTCAAAATGTTCTACTTTCTTTAGTATTAATTCTACTCATTCAATTATTAAGAATTTGAGTTGACAGAATTTCAATTTCATTAATTAATGATAATCCTTCATTTTAATAATTCTAAAATTTCCTTATAAAAGTATTTTGTTAACATCAAACAAAAATCCAATCATCTAATCACTGTGACAGAAACTAGAGTACAAGATTACCTGTTCTAGTTCCACCAATGAAAGTATCATAGCCAAAACCCCACTTCCTTTTCATTCTTTTCCTCTATAGCTTCATCACAATCTTAAATCCTTTATACAACACCCTCTCAAGCTAGTGCTAGCCAAGAGAAAGATTTATTTATTTTTTGCTAGGTGAAGAGAAAGATTCAAATGCAGGGTAAAAATTGTAAAAGAAACATCAATAAAAAGGTTGAGGAGGGTCATTGCTTAAATTAGCGTTGCACAAGGCAGAGTGATTTAAAACAAGAAAGGAGTCAAACTATTTGTCACATGAGTTGAAGGCTCAATATATTTGGAAAATTAAATACAATTACCATTCATCTTCCTCAACTAATGCATTCTATAGCAAGAAAAGTAACACAAAAAATTAAATCAGTAACAATTATTAGTATATTATTTTCAATCATATAAGAAGGAAATAGCTACTTATCAACAAAAAAGAAAAAGAAGGAAATAACTAAGCAAAAGGCTGAACCGTGTTGCACATGCCAGGGTTCCTAATGCACCAAAGTGGCTGAATGGGTTCAGCTCCAATACCTCTTTGTACCATTCTATATCTCCACTCGTTCAACCTATCTATTGCCTCAGCATACCTTTTCTTACCTGTCTCATCTCGGTTCCTAGACCACAGTGTCTCTGCCATTGCTAAAGTTCTTGGCCAAATTCTTCCATCTAAAACTGCAGGATCTACTTGCTCCAACCACTATGCCACCTCCCCACCAAACACTAGATTGGCCTCCTCCTCACTCAACCCATATGTTATATCATAGTTGTATATGGTTTGCCATGTTTTGAAAGGCCCACACCATGATCCGCCATTTCCAGAGTTATCACTTGTTTGTTGATCATACTGGCTGTCATTCCCTAGAATGTCACCGTGCCCACAGTCTAGATAATAGAAATCCGAGGATGATACGATAACCCGGTATCCAGAAGAAACAATCTTTTTGGTGTTTTCATGCCCATTGTTCCATGTTTGCAAGATGGTATGCTCTGGAGGAAGAGCTGTGGTTGGTACCTTGATATTACCATCCAATATAACATCTTCCCACTGTTCGGTTTAGGAATACAATATAAGGAAAAGTAGAGTTGACAAAGATCTCAAGTAGCTGACTGAGAGTTCCGTCGTTTGAGAGGAAGGACTGAATGGCCGGATCATCTTTCCAACAACTAGATATGATCTCATCAACTCCAGCATGGTAGAATGGTTCTGGAAATAAGGTGGCTACATCGTTAATAACTCGTTTCATGACTTGATAAGTCTTGGGGTTTAAGGGGTTCAATTGGCCAGTTCCAAGTTCAGAGGCAAGACGGTCTTCGCACTTGCTTCCGGCTGGCCACCAGAACATGTTTGCAGATGTTATAATGTCAAGGTAGGCTTCTGCCCAAAAAGAAACAATCTTTTTGGTGTTTTCATGGCCATTGTTCCATGTTTGCAAGATGGTTTAGACGTAGTAATAATTATTCAATGTTTGGGACTAGTTTGTCTGTATCTCAAGTGGATTGTAGTTCTAGTTGAGAATTAATCATCAGGACAGTTGGATGTATTTGGGTGTTTTAAGGCGAAAATTGATTATCTTGTTTTATATGAAAAATTACTAGTAATTAATATGAACCACATAGATTTTTTTTTTCTTATAGAAAGTGTATAAAACACCAAATTTAACAAAATTTTTTACATTTGTTGATGTGGAAAATTGATAACGGTAAGTAAAAAAGTAATGTTATTGTTAGTTGTATGGGCACAAATCGCGCTGGAATAAATTTGCACTTTCGGAACCAACCTAATAAGCCCAAAACAATGAATTTATAGAGAATGAGCTTCTAATCTAGGTTTAGGGACAGCAAATAACACAGAAGGGTAAATGTAATCTCAAAATTCATGCATTCTCCACGTATATGGATGAAAGTTGTATCATATAGTAATGCCGAGGACTAAATTTGGCCTCTCCTTACAATTTCTCTCTCTTGTGTGTGTATTTCTTTTTTTCCTCCCCTCTTTTCTTTCTTCTTCCTTCGCCTTTTATAGGCCTGCATCTTTTTCTCCTTTCTTCCACGTGTAGTCCAGATGCTCTTGTTTAGATACTTGTCCCATCATTCCTTCTTACTAAAGTCTTTGGCGGTAAGTGCTAGGTTGAACTCCAATGCTCAGGCGTCACTTCCTTATTAATGCGGCCAGAGAAGTAGATATGGAGCCTTCAATGCAGTGGCAGCAGCTTTATCCTTGATATTTGTCTGTCACTTCCCTTTATCCCCTACTCTTTTTTTCTCAGTTTTTGTATCCCAGGTCTTCAATATGGATGCCCTTGAACCTCCAGATCACTTGCCTCGTCCTCGGCAACATGCTGCCGAGGACTTGGTCATCCTCGGACGTCATGTTTCTTGGTGTTCTGCTCATGCATGACACTTTTCTTTGTCACGTGACTTTGTAGGCGGGACTTATCATGTCCTCGGACCATTCATGATGTTGGGTTGGACTTTTCTCCTCGTGAGAGTCTTTAGGTCGGCCCAATACGTATCTTGGGCCCATTGGCACTACAATAGCCCCTCGAAACCCTTATTTCTACCTTACTGAGAGGAATGAGGGTTTCGATATACGCACGCGGGATAATCCGCTTCTGACATTTCGGTCTACAGAACGTGCTTCAATTAAATGTTGGCGGCTCTTTGTTCCCCACGTCCAACCACGTGATGCTCATCCAATGGGTGGGCGCATTTTAAGGGGATAGGCGGGAGGTTTCCCGCTTTATGACCTTTCACGATATAAATATTGTCAGTTCAAAGATCCTCTGTTCATTTCAGAGCCTGTACACCGAACTTAGCCACTCCTGCAATCTACACGCGTCTTTACACCCTTTCAATTCTAGGTCGAGGTGACATAATTGCTCTAAAGTAAGTTCTCCAACTCTCTGTTTTCATTATTGCTGTTCCTTCTTTCTCGTCGTTCTCAGTTTTTTCTGTCCTCGGCCATTTAAACTTCCCAACCCCACTATAATATTCTCTCTCTACTTTTAGAAAATGGGTAGATTCGCACCCTTAGTAGATACCCCTGAAAAAATAGAGGAGTTTAAGGCTAGGTACGAAATCCCACCCGGAGTGTCCGTTAAGTATTGCAAAATGGGAGGGTGGCACACCGAGAGAAAAGCCGGTAAGGTAGCGATTCCCATGATAGCCTTCATAGAGGGTGGAATGAGAATCCCCATGAGACCGATCACTAGGAGTTACCTCAGAGCAGCGAGATTATCTCCCACACAATGTGCCCCAAACATGTTTAGGATTCTGGGTGCCGTAGACGTTCTAAATGAAAGATTAGGATTAGGACTTACCCACCACGAGGTGAACTAGGTTTACAACCTTCACCATTTAACAAGACAAGGATACTATCTAAAATCTAGGCACGCCGAGGTGAGGCTAATTCAATGTCTCTCTAATTTCAACAAGGGTCTGAATAAAGACTTCCTTATACTGTTTGGGGATTAGCATGACGATCTCCCCTATCCGACGAGAGAGGGGGAACCAAGTGAATACCTGCACATTGCTTGATTGCCTATATATATATGTATATTCTTTATTTTGTTCTTGTTATTGTAATACGTTTTATATCGTTCATCTATTTCTTTTGCTTACCTCTACTTTAGATAACTGTGCAGATCGCCGCGCACTTGCTCGCCACGCCCATATGGTTGATTTTGCTCACCTAGATAAAATTCTAAAGGCCGAGGTATTCGTTCACTCGGACAATCAACTTCGCGTGGCGCACTTAATCCTTGGGTACACTCCGATTTCGTCTGCCTTTCAAGCGCCGAAGTGTGTGATTAAGGAGAAGGATCCTCGGCTGCCCAGGATCAGCGTCGCGGTTGAGGGTTTTTTGCTCCCTGCGGGTACTCCTGTTCCCCGAGGGACTTTCATCACAGAGCCCGTAAGAATTGTCCCAGAGGCTTTCCCTCTCACCGCATCCTTGGCTCAACCTACGTTGGGTGAAAGCTCCTCTTCCCGGCCCGTTACAAAGGAAGAAGAAGAAGAAGAAGAAGAAGAAGAAGTTGTTGAACTCTCAGATTCAGAAAAGGAGTTCAAAGTTTTTGACCGGCTTCTATTACCTGGAGGCCAATCTCCTGTCATCGGCTCGCCTTCGCTAACATCCGCGGACGACGAACAACCGCTCGTGAGAATGGTCATTCAACGTAGGTCTAAGCCCAGTCTCAAGGATGTGTTAAAAGCTCAAGTTGGAGCGCAGGAGCTTCCCAAAGTGCCCCCGGTGAAGGCTAAGGATAAGGGCACCGAGAAGGTTCCTTTAGTGAAACTCTCTCTTCCTCCTTCAACCCAAATTCAACACCTTGACCTAGCTGACCATAAAAGGAAGAAGGATCAGCCCAAAGGAAAGGAGATAGTTGAAGGGGGTAAAGACATCCCTGCTAAAGAGGTGGAACATGAGAGGGGAGGGAAGCATACTCGTCATGCTCAAACGAGGTCGGAGAGACGAGTCGACCCCCCTGTAGCCGTCCATGCACCCATTTGGGCTCCCCAAATGAACGCAGATGACTAGGCAATCACCGCTGATGCCTTTATTAGGGGATCCGATAAAGGCACAGCTGCATGCATCGTCGATGCATTGGAGCAAGCACTTCTGTTGCCCGAGGACATGGGCGAGCTACGAAGGATGAGGGATCAAAACGTCTTCATGATCCTTAAGAAGGAGCTTGCCATGGTAAGGGTTTTAATCAAATATTTCCTGCTACCCATGTTCTTCATGTTGTTGCACTTGTTATTATTACTTACTGTTTGATAAGAACTGTTTCTACATGTTACTAACCGACAACACTTTGTGTGTAGGCTGTTCAATCTGCGCATAGGGCAGAGGATATCGCCGTTAATTCTTATAAGTCACTAAGGGCCGGCAAGGTGAGGCTGGATCACACCCAAAAGATCCTGGAGCTAAATGAGAAGAAGCTGCAGGAGGTGACGACTAGCCTGGGCAAGGTAGAAAGCGAGAGGGCAGGTTTGGAGCCCAGCTGAGGACTACTACTAGGCAGGCCGAGGATTTGAGGCTACAGCTTAAGCACGCCGATGAAAACTTTTCCTCGGCCAAGAAATTAATAGAAGATCTCAAAAAGGATCTTATGAAGTCCAAGAAGGCTAGGCAAGAGGTTCTTAAGGCTAAGGAGGAGGCACTCACCAAGGCATGGGAGGCCGAGGAGATGGTTGACCAGGCTGAACAGAGTGGCTACGAGGTGGGGGTGGCAGAAATTAGTGACACCTTCAAAGCCCAAGTGCCAGAGGTTTGTAGGGATTACTGTCTCCAAGTGTGAAAGGAAGCTCTCTCCTAGGCTGGGGTTGATGCTTCCTCTCCCTTATGGAAGGTAGAGAATACCTACATCCCTCCTGCCATCCGAGTGGCCACCTCTGTTAAAGCCAAGATGATACCGGTTCTTCTGCAGCTAGGATACAAGTGGAAGAAGCTACTGCTGGCAATACTGCAACTGAGGCTCAACCTGAAGATGCACAACCTCTAATTGCCCCGAAGGAGTTGCCCCCCAACCCTAAGGTCAGCGGGACTATGGAGTTAGTTTTGGCGACCCTGCCTATAATGCCAAAGGAGGGTTCCCAAAGATAAGGAAGTGGTTGGGGGATCCTCGGCCTCGGTAGTGACTCCTGCTAATCCTAAAGACCAAGTCCAGCCCAAGCCTTGACGGTTCCTTAGCTTTTGTTGTAATTTTTTCTTTCTTTTCTTTTTGTTGTAGTTGATTAGTTTTAGTTTCATTTTTTTTCTTCTTCTTTCTCTTTTTTTGTTTTTTTGCTTTCTCTTTCTTGTAATTCACCCTTTTGGTTGTGGATGTATTGAAGAATATTTCACTTAATGAGAAGAACTTTCAGTTTGAATTGTTACCTTGTTTTATATTAACTGTTAACAGATCTTTCTATCATTATTGACTTAGTCTGACAAAATAACAATTTAAATTCCTTGTACGCATTAATAATTTCGTATCAATAACCGAATAAGGATAAAGGAAATTTGAGAAAGTTACATACTTGTAAATGCTTTAAGTGATGACTCCAAGTTTTCATTCAATTCCAATGATGACTAATACATTAAAAGGCAAGATATTCATGTGAAACCAATTCAACTAAGACCCGCTTAAAAACTATCTTCATAACAAAATATCAAGACAAGAAACACCAACATTTCTGATACGTTCCACACTTGAATTAGGAGTGGCTCAAATGTTGTGCTTAATGCTTAGTAACAAATGAAGTTACATGAAACCCATATTTGGGATACTTATTGCGAGTACATACCTGTCTCTATAGGACGCGTACATGTACTCCAAGGAATCTATACAACCCAATTTTTGTCTCTGTAATTGTCTTTGGGGCTCCGACGTAACCTTATTTTTGTTTTATACTAAGGTAGATGATCCGAGGACCCGGAGTAACCTTATTTTTATTTTAGACTAAGGCAGAGGATCCGAGAACTCGACATAATCTTATTTTTATTTTTAGAACAAGGTAGAGGATCGGAGGACTCGGCGTAACCTTATTTTTATTTTTAGAACAAGGTAGAGAATCCGAGGACCCGGCGTAACCTTATTTTTATTTTTAGAACAAGATAGAGGATCCGAGGACCCAGCGTAACCTTATTTTTCTTTTAGACTAAGGTAGAGGATCCGAGGATCTAGCGTAACCTTATTTTTATTTTCAAAACAAGGTAGAGCATCCGAGGACCCGGCGTACCCTTATTTTTATTTTTAGAATAAGGTAGAGGATCCGAGAACCCGGCGTAACCTTATTTTTATTTTTAGAGCAAGGTAGAGGATCCGAGGATCCGACGTAACCTTATTTTTCTTTTAGACTAAGGTAGAGGATCTGAGGACCCGGCGTAACCCAAAACATAACATTACGAGCAGCACAATAGCGATAGAATTAAAATGGCAAAAGTGCTTTTTATTAATAATAATATCGTCACAAATTACTTACATTCCAGGGATGGAGCACAATTTTTTCATCTAAGTCTGCAAGGTAATAAGCTCCTATTCTGGCTATTGCAGTAATGAGATACGGGTCCTTCCCAATTTGGTCCCAACTTTCTCCATGCTGGATTCTTGGTATTACCCATGACCTTCCTCAGTACTAAGTCTCCAAGAGCAAGTGGCCTTGAGTTCATGTGTAAATCATACCCTTGCTTCAATTTTTGTTGATAGTAAGCCAATTGAATCGTGGCTATTTCTCTCCGCTCTTCAACAAGATCTAGGCTTCTTTCTAGTAAACTGTCATTACTGTCCGGGGTGAAGGAACTTGTTTTCATTGTTAGAAAACCGGTTTCTAAAGGAATAACTGCCTCGGTGCCATAAGTCATTGAGAATGGCGTCTCTCCCGTTAATCGGCAGGGTGTGGTCCGATACGTGCACAGAACATGAGGCAATTTCTCTACCCATCTCCCTTTGGCATCATCCAGCCTCTTCTTAAGCCCGTTGACTATAACTTTGTTGACCGCCTCGGCCTGCTCATTTCCTTGCGGATAAGCTGGGGTGAAATACCTGTTGGTTATGCCGAGGTCACAGCAATATCGCCTAAACGCTTTATTATCAAACTGTAAACCATTATCTGAAATGAGAGTATGAGGGACTCTAAATCGAGTGACGATATTCTTCCACACAAACTTCTTCACATCGACATCCCTAATGTTTGCTAGGGGCTCAGCCTCTACCCACTTAGTAAAATAGTCAGTGCCCACAACTAACCACCTTCTGTTTCCAGGCGCCTTTGGGAAGGGACCCATAATGTTCAGACCCCATTGTGCAAAAGGCCAGGGGCTTATCAGAGGATTGAGCACACCCCCAGGCTGATGAATGTTTGGTGCGAACCTTTGATACTGATCACACTTCTTCACATAGCTTTGGGCTTCTCGTTGCATATTGGGCTACCAATATCCTTGTGTTAGAGCCCTGTGAGTTAAAGACCTTCCCCCTGTATGACTTCCACAAATTCCTTCGTGTAACTCTTCCAAAAGCAGCTCCGTCGCTTCAGGATGTATACATAACAAGTATGGCCCAGAGAAGGATCGTTTGTAGAGTTTGTGATCCTCGGCCAACCAAAAACGAGATGCTTTCCTATGCACTTTGTCCACCTGGACCTTTTCCTCTAGCAGAACATCATCTTTAAGGAAGGATACAATGGGGTCCATCCAACTAGGCCCCGCCCTGATCTGATGAACCTGGATAATACTTCCAATCATTCCCACAGGTTTAGGTAAGTACTCAACAAGGATGATACGTGGTAGACCTTGTGCCAACGATGTGGCAAGAGTTGCTAGAGAGTCAGCATGCGTATTTCTACTCCTAGGGACGTGTGACAAGGTAAAGGGTTCAAATTTGCATTGTAAAACCTTGACTTGATTTAAGTAGTCCTGCATTCTCGGATCTCTAGCCTCCACCTTTCCATCCATTTGGCCCACGACTAGCCGCGAGTCCGAGAACATTTGCACAGTCTTTCTCCCCAATTTCTGAACTATATCCATCCCTTTTAACAAGGCCTCATACTTGGCCTCGTTGTTAGTAGCCGAGAATCCCAGTCTCAAGGATTTCTCCAGCGTAAGTCCCTCTGGGGTCATAATTATCAAACCTACATCGGATCCCCTTTGATTAGCAGCCCCATCAACGTAAACAGTCCACACTGGGGGACCTTTGCACGCAACCATGCCAACTGATTTTCCATCAATGTCCATGTTATTGACGTTATCCTCTATTGTGGGCTCAGTAAATTCCGCAACTAGATCAGCTAACACCTGACTCTTTACTGATGTGCGGGGCATGTACTTGATGTTAAAAGAGCCCAAGATGGTTCCCCATTTTGCAATCCTACTTGTATAATTCACACTTTGGAGTATAGCTTTGAGGGGAAGTTGAGTTAGAATAACCACCGTATGAGATTGAAAATAATGGGGGAGCTTACGTGTACCATGCACGACGACTAGGATTGCCTTCTCTAGTGGTGGATAACGGACCCCAGCTTCATGTAAGAACTTACTTACATAGTAAACTGGCTTCTGTACATCCTCGTCAACCCTTATCAGCACCAAACTAACGGCATGCCTTGCCATTGCAATATATACAAATAGAACTTTATCAACTTTGGGTCGAGACATGATAGGAGGATGTGAAAGATATTTCTTAAGTTGCTGAAAGGCAACGGCACACTCCTCTGTCCATTCAAATCCTTTCCACTTGTTTAATAACTGGAAAAATGGCCTACACCGATCAGCAGATCTTGAGATAAATCAGTTGAGGGCAGTAGTCATCCCGATCAACCTCTGCACCTCTTTTGGATTCCAGAGTGGCTGTAAGTTATTGATGGCCTTGACTTGAGCGGGATTGACCTCGATTCCTCTATGTGTCACCATGTAGCCCAAAAATTTATCAGATCCTACTCCAAAAGAACATTTGGATGTGTTAAGGCGTAACTTATGCTTTCTCAGCGTTTGAAAGGTGTTATCCAGGTCTGGTATATGAGCCGAGATAGTTTTACTCTTAACCACCATATCATTGACGTACACCTCAATTGTTTTTCCCAGTTGTGGTTCAAACATCCGCGTCATCATTCTCTGATAGGTAGCCCTAGCATTCTTCAAGCCGAAGGGCATCACCTTATAGTGATAGTTTCCCGTGGGTGTGACAAAGGCTGTCTTCTCTTGGTCTTCTAGAGCTAAAGGTATTTAGTGGTAACCTTGGAAAGTATCTAGAAAGCTCATCCGAGGATGCCCCACGGTAGCATCCACCAACTGATCTATGTGGGGCATTGGAAATGAATCCTTAGGACAAGCCTTATTCAAGTCTGTAAAGTCTACGCATACTCTCCACTTACCATTCTTCTTTTTCACCACCACTGTGTGCGCCAACCACTCTGGGTAGAACACCTCCTTGATTGCCCCTACCTTCTTAAGTTTCAGTACCTCTTCCTTGACGACGTCGGCGTGCTCCTAGGATGAGCGCCGAGGTGGTTGCCTCCGTGGCACTGCTGCTGGACTGACGTTAAGGTGATGACAAATGAAACTTAGGTCAACCCCTAGAGCTTCGTAAGCATCCCATGCAAATACATCGATGTTCCGTTTTAAAAACATAACCAGTTCCTTTTTTTCTCGTAGGGGCAGTTGACTTCCTACTTGGAAGAACTTCTCCATATCGTCTGCAATAATCACCTTTTCTAAATCTTCACATCTAGGCTCTTCAACCTCGGCCGCATTTGGTTTGGCCGAGGACGTTAGCTGCTATAAATTTCTCTCGGCTAAGGCCTGGGACTCCTGTCTCATCTGATGCGTAATAGCTGCTGTTATGCATTGCCTCGCCATGGACTGGCTGTCGACTATCTCCTCAACTCCATCTTCATACGGGAACTTCACCTTAACATGTAGGGTTGATGACACGGCACCTAAGGGGTGCAGCCATGGTCTTGCCACTATGGCTATGTAAGGGGAATAGGTGTCTACTACGATAAAATCCACATCCACCACCACTGGCCCTGATTGCACAGGTAGTTGGATCAATCCTTTCGGAATGACAGCTTTCCCTTCAAAGCTTATCAACGGGGAGTCGTAAGCCATGAGATTCTTAGGCTTCAAGTTAAGGCCCTTGAACAAATCCGGGTACATAATATCAGCCCCACTCCTTTGGTCAACCATCACCCTCTTTACATCGTAATCCCCTATCCTTAGCGTGATGACTAGTGCGTCATCATGCGGCTGGATAATGCCAACCTTATCCTTCTCAGAAAATCCCAAAATGGGCAGAGGATTCCTTTTAATCCTCTTCGGCTTAGAACTGAGGTCCTCGACCGAGTGACGCAATACTGACATTACTCTGGTAGGGCAAGACCCAGTCCGACCTGGTGCAGCAAATATGACATTGATCGTGCCTAATGAAGGTCTTGAAGTGTTACTGCCTTGACTCACGGAACCAGATTATGTGCCTTGTTCATTAGGCCGATTCATAAATTGCCTTAACTTCCCTTCTTTGACCAGCTGATCCAGGTAATTCCATAAGTTCTTGCAATTTTCAGTGGTATGACCCTTATCCTGATGATAATTGCAATAGAGGTTCTGATTACATTTTATAGAGTCTCCTATCATTCTATTGGGCCACCTAAAATACGGTTCACAACAAATCTTCTCCAACACCTACTGTACTGGCTCACAAAACACAGCGTTTACTATCTGAGGAGGAGTCGACCTAGACTGGCCAGCAAAATCCCTTCGTGGCCATTTGCTGTTGTATCTCTCTGTCTTGAAATCCCTGCTCTCCTAAGGGATAATTTTCATTTTCCCCTTGCTCTGCTACTGATCCTCCTCAACTCGCTTATACTCATCAATATGATCCATAAGCCGTCGAACAGTTTTTACAGGTTTCTTGGTCAAAGATTTTCTTAAATCGTGTTCAATTGGAAGACCGACCTTAAAAGTGTTGATTGCTACCTCATCAAAATCACCGTCAATCTCATTGAACGCTTCCCAGTATCTATCCAAGTAAGTTTTTAATGTTTCGCCCTCTCTCATGGTCATGGATAGTAACAAGTCCAGAGGCCAAGGTACTCTGCTGCATGTAACAAAACGAGACACAAATGCCACCGTAAGTTCCATGTAGGAATCAATGGAATCTGCTTTCAAGCCATTAAACCATCTCATCGCAACGGACCCTAAGCTTGAGGGGAATACTTTGCACATCAAGGTTTCGTTATGTGAGTAGACCGCCATGCGTTGGTTAAAATGACTCATGTGCTCCGCCGGGTCTGTTCTGCCATTATAAATGGTGAAGTTTGATTGCGTGAAATGACGAGGAAGTTTTCCTTTCTCGATACGACGGGTGAAAGGTGACTTGGAGAGCTGATGCAGCGCCTTTCCCATGGCGCCGCTGCCCAAGCCCCTAGGAAGAGGCTTCTTGCTTGCTCTATCATAAAGACTTCCCTCCTGATATAAGAAAGTTTCGCTACGAGGAGTTCTCGACCTTGGCTTATAGCCACTGTTCTGGGAGTCGTCTGAGGAAGGATCAGATACAGAAGACGTCCGTTTTCGCTTGGCGCGATGCAGTTTTCTCTTCAGCTGGTCAATTTCCCTCTGCATGGCCATAGTACCACCTTCATTAGAGCCCCTGCTTCCGCCCCGTGGATAATTACCGGCGGTTCGCCCTGTGTGCACACTGCCATTTCGATCTCTCATCTGCTCTAACTGTTGAAAAGGATCTTCGTGCTGAGATTCTAAAGATTCTGCATAGTCTGGACTAGAAGCCACCATCACGTTATCTGTGCCAAAACACAAGAATTCCCACAGATGGCGCCAATTGTATGGGCACAAATCGCGCTGGAATAAATTTGCATTTTTGGAACCAACCCAATGAGCCCAAAATAATGAATTTATAGAGAATGGGCTTCTAATCTAGGTTTAGGGACAGCAGATAACACAGAAGGGTAAATGTAATCGCAGAATTCATGCATTCTCCACGTATATGGATGAAAGTTGTATCATATAGTAATGCCGAGGACTAAATTTGGCCTCTGCTTACAATTTCTCTCTCTTGTGTGTGTATCTCTTTTTTTCCTCCCCTCTTTTCTTTCTTCTTCCTTCGCCTTTTATAGGCCTGCATCTTTTTCTCCTTTCTTCTATGTATAGTCCAAATGCTCTTATTTAGATATTTGTCTCATCATTCCTTCTTACTAAAGTATTTGGCGGTAAGTGCTAGGTTGAAGTCCAATGCTCAAGCGTCACTTCCTTATTAATGCGGCCAGAGAAGTAGGTATGGAGCCTTCAATGCGGTGACAGCAGTTTTATCCTTGATATTTGTTTGTCACTTCCCTTTATCCCATATTCCCTTTTTCTCAGTTTTTGTATCCTAGGTCTTCAGTACGGATGCCCTTGAACCGCCAGATCACTCGCATCGTCCTTGGGAACATGCTGCCAAGGACTTCGTCATCCTCGGATGTCATGTTTCGTAGTGTTCTGCTCATGCATGACACTTTTCTTTGTCACATGTCTTCGTAGGCGTGACTTATCATGTCCTTGAACCATTCATGATGTTGGGTTGGACTTTCCTCCTTGTGAGAGTCTTTGGGCCGGCCCAATACGTATCTTGGGCCCATTGGCACTACATTAGTGATGTTAAAGAGTGATGAGAGCTGGTAAAAATTTACTAACTCAATTGTGAAAAATGTTGTGAATTTTTTTGTGTATTGTTTATTTTTTTTTTAGAGGTGCTATATTCACAATATTTTTTAGAACAAATCTTAAGTATTAAGCTACTTCTTATAAATAAATAAAAAAGTGACCTTTTGTTTTCTATTTGAACCACTAAATTATTTTTTTACCATCAATAATAGCCTACAACAATCCGCTATATAGTTGTAAAAGTGTTGTAAAAAATGTTGCGGACATAGCATTTCTTTCTCTTTTTTGGTTTGTTTTTCATTTGATAAAAAATATTATTTTATTTATTGATTAATATTTCACCTTAATTACGTTAAAATTTAGGGTCTTTTTTTTAGTTGGAGTCTTAGGCGATCACATCAATGACTTATACCATTGAGCCGGCGTTGTTATTTTTCAAACATTTCATTAAACATATTGATTCTAATAATCATATTTTGAAGAGACATCCATTAATTATTAAAGATACATCCACATTTTATGTGGTATCTAATTCTAAGTTAACACACAAAATTCTAGAAATAAGAAAATGTGAATAGCACAATTGATAATTTAATCCCTAAACGAAATGGCAAATTGGCAATCGACTAAAATGTGTATTCGGGATCCACTGACACTGAGGCTGGTCTCCTTTATTTTTATGACCCAATTTGGGCCCACATTAACTCATTGTCTACAACCTTTTGATTTTCACTCGATCGGCCGTTCATCTAATATTTGATATATCCAGACAATTCAAACCAATGGCCCGTAGGCCTATTAGGGCATTCACTGGATTACTTGGTTTGGCCCGTTATTACATGCATGTATTCCATTCCTTGTAAAGTGATCCGACAGTGCATGGTTCGAACTAATTAAAATGTACCTAGTATTAATAAAATATGAATAAAAAAAAAAAAAACAAAATGGAAAAATATTGAAGGCAAAGTTTGGAGACAAACCTTTTCCAAATCTACATCTACATCTACATCTACATATATACATATCTAAAAGCTGAAGGACAATATTTATTGTTGTTACGCTCAAATTGAGACATATTAGCAGTATCTATCTATATAATAATTAATAACCAAAATGTTTGACTTTTTGTTGACCTCTCCTCATTGCGCCACGTGACTATATAAATTAATGCCACGTATATATTTAAAAACACGAATAGTTGTGACTTTTTATTTTTTAATAGGCATCTTTTCGGTTAATAGGCACATTTTCATTCAATAGACATCTTTTCAGTCAATAGACACCTTTTCGGTCAATAGGTACCTTTTGATTTTTTTTAACTGCTCTTTATTACACCAGCATGGCTACATAAATTTATATATATATATATATATATATATATGTATATTATATAAAATTGAAGTCTCTCACTTTTTGGCTTTTTGCTGACCTCTCCACAATTTTACATATCAGCATTTTTTTTTTAATTTTTAAATCTGATTTATTTCTTTCTATTATCTCTAAATACTATACATTTTATTTATTTATAACTAAAATCCACATTATTACCCTTTTGAAAACCTCACTAACTCTGAAAAATCTACACGCAGAACTTGCAATCCCCAATTTGTTCTCCATTATCGCTCACAAAAGACAACTTTTGCTCTACCCTAGACCACTCTCCTCTTCCAACGATTCAGCCAGAGATATCCTATTTGGACAAATAGGTCGCCCTCTCTCTCTTTCTCTGCAAAATCCATTGTTCAATGAAGGAAAATAATATTTAGCATTTGTTTGATTACTGTTTGGTATTCAAATGTTTTTTTTTTTTTTCTTGGATTTCCATTCTCCATATGCTATCTATACAGTTTATATGCTAATTTCAATGCATTCAACAATCACAATGGTAATAACTTCTAGGGCATTTTCTCATGAGTATTTTATTTGGTTTCATAGAGAACGAAGGAAAAGTAAAGTGGAAGTAGACAAGCAGAGATAAAAAATTTGTGTTTGTATTTATTTGAGTGTCTTTCTATTTTTTATTTTCTTTTGAGAGGCATTGAGTAGAGTTGGATATTGCAATTGCTTCGAATGTACGGATGGTATTAACTTGAAGTCTGATTACCTTTGTCCAACATTCAGTTGATCTATTCTAATATTCTTTATCCACCTTGAAAAATATGGGTTGCCTTACTCAAACTAACCCGACCTGCGACCCAATTAACAAGACCTATTTCTTATATGTTTTAAATTGCCCATTTTGACACGGACATGTTCTCAACTCAAACCCAATTGACCCGATCCAAACTATACACCTGTTTTGAGACATCTATAAGATTCTCTAATTGTCTTTGTGCATAATTATTTATCATTATGAAAGAGAGCATATATTAATAATTAAACACCTTCCTTATTCATTATAAGGAATTATCACCTTTAATTTTATTTGTGAGTTGTGACTTTTACGAACTCCCATGGTGCTTGGACCCAAAAATAAATTCTGTCAAAATATCGAAAAATCTTGTTAGGCTAAATTTGGAACAGTACAATCCATTAATGCCAAATTTTTTTACCATTTTAAAACATCTCATTTGAAGTGTCTCATTTAAAAGTGTGAGATTAGTTAATATGTCCCATGTAAAAGTGTGGTGTTCTTTTTTTTAACGTACTTTCCCCAATTGCTTCTCCTAATTTTTTAGTTTATATTAATAAAATAGAAATATATTCTCATGGTAGTTGGTGGAAAAGTCACCATGGATGCCAAGTCTTAGTCTAGGTCTTCTCAAGGATTTTAGAAGAAAGCACATGAAAGTTTATAGCTACTTTTGTTTTTTTCACATATATTTTCATATGTTGAATGTGAACATATTTTAAGATATAGACATTTTTGCTTCAATTAGAAATATTGTGTAAAATAGTAAGAGGAAAATGTGAAGCTTTAACCAACACGCTATGCATTATTACAGCAATTGTTCCACACACACACACACACACACACACACACACACACACAAAAGAAGAAGAAGAAGAAGAAGAAGAAGAAGAAGAAGAAAACAAGCAATTGTTTTACTGTGATGGGTTAGATGTGGACTAGTTTTATAACAGTATATATAAGTATGGTTTTGAAATTCGGACCGTTCATTGAACCGTAAAAGGGAGTGGTTCAAGATTTTTAAGGTCGAACCGAGATTGAACCAAGGTCGAACTGTGATAAAGTCATAATTAATTTAATAATTATTTAAATATAAATAAATATATTAAATTTGTAAATATTAGCAAAATTTACTAAAAATATCTTAAAAATTGAAACAAAATACATAAAACAGTACATTATAAGGTTAATAAAAGATAGTACAACATAAATAAGCATAAAAAGAAATTTTTATAATAATCCTTTAAGAGAAATCAGTTCAATTAACTAAAACGACTTTTAAAATAAATTCATAAATTGCATAGGTATTATTCTTAAATAAAAAGTTAATTTAGTAATATTTAATATGTTGAGAAAGATTAAATAGAAGTTTAGAAACTATAAATCATGTAAATTTAATATAAATTTAATAATATTGCATATTAGCTCCTAAGAAGAGCACTTGGTCCGTTGGTCATGGCTTTAGTCTTGCTTATAAGGTGTCAGCGCTGAGGTTCGGATCCTGGCAGCCGGCCTACGGTTCGTCCGGTTTTCCCGGTTGAACCGCAGTTCATCCAATTCTCTCAGCTTTTAGTATACTCAGTTCTTTAAGCTTAAAAAACCGAATTTCAGACCGATTCTCAGTTTTCAAAACAATGTATATAAGCAGAATTGATGCTGGCAGTGGCAGAGCCACTTGATGACCAAGGGGGCCTGGGCCCCCCCAAATGTTTTGAAAAAAAATGATTTTTCCTTAAAATATTTTAAATAATTTGATAATTTTTAAATAATCTTATCATTTTGTCCCCCCATACCTAATAATATACATATATATTTAAGAAAGTCTAAAAATAAACAGAATTTTCATTTAAATAAAATACAATCTATATATATATATATATATCAACAAATTACAATAATTAAACATTCGTTATCTTTAAAATGAACACATAGGTATTTTAGCAATTATCTCAAAACATAAAAGGGAAAAAATTGAGTTATGAAGTATTGTATATCTTACATTTCATACCAAAAAAAAAAAAAAATTATATATGGCCCTCCCAAAGATAAATTTCTAGCTCCACCACTAGATGCTGGTGGTCTATTTCAACAGAAACCTATTTTGCTTAATTGGAAGCATAAATGAGAGTTGGATAAAAACTTTGTCAGTCTTTGGTAGGGTTGTAAAACTTGGTATTAAACTTGTTTATGGTTTTTTTTTTTTTTTTTTTTTTTTTTTTTTTTTTTTTGTAAACAAGTCAAGCTTGTTCATTCTTTTGAGCCTTGTTTTGTAATCAAGTTGAGCTCCAGAAAAGTGTTTTCTTTCTTAACAAATTCATAAACATAGAACCTTAGAAAAAACAATCCGAACATAAATATGATTCTACATTCCCAACAAATAGGAGTAAACAAAAGCTTAGCTAAGCGAAGAGGCAACTCATAGCTGTCAACAATTGAAGGAAATTTTTAGCTGGAATCACATTTTGGCATAAAGGTTAATTTGTCAAAAAACAAAGTTCAAAAAAGTCATCGTGGTTGGTAGAAACTGGAACGACATGAAGTCTTCGACTATTGTAGTCTAGCTAGGTCTTTAATAATGCAAGCACAATATAAGGTGCAGTGAAAGCACCATTGACCCGAAGTCCTTGGTGTCCTTGTTAAGTTTAGCTGGTTAGGCCTTCCTAAATAATGCAAAATTCGTATATTACTAGTGGTGGATGCAACTTTTTTTCTTGTTGAATGAAGACTATCTTACAAAAAAACAAACATGAGGGTAATCAATTAAGAAATGGAGAGGAAAAAGCAGAATGATTAGACTTTAGAGTCCTTGAAATACTGACAATCTAAGATAATTTTTAGTCAAAAAACAAAGTTGACAAAAGTCATCTTGGTTGGTACGTAGAAAATGCATGGAAAGATACGAAGTCTTCGACTATTGTTAGTCTAGCTAGGTCTTCTACAATAATGTGAGGATTATCCAAGAAAGCACAATATAAGGGGCAGGGAAAGCACCATTGACCCCAAGTCCTTGTCATCTTTCTTAAGTTTAGCTGTTTAGGCCTTCCTAAATAATGCAAAATTCGTATATTATTAGTGTTGAATGAAGACTATCTTACCAAAAAATCACACAAGAGGGTAATTAATTAAGGTATAGAGAGAAAAAGGAGAATGATTAGAGTCCTTGAAATACTGACATAGCCAAAGTAGAATTTCTATTTTGTATAAAAAAAATGAAATATCTTAAAGAATATAGACCATTTTGAAATATAAATTAAATGTGTAATTTAACGTAACAAAAAAAAAAATCATGTAAGTTTTTAAGTTTTTTTTTTTTTAAGTAAAATTATTAATAGTTTATATATATTATTTGATTATTGATAGTGTGAAAGGAAAAAAAAAAAGAAAAAGAAAAAGAAAAAAGAATAGAAGGGTAAGAAGCCAATTAAGAATGCTATAAAAATCAAAGAAAAATTGCTGAGGCATCCATCTTTTTAGTTTTTCTTTTTTGCACAATTTAGGCTCATCTAGTTTATATATATCATTAGTTCATACAAACATTTGTCCTTCCAAAATCTCACTATTATCTAAAAGCTATAAATTTTTACAAAGCAGGTGTAGATGGGCTTGGATTTTCTATGAGTAAATACTAACCTGGAATATGGACAATAATTAATGGTAACCTGGGATTTTAAAAGAAAAAGTGTGAAAAGATAAGTTTATTTTAAAAAAGGATTAAAACAAATAAAAGGAGAAAAGAAAAGGTTTGCCACGATTAAAGGAGAGACCGAGAACAGTGGTCGGCCCCATGAATAAGAATCACGAAGTCAAAATAAAAAAAAAAGAGAAAAACTTAAAGGTATCGTAGAGGAGAGCGCGTGGACTGTATAAATCAATGATGAGAATAACGCAGCCGGTGTACAAACTAAAAACGACGAAGAAGAAGAAGGGAGCGAATTACAAGCACTTGAGGTAAAAATTATGTTGGATATATATATTTTTTAATATTGTTTTTGCCTTTTCCTCTTAATGGGTTTGAAGTCATGCCGTTAGAGTTATGTTTATTATGCATGAACTGTTACACACACCACATTATTGAACTAAACAATAACATGAAGTCGTGAATTTGAACTTGAAAATTGTGACTTTAAGTTGCAAATTCAGTTAAAAAAATGGAGCGTGTGTAAGAGTTTATATCCAACAAGTATTATCCCATCACAATTGGCATCCCACCTCTATTCATAAATTAAATTTATTTTAAAAAAAATCATCACTATATGTGACTCTTTTTTTTTTGGATTTTTTTTTTCTTTCCTTTTAATTTTTTTTTTTTTGAAAATATTAAACTATTACAAATTTTACTATAAAATACTTAAAAACTGAAATGACAGAATATAAAAGATGACACGTCAATATCAGATGAGTAATGCTATAAACACGTATTATTTTATAATATTTTTACAAACTATTACTATTTCAAATTTATACTGATTCTCATTTGAATCCACCATTGATATTTCTTTTTCAATTACCAATAATCATTCACCACATCACCAGTTTATAGTAATAAAAAAAATAGCTCTAACATTTTCCATATCAGATTAGATAAATTCGTTCTTACCTTTTGCTTCCTAATTAAAAGGTTAACACATCATTTGTTAGACCTCTAGTAAAATTAGTAAATATCCTTAACATTTCTTATATATTTTAGGACAAAATTTGGCTACAAACTTAGTTGTATTCCACTCAATATATTTTTATTTAATGTGAATTTTGGTAAATCTATCATTAGATTATATTTTCTTCTTATATCCTCCATGCTACCAAAATTTCTAGAAAATCAAAGATAACAGCTATGTCATTAATCAAATGTTTAAATTTCAAGTTTTTCTAATATAAAATTATGCATTAAAAAAAATTATGGAATGAATGGCAAATAACTTTTAACTAGCATGAAATTTGACATTTGTGCTAAGAATATAAAGAAAATGCAATCCAGTAGTTAGATTTTCAAATTATATAGTTATATTAATTTTTCTTGGTGTCCAAACTTTTTCCTATATTTAATATTCAGGTTATGACATTTGAGTGTGTAATACATTTTCATTTAGAGGTATATAGGAGTATGATTTTCCATAGCACCACATATATATTTAGCATGCATGTTGCCTCATTTTGAGGTTTAATAAATTTTCATTTATGGGTATATTAGCCTCTTTAAGTTGATCTGTGCAAGTGGGCATGTTTAGTGAATTTTAAAAAATTACTCTAAATCTTGAAATTTTGTCCAATTTTTTTAAGGATAATTACATTATCTTCCCTTGATGTTTGAGAGAATGACACTCTATCCCAAACTTGTCAGAAAAAAAAAAAAAAAAAAATTCCCCCTGTTTGATTAAACTTTGTTAAATTAATATTAAAAATGTTGTGTACTAACTTACCCTTTGCTAAATGGCAGGTTTCCAAAAGTATTCTCAATTTCAGTATTAAAATCCAATTTTTTAAATTTTTAATTAAGGTGTAGTTTAAACTATTAATTATGATTTTTTTTCAAAGGGTTGTTGATAGATTCATCTTACAAGTCTTTTGGTGCTTGATAAATTTTGCATTTTTATTCTAAAATTATCAATTATATATTTACTAACCTTGGTTAAACTTTTGTAAAAAGTTTTTTATATAAATTTGGAATATTCTATTAATAATATAAACAAAAGTTGGAATGTGTTTAAATTCTTCAAATTTCAAGGGATGAGAGTGTTTTTTTTTTTTTTTATTAGACTATTTTAGACATCTAAAAGATGACACCATTGAAGGATAAAATTCCTTTCTGGTACAGACTACTTAGATGTAGAAATAAATGTTATTCTATATTTAATTGTAGTCATATCCGAGCTTTCCAATTGAGCTTTTATTTCCTTTTGGGTAATAAATTTTAAATCGTCATATAACATATTCACCAACAAGTTGAAAGAATGACACTTCTACTCGAAAGAACCCATTTTTTGAATTTTTTTTAAAAAAAAATCATTCATAAGTTTCTTTTGGGAATGAGATCATTCCACACTTATGGCGAAGTCTTTTTCTTTTTACTCATTTTTGTGCAAATAATTCAATAATAACAACGGCAATAAAGAATTTGAAGTAGAGGAAATGTCTTTCTCTCACAGATAAGAAAGACTAAAATATATGATAAAGAAAAAGAATAAATAGTAAACTAAAATATATGTTACTCTAAAGCTAGCTTGCCATGGAGCAGAGTCTAAATCAAATAAAAATAATATTCCAAAGCAGCCAAAACCACGTAGGAATAAGAATCTATAACATACTGAAGTTTTAATTAGGTAACTTGTTGGAGATCTTCGAAACTAATTAGGATGAGGTGGTAATATTGGCTTTGTTGTATGCAGCACGCTACCAATTCAAGGCACACATTAACAAGTTCAGCCTTCTCTAAAATGAATGAGCGAATGAAGCTGGCAGCTGAAAGTGGAAATATTAATGCCTTGTACCAATTAATTGGAGAGTATGTAAATCTTTTGGATAACATTGACGAGTTACCATATGTTCAAACTCCATTACACATAGCTGCATCTGCTGGGCACATCCGATTTGCCAAAGAGATGATGGAATTAAAGCCCTCATTTGCTCAAAAACTAAATCCAGATGGGTTCAGCCCTATTCACCTTGCTCTAAAAAATGGGCATATTGAGCTAGTGCATCAGCTTCTAGAGATTGATAGGGACCTTGGTCATGTCAAAGGAAATAAGTGCATCACTCCTTTGCATTATATTGTTGAAACAGGTGGTTGTCACATTGATTTATTGGACAAATTTCTATTAGTTTGTCCTGATTCTATTAAAGATGTGACAGTGCGAGATGAGACGGCTCTACATATTGCCTTAAAAAATGACCAACTCGAGGCTTTCAAATTCTTGGTGGGATGGCTCGGAAGAAATTTCTTTAAAAATTCTTCATCAAATGTAAAATCAATCTTGGACCAGAAGGACGATGAAGGCAATACTGTGTTGCACATTACAGTATCAAAAAATCAAACCCAGGTAAGCTCTTTGTCTCTCCATTAACATCTACTTAGCATTAGCATAATCAACAAAAACAACAAGAATAATAATAATAATAATAATAATAATAATAATAATAATAATAATAATAATAATAACAACTACTAAACAGTCTAGATGACCATTTTATTTTTTGAATTTTATTGAACGAAGACTCTTTTTTTGGACCCAAGTAATTTTTTAAAAAAATATCAAAAATTAAAATCTTTTATATCTAAATATACTACTTAAAAATGTTTAAAATTTTAGGGAGTATGTACAGTTCCATCACTGGCAATATATAAAAATATTATCTTATTTTTTTAATGATTTAGTGGCTTAATTTGCAATTGCATGTAATACATAATGATCATTTTTTTTTTTTTACTTCTTTAATTATAATTTTAGTAAAAAAAATTATAAAAGAAGAAGAATCTTATGCATTTGAATTAAGAATAGACCAAGGACAAGACTTAAGTAATTTACATTATGCAGGTTGTGAGTCACTTACTCGCTTGGGGTTCCAGATTTGTTGATGTGAACAATACAAATTCAGAGGGTAAAACAGCATGGGACATCTCACAAGGACAAACACAAGTAAACAATAGAGAGATCAAGCTTATGCTACACAGTGCTGGAGCTTCATCAGGTTTATCTCTTTCTACAGCTACTCAAAGTGATGATAATAATATTGATGAGTTTTACAACTTAATTGGAGAGGATGTAAAACTTTTGGAGTACATCGATGAGCTACCATTTGTTAATACTCCTTTTCACATAGCTGCATCTTATGGGAACATCCAATTTGCCCTAGAGTTGATGAGGTTAAAGCCTTCATTTGCTCGGAAACTAGATCCAAATGGGTTTAGTCCCATTCACCTTGCTCTACAAAATGGGCATATTAAGCTGGTGCATCGGCTTCTACAACTTGATGGGGACCTTGTTCGTGTCAATGGAAAGGAGTGCCTAACTCCTTTCCATTACGTAGTAGAAAGTGGTGAACACCTTTATCTATTGGACGAATTTCTTTTAGTTTGTCCTGATTCTATTACAGATGTGACGGTGCAAAACGAGACAGTTTTGCATATTGCCCTTAAAAATGACAAGCTCGAGGCATTTAAATTCTTTGTGGGATGGCTTGCGAAAGATTCTTCTGAAAATGCTGAATTTAATAAAAGAAGAGTCTTAAACTGGAAGGACAATGAAGGCAATACTGTGTTGCACATTTTAGTATCAAAAAATCATACTCAGGCAAGCTCTCTCCATTAACATCTACTAAGTATTAACAAAATATGAATTAGGGGGGGGGGGGAACCAACCATGAATAGCCTAGATAACCATTTTATTTTTGAACCAAAACTCATTTTTTGGGTCAAGTAAATTTCTTTCTTATTTTCTTTTCAAAATTCAAAATATTTTATACCCATATATACTATTTAAAAATGTTTAAAATTTTAGGTGGTGGCCGCCTCCCTTGGTCTATTTATCTTATCTTTTTTTGTTTTTGCTGAATATATATCTTATATTTTAATTATCCTGTAGGTTTGCAATTGCATGTAATAGAATATGATTATTTTTTTCTTCTTAATTATTATTTTACTTATAAAATATATATAAAATAAGTAGATGAAACTTATGCATTTGGATTAAGAATGGACCACGGACAAGACTTGACTGATTTACATCATGCAGGCTGTGAGACACTTCCTCTCTTGGTGTGAGGAATTTGTGGATGTAAACCTTAAGAATTTAGAGGATAAAACAGCATGGGACATCTTGCGAGAAGACAACAAAAAGATTATAAAAATGCTACGCCGTGCTGGAGCTAAACCGGGTTCATCTAATAGGTATCCAAATCTAAGGTACCAAATGAAAGCACCACCGGAGGATGATATTCATAAAAGGAAGTTCAGACGTAGTCTAAGGAAACTTACAGTGGAATGGCGCAATGGGCTTCTGATGGTTGCGGCACTGCTTGCAACACTCAGCTTTCAAGCGGTACTCACTCCTCCTGGTGGAGTTTGGCAAGACAATGGTCAGTGCATTACCGCAGAACCAGGGAGTATCAAGCAACGTTGTTTCTTAAAATATTGTTTCTTAAAATACTACAATAAAAGAGTAGGCAGCACTAATCGTCCTCACATCATTTATCTGAGTCAGTTCAATACCACATTAGCGTGTGAACGCAAAGCAGGGACAGCCATTGCTTTGCAAGATGGCCTTCCTTTTGGCCTGTTCCTCGTGTGTAATTCCCTGCTATTTGCGGTCTCAAACTCATTAATTCTTGTCCTCATTCTAAATTCCTCCATTAAGGTTTTGTTCCTCGTACTCGATATCATCCTCTGTGTAACCTATTATTATTCAATCTACACCACAACCCAGGTATTAATTCTGACGATTGCGATAACGATTAATGCGACCTACCACTTTGCTTTTCAACAGTTTTTATACTGGAAGCAATGATCAGGCTCAGTGCAATACCACAGCGGCACACAAAGCAGGGACAACCATTGCTTTGGAAGGAACCCTTTTTCTGATATTCAGCCATTGATTTATGGTACTTTCACATTTGTGTTGTTCTCATACTCAGTAATTGTTCTCTCATTCCAGCTGGGTGCATTAATTTCTTCGAAATCAATGCCTACTTCCTCTGGTTTTGTTACTTTTCTTCACTCAGGCTCCAGATTGGTCAATTATTTCAGTTTTTCTTTCAGCCTTGATTTCTTTGGAAAGAGTCAGGCTAAGTGGTTTGAGGATTCAATCATGGAAGAAGAATTGAGGGGGGAAAAACTTGCGGACCTTGGAGCTGTATGCATCTGCAATGTGTGTCCATTTATACTTTTGTTTCTTTGATAGTAATAAAATTTAGTCTATGTTTCTATGGGCATAGTTGAACAATTTAATTTATATTTTAATTAAGCAGTGTGATTGCATAACATTACTTAATTTTTGAATATATAATCGAATTTCTCTCATACGTTATATTTCAAGAGTTAGTATTTGGTTCTAGAAGCTTTGGATATTATTGGGTGCTTTAAAATTCAAAAAAAATCATACTATCCTGACGATGAAACAGTGGTCATACTTATATTGTTTGCAATGTTAGAGTAAAGCTTTAAAAAAAGAATAAACTCTACTTTGAATAAGAATAAGTTAAAATCCCATTGGCCCGGTCATAATGCACAGAATCCATAAATGACTATTCTTCAAAACAAGTGAGAAAAAAAAAAAAAAAAAAGAAGAAGAGAAAGAACCTGTTCAGGACTTTGACTTTGTTAAGTGAGGCCTGCTTTGCTATTCAGTATAGGGCTATGCATTCAGTTAAGCAGCAAAGCTGGTCCATGGGCATGGAGGCAGTTGTGCTGGACTTTCAGTTGTTAAAGAAGCAGATGACAAATGTGTAGGTTGGACAAATTCATTTTAGCTGAACCGTTAGCAATAGCAAATAGTGCTTCAAAGTCTTATATGAATAGCTGGAAAAACAAATAAAGCTCTTTGGTCGTCTTTTTTTTACCAACATTTTGTTTTGTACTTTTGGAACATAACTATGGTATCAGAAAACAAAAAAAATATTGTGCCATGGTAAGACAAGCCTAGTGAAAATGTAAAATCATATCATTATGCCACCCTCTATCTGCCGGAGAATAAAAATGAAAATCCATTGCGGTCAATCTAAGCAATGGAAACATAAAAAGCCATTCAGCTGAATATCATGTCCCTTGTTATGGTTAATATGTTCTGACACTGTTCACTGAACTTGTCTTTGGTTTTGTTAACTAAAGAATTAGTCGTATGATTGTGAAGTGGTTCACTTGTAAGGCTGAAAATGAGTACTCGCTCAAACAGTGAATGAATATAAATTAGGTCTGGAGTCCTTGTTTTGCTGCAGAAAATTAGAGCTTCTTTCTCTACTGAAAAGGGTTGTTTTGTTGCAACCTTTAAGCTATCTTTGTGCGTCTTATCTGCTGAAATATACAGCCTAACATTAGTTTTTTCCCATTTCATATGAAACTCCCTGTCAAGCATCATTTTATAGTACATTGTCTTTGTCTTCAAGCACTTAAACTAGCAAATTGATACAATTAAGCAACCAAGCCCAAGTGTAGTATTTAAGAAATTGGAGGATTGTATAGGTAGAAACTGAGAATAAGTACATTGCTTAATGAACGGTACTATATAGAGGGAGCCTATATATAGAGAAATCAATCAATCCAAGAGTACTAATAGTACAATACAACTACAAAGGTGGCACAGTGCAGTACAATAGTATAAGAGAGTACCAAGGAATTTGTAGCAGTACAATAGGCCCAAGAATGAGCATGGGGTTGATACTTCTCAATGCTGAGGTGGAAGACGAGAGACCATCCTCAGTCTTGGGCGAGCATAGAATCTGAAAATTCCATCAAAATCAAGTGTTGCCCTATAGTAAGAGTCTGTCTTGAAGACCGCACCCTCTGATGTAAGGTTAGATATATTTCCCTATGAGTTCTTGACTTGAAGGTAGCCTGACTTGTCCATGATTAGCTCAGAAACACCCTGTTGACTATAACAAACTCCATAAGGATATTTGGTGTCGACATCTATTTGATTAAGTATCAGATTGTAGGAGGTCTGCTCTATGCCAGTGAAATGGAGCTGAAATTTCCCCCCTCGTAACTTTCTTCAGACATGATAGAAAATAGGCTGCTCCCAGAATCTAAGACTTGGGTTGGTAAGATTGAATTGGTTGGTTCGTTGAAGCTAACCCATATGATACTTTAGTCTGTGCTTGTTATCACAAAATTCCCGGTGTCTAGATAGCCCCATTTGATACTTCACGATTCTCACTGTTTGTTGGACCTCCACAACTCCAATCTACATGGAGCTTTGAGTACAAGCTGTCTGGTCAGCTTTTGATTGTCTCTCTTTGCAAACCAAACTATAGTTTCAACTGGTATCTTAACGAACCAGATAGCAAGTAGGAACTGATCTTATTCACCTGGAAGCCAGTGGAAACCAAATGCAAAATAGCCAGATGGTGAAGTCCATGTGGAGTTATTGTCAGTGGCAAAGAGAGTACCCACACTTATGTTATTGTTGACTTGAGCTATTGCAGGAACCAGGAAGGTGATAACTGATAACAAGGATAAACAATTGGCAATGGAAATGAGAAAGTAATGAAGCCATTGGAAAAAGATATGGCTAAGACAAAGTGGTCAATGGTTGACTTATGAAGAACTTAAAAGTGTAGCGTTGGTGAATATTGTTGAGTACTGGTGCCTACTTTGAAATTTTCCAATGGTCAAAATAGTCAGGAAAATCAAACTGCAGGCAGCAGGTAGTTAATTGATACATCTCATAGATCACATGGTTTTCAAATAGCACTGTTTTGGATAACTTATTTTTTGGATTTTCAACCTCAATATGACAATTTTGGCCAGCACATGATCTGAAATTGACAAAATAAATTAATCATGGATAGTTTGACATGTTCAGGTGGGTTTTCATTTACTCAGGATTGAGGAAGGCTTATGCTTTGAGTGGATACAAAAGCTAAGGGGTGAAGATTGACAAATATCAGCATATTTTATCTGCAAACAACCAAAACAATCAATATCCAAGGAAGACAGTTTCTACAAGAAATAATTTGGCATTAACGTCTTGACTTCAGGCCACATGGCCCTTCCTTCTTTTTGCACCCAACAAACAGCAATGACCAGTAGAATAAGTTGAACATAAATTATACTTCAGATTGGAATAAGGTAAAACAGCGTTGGTCTGGTTGCTAGGCACAAACTTGATTTTGTTTAGTTTCGACCTCCAAAAATCAATAAATATACTTTCATCTGTACAGGCGACAAACAGAACATACAGTAAGTGTCAAAAAAAATTTAAGTGTTTTTCAATTTCTAAAATAACTGCAGGTCGCAGCCTGCCTTGCTATTTGCCAAATTATGCTGAAGCTTCAGCATAGGGATATTCACACAGTGCAGCAAAGCAGTTTCTAATTTGTGTAATGGAATGTGTAGCTCTAGCTGGTCTATGGAGGCAGTTATGCTAGACTTTAAACAGGTAAAGAAGCAGATGACAAATGTGTAGGTTGGACATGTGGACAAACTCAGTTTAGCTGATCAGTGAGCATTACAAAATATTGCTTCCAAGTTCTATAAAATTATACTAAGAATAACAACTAAAGCTCTAGTACTTTTTTTTTTTCTCTCAACATTTTGTTCTACTATGGTATCAAAGAACAAGAAATAATGAGCCATGCTAAATATGAAACCATTATGCCGCCCTCTATCTACAGGGGAAAAAAGAAAAAGAAAACTTTACTCTTTATATAAGAGATGCAAACATATGAAGCCATTTTGGGCTGAAAATTCTGTAACTGTTCACAGAACTGTTACTTCAAATAAAAAAATAAGTCGTAAAACTAGTTTTAACTTGTGTTTGGTTTGGTCAACTGAAAAATAGTGTATGATTATGAAGTGGTTCTGCTGTAACTTTTAAGGTTGAAAATGAGCCATGCTCATGTATACAGTATACACACTAAATTTACTGGCTGAAACAGTGAATGAATAAAAACCAGGCCCTGGAGTCCTTGTTTTACTGCTCTGTTCTTTCTCTGTTTGCTGCAAAAAATCACAGCTTCTTTTTCTGCGATGAAGGCTGGTTTGTTGCAATCCTTAAGCTATCTTTCTGTGCCAAGCTACATTTTTTTCTACAATGTCTATGGTTCTAGGTGGTTGTTGTGAATTTGTCTTTGGCTCCAGGTACTATAATTTGCAAATTGATTACAATACTTAATGCCAGGTATACATTCTTAGAAATTGGATAATTTAATAAATCAAAGCCATTCTATTTTATGTGGTAGACATAGCTTTATAAACTCCTGTGAGGTCTACAACCATGACTCCACACCTCCACTATTACCTAGTTATTCTCACCACCATTATCATCCATATGATCATTTTCAAAATATTCTATTTTCTTTAGTATTAATTCTACTCATTCAATCATTAGAAATTTGAGTTGACAGAATTTCAATTTCATTAATTAGTGTAAAAATCCTTCATTTTAATAATTCTAAAAATTCCTTAAAAGAATTTTCTTAACATCAAACAAAAATCCAATCATCTAATCACCGTGACAGAAACTAGAGTACAAGAGTACCTGTTCTAGTTCCACCAACGAAAGTATCATAGCCAAAACCCCACTTCCTTTTCATTCTTTTCCTCCATAGCTTCATCACAATCTTAATTCCTTTATATAACACCCTCCCAAGCTAGTGCTAGCCAAGAGAACGATTTATTTACGTTTTGATAGGTGAAGAGAAAGATTCAAATGCAGGGTAAAAATTGTAAAAGAAATATCAATAAAGAGGTTGAGGAGGCTCATTGCTTAAATTAGCATTGCACACGGCAGAGTGATTTAAAACAAGAGAGTAGTCAAACTATTTGTCACATGAGTTGAAGGCTCAGTACATTTGGAAAATTAAATACAATTACCATTCATCTTCCTCAACTAATGCATTCTATAGCAAGAAAAGTAACACAAAAAATCAAATCAGTAACAATTATTAGTATTATTATTTTTCAAGTATATAAGAAGGAAATAGCTACTTATCAACAAAAAAGAAGAAGAAGGAAATAACTAACCAAAAGGCTGAACTGTGTTGCACATGCCAGGGTTCCAAATGCACCAAAGTGGCTGAATGGGTTCAGCTCCAATACCTCTTTGTACCATTCTATATCTCCACTCGTTTAACCTATCTGTTGCCTCAGCATACCTTTTCTTACCTGTCTCATCTCAGTTCCCAGACCACAGTGTCTCTGCCATTGCTGAAGTTCTTGGCCAAATTCTTGCATCTAAAACTGCAAGATCTGGTTGCTCAAACCACAATGCCACCTCCCCACCTAACACTAGATTGGCCTCCTCCTCACTCAACCCATATGTTATATCATAGTTGTATATGGTTTGCCATGTTTTGAAAGGCCCACACCATGATCCGCCATTTCCAGAGTTATCACTTGTTTGTTGATCATACTGGCTGTCATTCCCTAGAAATTCACCATGCCCACAGTCCAGATAATAGAAAATCAAGGATGATACGATAACCCGGTATCTAGAAGAAACAATCTTTTTGGTGTTTTCATGCCCATTGTTCCATGCCTGCAAGATGGTATGCTCTGGAGGAAGAGATGTGGTTGGTACCTTGATATTACCATCCAATATAACATCTTCCCAATAAACCACCGTTCGGTTTAGGGATACAACATAAGGAAAAGTAGAGTTGACAAAGATCTTGAGTAGCTGACTGAGAGTTCCACCATTTGAGAGGAAGGACTGAATGGCTGGATCAGCTTTCCAACAACCAGGGATGATCTCATCAGCTCCAGCATGGTAGAATGGTTCTGGGAATAAGGTGGCCACATCACTAATGACTCTTTTTAGGACTTGGTAAGTCTTGGGGTTTAAGGGGTTCAAGTGGCCTGTTCCAGGTTCAGAGACAAGACGGTCTTCCCACTTACTTCCAGTCGGCCACCAGAACATGTTTGCACATGTCTCAATGTCAGGGTAGGCTTCTGCCCATGGTCCCGTATGGGCTGCAAGTAAAAAAAAAAAATTTAAACTCCTTCCATTTTTTCCACAAGGATTATTATAGTTTAACTTAGTACAACCCTCTGATATGGAAAAGGAATGGACTGAAGTTTACTTGATATCATCGTATGCATTATGATTCTAGATTAAATGGTTCAACAATGTGAATCATCTTGTGTTTTTTGTCTTTCTAAAATCCTCACCCAATCCCACTGTCAAAAGATGTATTAGCTTTTGTATAATCCAAAATCCTGTGTAAAATAGCTTGGGCTACTTCCATTTATCATATTTGATGCCAAGGAATGCAAGAACTCACCATGGACAAGTAAAATGGGAGGTGTATGCTTGGGTTGATTTCAGTGGAAATGTTTTTTTGCAGTAATGCAGAATGGAATTCTATGCAGTGAGTAAGGGATGTATTCTTAAGAGGAATAAATGTAACAGTAGGAGAGCTTATGGTGTGATTTCTGTCATGTTCTGTTGATTAATTAGATGGTAATGGTAGTTATGGTTAGTTTTATCCATAATGCTTGTCATCTTGCAACATCTATTTGTACCACTGGTAAGAGGTGTTTGAAGCTTTGAATAGCAGCTTGTTTTTGCTACTATGCATGTTTTGTTAGTTGAACAAAGGTCACTTGTTCATCAAGAAATTATCTAGGCATCCTAATTTTTAATTAGAAGGGCAAGAGATGCATATATGGGACTTGTTGGGTTAGATTTAGACTGATTGTAGTAAATAAGTTGTTTGAAACAAGTTTACTAAACACAATTTCATTTCTCTCCTTTTATGGTATAAAAGGTTCATCAGAAATTGTGAGATTCAACCGCTTTGTCTTTTGAAGTTGCCTGATTGATTTTTGAACCTGTTAAAGAATACCATAATTTTGGAGGGTTAAAATTTAGGTAAAGTTCTTTATGTACTAAACCTTATTATCCTCAATTAAATTCAATCATGTGTTTGTATTGGCCAATAAACCAAATGGATGAATTCATTTTTGGTTTAATTCATTTGTACTTGGGAGAGGATGACAGTATGACACTACTCGCACTGCATAGGTCAATACAATCGTGTTGGTGGATACAATTGAGGAACCCAAAGTACAACTCTTAAGGAACTATACCTAAGTTTTGCCCCTTTTGGAATAAACTTAGATGAGTTAGATCTGCATATCCAATGCCAGCTAGCTAAGAATTTGTTTAGTAGTTTCTTTGCAATACAGTGCAAAATTGGGTAAGAGACGGCCTACCAATTACCTTTGTCAAACCTGTAAAAGTGACAATTTTGTGCACTAGACAGGACCATTTATAACTAGCAATACAATCCCAAAAATTTTGTACCAAAAGGAAAGAGAGTAGGATTGCAAGCAAAAAAAGTAAAGGCAAAATAGAGAATTTTTACTGACCGGGTGAGTCAATCTCTGGAATAATTCTCACTCCATGATCCAAGCCAATTTGCACAATTTTGTTTACATCATCAGGAGTGTACAGCATGTCCGGGCCATAAGACCCCTTAGCTGCCAAATCAGGCTCAGACGGCACCAAAAGTGGGAAAGAGTGTGAGTCAGTGATGTGCCAATGAAACACATTCATCTTATTCACACTCATAGCCCCAATAGTCCTCAATATGTCCTCAACTGGGTATTAATTCCTAGAAGTATCCAACATAACCCCTCTGTGTCCAAAAAGTGGTGCATCCCATATGTACAACCACACAGCCACACGTAAAGGGTCACCCCAAACAAGCTGAGAAAAAGTCTCAAAGCCTCTCATGGCACCCCACACAGTCTCTGCAGTCAAATTAGCAGGACCCCGTGTGGGAAATAATGAGTGTATAAGACTCATTCACGTTGTGGTGAAGAGGGGCTGTGAGGTCTGAGACAAAGACCAAAAGGATCTGTAAAGGAGAGGTGGAGGTGGTGAAGTTGAGTACGGGAGGGACTAATGGAATGTGGTGCTCGGTTTGGATAAGATTGAGGTAGCGTTTGATGGCGGAGGAGAGGTGTATATGCGTTTGGTTGGGAGCTGAAATGGTGAAGGTGGAAGAGAGCAGAGTGGCTTGTGGTTGTGGCCATGAAAAAGTTCGTGGCTTTGGCCATACTTGGATTGAGGATTCAACTGCTGAGATTGGGAAGGACAATACTGCTAGTCCTATAGAGATAATGAGAATGGAATTGAAGAAATGAAGAAACATTGATTTTTTGTTTACCATAAAATGTTAGGTAGGTTAAAGTTAGAGAGACTTTTTGACCAAATTACAAGCACTTTGAAAGCTGTTACTTGACTGTCCATGTTGTGGCCTCGTTATAGTTAAATAGTACTTGTGTTGCTTAGTTCTGTTTGGTTGTTGTTTGGGACTTTGCTAAGTTTGCTTTTCGTCATTAGTGATTGACCTTTACTTTGCCGGAAGCCGAAAAGAAACATTGAATGATAGTATGATTTAAGATCTACTTTGTTTATCAGTCAAATTACCCCTTCTTTGACTTGTAATCTCAAATATTTGTGAAGACCTGCCGTCCAATTTATATTCATATATCTATACCTATTTTTATTTTTATATATCTAAAAATTGAAATATAGTATTTATTATTCTTATGTTTATGTTGAAGTGCATTAACTATTATATCATGTACTTGTTTTCAATACTTTCTATCTTATTTTTCTCTTCACTTTACCTTTTAATCCTTCTAGTAATCTATACTTTAACTTTACAATTTACTAAAACAAAATTGTTATTCTCTCTTCCATTCAATTTTTTTTTCCTTTATACATCTCTTCCATTCAATCTATATTTTGTCTGTTAGGACATATGTAGTTCAAGTCTGTGAACATATATCGCTATTTTATGTAATTGGCTTATCCTTAGACAAAACGCATTTTACTTGTAATTGGGTAGATTTAGGATGTGTTAAACACTTCAAAAAACTTGGGTTCAAGATTAAGTGTTGAAGCCGTCAAAGTCTGTCTAAGAAACAAGTAAGGAAGTGCCAGTTTTTAAAACTCGACACATACCTCGACATATACCTCGACATATGCATTTATCGAGCCTTAAGAAGCTATTTTGCCCCGAGCCTCGACAGCTTCTCGACACCTCTTGACACTTCTATCTGTCGAGAATTAGAGAAAACAGATTTCCAGTTCTGTTTCAAGTCCAATCCATGAATGTGTCTTTGTGACTTCTTTTCTCCTAACCCTAGACATATAAAAGGATTATTTTAAGGGCCGTAAAAGGGGATGCAAGTTGCACATTTATTTAGAACTTCTTGTTCATGCAATTTGTGATCCAAAAGAAAAAGTTCGTGCCCTAGTTCATCTCTGATGATTTGAAGAACTTTGTAGCCAACAACTCTCTCTCTAGTTGGTGTTTGAAGTCGCGTACTAGGATCCGCGCATCTGGTTAGTCACGTACTTGGGAGCCGTGCATTGAAAGGAGAAACTGTCACTACAGAACAAGTCCAATTGGGTATTGGGGTAAGAGTTCAACTGTAGGTTGGTAAGGTATTTGGGATTCCTTGCTTGTAACTGCTTGTTGTGATAATAGTGGAGTTTCGGGAGGGGTGACCTTAAATCACCCGGTGAGGTTTTTGCCGTAAGGTTTTTCCCATTCGTAAACAAATCACCGTGTCATTTAATTTTTGCTGCATTACTTAGTTTGGTGATTTGTTTATGCTGCCACATGATATTGCATGTTAATTTGATTAATTAATAACTGGACTAATTAATTAATCTAAGTTATCACAAGGGGTCAACGCGTTTGTGGCTTGTCAAATGGTATCAGAGCAAGCACACTCTGATTAAGGTTTAATCCATTGTGTGTGATCCATTTGACCCCTGTTGTCATGGATAGAGGACAATCTCTTATTATACCTCCTTTATTTGATGGCACTAACTATGCATACTGAAAAGTACGCATGAGAGCTTTCTTGCAGTCTTTAGATGAGAAGGTGTGGCAAGCTGTGAAGATAGGCTGGACCAAGCCTACAGAAGCGCCGGCCGACTGGGATGATGCTAAGATCAAGGCGGCAAACTTCAACAGCAGAACATTGAAAGCCCTATTCAGTGCAATCACCAATGAGGAGTTCAAGAAAATTTCCTCAACCGAAACTGCTAAGGAAGCATGGACCATCCTCTAGACAACCTATGAGGGTACCAAGGCTGTCAAAGATTCAAAGCTACAAAGGCTCACCACACTTTTTGAAGAAATTAAGATGGAGGAGGATGAGTCGTTTAATGAGTTCTATGCCAAGCTTAAGGACATAGTAAACTCAGCCTTCAATCTTGGGGAAACCATCCCTGAACCCAAGATAGTAAGGAAAGTGCTTAGATCGCTGCCCGAGAGATTCCATACTAAGATCACGGCGATTGAAGAATCAAAGGATATTGATAGAATTCCTTTGACTGAGTTGGTTGGAAACTTGCAAACCTATGAGTTAGGGCTAACTAGGTTAGGCAAGTCAAGCAAGGGCAAAAGTTTGGCACTAAAAGCCAAGAGCAGTGATACGGATGATTCTTCAGATGATGAAAATTCCAAGATGAAGTCCTACATCACAAGGCAATTCAATAAATTCATGAAGAATGCAAATGGAAAGGGCTTCAACAAAGACCGTAGATAATCCAGTTCTTCACAACTCAAGAATTCTAATAAAGGGAAGAAAGATGTCAAGGATGGCAGTCAGTACACTGTTCCCGCTGGACCAAAATGCTTTGGGTGTTAAGGTTTCGGACACATGAAACTATAGTGTCCTACGTACCTCAAGAGCATAGGGAAGAGCAAGGCACTTGCTGTTACCTTAAGCGACACAGAGCCCGAGGATGATTCCGAAGATGAAGACGACGAAATCTTGAGTGCCTTCACTACCACTATGAATCCTACTGATGGGGTTACTGAAGAAGTGGATGAAGAAAAGGAATTGGTGGAGTCCAAGTGTGAGATTATGGATAACCAAGATGATATCCACACCGCCTATGAGAAATTGTACAAGCTTTCTGAGAAGCATGAGAAACTCTATACGCTGGCCACCAAGAAGCTCAGTGATGTGGAACTCAACCGTGAGAAGCTGTCCACAAATGTTGATGAAGCAAATCAGACCATTGGAACACTGAGGTTTGAAAACAATTTCTTGGTTGAAAGGACCAAGAAGCTTGAAGCGGAGCTGTTTCAAGTCAGAGCACAACTAGAAAGGACGTCAAGTGCAAAGCTGGACGAGATGCTAAGTGCTCAGAGATCTTCTTCAGACCGTACTGGATTGGGGTATGAATTCTATCTTTCTAATACTCCTACTGCTAGCACTACTGTGTTTGTTCCACCTGCTAATAACATTGAAAATGAAAATAAGAATGTTAAAACTGAATTAGCTAGTGAGAACGTAGACAAGGGCAAGTCCATCCTATGAGCAACCCCTAAAATTGAGAAAAGTGAATCTAAAAACCCTAGGAATAAGAAGGCTAACTCTCAAAAGCCAAAACAAAAGAAGCCACATCTCTGTTATCATTGTGGTGTTGCCGGTCACACACGACCAAATTGCTATAAGTGGCGTGCCACTCAACAGAGCAATGGCATAGTAGCATCTGGGAGCCAGAATTAGCTTCCATCTTCTCTTGCTCCTCTTGGAGACATTCTTAAAGCCATCATGTTCCTTTCAAACTTGAATGGTTCATATTCTTCTCCCTCCTCACCGGTTCAAGAGTCGACCAAAAGGAAAGGTTCTTCCAAGGTGTGGAAGGCAAAGGGATCTAAGTGATTTCAGTCACTTATTCTTCTCTCTCCTGTTTTTGTGTGCTGCATTACTTGTGTGTTTCTTTACTGTTTTGAGTCAGTCTAGTTTTATGCATTATTTTGCTTTACATGTTTTTGTTTGTGTGTTTTTAATTTTGTGGTTTATTTTTGCTTTTCTGATAAAAATAAAAAAAAAAATTGAAAAATACAAAAACAATGTGTGTTTGTGTGCATTAGTTCATGTGAACTTTTAAAATGGCTATTGAAACAGAGTTTTCTAAACTTTGTATCACCTGTAACTTAGATGAGCTTTCTTCTGCACAACTAAGCAAGTAAGCTTTGTAACTCTTTGTTTGTGATGAGTAAGGTTAAGTGATCTCTTCTTCTTAACACTCGTATCACTCTTTTTGACGGGTTAAACTAGAAAATCCTAAGAGAAAGGCATAAATAACCATCTCACCACTGTTACTCGTCAATCATAATATGACATATGTATGCTTCGGTATAGCAAAAGTGCAATGTCAATGACATCTGTATGTTTCGGCATAGCAAAAGTGCAATGTCAAAAGTTTAACATAATTGGGTATTTCTTTTCTTTCTCTTATATGCCCATGCATGATATGCTTGTTAAAAGAAAATATGCAAAGATATAAAAAGCAATAAGATCAAAAATGCTTTAAAATATGGTTGCAAGCGTGTTTTTTAGGAGATGTGGGAGTTATAGAATGTACCTCGAAGGTGATAGTCCCCATCAAACGGTTATGATTGTGTGTGAGTTGAAGTGATTTCTCATATCTCAAATCATCATAGCAATTGAGACACTTATGCAATCTTGCGATGTTTTCACACACAACACGCAATTCATGCATTTCATGGTTTTAAAACCCTCGGTTTTGTGTTTTTGAAAATTTTTGGGAGTTTTCAAAATTGTTGGGGTTTTCATGAAATTCTTGGGTTGGTTTTATAGATTTGATCTTCAAAACCACATGCATTGCATCACATTAGCATTCTAATTGTATTTTCATGCATTTAGATGTGTGCCTACTTGTTGTGTGCTGTTAGGTTTGGATTGGGCTGAGCCTATGATGTTTTTATGTTGCATGTCACATGTTCATGCATTTTCATGCATACCTTCTTTCTTTTCAATATTATTTTGCCAATATTGAACTGTTTGGAACTTTTCTGTGTCTCTTTTTCTTCCCCCTCATTATGTTTGCGTTAGTAGTGTCTATGGCACCTAAACGTAAGTCCATTCCATCCCAGAACCCTCTGCGTTCTAAGGGATCGTCATCTTCATATACTACTCCTCTTTCTATCCGGTTCCATGATGAGAAAGCCCATAAGGACTTCTCGGACTTCTCTAAACGAGGTGTTCATTCGGAACGCCACGTTGTCTTGGCAGACTTTGCCGACACCGACCTTTCCGATGTCATACACAGTCGGGCTTGAGAGTCATTGTGTGACATCCCGGTCACATGTCCACTCGTGTTGATACATGAGTTTTACTCCAACATCCACGGGATAGATTCTTCAGTACCTCTTTTCTACTCTTGCGTCCAAGGTACGCGTTTTGCTGTCACCCCAGAGTTAGTCTCTGAGGTTCTTCATGTCCCTAGGGTGGATCATCCTGATTACCCTAGCTGTGAGCGTCTCTGGACTGTCTCCAAAGACGAGATGATCTCGGCATTCTGTGAGCGTCCTTCCTCTTGGGGAGATCATATGTACACACCATGTCGACCTTTTGCTAAAGGTCCTCGTTTCCTTAACATGGTGATGACTTTTGTTTTGCACCCACTTTCTCACTACAACTCTATTATAGAGCCTCGTGCTCAGTTTTTGTTGTCCCTCTTAGAGGATCTCTCTATAGACTTTCCTTCACACTTTATCTTTTCCATTATAGATGTCTATAGAGATACGGCCACCCGTGATAAGCTCATTTTCCCTTCCGCTATCACGAGGATTCTGAGCCGTTTTTCCATCCCATTCCCTTCATCCGATCCTTATCATGTCATGTCTGCCATAGACGCCGCTACCGTAAAACGTAGTGAGGCACAATTTCGATCGCGACATTCTGATGGTGCCACTCCTTCCACCCGTCCGACCACCTCCAGATCTGCTCGAGCATTTGCTTCTTCTTCGAGTGACGTCACCTTAGGAGCCATCATGGCGCAGCTACAGCGCATGGATGCTCGCCTAGATACACTCTCCACAGAGCTGTATCAGGTGAACGTCCGTGTTGGTCGCATCGCCAGGCGACAGGTGACCATGGGCAGCTTTGCACCAGAGGCTTCTCCTCCGCCACCTCATGTGTTGACTGAGACTGAGGCTGACGATGATGGTGATGACGATGATGCTTCTGACAATGATGATGATGGAGATGCGAGCTCTTCAGATGAGATGTCTACTTGACACTCTACCCTTTGTCACTCGTGACAAAAAGGGGGAGTAGTTTTGTATGAGAGTAGTCATACTTAGGGGGAGTGTTAGCATAGGACATTTTTGTTAGGGGGAGTGTGGATTGAGGTGATCATATGTATTTCTTTTTCTTTTCTTGTCTTTTTAGAGATACTTTGATCATGTATTGACATATATTGTATTTATTCTCTTCTTATATATGATGATGTATGTTTTTCTTTCACCTACCTTTACATGTGTTGTTTCTTTTCTATCTTTATACACATGTTTCTTTACTTGTACGCAATCTATTATTTCTGTTGCACACAAAGATGCCTTGATGTGTTTTGTTTATAAGTGTTTCAGAAATACAGGTTGTCAAAGTCTTCTTGCCATAAACTCTCTTCTTGCAAAGTTTTTCAAGAGTTTGTGTTAGGATAAATTTTACTGTATGTAACAAGTGAGTATGAGTTGAGTGATTTATGACTTCTCTCATATCTTCATTTGTATATTATGGTTTTGTCACGGATTGCCAAAGGGGGAGATTGTTAGGACATATGTAGTTCAAGTCTGTGAACATATGTCGCTATTTTATATAATTGGTTTATCCTTAGACAAAACGTACTTTACTTGTAATTTGGTAGATTTAGGATGTGTTAAACACTTCAAAAAACTTGGGTTTAAGATTAAGTGTTGAAGCCGTCAAAGTTTGTCCAAGAAACAAGCAAGGAAGTGCCAGTTTTTAAAGCTCGACACATACCTCGACACATGCATCTATCGAGCCTTAAGAAGCTGTTTTGCCCCGAGCCTCGACAGCTTCTCGACACCTCTCGATACCTCTATCTGTCGAAAATTAAAGAAAACAGATTTCCAGTTCTGTTTCAAGTCCAATCCGTGAATGTGTCCTTGGGACTTCTTTTCTCCTAACCCTAGACATATAAAAGGATTATTTTAAGGGCCGTAAAAGGGGATGCAAGTTGCACATTCATTTAGAACTTCTTGTTCATGCAATTTGTAATCCAAAAGAAAAAGTTCGTGCCCTAGTTCATCTCTGATGATTTGAAGAACTTTGTAGCCAACAACTCTCTCTAGTTGGTGTTTGAAGTCGCGTACTGGGATCCGCGCATCTGGTTAGTCACGTACTTGGGAGCCGTGCATTGAAAGGAGAAACTGTCACTACAGAACAAGTCCAATTGGGTATTAGGGTAAGAGTTCAACTGTAGGTTGGTAAGGTACTTGGGATTCCTTACTTGTAACTGCTTGTTGTGATAATAGTGGAGTTTCGAGAGTGGTGACCTTAAATCACCCGGTGGAGTTTTTGCCGTAAGGTTTTTTCCATTCTTAAACAAATCACCGTGTCATTTAATTTCCACTGCATTACTTAGTTTGGTGATTTGTTTGTGCTACCACGTGATATTGAATGTTAATTTGATTAATTAATAACTGGGCTAATTTAATTAATCTAAGTTTTCACAAAGGGTCAACGTGTTTGTGGCCTGTCATTGCCCACACAAAAAAGTGAATTCTACCTCTTTATTTATTCATTTTTTTGTCTTTTTTTTAGGTGGTTCTTAAGCAATCATTTTTCCCTGTAAAGGCTCATAAAAGTTTGTAAAGCTAACCAAATTATCCAAAATTTATGGTAAACTAGATTGATGTAATATCCTCAAAAGCTTAAAGTTGTCATTTCAAAAATCCAGTGACCAAAATCTTCCATTATTATCTAAAGATAATATTAGACATACCCACGATCTACTACAAAACTTTGTCCCAAACCAAGATTTAATTAGACTTCATTTACCTCACCAACCACATTTATATTTCTGAATTATATCAAAGCTTATGATTATTAGATTCAACAAATTTTAAAAGGGGTTTTGTATGGGTGTGTGGTAGCATAAGTAGTTCTCTCTCCTCTCCTTCAACATCTATGAAAATTTTAGGGGAGTTGGGGTGTTTAAAATTTTTGAAGTGTTAAATCTAAAATTAAAGGTGCTAAATCTTATTTCAAATCCAACGATTTCAATTGTCTAACAAATAATTCAAAGGATTTCAAGTTTTTAAAATCTTTGATGAATTTGGCCCAAATACAAATAATTGACATTTAAACTATTTAATCAAAGTATTTAGATTTATAAACTCAAATCCAAATCAAAAGGCCCAAATCTTGCTACTCAAAGAATGAGTAAATTAATATAATTTGAATTTTGGAAGAGAAATTCTGGGAAGCAGTTATTTTTTCCCTTAAAGAATTCTTTTTGAAGTGGCTTTAGAATTAATTGACACTTATAAACCTTCATCCACTTAAATTCTGTCGTTTCTTTTTATTTCTGCTTGAAGGAAAAAACAAAAACAAAACAAAGAAAGTTACTAGACAAATATTGCTTTGTCATATTCTTTCACATGTTTATTCTTGGTTCCGAGTTAAATAAGCAATATGCAAATCAAGTTCCTATGGCAAGCAGGGACGGAGCCATGCTTTAGGGGGGCAATGGCCCCCCTAAAATTTGAAAAAAAAAAAGTATATATATATATATAGAGAGAGAGAGAGAATCATAGATACAAATTTAGCATTTTTTGTTCAATAAAATTACACTTAGGTTCCCTTAAAAATAGCAAGCTCCAAAAAAATAAGCCCAATGACAAAATTACCAATAGCAAAGTTACAAAAATAATTAAGCTCAATTTACCAATTTCAACAAAAAAAAAAAAAAAAGCCCAACCATTTAAAATTTTTTAAACAAAACTAGGCTATAAATTTAAAGTTTCAATCCTTCCATCAAATTCCCAAAGGAAAAAATAAAATAAAAATCCCTTACTAAGAGAAAGTGAGAGACACTGAACCGTTAAAAAAAAAAAAAGGTACTATCGTTACAACAAAACACAATAGCAAATTGAGCATACAAATACGTGCATAATTGATGTTTTGAAGGACACTTGAGAGAGAGAGAGAGAGAGAGAGAGGGTTTACAGTGGATGAAATAAAGAAAAATGAAGAAGATGAAATGAAGAAAGAGAAACAAGCCGAAGAAGGAGAGAGGAGAACTAAAAATGATTAAATTGTGTGGATATGAAGAAGGTAGAGGAAAAAAAAAAAAAAAAGAAGAAGAAGAAGAAAGGTTTAGAAGATAAGGAGTAGGTGGAGGAGAATAAATCAGATGAAAAAAAAAAAAAAAAAAAAACTTGGCTTGTAGGTGGGTTAATGAGTGGGAAAACTAAAGTAAATTGGTCCATAATTACTGAAAGATAATATAATTCTAGTTCAAGTATAATATATTTTATATTACTATATGTTAGGTTAATATATTGATATTATATAATATGAAATATATATATATATATATATATATATATATTAAAGTAATTGTAATTCCAAAACGGCATACTGGCATTAACTAGTACAAAAATATTTTGTTTCTTTAGTCAAATTGACTGACTTGATTTATTAATACTAATTGGAGTTTCATAATATTCAATCAAAAAAAAAAAAAAAATTGGAGTTTCATAATAATTTCTTTTTATACTTCAGCCCCCTTTACTCGGAGTCCTTGCTCCGTCCCTGACGGCAAGTCCACGTTCTTCTTTCCACGCAACAAATATATTACTAGCAGACCTATATATCTCATAAACAATTGCAAATAAATAATGAAGATTTAACAGTAAATATTGCAGCTGGAGTCCTTGTTTCACTGCTCTGTTCTTTCTCTGTTTTCTGCACTGCAGAAAGTATTTCGTTAACATCAAACAAGAAATTAATCATCCAATCACAGTGACAAACTAGAGTACAAGATTACCTGTTCTACTGTATTATAGCTCCACCAACGAATGTATCATAGCCAAAACACCACTTCCTTGTCATTCTTTTCCTCTGTAGCTTCAACATAATCTTAATTCATTCAAATTAAGTTAGTTGGGCTCCTCAATATTTGAAAGCTCTAAAATAGTTTCAGGTGCTCTAAGGGTCTAATTTGAATGAGTTCATGCTTTGGAAGCATAAATTTATAACAAAAAAATAGCGGCCATACCTGTATTGGTTGCATTCATAGTTTGAACTTCTAAAAAAGAGTAGATTGTACTTCAAATTGGAGTGAGTTGAAACACTGTTGGCCATAAAAATTTTCTCATCCTCATAGGCGACAAACAGAACAAACAGAAGTGTCATCTCAAGTTTCTTTAATGCGATTTTTCAGTCTAAAATCAAAAGAAGAAAGTGGCATAGTTCTGTTGAAGATGATGATCATGGAGGCTCTGTGATTTTCTCCGGTTCGGGTTCAAAGAAGAAGGAAAGCCTACAACGCACCGTTTCATTAAAATAGAAGATGCTCTAAACGCTCCGTTTCATTAATGCTTAGAATCAAAACGCATCGTTTTGAGTTGCTACTGAGAGTGTGGCTGAAGGTTGCTAATCGATGGATAGGTTATCTTGTTAGTTTCGACAAGAAAATATTTTGGCATTAATGTGTTGATTTCAAGTCATTTAAGCCTTCCTTCTTGTCGCACCCAACGGTGAGCAGTAGTATAAGTGGGTAGTTTTAGGTTGAGACCGCACAGATGAAGAAAAATTATCTATTGAGCAAATTTTCAAGAAATCAACTCATGAAGGGCATTTGAAACCACAGAAGGAATAATCCTCTCTCTGAATTCTTAGTGTACAAATAATTTCTATACCGTGTTTATCTTTTGTTCTAACCTGGAGCTCAAACTATCAGAATTGCATAGGGCTAAGTCTTCATGTCTGAGAAGGGTGGTTGGCCCCATGAATGAGAATCACGAAGTCAAAATAAATAAATACTAATAAATTAGAAAAAAAGAAAAAGAAAAAAAAGAAAGTTAATGTAGAGGAGAGAGCGCATGGATTGTATAAATCAATGAAAAAGGCCAAAGGGTTCTGGCAGCCGGTGGACAATCTGAAAGAAAAAGAAGAAGAAAGAAGAAGAAGGGATCGAAGTACAAGCACCTGAGGTAAAACTTATGTTTTATTTTTCTATTTCTTTTTCTTTTTTAATTTTATTTTCCTTTTAGTGGGTTTGAATTAGTCCATAGTTGTATTTATTACACACAAGTTGTTACACACAGTTTTACACACCACATTATTGAATAAAACAGTGACTTAAGGTCACAATTTTGAAATTATAAATTGTAATTTCAAGTCACGGTTTCAGTTAAAAAATAGAGTACGTGCAAGAGCTTACGTGCAACAAGTATTATTTCGTCACAACTGGCATCCCACCTCTATCCATCGATTAAATTTATTTTAAAAAAATTCATCACTAAATGTGATTTTTTTTGGGACTTTTTCTTTACTTTTAAGTTTGCCTAAAAATATTAAACTATTACAAGCTTTACTACAAAATACTTAAAAACTGAAATGACAAAGAATATAATAGATGTCACATCAATATCAGATAAGTAATACTATAGGTACCAACTATTTTACAACATTTTTACAAATAGTTGTTGTTGCAAATTTTTGTTGCAAATTTTTATTGCAAATTTTTACTAGTTTTCAATTGGGCTTACCACTGACATCACTTTTTCAATTACTAATAACCACTTACTACATCAACAGTTTATAAAAAAAAAAATTTGTAGCTTTAGTAAAATTAGTAAATATTCTTAACATCTCTCATTTATTTAAGGACAAAGTTTGGCTACACGTTTAATTGTGTTCTATTCAATATATTTTTATTTGAAGTGATTTTTGACAATCAAATATTTAAATTTCAAGCTTTTGTAGTATAAACTTATGTTTAAAAAATAAGTTTATGGATCGAATGATAAATAATATCCAACTAGCATAAAATTTGACATTTGTTCTAAGAATATAAAGAATATGCAATCCAATAGTTAAATTTTCAAAGTATGTAGTCATATTAAATTTTTTTTAGTAGCCAAACGTTGTCCTATACTTAAAATTTATGTTATGACATTTTGAGCGTGTAATAAATTTTCATTTAGAGGTATATTAGAGAATGATTTTCTTTAGCATCACTGATATATTAAGCATGCATGTTGCGTCATTTTGAGGTCTAATAAATTTTTATTTACTGGTATATTAGACTCTTTTAAGTTGATCTGTGCACATTTAATGGCGGATGATTTTTTTAAGGTGGTCTAATTAAATTTATTTTTTTATAATTTGGTCTAATCTAATAAAAAATAATATATTTCGTAATCATATTTTTATTTATTATATGAACAATCGTAAATGTAATATAGGAACAATCATAAATATAAATTTCAACAATTTTATTTTCATTTATTATAGGAGCAATCATAAATCATAAATATAAATTTTGTCATACCAAAATAAAAACAATACAATTTTTCTCAAAAATTCACGCAAGTTAAAGAAAATATTCATTTTTTTAATAAAATTTATTTATAACATTTTTTGAATCATTAAAAAGAATATAAAATATGGAAATTATTCTATTAATTTTAAACAAACTTTCTCAAACCCTATTTTTTCTACCCTACAATCAAAAACACCGAAAAACTTAACTATAAAATTAATAAAACTTAACAATGATTAATTGGACCAATTAAGAAAATAATTTGTTTTTGATAATCTATTAAGGTTATTTTCATTGCAGGAATTGCAATTTCGTCCATCCAAACCATATTATCAAATAAACAATTATTAGCTAAATCGAAGAATCAAATTTCTTTATCTACATTGTTATAACAATAATAATAATAATAATAATAATAATAATTGTAAAACTAAAATGTGTCACTCATCTGATTATTTTCGTTTGACTAACCTTTGTTTTTTAAAAAAGAAGAAATGGAATTATAAAGCACTTCTAATACAACTATTGAAAGTACTTTTTCCACCCCCAAAGGATTAAAAAAAGAAGAAGTAAAATCTCATAGTTTAACATCTAAATTTATCGCTATAAAAAATCAAATCTAATTTGCAAAACAACTAATTATTAACTCAAATCAAATCACACCAATGGGATAAAGAGAAAGAACTTATGATCGAAAATTGGAATACAAATTAACTACATAAATATGCATAAAAGTTTATACAAATTTACTATAATGATAAACAAATGTGATGTGACAATTAAATCAACAATAACCAAAAGAACCATTAGTAGAAAAAAAGTGGTTGAAACAATAAAAAAAATACACCGAAAGAGAAACAAAATTGGAGAAAGAGAGAGAATATTGACCTTTTTGTGTGGACAACTTGGAAGGAATAGGCGAGAGAGGTGAGAATGAAGTAAAAAGAAATATATATGAAAATTAAGTTGGAAGAGGAAGGATGGAAGTAGATGAAAGGTTGAACAAAGTGAAACTGTAGAATTTAAGAAGATATAAAGGGGAAAATCTACAAATCTAAAGGGAATCAAATGAAAATTAAAAAAAAAAAAAAAATTATTGGAGGGGATGAAAAATTGAACTAAAAAGACAAAAACAAGAACAAAAACAAAAACATAAACAAAAACTAAAAATGCTAAAGATGTAGTGCATAAAGAGATTTATAAAATTTATTACAAAGCTTCCATTATTATATATAGTATAGATACACACACACACACACATTGTTTTTTTTTTTTTTTTTTTTTTTTTTTGATTCTTCATTGATTTCATTATTTAGTTATAAACATTTAAATTAAAGTAGACAAATATGTATAGATAAAATTATATGTAATGTTAGAACCACCCAAGATAAAAGTGTCAAGTCAATAACCTAATTATATTTTATTGTAAAAAACAATATGAATAAAAAATAAATTCTAAATTAAAGTAGATGAATATGTAAACGCAAAATTATATGTAATGTTAAAACTATCCAAGATGAATGTGTAAAGTCAATAATCTATTTACATTTTAAAAAAATACGAATAATAAATAAATAAGAAAAATACTAATTATGTGGCCAATAACGTGGCAATGAGATGGCACAACAGGAGCTTAGAATAAATAAATATTATGCTTCAGTTTTTAGATATATATAAATTTCTCTAAATCTTTAAATTTTGTCCAATTTTTTTAGGGATAATTATACTCTTCTCCTTTGATGTTTAGGAGGATGACAATCTACCCTTCCCTCCTTGATATCCGTTTGACCAAACTTTGTTAAATTAATATTAAAAATGTTGTGTACTAACTTGTCATTTTGTTTATGGTAGGTTTCCAAAATTATCCTCAATTTCAGTATTAAAACCCATTGTTTTAAAATTTTAATTAAGGTGTATTTTAAAATATTAAGTATGATTTTTTTTTCTTTTTTCAACGAATTGTTGATTCATTTGTCTTGCAAGTCTTTTGGTGCTTGATAAATTTTTCATTTTTATTCTAAATTTATCAGTTATGTTTTTACTAACAACGGTTAAACTTTTTCAAAGAGAATTTTATAGAAATTTGGAACATTCCGTTACTAGTATAACAAAAAGGGGAAAATGTTAATTTCATCAAACTTCAAGAGATGAGAATGTTTTTTTTATTAGACTATTTTAGACATCTAATAGATGACGCCAATGAAGGATAAAATTTCTTTCTAAAAGGTACAAACTACTTGGATGGAGAAATAAATGTTATTCAATCTACAGTGACTTGTAAATTGAAAATATTTAATTGTAGTCATATCCGAGCTTTCCAATTGAACTTTTATTTCCTTTTTGGTAATAAATTTTAAATCATCATACAACATATTAACTACAAAGCCAACATGACATTTACAAAAGAACTCATTGTGTTCTAATTAAAAAAAAAAAAAGCATTCCTAAGTTTCTTTTGGAATTGAGATCATTTCACACTTATGACGAAGTCTTTTTCTTTCTACTGATTTTTGTTTGGATAATTCAATAATAACAATAATGGCAATAAAGGATTTGAAGTAGAGGAAGTGTATTTCTCTCACAAATAAGATAGACTATGATATGATACAGAGAGAAAAAACAGTGATCTAAAATATATGCTACTCTAAAGCTGGCTTACCATGGAGCAGAATCTAAATCAAATACAAATAGTATTCCAAAGCAGCCAAAACCACGTAGGAATAAGAATGTAAAACATACTGAAGTATAATTAGGTGACTTGCTAGAGATCTTCGAAACTAATTAGGATGAGGTGGTAATATTAGCTTAAACATGCTACCCAAACTAGTTTTAGCTTAAAAAGCGGCAGTAATGTTTTCCGTTATTATTCACCAAACAAAAGTGCACTCTTCGCTCACCACAACAAACTACAATTTGCAACAACAAAACAAAAAACTTACAAGCATATCCAGCAATATAGTTCAGTGAACCACCATGAAGATGGGTATTTGTTGCAACACCAAGGAAGACCTGCTGGGAACGCATGACCAATAAAGAAAAGGTTCTTATTATTATAGTGCACTCACATATTATGCCTCCAGATATTTTTCTCTGGCTCGGTGCCATTTATCCTTTTGCTTTTTTATATATCATCATCTCTAGTATTCTATTGAGTATAAAAATAGGGCCCCGGAAGAAGTACATACATAATCCGGTGCTTGCTGCCCACAGAATCCGAGAAGGACCCAGCGCTACATGAATTCCTGCAGCAAAAGCTACCACCATTCCTACTATAGATAAGCTGGTTAAAAACAGAGCATCCTGGCGAAATTCCTTCGCAACAGTAGAGCTCTTCTCTAGAGAGGCCCAAAAGAGGATGAAAAACGAGCCCGATGACAAAGCAAAAGAGAAGCAATCCGCAAGGACAAAAATTTTAAACATGAGTTGCTTTATCAGAACCGCCGATCCCATACCAGATTCGTTACCTTTATAACCACCAGGGATTTGTAGTGCTGCTCCAAAGGTGACAGAAGCAATGAGCGCGGCAACTACCACCAACATATCGTCCTTATACATACCATTACCATTAGATTGGGAGTCAGCTTCTTCCTTGGGGGCCTGATCACTCTCCTTAACGGGTTCATCTTCGGATTCTTTCATTTGCCTCACCTCCTTTTTCAAAGTCAGTAGACCGATTCTATTGTTTAACCTAAACGAGATACAAGCCTGCAAGTTTTTTCAAAAAAATTGTTAAAAGAACGAGCGATGCTCCGGGGAACATAATATTTTCACAACTTTCAAGATACCATTGTGCAATTGTAACAACATCACTTAATTTTGGTCCACTACTTATATCATATTTGTGGTTGGTGTTTAGTAAACACACCTTATTATACAGAGTCTAAAGCACATGCTTAATATATACTGAAATCATGATTTAAAATCACGATTACCAAGTTAGAAATAAGTCACGGTTTGAGTGCATTTCAAGTGTGCAAGTGTAATATGGTATGTACTAGGATTTTCCCTCGTTATAAACTGAACCTATCATAATAGGCTCATGTCATTTAGGCTAAAATATATGAGCCTTGCCTTTTCAGAATTCGTAAACTTGCTACTTGATTGAACGATGTCAACAGCGGTTAAGCCCTCGTTGTTTATAGCACTTCCGTCAACTCTTTTGTCATCTGCAAGCATGACTAAAATTCCATGATTTCCTTGGATGGAGGCCAGATGCAGAGGCGTGTTTCCGTCCTCATCTTTGCTGTTTATAACACCCTCAACTCCTGGGGTTTTCAGCAAATAATCAACTACATTTTGCTTTCCGCTTTCCGCTTTCCGCTGCAACATGAAGTGCCGTCATGTCTTTGTTGTTCAACAACTCCCAAGAATCCGGAAATTCTTTAATGAGCTCTTCAATAATTGGAACACATCCATTTCTAGCGGCAATGTGCACAGCTGACATGCCTCCCGAGTCCCGCTTGTATGCGATGGAATCATGAACACCAGCTTTTAATAAAGCCTTAAAAATTTTCAAACAACCATAATGTGCAGCATAGTGAAAAGGAGTAAGCCCAAATGTATCAGCTTCTGATACTGCATATCGGTGTTTACTGCTCACCACTTCCACAAAATTTACACAGGCTAGGATAGAGTAAAAGAAAACAAATATTATTGCCAACGATAAAAAGGTAAAGAATAACGAAAAATGTTATGGTCATAGGATGATGCTAGTAATTAATCTTGGTTGGTTAGTATTAATTCGTTCAGTTATATATTAAATCCATCTTTGTTGAGGAAGATTGACATTGTTGGATGATTCTATTATTAATTGAAGGCATTATAGTAACTATGATAAATTAAATTCTATTGTTTTATGCTTTAAATTTATTTTATTCTTATCATATTATAATTTTATATATTAGATAATAATTGTTTTATTTGTAATTGTTTTATTTTAATTTAGATACAAAAAAGTTAAAAAATGAGAGAAGAATACATAATAATAATAATAATAATAATAATAATAATAATAATAATAATAATAATAATAATAATAATAATAATAATAATAATAATTGTGGTACCCATGGGCCCAAATCGCGTATCTGGCCGGCCCAAAGGCCCTCACAATAAAAGAAGCCCAACACTACATCTTGAGATAATCCGAGGACATAATCAGTCCGACCTACAAGATCACGAGAGAGAAAGAAGTATCATGCATGTCCAGACACTAAGAAACATAACGTCCGAGGACAAACCAGTCCTCGGCAAGGCGTCGCCGAGGACTATGTGAATGTTCTTATAGTTGAATAACGCCCATGATGAAGGTTTTTTCTTTTTGATGCTGGAGTTAAGAAAACGAGAATAAAGAATAAAGGGAAAGAATTGACTGTGGCCAAAGGAAAAGCTGCCATCACCGCATTTAATGCTCTACACCTGCTTCTCTGGCCGCATTAATGAAGAAGTGACGCCTGAACGTTAGGTTTCGACCTTATCTTCACCACCAGAGACCTGAGCCAAAAGGGGTGATGGGACAAGTATCTAAAAAGGAAACACCTGGATTGCACCTGGGAAGGAAAGGGGAGGCCTATAAAAGGAAAAGGAAGAATTTGGAAGAGGGGGAGAGAAAAAAGAAAGAAAAACGATCGTTCTTAGTATCAATGTATTCAACTCCAAGTTACATACTCATACAAGTGTAGTGCCTGAATAAAAAGCCGAACAAAACTTTTGTATTATCTATCATCTCAAAAAACCTAGATTAAACACCCACTCTCTACAAATTCATTGTTGAGTGCTCATTGAGCTGGTCCACTGTCCAAACTTGGACTAGTTTGATTTGGGCCCCTACAATTGGCGCCGTCTGTGGGGATCTTGCGTTTAGGTGACAGATAACGTGATGACAGATTTGAATCCAGCCCATGTAGAGTCGCTAGGATCTCAGCACGAAGATCCACTACAACAGGTAGAGCAAATGGAAGATCGAGAGGGCAGTGTACACTCGGAGCGAACAGCTGATAACCGCTCACGGGGTAGAAACAGGGGCTCTGGGGAAAGTAACACCAGGGCCATGCAGAGAGAAATTGACCAGCTGAAGAGGAAGCTGCGTCGAGCAGAGCGGAAAAGGACCCCCTCCATATCTGGCCCTTCATCAGATGATTCTCAGGACAGTGGCTATAGGCCGAGGTCAAGAACCCCCCCCCACAGAAACTTTCTCATACCAAGAAGAAAGTGTTCGCCACAGAAAAAGTAGAGGGACGAGTCACAGGGGCTCGGGTAGCGATGCCATGGGAAAGGCATTGCTCCAGCTCTCCAAATCACCCTTCACACATCGTATTGAAAGGGGAAAACTACCCCGTCGGTTCACGCAGCCAAACTTCACCATTTATAATGGCAAAACAGACCCGGTGGAGCACGTAAGCCATTTCAATCAACGCATGGCGGTTTATTCTCAGAACGAGACCTTGATGTGTAAAGTCTTTCCCTCAAGTCTAGGGCCCGTTGCAATGAGATGGTTCAACGGCTTAAAGGTGAACTCCATTGATTCATACATGGAACTTACGATGGCATTCGGGTCCCGCTTTGTTACGTGCAGTAGAGTACCTCGGCCTCTAGACTCGTTATTGTCCATGTCCATGGGAGAGCGCGAAACGTTGAAAACCTACTCGGACAGATACTGGGAAGCGTTTAACGAAATAGATGGTGATTTCGATGAGGTGGCGGTCAACACCTTTAAGGTTGGTCTCCCAGTTGAGCATGATTTAAGGAAGTCTTTGACCAAGAAGCCGGTAAAAACTGTTCGTCGGCTCATGGACCGTATCGATGAGTATAAGAGGGTTGAGGAGGATCAACAGCAGAGTAAAGGAAAGATAAAAAGTATCCCCCAGGAGAGTAGGGATTTCAAGACGGAGAGACACGGTAGCAAGTGGCCGAGGAGAGATTTCACTAGCCAGACTAGGTCGGCCCCGCCCTAGACAGTGAATGCCGTATTTCGTGAGCCGGTACAGCAGGTGTTGGAAAGGATCTGCCGAGAACCTTATTTTAGATGGCCCAGTAAGATGATCGGAGACCCTACAAAGCGTAACCAGAACCTCTACTGTAATTACCATCAGGATAAAGGCCACACCACAGAGAACTGCAGGAACTTGTGGAATTACTTGGATCAGCTGGTCAAAGAAGGGAAACTAAGACAATTCGTGAATCGACCTGATGAACCAGGTACCCAATCTGGCTCCATGAACCAAGGCAGTAACAATGTAAGACCTCCGTTGGGCACAATCAATGTCATCCTTGCGGCGCCAGGTCGGACGGGGTCTTGCCCTACCAGAATAATGTCAGTACTACGTCCCACCGCCGAGGACCTCAATTCCGAGTCGAAGAGGATCAAGAGGAATCCTCTGCCTATACTGGGATTTTCTGACGAAGACAAGATTGGCACTATTCAACCGCACGACGATGCGCTGGTCATTACGTTGAGGATAGGGGGTTACGATGTGAAGAGAGTGATGGTTGACCAAGGGAGTGGGGCTGACATCATGTACCCAGATTTGTTTAAAGGTCTCAATTTGAGGTTCGAAGATCTCATGGCTTATGACTCCCCATTAATAAGCTTTGAAGGGAAGGCTGTTATTCCGAAGGGGCTAATTAGATTACCTGTACAGTCAGGACCGGTGGTAGTGGACGTGGATTTCATCGTAGTAGATGCTTATTCCCCTTACACAGCCATAATGGCCAGACCATGGTTGCATGCCTTAGGTGCCGTGTCATCAACTCTGCACGTCAAGCTGAAATTCCCGTATGAGGATGGGGTTGAGGAAATACTGGGCAGCCAGTCCATGGCGAGACAATGTATAACAGCAGCTATTACACATCAGGCGAGGCAAGAGTCACAAACCTCAGCCGAGAAGGATTTGTAGCAGTTAATGTCCTCGGCCGAGCCAAGTGAAGCCGAGATTGAAGGACCAGGCTGTGAAGATTTGGAGAAAGTGGTTATCGCAGATGATGCAGAGAGATTCTTCCAAGTAGGAAGTCAATTACCCCTACGAGAGAAGGAAGATCTGGTCACATTTTTGAAGCGAAACATCGATGTGTTTGCATGGGATGCTTATGAAGCACCAGGAGTCAATCCGGAGTTTATTTGTCACCACCTCAATGTTAATCCGGCTGCTGTGCCACGAAGGCAACCACCTCGGCGTTCATCTAAAGAACACGCTGAGGCTGTTAAAGAAGAGGTGGCAAAACTCAAGAAAGCAGGGGCCATTAAGGAAGTGTTTTATCCAGAGTGGTTAGCCCATACGGTAGTAGTAAAAAAGAAGAATGGAAAATGGAGGGTATGCGTGGACTTTACGGACTTGAATAAGGCTTGCCCAAAAGATTCGTTCCCAATGCCCCGCATAGATCAGTTGGTCGACGCTACGGTAGGGCATCCTCGGATGAGCTTTCTGGATGCTTTCCAAGGTTATCATCAAATACCCTTAGCTCCAGCAGACCAGGAAAAGACAGCCTTTGTCACACCCATAGGGAACTACCACTATAAGGTGATGCCCTTCGGCTTGAAGAATGCTGGGGCTACCTATCAAAGAATGATGACGCGAATGTTCGAACCACAACTGGGAAAAACGATTGAGGTGTACGTAGATGACATGGTAGTTAAAAGTAAGACTATCTCGGCTCACATACCCGACCTCGACGATACCTTTCAAACACTGAGGAAGCACAAGTTACGCCTCAACGCATCCAAATGTTCCTTTGGTGTAGGGTCTGGCAAATTTTTGGGCTACATTGTGACGCATAGAGGGATTGAGGTCAACCCCGCTCAGGTCAAGGCCATCAACAACTTACAGCCGCCTCGGAATCCGAAGGAGGTGCAGAGGTTAACTGGAATGACGGCTGCTCTCAACCGGTTTATTTCAAGATCTGCTGATCGGTGTAGACCGTTCTTCCAACTATTAAACAAATGGAAGGGGTTTGAATGGACAGAAGAGTGTGCTGTTGCCTTCCAGCAGCTTAAAGAATATCTTGCCCACCCTCCTATCATGTCTCGGCCCGAGGCCGACGAGGTCCTATTCGCATATATCGCGGTGGCAACTCACGCCGTTAGTCTGGTGCTAATAAGGGTTGACGGGGACATACAAAAGCCAGTTTACTATGTGAGCAAGTCTCTGCATGAGGCCGAGGTACGTTACCCACCATTAGAGAAGGCAATCCTTGCCGTGGTGCATGGCACACGTAAGCTCCCCCATTACTTCCAGTCCCATACGGTGGTTATTTTGACCCAGCTTCCACTAAGGGCTATACTCCGGAGTGCGGATTATACCAGCAGGATTGCAAAATGGGGAACCATTTTGGGCTCTTTTGATATTAAATACATGCCCCGCACAGCAATAAAGGGTCAGGTGTTGGCTGATCTCGTTGCGGAATTTGCTGAACCCATAATAGAAGGTAGTGTAATCAACAAGGACATTGATGAAAAATCAGTTGGCGTGGTTACATGTAAAGGTCTCGCGGTGTGGACTGTTTATGTTGATGGGGCTGCTAATCAAAGAGGATCCGGAGTGGGGGTGGTAATTACGACCCCAGAAGGTCTCACACTGGAAAAGTCCTTAAGACTGGGATTCTCGGCTACTAACAATGAGGCCGAGTACGAAGCCTTGCTGAAAGGAATGGATATGGTCCACAAGTTGGGGGAAAAATCGTGCAAATGTTCTCGGACTCTCAGCTAGTTGTGGGTCAAGTAGATGGAAAGGTAGAGGCCAGAGATCCGAGGATGCAGGATTATTTGAATCAAGTCAAAACTACACAACGCAAGTTCGAATCCTTTACTTTGTCCCATGTCCTTAGAAGCGGCAACACGCATGCTGATTCCCTAGCAACTCTTGCCACATCATCAGCACAGGGACTACCTCGGATTGTCTTGGTTGAAGACTTACCTAAACCCTCGAAAATAATGGGAAGCGTTATCCGTGTGCACCAGATTAGAGTGGGGCCTAGCTGGATGGACCCCATTATGTCCTTCTTAAAAGATGATGTCATACCCGAGGATAAAATCGAAGCGAACAAGATACGAAGAAAGGCCTCCCGATTTTGGTTGGCCGGGGATCATAAGCTCTATAGACGATCTTTCTCCGGCCCGTACCTGTTATGCGTGCACCCTGAAGCGACAGAGTTACTTTTGGAAGAGTTACATGAAGGAATCTGTGGAAGCCATACAGGAGGAAGATCTTTGGCTCACAGGGCCCTAACACAGGGGTATTGGTGGCCGAACATGCAGCGAGAAGCTCAAAGTTATGTGCAGAAGTGCGATCAATGTCAAAGATTCGCGCCAAACATCCACCAGCCCGGAGGTGTGCTTAATCCTCTGACGAGTCCCTGGCCTTTTGCACAATGGGGTCTAGACATTGTGGGTCCTTTCCCAAAGGCGCCTGGGAACCGAAGATATTTGGTTGTCGGTACTGATTATTTTACTAAGTGGGTAGAGGCCGAGCCCCTGGCGAATATCAGGGATGTTGATGTGAAGAAATTTGTATGGAAGAATATCGTCACTCGATTCGGTATCCCTCATACCCTCATCTCCGATAATGGTTTGCAGTTTGACAGCAAGGCGTTCAGACGATATTGTTGTGGCCTCGGCATAATCAATAGATACTCCACTCCGGCTTATCCGCAAGGGAATGGACAGGCCGAAGCTATTAACAAAGTTATAGTGAATGGACTGAAGAAGAGATTGGAGGACGCTAAAGGAAGGTGGGTGGAGGAGCTGCCCCACGTTCTGTGGACGTACCGGACCACCCCCCGCCGATCAACGGGAGAGACGCCATTCTCGATGACTTATGGCGCCGAGGCTGTTATTCCTTTGGAGACTGGTTTTCCAACGATGAGGACAAGCTCCTTCACTCCGGAAAGCAATGACAGACTGCTAGAAAAAGACCTCGACCTAATTGAAGAAAGGAGGGAGGTTGCCATGATTCACTTAGCTTACTACCAACAAAAACTGAAGCATGGATATGATTCCAGTGTAAAGTCAAGACCTCTTCTTCTCGGGGACTTGGTGCTGAGGAAAGTAGTGGGGAACACCAAAAATCCAGCATGGGGAAAGCTTGGACCTAATTGGGAAGGACCATATCGCATCACGGCAATAGCTGGTATAGGAGCTTACTACTTGACCGACTTAGATGAAAAGCTGTACCCCATCCCTGGAATGTAAGTAATTTGAGACGATATTATTATTAAGGAAAAGTACTTTTGTTATTCTACTCTTATCATTTTTGCGCCATTAATTCTGTCGTGCCTAAGGTTACGCCGGGTCCTCGGATCCTCTACCTTAGTCCAAATTTAATTAAGGTTACGCCGGGTCATCAGATCCTCTATCTTAATTTAAAAGCAAGAAAACTAAGGTTACGCCGGGTCCTCGGATCCTCTACCTTAGTCCAAATTTAATTAAGGTTACGCCGGGTCATCAGATCCTCTATCTTAATTTAAAAGCAAGAAGACTAAGGTTACGCCGGGTCCTCGGATCCCCTACCTTAGTCCAAATTTAATTAAGGTTACGCCGGGTCATCAGATCCTCTATCTTAATTTAAAAGCAAGAAAACTAAGGTTACGCCGGGTCCTCGGATCCTCTACCTTAGTCCAAATTTAATTAAGGTTACGCCGGGTCATCAGATCCTCTATCTTAATTTAAAAGCAAGAAGACTAAGGTTACGCCGGGTCCTCGGATCCCTACCTTAGTCCAAATTTAATTAAGGTTACGCCGGGTCATCAGATCCTCTATCTTAATTTAAAAGCAAGAAAACTAAGGTTACGCCGGGTCCTCGGATCCTCTACCTTAGTCCAAATTTAATTAAGGTTACGCCGGGTCATCAGATCCTCTATCTTAATTTAAACGCAAGAAAACTAAGGTTACGCCGGGTCCTCGGATCCTCTACCTTAGTCCAAATTTAATTAAGGTTACGCCGGGTCATCAATCTTAATTTAAAAGCAAGAAGACTAAGGTTACGCCGGGTCCTCGGATCCTCTACCTTAGTCCAAGTTTAATCGAGGTCGGGTCAGGTCCTCGTATCCTCTACCTTATTTCAATTCTTATTGAGGTTATGTCGGATCAACAGATCCTCTATCTTAATTTAGAATAGAGAAAGGAGGTTACCTCGGATCTTTCCCCTTGATATGGAAACAGCAGTGGAGTCATTAAACGAACGGGTCTTAAAATGATGTTAAGTACTAAGCCCAAAGCTTAAAGTACTGTTAGTCCAAATGCAAAATATGTGGTTAAGTTCACTTTTCAATATGTTATCATGGAAGTAACTTTTGAGCGAGTTCCAAGCACACAGATTCCCCGTTAGTATATTTCCTTTTTTAGTGTGTCGCTTGTCCTTAAGCATAAGCAAAAGGTAACAGTCATTACTTAAAGCATTTGCACATATGTAAGTTGGCTAAAATTTCCTTGCTTAAGGGCAAAGGGGTATAAGTACATGCTATAGAGACAAGCCGATAGTATAGCAATAGTACATGCATAGCAAGGAAACAAGATATCAACACCAAACGTAATATAAAACAGCAATTTAAATTGGGAACCCCTTTTCATTAACTGAAAGATTTGTCAATACATTTATAACTGAACTGTCAAAGTACAAGGGAAATAAAGTAAAAACTGGGACTAAGAAATAAAAATACAAGGCCAAAAGCAACGAAGGAGAAAGAGAAAAAGAGCAAGCAGCCAAGCCACGGGTGATTATGGTTCGGGTTGGGTCTGGTCCTTTGGGTCAGCAGGAGAAACCACCAAGGCCGAGGACTCGCCAGCTTTCTCTTTGGGCTCTACAGTCCCACCAATCTCTAGGTTGGGGGTGGCCTCCTTGGGGGCAGGAGGAGCAGTAGGAGCAGCATTTTCGACAGCATCCTCGTCTACTTGAATCCCAGCCGAGGAAGGGTGGGAATCATCCTTAGCTGAACTAGAGGCAGCCACGCGAATTGCGGAGGAGGAATGTAGGCGTTCTCCTCCTTCCATAGAGGGGAGGAAGCATCAACCCCGGCTTGGGAAAGAGCTTCCTTCCACACCTGGAGGCAGTAGTCCCTACAGACCTCCGGCACTTGGGCTTTGAATGTCTCTGTGGTTTCGGCCACGCCCATGTCATACCCGCTCTGCTCAGCCTCGTCAACCATTGCCTCGGCTGCCTGTGCCTTGGCGAGAGCCTCTTCCGTGGCCTTGAGTGCCTCCTCCTTTGCCTCCTCAGATGCTGTAAGGTCCTTAGCGAGGCCTTCTGCCAGTGATCTGGCCGAGGCGAGGTCTTCATTAGCTCGTTTGAGTTCTAGCCTCTGATCCTCGGCCTGTCGGGTGGTACTCCTCAGCTCGGCCTCCAGACCTGACCGCTCACTTGCCGCCTTGGTCAGGCTGGCAGTCACCTCTTGGAGCCTCTTCTCTTTAAGCTCCATTATCTTTTTAGTGTGGTCCAACTTGACCACCTCATCCCTTAGTGCTCTGTAGGAGCTGGCAGCGATCTCCTCTGCCCTATGGGCAGATTGGACAGCCTACGTACAAGCTTTGTTAGTAAAGTACACACTACATAAAGAAAAAGAAGAGAGGGTAGAGAAAGAAGAAGCATAAAGAAAAACATAAATGCCAAAGATTGGCCAATTTGAATACTTACCATGGCTAGCTCCTTTTTGAGAGTCATGAAGACATTATGATCTCTCATTCTACGCAGCTCTCCCATGTCCTCAGGCAATAGCAGTGCCTGCTCCAATGCATCGGCGATGCATGCAGCCGTGCCCTCGTCGGATCCCCTGATGGATGCATCGGCGGTAATCGCCTGATCATCTACTTGCATCTGAGGGGCCCAAATAGGCGCATGGAAGGCTACAGGAGGATCATTTCGTCTCTCCGTCCTCGGGTGGACATGACGAGCATGTTTATTTCCCCTCTCTTGCTCCATCTCCCTACCAGGGACGTCTTTCCCCCCCTCGGCTATCTCCTTTCCCTTCTGCTGGTCTCTTTTCCTTTTATGGTCAGCCGGATCTGGATGTTGAGTTCTAGGGGAAGGCGGTAGAATAACCCTCACGGGCGGAAGCTTGTCGGCACCCTTATCCTTGGCCTTCTCCGGAGGCACTTTTGAAGGACCTTGTGCTCCAGTTTGCCCTTCTAGCACATCCTTCAAGCTGGGCTTGGGTCTACGATGGATTCCCATCCTCATCAAAGGTTGGTCGTCGTCGTCCGAGGATGTAAAGGTAGGAGATCTGGCAACGGGAGAAGGATGCCTGGGCGGAAAAAGCGGATCTAAAGCTTCGAGCTCTTCCTCGGAATCCGAGAGCTCAACTACTTCCTCGTTTTCTTCTTCTTCTACTTCTTCCTCTTCTACCTCGGCGAGTAGCTGAGAGGTAGAACCTTCGCCAAATCCAGGTCGGGCCGAGGGCGTAGCCAAATCAGAAGCTCTCGGAACAACTCTGACTGGCTCAGTAATCAGAACGCCTTGAGGAACTGGAGCGCCAGGCGGTAACAAAAAGCCCTCGACTGCTACACTTATCCTCGGAAGCCTCGGATCTTTCTCCTTGATGACACACTTGGTTTTTTGAAAGGTGTAGGATATGGGTGTGTATCCGAGGATGCGGTGGGCGGCACGAAGTTGACCGTCTGAGTGCACAAACACTTCAGCCTTCAAGATCTTATCGAGACGATCAAAGTTGACGAGATTAGCACGGGGTGCAAGCGCACGACGATCTGCGCATACGTCCAAAAAACGGGTTAGTACAAACAAATTAAGAAAAAAGACCACCAACAAAAGAAACACCGCATTTATCATTGATCAAGTATGACGCTACGCGAGGACTCACCAGGCTCCCCTTCCGTCGTCGGACAGTGGAGACCGTCATGCCACTCCCCGGACAATATAAGGAAGTCCTTGTCCAAACCCTTGTTGGAGTGGGGAAGGCATTGGATCAATCTGACTTCTGGGTGCCTAGATTTCAGATAGTAGGTATGCCCTCTCAAATGGTGAAGGGTATATACCCAATTCACTTCATGGTGAGTGAGACCTAACCCTAACCTTTCGTTCAGAACGTCTACCGCACCCAAGATCCTAAACATATTGGGAGCGCACTGTGTAGGGGACAACCTAGCAGTCCTAAGATAGTTCATGGTAATAGGCATCATAGGGATTCTCATCCCTCCCTCTATAAACGCTATCATAGGAATCACCACCTCGCCGGTCTCTCTCTAGTGAGCCACTCCCCCGTCCCACAATACCTAACGGACACTCTGGGTGGGATCTCGTATTTGGCTTTAAAGGCTTCTATTTTTTCAGGGGTATCCACCAGGGATGCGAACCTACCCCCCATTTCCTAAAACTAGGGAGTAAGCACTATAACGAAATGGGAAGATTTAAATAGCCGAGGACCAAAAAAAGGGGACAATCGAAAGAGTAAAAAACAATAATGAAAGCAGAAGGTTGAAGAACTTACTTTTAAACAATTACGTCACCTCGGCTTAGAGATAAGGGGTATGAAGACGCGTGCAGGTTACAGAAAAGGTTAGGTTCAATGCGCGAAGTCTGAAATGAACAGAAGATCTTTAAAGTGGCGATATTTATTTCATGGAAAAACGTAAAGCGGGAAGTCTCTCGCCTGCCTCATCAAAAGGCGCCTATCCGTTAGATGAGCATCATGCGGTTGGAAACAAGGAGCATGGCGCCGCCAATATTTAATTGAAGCGCGTCCAGGAGATCGAAACGTCAGAAGCATATCGCCTTGCGTGCGCGTATATCGAAACCCTCATCCCTCTCCAATAGAATAGAAATAAGGATTTCGAGGGGCTATTGTGGTACCCATGGGCCCAAATCGCGTATCTGGCCGGCCCAAAGGCCCTCACAATAAAAGAAGCCCAACACTACATCTTGAGATAATCCGAGGACATAATCAGTCCGACCTACAAGATCACGAGAGAGAAAGAAGTATCATGCATGTCCAGACACTAAGAAACATAACGTCCGAGGACAAACCAGTCCTCGGCAAGGCGTCGCCGAGGACTATGTGAATGTTCTTATAGTTGAATAACGCCCATGATGAAGGTTTTTTCTTTTTGATGCTGGAGTTAAGAAAACGAGAATAAAGAATAAAGGGAAAGAATTGACTGTGGCCAAAGGAAAAGCTGCCATCACCGCATTTAATGCTCTACACCTGCTTCTCTGGCCGCATTAATGAAGAAGTGACGCCTGAACGTTAGGTTTCGACCTTATCTTCACCACCAGAGACCTGAGCCAAAAGGGGTGATGGGACAAGTATCTAAAAAGGAAACACCTGGATTGCACCTGGGAAGGAAAGGGGAGGCCTATAAAAGGAAAAGGAAGAATTTGGAAGAGGGGGAGAGAAAAAAGAAAGAAAAACGATCGTTCTTAGTATCAATGTATTCAACTCCAAGTTACATACTCATACAAGTGTAGTGCCTGAATAAAAAGCCGAACAAAACTTTTGTATTATCTATCATCTCAAAAAACCTAGATTAAACACCCACTCTCTACAAATTCATTGTTGAGTGCTCATTGAGCTGGTCCACTGTCCAAACTTGGACTAGTTTGATTTGGGCCCCTACAATAATAATAATAATAATAATTAATTGACTCTCATATAGGATTTCTTGATTAAACTATTCAAGGAAAATAAAATTATAATAAGTTCCTTTTATGGAAAATTTCACATATTAAGGAAAAATTCATCAAAATGATGTAGAAGGTAATGGAAAAGTACTATAGAAAGATATCATTGAAAATAATCATAATGATACTCAAGCAAGTAATATAAAAATTCTTGATTATATAAAAAGATTTTTTTTGGTCCAAAATGCATGCATCTCTTCTCCTCAGGGCGAGATGCTAACTCAAGTCGCCCCTCTCTACCCATCTTTTTTTTCAAAAAAAAAAAATGCATGAGTCTCTTACAAAATTCTACTAATAAATCCTATTGCAAGTTTTTTATAAAATAACTCAAAATTAAAATTAATGAAATCCTACTTAAAATTGATTATATTAGAACAAGATTAAATGGATTAGTTATATTAGTATATGTTAAGAAAACTAAAATACTAAATTTAATTAATGATTTTGCATCTAAAAAAATCAATAAGAGTGGATTTTAAATAAAAAAAATTTTCTAATTTATTTTAAATATAAACAAGACCCATTTAAAATTGTCATCTTAAGTTTGTAATTGTTTCGAGCCAGCCATGACATATTTTAATGATTAGTTTGGTAAAGATGTATTGATTAACTTTGTACAAGAATTTTCTCTTGTTTATTTTTACCACAATTGAAACAATTTCTTCCAAAATTCTCACCCGTAAACACTATTTTCAATGGAACCCAAGACAGACAATAACATTTTTTTTTTCTGGCTAATGCTATTGTTACTTAATATGAGATTTTCACCCTACAAAACAAACCATTATGAACCATGATACTGTTGTTTTGGATTTTGGTTTGATGGCTTGACTTATTTTATTTTGGTTGATCGATTTAGGGGTTTTGAAATATTAGGGATTTAGATTTTTTTTTTTTTTTTTTTTTTTTTTTTTTTTTTTTTTGCAGCTAGTTTATAGTTAAAATGGTAAGTGTTTATGAGAATGTTCAACCAAGTCATAGTAATATAATGGTGCATTCTCAAAATATTATTTTAGTAAAAATAGTCTAATAATGCATAATTGTTTGTTTTTAGGTGTGAAAATTCCATACTTAAGTAATGGTATTATAAGCCAGGAAAAAGAATGTTACTGTCTGTCCAAGGTTTCCTTGAAAACATCGTTCACATATCAAAATTTTGGAAGAAGGTTTTTTATTTGAGGTAAATAAACGAAATGCATCTAGTGAATACTTTAAGGGTCCGTTTGGATAGAACTTATTTTTGCTGAACTGAAAACTGAAACTAAAAATACTGTAGCAAAATAATTTTTAAATGCGTGAATAGTACTGCGGGACCTATTTTTAATAAAAAATTGCTGAAAAAAGACGTGAACAGTACGCGCACAGTGCGCGCTGTCTCCCAGCGCCAGAAACGAAAAAAAAAAAAAAAAAAAAAAGAAATCGTGGAGCAGCTGGACGTGGACGTCCAGCTGCTCTATCCAAACGGGCAATAAATGACATGATCCAGAAATCTTAGTTTATTTGAAATTTTTTCCATGAACTATAGCTCATATGCAATCTGGCATAGAATATATGTAAAGGGAATCAAAGTGGACAACATATGACTATTTACTTATTCCAATAGCTATGTACCATTTACATTGCGAATGCCCAGTAATTGGAGTTTGGGGGTGGGGAAGTGTAATTGAGATATTAATTGAGTAAATGTGTTTCTAGTAAAAAATATATTGAATAAATACGAGGTTTAATTATTAGTACGGAGCAAATCAGTTTAGTACTTACCATTTTATTAAAAAAAAAAAAAAAAAATCACTTTGATTCTAGCATTACTCCTTTGAAAAATAGAACTTTCCCTGTACCTTTAAAGTTTTTTCGATGGTGTTTTGAGTCGATGGTAGGTTTCGGTGTGTAATCGATAAGCGGAATGTGTTGAAGATGCCCGGGAGACAGAACAGCATAAAGGATCGCTATGATGGTCTGGAACCTGCTAGATTGGTGTCCTACAAGAAAGAGAGACGACGCCCATATAAAGTTGACAAATTTATAATAAGAATAAAAGTCAAAATTATCACAAAAAGTTATAAGAGTGATAGTATTTGTTCGCTATTTTATGCTTTATATTTTAATTTGATCTACAACCTTTCAATCATGTCAATTTAATCTTTAACCTCTTTGTATAATATCAATTTAGTTTACACCGTTATTTCTTGAATAGAAATTATCGACATGACAAAGGACCAAAATAAAAAATTATTTTATTACCACATTATCGAAATTTAATTTTTTGTTTTGGTCATTTGCTATCTCAGCAATTATCACATTAACACAACACTCAAATGTCATGAACCAAATTGATACAATTGAAAAGTTGGGAACAAAATTAAAATATATATGATACAAAGGATTGAGACCAAATATAGTTTATCCAACTTATAAAATGATGTGACATTGAACATGGTTGATAAACAATAGGTGAACCCACAGTAACAACATTGGCCCCTTTGGCTTTGTGACATCTCACATTACTTTCTTGCTGTGAATGCTCTTAGACATCACGTTTTGTTTCTCCCCCTTAGCACAGGGAAAACGCAAGAATGACATCTCTCCTTATGAACCAAGTTTGCTACGACATTCAGTTAAGCGATGTGAGACAGCTTTGTTAGGCGTCACTTACCACTACTCAGAGGAGAGCCGACCTCAATCTAATAATATTGTTAATATGTTTGGGAGGAGTTTACCTGGACCCAAGCGAATGATGGCTGCATGCAACACATTCATGGAGTCCCTTCCCCTAATGGAACATTCATTTTTTGAAAAAATTTCTTCGGCGATATCAAAATGCCATTTATCCACGGCCAAGAAGAGCGGTGATTCTCCGACTTTATTTTCAGTACTAGTCCAATGGGGTTTTTCTTGGACTAGTAATCTGACGACCTCCAAGTGAGCACCACGGACAGCATCATGCAACGCTGTATCACCCTGATCATTTGATATCTCCACATTCAGTTTCGTGTGCTCGATTAGAACACGTGAGATCTCCACACAACCTACCCTTGCTGCAATATGCAGCGGCAAATCACCATTCATGTTACGAAACTTCACAAGTTGTGGTTCACTTTGAATGATTGCTGCCGCCATTTCAGCTTGTTTGTACTGTGCTGCTACATGGAGAGCGCTGTTGTCCTGCGGTGATAACTGTGGAATCGTAATAGGCCTATCTAGTCGATTGAATGATTCCATATCTCCTGAAGCTACCAGTCGATATAATTCAATTCTCCAGGTATCGGATTGGAAGTCCTCAGAGAAATTGTATGTGTCTGAAGAAACAGGTTCGTTGAAACCCCCGGATGTTGAACCAATCTCTACGGGTTCCTTTAGCTTTGCACGGCTCCGTGGTTCACTACGTGAAGGTTCAGCTTCAGAAGGATCCATGGGTTCAGGAGCAGGACCAATCTCTGCATTTTCTTTCAGCTTCGGACTGCCTTGTTTGTACTGTGCTGCTAGATGGAGAGCGCTGTTGTCCTGCTGTGATAATGATTCCATATCTCCTGAAGCTACCGGTGGATATAATTCAATTTTCCGGGTCTCGGGTTGGAATCCCTCAGAGAAATTGTCTGTGTCTGAAGAAACAGGTTCGTTGAAATCCCCGGATGTTGAACCAATCTCTTCGGGTTCTTTTAGCTTTGAACGGCTCCGTGGTTCACTACGTGAAGGTTCAGCTTCAGAAGGATCCATGGGTTCAGCAGCAGGACCAATCTCTGCATTTTCTTTCAGCTTCAGACTGCCCCCTTCTCCACCGAATGATGATCCAGCTTCGGAAGCATCCTTTTCTACAAGGTTGTCTTGATCAATTTCGATTTTCACCAGCTCCAGATCACCAGGACTACTAACCATTGCGTTTTCTTCCAGCGTCGGAGGGATTGGTAGTTGTTCGTTTTCTTGTTGTTCTGGTGTTGCTTCCGAAGGTTGAACATCTATTAGCACGTGAGAAGCCATCGGTAATGTTCAGATCTATTATTTATCTGTTTGAATCTGCTTATTTTGGCTGCAGTTGAAAAAAAAATTAAAATTATAATAAATAAAGTTAAAAATTAATTGAAATGGTATGATTGAACTGATATTTTGATTCTGTACCGTTTAGGCCGGAACAACCGAAATATATCATAATGGTATGCAAACCAGTACAAGAATAACTTATGTTCCATCTCAGCAGATTTCGGCCTATTTCGGGTCATTCCAGCCAATTTTGGCAAGTTTCAACCAAGATGAGAATTTCGGCCGGTACTAGATTTTGCTTATTTAAAGAAGAAAAAAAAAAACTAAAACCTCAACTCCGCCGTTTTGGGCTTCGCTATTTCTCATTTAACTTCATCCTTATCTCTTTGAGCCACCACACTTCTCTAATGTTGACATTTCATTTGCTAAAGAACACTTACTTATTGGACGTGTTGGGGTCCAGCCTTGATTGTGTGAGGAGGCGTTTTTTTTTTTTTTTTTTTTTTGAGAAACATGTGAGGAAGTGTTAAAACCAAAGAAAGCATTCAAAAAAAAAAAAAAAAGTTTGTGGAGACCAGAGAAGAAGAATGGAGGAGATCAGATGGAAAGGACACGATAAGTGAAAATGGAAAATATGTGTGGAGTAATGGAGATTGTAAGGAAGCTTCTAGGAAATTTCCTAGTTCAAAAACTAACCCTAGATTCTTATTTATTTACAATAATATCACAAGTAAAAAGTTAAAATATATTTACATAAATTTTTTATCAACTTTACTTCATTTTCTTTTATGGTGAAAGAGTATACGATACATTTATTAATTTGTTTATAATTACTCAAAATGTGAATTTTATTTGTAAAAAATTAAAAATATTTAAATATTTTTTAATCTCACTTTATTTAAGATTTAAAAAAAAAATTAAATTCATTATTTTATATAATAGTAATAATATATATTTTAAGGAACTCGAAGCACGTTGAAACGGTAAACCAAAATAGACCAGTATCAAAATGTTCCGTTCCACCTAACAAAATGAAACGGGTTATGAAATGAAATTAATAACACTGATTATAACTTTAACTGATATAGCAAGTAAACGGTATTGAGTGCATGGGAAAGAAGTATTGTACTCTCCTTTCTTTTATCCCAAGTGCAAAGCAATTTTATATTAATATTGGGCAGTTAGAATGTGACCTATAAATTTAAAAACTTAAGAATATTTTTCCTTATTATTTTCCTGCACTTAACCCTCTCTCAATATTTTCGGTAAAATTAAAGAAAAAATTAATTAATTTTTAAACAAAAAAAAAAAAAAAAAAAAAAACTCCACATAATGACATTTCAAACTATACTTGTGCTTTTCTCAAAAAAAAAAAAAAAAAAAACACTAGTGATATGTTTGTTGTCTCAGGGTATTAAAGATTTTAACTTATGGGTTCATACACACTTTTCCTCTTTTTTATTTTTTTTTAATTTCCCGATAATTTGAAAGAAAATATTAATGGAGGGAATAAAATGTATACTATGAAAAGATAAAGACAGACATTTCGAACCATACCAGCCAATATGGTCAGTATTTATCGTACCAGAACAAAAACCAGAACAGAAATGTAAGTGTTTCATTTTGGTTAAAACATTGGCCATACCGGATTTGTTTTAGTCGAACCAGGATACAAACTGGATTTCGGCCAGTAAGTAGATACCGGACCGAAAAAAAACCAAGCTTTCTTTATAAAGTTTAAGAAAAATGAGGATTGTTTTGCAATTTTTCTCACCCTAAACTCAGATCTAACGCTTGCAGTAACCCACCAACCTCAGATCTGTTCATCTCGGCCTCACTTTGGCGGCGATGACGACAGTGACTGGCAATGAACAGCAGTACCAATGTTCATTGAGTTAGCCAAACGAAGTTGAATGCCTCATCTGAGAGAGAGCCTGAGAGACATCTGAAAATAAGTGGTTATTGATGGAAGAGAAATAGACAGTACTGATGGGAAGAGAGCTGAAAGTTAAAAAAAAAAAAAAAAATTGTGAAATGAGAAGTTAACTCAGGTTGGATTAGCGATAGTGGATCGGTGCTTGGATCGGAGAGTGGATCGGTGAGAAGAACAAGGTGTTGAAGAAGAAGCCATGTAGTGGAAAAATCAGCCCAAAATCACCACCAAAATTACAAGCCAAAATCACCACCATAATCAAACTCAAATAGAAAAAGAAAAAGAAGACGAATGAGAATGGGAATGAAAATGAGAAGAAGAAGATGAAGATGCCGAAGATGTAAGAAGGAGAAGGAAAAGAAAAAGAGTAAAAACAAGAAGAAGGTGGAAAATAAAGAGACAAAGAGTGTCAGATATATTTTGGAGATTTTTGCAGCAATTAGATACCGGACCGGATTTCGGCAAGTATATCTTAGATTGGAGTGTCAGATATATCTTAGATTTTATTTTTCGGGTTAGCAGTTTGTTTCTCACTTTCTCTTAGTACCCGTTTGTTTCAGCTTTTAGGGGCTGAAACGCTACGTTTTTTAAAAGCTGGAGTTATATTGTCGTTTGGTTCAGCAGAAACGCAATTTTTACCCAAAAGTTACGTTTTGGGCGAAAGGCATAAATGCACATAACAAATATGGAGCTTTGGAGGTCCATAAACAAAAAGTCAGTAAGCGTTTTGAAACTATCCGTTGGGCTCTTCCGAAAATTACCAAACCATCCACGAGCTCTTCCTACTGATCTATAATTTTTTTTTTTTTTTAATTTTATTGGTATAATTTTAATAATGTTTAGGTAATAAAAATTTTCAAGATACAATCAAAATCAAGATACAAACTCAATCACAATCAAGATACAAACTCAAAACACAATCTTAAAACTAATCAAATCTAAACAAAAAAAAAAAAAAAAAGACTGAGAGAGCTGGAGAAAGGGAAAGAACCATCTGGAATGCACTTGCCTTGCCTGTGTCCTTCGATCAACGGTGGAGCCTTATTCTTAATTTCTCTGTTTCTTATATTGCTAGAGAGTGTTCAAGTAGAAATAGGAAAAAAAGAAAGAAATGACCAGCAGAGAAAGACTGAGAGAGCTGGAGAAAGGGAAAGAACCATCTGGAATGCACTTGAAAAAGAAAAAGAGGGGTAGATAGAGATGGGGGGTGGGTAGGTGGGAGTGGGGTCGGTGTGTGGTGAGAAAAAATCAAGAGAAAAAAAAAAAGATTTGTATGGACGTAATAAGTTTGGAAAAATAATATAAAAATAAGAAATGACAATAAAGAAATGTTACTTTAATATTTTCACAATAAATTTTAAGTAATAGATTATTATTAGTTAATATTAGTGAGAAAAAAATAATTTCAGTAGTGGGTTCAAATTAGAACTAGTAACAACTTTCTACATAAGATTTTGATATGATTCTTGTGAAAGTATTGTGAAAAGTATTGTGAAAAAATTACGAAAAATGTACTATTCAATCTCTAAAACAATACAAAAATTTGGAGAGGCTGTTGAAGATGCTCTTACAATAATTTTAATAGTATGTTCAAATTAAAATCAATATAAATTTTTATCACAATATTTTCACAATAAATCTTAAGTGGTAGGTTATTATTAGCTAATATTGGTGAGAAAAAAATAATTTTTTTAGAAAGAAAAAATTTGATTTAAGTATATGAAGTAGTTGATTTAAGTATAAAATGAACTCTCTATATATACATTATCATTTTTGGTAATTTATCCCTCAAACTACAACTTTATAAGTACTAACCAAACACTCAGCTTTTTCAAAAAACATTTTTTAACAACTTTTATCAAATACTCAACTTTTAAAAAAATATTCTTTTATTATACACTTTTTAAAAACTCAACTTTTTCATTAAGTACTTTTTCAAAAATTTCAACCAAACTCAACCTCAGATGGGCAAAAATAGCCGAATACACTTTTTTCCGAAAAATGCCACACATTGAACATGAATTCTCAGCCATTAAAACAGAAAGATAACGTTGAACATTGGCTTGATGTGTCCATCATATTCATAGAGGTACAGTACTTCCATGACTTTATCCATGTAGGGCCGCAGGCTTCCTCTTCTAGAAGGGTTTGTGTCAGAAGAACACATGCCTATGTTGGTTGTAAAGTGTCCAGCCATTTCAACACACTTCATCATCACCCACTTTGCATATTCCAAAGAATATTTCGCCGCACGATACGTGGGTTTCTCTTTTTTATTACTTTTGTCAGGGTCACGTGGTAAAGGTCGTACAAGTGCTTGAAACAGAGGCAAAAGGAACTTGAGTGAAGTGGTACGGTTTCGTACATAAGTTTAAATATATATTTTTTTAAATTATATTATATGTATTTTTATATATTTTTATATTTATATATATTTTTAAAAAAATTAAAAACAGTTGTTTAGTTATACTCACCAAGCGAGCCTTCAATTTTTGTAAACTCGAATTTTATATTAAAATCAAGTTTTACAAACTCAAATTTTAAAAAAGTGGTAAGTTGTTCAATATTTTTCAAACAGTGGTAAAATAGGTGTTTGGTAGAATAGTTTGAGATGAGATTTTTATAATTTTTTGAAATATGTGTAGATGAAAAAAAATGTGTGAAAAAGTGTGTAATATTGTTTAAATTGTAAAAATGTGAGTTTGAGATGGAAAAACAAACAGGCCCTAATAATTTTGAAAAATAGTGGCATTTGGCTATTTTTGCCACCTTAGTTGTGTAAAAAGGAAATGGAACATGGTGGCTCATTCTTTAACTAGATTTGTTAGGAATATTATGGATGATATGTATTGGATGGAGGATAAGCCCCCACCTGTGGTAGATGCTTTGCATCATGAACGGTTACATATTAATGAATGAATGAATCATTTGTTTTCAAAAAAAAAAAAAAAAAGATGATAGAATAGGCAAACTAATTTGGATGTTTTATAAAATGAGTGTGTAAAATAAAAAAAGTTTTTCTTGCAAAATAAACAGAAAAACTAATTCGGTTGCTCTTAGTCAGCCAACAAGTTAACGTGTGTTGTGAAAAAAACTGACAAAAACTACTTGGAATAGGTGAAAATTTTAGAAAGACATGTTACTATTTAATTTTGATTCCTTTGGTCATATCACCAATTACTTTTTCTCAAGGTAATCAATATCATACTGTACCGGCTGGTACAGACGGTATTTTTCGTTCCTCTACCTTTGTCAGTATAGAAACACATTTTGTTTCGTACTGATTTGAATATCGGACATACCAAGTCATTTTGTTCATTCTGAAAAAAATATCAGATTTCGGCCAAAAAATATGTACGGACTAAAACAAAATCAAAAGTTACAAAATCATATTTAAATCTAAAAACTAAAAATTACTCCCTCTCCTCCCACAGTAATTTACTGTTGCTCACGTTGACGTTGCCACCGCCATTTCGCCTGCATGCTGCCGGTCCAGATGCCTTATGTCTTTTAGTCCAGTTCATATTAACTTTTGTGTCTCCTACCAAACCCCCAAAAGCCACTTTCAAACCTTCAATTTCAAATTTTAACTATTCAGTACAATTTGTCAGTGCCATGATGTCATTGATATGCCATTGGTCCAAAAGAAAATAATTTACATTATTATTTTGACTATTACTATTAGTATTAATTAGAGGAGAAGACAAGAGAAGAGAAAGGAACGAGGGAGGATGTGAAAACAGTGGACGGTGAGAGGGGCAAAATCGGAATTTTGAAATTTGGAAAAAATATTCCCAGCGGGATTGGATAAGGTTCGTCGCGTAATGGAGTAGTTTTAAGAGGGTGAATCGACGGAAATGGCCATGCGGTTGTTGGAAAATAACGCAAACAGAGAGAATCTGGTAGTGGCATGTGACAAGTGAGGTTCTGATTTGGTGGAGCCCCATGTGCTGTGATTGATAGTGATGAAAAGTTTGGATGCAGCTACGTACGTAATGTCTGTCGTTTTTAAAAAGCAATGCATAACAAAGTCCACACCAAAGTGACTTTTCCACCGATCTAACGGGAAAAAATGGAAAAAGGAAAAGATAAAGAAACAATACAGCAAAACAAAATGGACTTTGCCCTCCTATCAAAAAAATAAAAAGTGGATTTTGCCCCTATCTATGGAGAAAAACAAGGAAAAAAGAACTAACCCGGTTAGAAAAGGGAAAATTATTTTATGAGCCAATTTTTTGAGATGATTACTTTTTGTTTAAGGGCAATTTTAGCTAAATAGTATAATTTTAGAAATAATTTAAAAAAAAAATACCGGGTCAAAGTTATTTAGTTACACAGAGGAATGCCACAAACCATAAAGAGAAATGTCTCACGGAAAAATAAAAATAAAAAATAAAATAAAGAAGAGAGACACAAGGCTAGGGGTGAACGGCGGTCTAAGAAGCAACATGACTTGAAGTTTGGCTATGGAGGTCCATCCAATGAGAGAGAGAGAGAGAGAGAGAGAGAGAGAGAGAGAGAGAGAGAGAGAGAGAGAGAGAGAGAGAGAGTCATATGAAATAAATAATAATTTATTGAGTAATAGATTTTTTCCTTTTTTATTCTCTAGTGAGGACCAAAGCATGCCAAGTCTAGCGAGGGAACTTTCCAATCAATTTGCCCTCAAATCTTAAACTTTAAAACACATTTTGCATTAAAAATTAAGGAATTTTAAATCTTGGATGGCCATAACAAGATCACACACAATATCATGTACTAAGTTTAAAATAGAGTAACTTGTGTAGTGTATGTAATTAGCAAAAGCTTGAGATATATATGAGAAGATATGTAGATAGTAATTAATCATAATTTCTACAAAATTCATCACATAAAGTTGAAAGAGACTATCACTTAAAGAGTTAAATCATATAACTCCCACATATCCTTAAAAACAAGCTTGCAATCAAGTAAGTTTTTTATTTTGCCTCATAATGTACATACCAATTTTATTGGATTTGAAAATTATAAGAATAGTCAAGATAATGTACACACCAATTTATTTCATTGTGAATTAATTATAGTCCAATAATGTACACACCAATTTTAGCATTAATTTGAGACTATACCTTATGTTCTTTTTGTATATGTGCTAAAATTTTTCGAGCACAAAATTTTATAATATGCACTAAGGTGTTCATGATTGACTAGTAAATAGTGGTGAGATGGTTATTTATGCCATTCTCATTAAGTTTAAGTCCAACAATCAAAAGTATGTGAATTCAAAATTAAGATCAAATGATCAAAAACTATAAAAATCTCCCACACAACATGCACTACAAAGTATAAACTAGTAAAGCGCAATAAAATAAACTTATCCAAGCTAAACAAAGTACATAAACAAGTTATGTAAAGATAATATGGTCAGTCTTGATTTCAAATCCAAGAAAAATAATGCAAAACACTTTTTTTTTCTTTCCTTTAAAAAAAAAAAGACTAACAAAAATAACTTAGTATGAAATGCATGAATGATATGCAATGCAAATTCTAGAAAAGCAAAGAAAACAAGAATAATAAAGAAGAATGGTCACAGAAAATAAAAAGATGAAACACAAGGACCATGTCAGAAGGACTCAATTAGATTGAGCCTTTTGCATCCAAAACTTTTTAGATGCTACTCTAGCATTAGAGTTCTTATTTTGATTAGAATAATGAGCAACTCCAAAATTGAAATAAAGGTTTAAAACTTTTACCAATTCACCAATAAGTACCATAGGATCTTGTGCCTGAGGCACATATATTTTTGGCTTATTTGCTCGCTTAGCAGTTTACAACTTGAAACAGTTTGGACGAATTTGCCCTGATTTTTCACAAAAATGGCAAACCCATGCAAGTCTATCATGCAACTTATCCTTAGGAGGGGTAAGGGTCTTAGGCTTGGACTCTTTGAGATCAACCATAATCTTCCTAGGAGGTGTAACTTCTACTGGTTTGACAATTTCACTCATGGGAGCCTCAGAAGAAGGAACAAACTTTATGGAATTAGTTTCAGACGAAAAGATGCTTTCAACAAAACCTAGACCAGTTTTGTCTAAAGGAGACTTTTAAACACTCAACATGTGATCAAGTTTAGAACTAACAGACCTATTAATTTGTTCTTTAGCAATAGATAATTCAAGTTCTAAGTTCTTAACTTTATCAAGTAACAACATGTTCTCAGTCTTAACTTTATCAAGCAATTCATTAGCATCAAACAATTTTAAGAGCAAATTCTTCTTATCAAGTTCAAGAGAAGCAATTTTCTATAGGCCTAAATCAACATTCATAGCACCCTTTGCAGCAACCTTGCAAAACTTATTATAGGCTTATTGCAAATCAACATTCTCAGAGAGTTTTCCATCAGAAGGGTTCTCATCAACTACAACACTTTTATCAACTACAGCAGTAGCTGTGAAAGCAATGAAGTTTCCATCCTCATCACTACCAGACTCATTATTAGAAAATTCATTATCACTAAAGGTTACAGCCATAATCTTATCCTTTGATCTCAAGAATGTAAAATGCAGGACATTCTGATTTCACATGACCATACCCTTGACAATCAAAACATTGTTCACTTATAGAATTATTAGAGGTTTGACCTCCTTTTTCTTTAGGTTTTTCATTATTGTTCACATTAGTGGGTTCATTCATTCTAAAATTTCTAGGTTCAGCATTATTTTTACCTTTTACCCCTCTATTATTTTTCCTAAGAATATTTCTAAAGTTCTTGGTAAGGTAAGTAATCTCTGTTGGAGAGAGTTCATCATCAAATCCATTTCCATCTGCATCATCAATTGACTTAAGAGCCAATGATTTGGATTTGTTTGTCTTGGGTAAGTCTAACTCATAGGATTTGCATTTGCTCATTTCACCAAAACTGTCCAGCAAAACACCCTATGCCTGAAATTGTTTAGGGAAAAACCCTTATTTTGAAACTGGATTTTCTAAAAATCAAGTTTTAATTTAAAATTCGATTTTTGGACAATCGAGTTATAGTGAATTGTCTCAATAAAAAAGGAAAAAAAATCTATTGCTCAATAAATTGTTATTTATTTCATATGACTCTCTCTCTCTCTCTCTCTCTCTCTCTCTCTCTCTCTCTCTCTCTCTCTCTCTCATGGGATGGACCTCCATGGCCAAACTTCAAGTCGTGCTGCTCCTTCCTTAGATCGCCGTTCACCACTGGCCTTGTGTCTCTCATCTTTATTTTATTTTTATTTTTATTTTGCCGTGAGACATTCCTCTTTGTGGTTTGTGGCATTCCTCTGTATAACTAAATAACTTTGATCCGATATTTTTTTTTTTAAATTATTCCTAAAATTATACTATTTAGCTAAAATTTCCCTTAAACAAAAAGTAATCATCTCAAAAAATTGGCTCATAAAATAATTTCCCCTTTTCTAACCGGGTTAGTTCTTTTTTCCTTGTTTTTCTCCAAAGATAGGGGGCAAAATCCACTTTTTATTTTTTTGATAGGAGGGCAAAGTCCACTTTGTTTTGCTGTATTGTTTCTTTATCTTTTCCTTTTTCCATTTTTTCCTGTTAGATCGGTGGAAAAGTCACTTTGGTGTGGACTTTGTTATGCATTGCTTTTTAAAAACAACAGACATTACGTACGTAGATGCATCCAAACTTTGCATCACTATCAATCACAGCACATGGGGCTCCACCAAATCAGAACCTCACATGTCACATGCCACTACCAGTTTCTCTGTTTCCGTTATTTTCCAACAACCGAATGGCCATTTCCGTCAATTCACCCTCTTAAACAACTCTTAGGGTATAAACAACTCTTGTGTTTTTAATATAAATTCAAGCTTTCAGGTTTGATCATTTTGAAAATTAAATACAATTGCCACTCATCTTCCTCAATTAATGCATTAGCAAGAAAAGTAACACAAAAAAATCAAATCATTGACTGTTATTAGTACTATTATTTTTCAAGCATATAAGAAGGAAATACTTAAGTAGCAGACTGAACTGTGTTGCACATGCCAAGGTTCCTAATGCACCAAAGTGACTGAATGGGTTCAGCTCCAATACCTCTTCGCACCATTCTATATCTCCACTTGTTCAACCTATCAGTTGCCTTAGCATACCTTTTCTTACCTGTCTCATCTTGATTCCCAGACCATAGTGTCTCTGTCATTGCTAAAGCTCTTGGCCATATTCTTGCATCTAAAACTGCAGGGTCTACTTGCTCGGACCACAATGCCTTCTCCCCACCTAACACTAGATTAACCTTCTCCTTGCTCAACCCATATGTTATATCATAGTCGTAGATGGTTTGCCATGTCTTGAACAGTGCACACCATGATCCTCCATTTCTAGAGGTATCACTTGTTTGATTATCATACTGGCTATCATTCCCTACAAAGCCTCCGTGCCCACAGTCCAGATAATAGAAATACGCAGATGATACAATAGCCCGGTATCTAGAAGAAACAATCTTTTTGGTGTTATTATGGCCATTGTTCCCTGTTTGCAAGATGGTATGCTCTGGAGGAAGAGTTCTGGTTGGTACCTTGATTTTAGCATCCAATATAACATCTTCCCAGTAGACCACTATTTGGTTAAGGGATACAATATAAGGAAAAGCAGAGTTGACAAAGATCTCGAGTAGCTGACTGAGAGTTTCACCATTTGAGAGGAAGGACTGAATGGCCGGATCAGCTTTCCAACAACCAGGGATGATCTCATCAGCTCCAGCATGGTAGAATGGTTCTGGGAATAGGGTGGCTACATTGTTAATAACTCGTTTCAGGACTTGGTAAGTCTTGGGGTTTAAGGGGTTCAATTGGCCTGTTCCAGGTTCAGAGGCAAGACGGTCTTCCCACTTGCTTCTGGCTGGCCACCAGAACATGTTTGCACACGTTATAATGTCGGGGTAGGCTACTGCCCATGATCTTGTATGGGCTGCAAGTAAAAAAAAAAAAAATTAAACTCCTTCCATTTCACCACAACAATTACTAAAGTTTAATTAAGTACAAACCTATGGTATGGAAAAAGGAATGGACTGAAATTTACTTGATATCATTGTATGCCTTATGATTCTGGATTAAATGGTTTAATCATTTAAATCATCTTGTGTTTTATGTCTTTCAAAAAGCCTCACCCAATCCCACTGTCAAAAGTGGTATTAGCTCGTGTATATTCACCATACTGTAATATAAGAAATATCAAGGTTTCTCCAATTATATTTGAGTTTGATTTTGAAATTATATCTTGCACATATTCAAATTCAAATAAAATGTTTAATAAGTTTTGGCAAACAATGAAAAAATAATGAAAGCATTTGATGGGAAGCTGTCTGCTTGATAATCCAATAAAATGTTGATCATACTGGCTGTCATTCCCTAGAAATTCACCATGCCCACAGTCTAGATAATAGAAAAACCAAGGATGATACAATAACCCGGTATCCAGAATTGGAATTTTGTATAGAAAGCATTTTGCTATAAGTTTCTTGTCTTTTTGTTATTTTTATTTTGGTAATTTTATTACAAATAATTAGCATCTCCACCATCAAATTTTTAGTTAATTTGAACTTTCTTGTTAAGGTTTTACTTTGCTTTGTTGATCATCTTTCCTGAAAACGTCAAAAAGAGAATAAGATAAAATATAATTTACTCTATAGCATCATTATGCTATTAATGTTTTTTTTATGTATATATACTTAAGAAATTTTTTATTTTTTCTTTTTGCATTCTATTTTATTTTATATTTCCACTTTATGATTATGATTTATTGATAATGATCTATTGCATAGTTTTCTTTATTTACTTTTTCACTTAATTTCAATTGTGAGGAAGAAAGAGACGTGGATCTATATTTTGGAGAAAAATATACCTATAAGAGTTGAATCGCATACATCTGTATAGTAATAAACAAAGTATACATAGTTACAACTTGGTCTAATTGTTCTCACACTATCAATTGAAAAAAAAAAAGTTATTGCATTGTTTTTTCATACATATCTCACTATATATAATACATGACTACAAAAAACTTCTAATTTAAAGTATAATTTCAAATAACACATATTGAAATTTTAAAAATATACCATCTAATATATTAATTAAATAATTATCCAATAAAAAAGAATCATATCAAATTTTCTCGCACATCTCGCAGGTTTACGACTAGTAGAAATAATATTCCAAAACAGCCAAAACCACATAGGAATAAGAATCTAAAACAAACTGATGTTTTAATTAGGTGACTTACTAGATATCTTCGAAACTAATTAGGATGAGGTGGAAATATTGGCTTTGTTGTGTGCAGCGCTACTAATTCAAGGCACACATCAACAAGTTCAGACTAAGAAAAACCCTACCTTAATATATTAGCCTTCTCTAAAATGAATGAGGGGATGAAGAAGGCTGCTGAAAGTGGAGATATTAATGTCTTGTACCAATTAATTGGAGAGGATGTAAATCTTTTGGATCGCATTGACCAGGTACCATGTGTTCAAACTCCTTTACACATAGCTGCATCTGCTGGGCACATCCAATTTGCCATGGAGATGATTGGATTAAAGTGCTCATTTGCTCGAAAGCTAAATCCAGATGGGTTTAGCCCTACTCACCTTGTTCTAAAAAATGGCCATATTGAGCTGGTGCATCAGCTTCTAAAGATTGATAGGGACCTTGCTCACGTCAAAGGAAATGAGTGTATCACTCCTTTGCATTATGTTGTAGCAACAGGTGATCATCACATTGATCTATTGGACAAATTTCTATTAGTCTATCCTGATACCATTGTAGATGTGACGGTGCGAGATGAGGCGGCTCAACATATTGCCCTAAAAAATGATCAACTCAAGGCTTTCAAATTTTTGGTGAGATGGCTTGGAATAAATTTCTTTAGAAAGGCTTCATTAAATGTAAAAGCGGTTTTGGACCAGAAGGACGATGAAGGCAATACTGTGTTGCACATGATGGTATCAAAAAATGAAACCCAGGCAAGCTCTCTGTCTTTCCACTAACATCTATTCAGTATTAACAAAATATGAATATAAAAAATAAATAAAAATAATTTTTTTTGAATTAAATATACTTATATACTATTTAAAAAAGTTTAAAATTTTAGGGAGTTATGACCTCCCTTCGTATACGTATGTACGGTATCATCATTGGTAATATATAAAAGAGTTATCTTATTTTTCTAATGATTCAGTGGCTTGATGTTCAATTGCATGTGATACATAATGATCATTTTTTTTAACTTCTTTATTTATAAATTTATAATTTTAGTTAAAAAATTATAAAAGAAGAAGAATCTTATGCATTTGGATTAAGAAAGATGAAGGACGAGACTTAACTAACTTACATTATGCAGATTGTTAGTCACTTACTTGCTTGGGGGAATCATTTTGTCGACATAAATAGTACAAATTTAGATGGTAAAACAGCATGGGACATCTTACAAGGACAAACACGAGTAGACTACAGAGAGATCAGGCTTATGTTACACAGTGCTGGAGCTTCATCAGGTTCATCTCTATTTTCAAATACTCGAAGTGATGATAATAACATTGATGAATTTTACAACTTAATTAAAGAGGATGTAAAACTTTTGGAGCACATTGACGAGCTACCATTTGTTAATACTCCTTTACACATAGCTACATCTTATGGGAACATCCAATTTGCCCTAGAGATGTTGAGTTTAAAGCCCTCATTTGCAAAGAAATTAAATCAAAATGGGTTTAGCCCTATTCACCTTGCTCTAAGAAATGAGCATACAAAGCTAGTGCATCAGCTTCTACAAATTGATGGGGACCTTGTTCGGGTCAAAGGAATGGAATGTCTTACTCCTTTGCATTACGTAGTAAAAAACTACCGTAAGAACCTTGATCTATTGAAAAAATTTCTATTAGTCTGCTTTGATTCTATTACAGACGTGACAATGTGAAACAAGGCAGCTTTGCATATTGCCCTCAAATATGACAAGCTCGAGGCTTTTAAATTCATGGTGGAATGGCTTGCAAAAAATTGTACCAAAATAGATAAATTCAATGTTCTGAACTGGAAGGACGATGAAGACAATACTGTGTTGCACATTGCAGTATCAAAAAATCAAATCCAGGCAAGCTCTCTCCATTAACATCTACTAAGTATTAACAAATTATGAATAAAAGGAAAAAAAAAAACATAAAATAACCAACCAGAATAGTCTAGATGACGATTTTACTTTTAACCAAAACTCATTTTTTGGGTCAAGTAAATTTCTTTCTTTCTTTTTTTTTTTTTCAAAATTCAAAATATTTTGTACCTAGATATACTATATAATAAAGATTTTTAAAATTTTAGGGAGTGATGGCTTCCCTTGGTTTACGTACAGTTTCATCACTAGCGTAATATATATAAAAAAAAAAAATTGTATCTTTTAATGATTTAGTGGCTTTGCAATTGTATTTAATACATTATGATATCTCAGCAAATAATAATAATAATAATAATAATAATAATAATAATATCAATAATATATGAACATTTTTTTTCCTTTCAATTATAATTATAATTTTATATACAAAAGAAGAAACCGATGCATTTGGATTATGAACGGATCAGGAACGAGACTTGACTGATTTACATTACGCAGGTTGTGAAACACTTACTCGCTTGGGGTTCCAGTTTTGTCGGTGTAAACCATAAGAATATAGAGGGTAAAACAACATGGGACATCTTGCAAGGACAGACACAAGTAGACAACAGGGAGATTAGAGTTATGCTACGCCGTGCTGGAGCTAATTTGGGTGTTTCTCTTTCTAGAGTTAAAAGGCATCCAATGGAATGGATGTCAAAACCAGGTACTTTAACCCATTTGATTTGAGTAATTCTTAGATATTCTCGGAGCACGGAGAATGGTGCTCCTTCCTCTTACATTCATAGTGGGATTCGCTCATTAAATTCATGGTAGAGTTTATCATAAATGTGAGAGGAGGGAGCACCATTTCATTATACTCCGGGACTACCTAAGAATTTTCCATTTGATTTTGTATATTAAACGTGAAATAAGGAGCTTATCAGAGGAAAGGCGCAGAATGCTTCTGGTGGTTGCAGTACTGCTTGTAACAATCAGCTTTCAAGCGGTGCTCAGCCCTCCTAGTGGAGTTTGGCAAGATAATGGTCACTGCAATACCACAGAGGTAGGGAGTGGTAATCATAATGAAACCAATGATCAGACTACCTTCAATACAACAGTAGGGAGTAGTAATAATCCTGTGATCATTCATCTGATTCGGTCCAATACCACATTAGTGTGTGAACACAAAGCAGGGACAGCCATTGCTTTGGACGATCCCATTTTTCTGCTGTTCCTCGTGTGTAATTCTTTGATATTTGGGATCTCAAACTCATTAAATGTTCTCCTCGTTCAAATGGGCGCATTTAGTTTCTGTTCTTGGGACTCAATCTCGCCCTCTGTTATAACTATTTTTATGCAGTCCTGACCATGATCGATGATATATTTCGGCAGTCTTTTCTTTGTTGGCAGTCTGGGTTTCCCTATTCCATTGATCAGACTCAGCGCAATACCACAACAGTCTTTCTTTCCATATACCCCTTTTCTGATATTCTTGATTTACAGTACTTGCACATTTGTGTTCTCATACTCAGTAATTGTTCTCCTCATTCCAGATGGGTACATTAATTTCTTTGTAATCAATGCCTACTTCCTCTGGTTTTGTTATTTTTCATCACCCCTAACCGTTACCCAGGCTCCAAATTGGTCGATTATTTCAGTTTTTCTTTCGGCCTTGATTTTTGCAATCTCACCAGCGAATTTTCCAGCTTTGGAGAGAGTTAGGCTAAGTGTTTTGCGGATTCAATCATGGGAGAAGAATTGAATGGAAAAAAAAATATATTAGCCGACCTTGGAGCTGTATGAATCTGTAATGTGTGTCAATTTCTATTTTTGTTTCTTCAATAATAAGATTTAGTCTATGTTTCTAAGGGCATAGTTGAAGAACCCAATGTCATCTATGAATATAATGTATTTTAATAAAGCAGTGTGATTGCATAGCGAATTTATAATCAAATCTCTCACATATCTTATATGTTTTTTTTTTAAACGAGAAAACTGTAACTTTATTAAGGAACTTCCGTTGTCATAGTATACAGGAGTAGTAGAAGCAAGAGGGACCCTAAATCCTGAAAAAGCCAATGTAACCAAAGGAGCTCCAAGCTAGTCTCACCTAGACCACAATATCCAGCCACAGCAAACGTAAGATGACTGAAAACCCCACCTAGAATGACTGAAAATCAGGTTCAGATGTTGAACTGTGAGGAAAGGACAACTAAAAGTCAGTCTTCACCCTCATCACAGTAGCCAAGTAACCGAACTAGATTCTTATGGTGAGTCTGGCCAATCTTGTCTAGCTTCCTGACGGCAACATATTTGTTATGAATAGATGCTGATACCCCTTTATAAACAGTGCCAAAAGAACCCTTACCCAATTCTTCTTTGAACCCACCAGTGGCTTCTTCAAGATCTTCATATGTAAATGAACATAGATTCATATCAAGATCTTTTGTGGGAACAATTTTGAAGAAATTTGATAGTTTTCCTTGCCACAAGAAGAATACAACTAGAGAAATTGCAGTTACAGAAAAGAAGTTAAAAAATACAGAAGTACCTAAGAGGATTGCAAGGATCAATATTGCTTGATTCTGCTTTCTTAGGCCTGGATTTTGTGAAGAGCTATTTCAATTTCTTGAACAGTACTTTTCTTTAAACTACACTGCTGTTGAGCCTCCCGTGAGAAAGTGGTAATTTCTTCTTCCAACATCTTCCCGTACCATTATAATACTCTGGTTGCTGGAAAATGGCAACTGCACAATAACAATTGTGCACACAGGAAATCTTGTATACAGATTCTATTGTAGGCTGTAGCAGTTCACAGTCAACTAGAGGCCAAACAACATACTCCATCTCCAAGAATTCAAGTTGTTCCTCTGAAATTAAGGATCCCATCTTGTAATATTCACTTATGTAGCTTAAACCATCTTGTTTGCAGCCAATATTCCTCTTATTTACATCCAAGAGCGAAAAGCCTGCGGCGCATTGGCACACTGGCTTACCATAAGCTTCCAGAGAGAGTATGCTGTTATAATAACCACAAGTGCAACTTCCAAAATCACCACCAATATCCAAGCAGATGTTATCAGAAGCATACCAGTGGGCAAGCCAGCTTTGGGTGAGCATAGATTCTGAAACTCCATCAAAATCAAGTGTTGCCCTATAGTAAGAGTCTGTCTTGAAGACCGCACCCTTTGATATAAGGTTAGATATATTTCCCTATGCGTTTATGACTTGAAGGTAGCCTGACTTGTCCAGGATTAGCTCAGAAACATTCTGATGACTATAATAAACTCCATAAGGATATTTGGTGTCGACATCTATTTGATTAAGTATCAGATTGTAGGATGTCTGCTCTATGCCAGTGAAATGGAGCTGAAATTTCCCTCCTCGTAATTTTCTTCGGACATGATAGAGAATAGGCTGCTCCCAAAATCTAAGTCTTGGGTTGGTAAGATTATATTGGTTGGTTCGTTGAAGCTAACCCATACGATCCTTTAGTTTGTGCTTGTTATCACAAAATTCCCAATGTCTAGCATAGCCCCATTTGATACTTCACAATTCTCACTGTTGTTGGACCTCCACAACTCCAATCCACTTGGAGCTTTTAGTACAAGTTGCCTGGTAGTTTTTGATTGTCTCTCTTTACAAACCAAACTATAGTTTCATCCGGTATCTTAGCAAATCAGATAGCAAGTAGGAACCGATCTTGTTCACCGGGAAGCCAGTGGAATCCAAATGTAAAATTGCAGACCATGTGGAGTTATTGTCAGTGGAAAAGAGAGTTGAAACCACACATACGTTATTGTTAACTTCAGCTATTGCAGGAACCAGGAGGGTGGTAACCGATAACAAGGACAAGCAATTGGCAAATGGAAATGAGAAAGTAATGAAACCATTGGACAAGGATAGTGCTAATACAAAGTGGTCAATGGTAGACTTGTGAAGAACTTAAATGTGTAGCCTTGGTAAATATTGTTGACTTTGAAATTTGCAAATGGTCAAAATAGTCAAGAAAATCAAACTGCAGGCAGCAGGTAGTTAATTGATACATCTCATAGATCACAAAGTTGTAAAATGGCACTATTTTGGATAACTTATTTTTTGGATTTTCAACCTCAATATAACAATTTTGGCCGACAGTTGCTTTGAAAATGACAAAATAAATTAATCAAGGATAGTTTGACATGTTCAGGTGGGTTTTCATTTACTCAGGATTGAGGAAGGCTTATGCTTTGAGTGGAGACAAAAGCTAAGTGGTGAAGATTGACAAATATCAGCAAATTTTATCTGCATACATCCAAAACAATCAATATCAAAGGAAGACAGTTTCTACAAGAAATAATTTGGCATTAACGTCTTGACTTCAAGACATATGACCCTTCCTTATTTTTGCACCAAACAAACAGCAATAACCAGTAGAATTAGTTGAACATAAACTATACTTCAGATTGGAATAAGGTAAAAATCTGTTAGTCTGGTTGCAATGCACAAACTTCATTATGTTTAGTTTCAACCTCCAAATATCAATAAATATATTTTCATCTGTATAGGTGACAAGCAGAACAAACAGTAAGTGTCAAAAAACAATTAAAGTGATTTTTCAATTTCTTAAATAACTGTGGGCTGCAGCCTTCCTTGCTATTTGCCAAATTATGCTGAAGCTTCAGTGTAGAAATTTTCACTCAGTTCTAGTACTCAAGTGCAGCAAAGCAGTGTCTGATTTGTTTAATGGAATGTGTAGCTCTAGCTGGTCTATGGAGGCAGTTATGCTAGACTTTAAGCAGGTAAAGAAGCAGATGACAAATGCGTAGGTTGGACAAGTGGACAAACTCAGTTTAACTAAACCGTTAGCATTAGCAAATATTGCTTACAGGTTCTATAAAATTTTACTTAGAATAACAACTAAAGCTCTTGGACTTCCTTTTTCTCTCAACATTTGTTCTGTACTATTGGAACTATGGTATCAAAAAACAAGAAATCATGAGCCATGCTAAATATGATATCATTATGCCGCCCTCTATCTACAGTGGAAAAAGAAAAAGGAAACTTAATTGTCTATATAAGCAATGGAAAAATATAAAGCCATTTTGGCTGAAAATCCAGACACTGTTAAGCAGAACTGTTACTTCAAATAAAATAAGTTGTAACACTAGCTTTAACTTGTGTTTGGTTTGGTCAACTAAAAATAGTTGTTTGATTATGAAGTGTTTCACTTGTAACTTGCAAGGCTGAATATGAGCCATGTTCATGTATACATTCTAAATTTATTGGCTGAAACAGTGAATGAATAAAAATCAGGCCCTGGAGTCCTTGTTTTACAGCTCTGTTCTTTCTCTGTTTGCTGCAGAAAATTGCAGCTTCTTTCTCTGTGATAAGGGCTGGTTTGTTGCAATCCTTAAGCTATCTTTGTGTGTCTTATCTGCTAACGTTAGTTTTTTCCCTCTCCATTTGTAACTCCCTGCCAAGCTACATTTTATTGTACAATGTCTATGGTTCTAGGTTGTTGCTGTGATTCTTGTCTTTGGCTCTAGGTACTTTAATTGACAAATTGATTACAATGCTTAATATCAGGCATACATTCTTAGAAATTGGATAATTTTTAGAAATTTGAGTTGATAGAATTCAATTCTTTTAATTAATGTAAAATCCTTCATTTTAATAATTCTAAAAACTCCTTAAAAGTATTTTTTTTTAACATCAAACAAAAATCCAATCATCCAATCACTGTGACAGAAACTAGAGTACAAGATTACATGTTCTAGTGTATTATAGCTCCACCAACAAAAGTATCATAGCCACAACCCCACGTCCTTGTCATTCTTTCCCTCTATAGTTTCATCATAATCTTAATTCCTTCATATAACACCCTCTCAAGCTAGTGCTAGCCAGGAGGAAACTTATTTTTTGATAGGTGAAGAAAAAGATTTAAAACTGCGTTGAGAAGGCTCATTGCTAAAAAACTGCATTGCACACAACAGAGTGATTTAAAACAAGACAGGAGTCAAATTATTTGTCACATGAGTTCAGGGCTCAATACATTTGCAAAATTAAATACAATTACCATTCATCTTCCTCAAATAATGCATTCTATAGCAAGAAAAGTAACACAACAAATTAAATCAATAATTGGTATTAGTATTTTTATTTTTTGAGTATATAAGAAGGAAATAGCTAAGCAAAAGGCTGAACTGTGTTGCACATGCCAGGTTCCTAATGCACCAAAGTGGCTGAATGGGTTCAGCTCCAATACCTCTTTGCACCATACTATATCTCCACTCGTTCAACCTATCTGTTGCCTCAGCATACCTTTTCTTACTTGTCTCATCTCGGTTCCCAGGCCAAATTGTCTTTGCCATTGCTGAAGTTCTTGGCCCAATTCTTGCATCTAAAACTGCAGGATCTGCTTGCTCAGACAACAATGCCACCTCCCCACCTAACACTAGATTGGCCTCCTCCTCACTCAACCCATATGTTATATCATAGTTGTACATGGTTTGCCATGTTTTGAAAGGCCCACACCATGATCTGCCATTTCCAAAGTTATCACTTGTTTGTTGATCATACTGGCTTTCATTCCCTAGAAAGTCACTGTGCCCACAATCCAGATAATAGAAATCCGAGGATGATACGATAACCCGGTATCCAGAAGAAACAATCTTTTTGGTGTTATTATGGCCATTGTTCCATGTTTGCAAGATAGTATGCTCTGGAGGAAGAACTATGGTTGGTACCTTGATATTACCATCCAATATAATATCTTCCCAATAAACCACCGTTCGGTTGAGGGATACAATATAAGGAAAAGTAGAGTTGATAAAGATCTCGAGTAGCTGACTAAGAGTTCCACCATTTGAGAGGAAGGACTGAATGGCTGGATTAGCTTTCCAACAACCAGGGATGATCTCATCAGTCCCAGCATGGTAGAATGGTTCTGGGAATAAGGTGGTCACATCGTTAATGAATCTTTTCAGGACTTGGTAAGTCTTGGGATTTAGGAGGTTCAACTGGCCTGTTCCAAGTTCAGAGGCAAGACGGTCTTCCCACTTACTTCCAGCTGGCCACCAGAACATGTTTGCACATGTCACAATGTCAGGGTAGGCTTCTGCCCATGATCCCGTATGGGCTGCAAGTAAAAAACAAAATTTTAAACTCCTTCCATTTTCACCACAAGGATTATTATAGTTTAACTTGGTACAACCCTCTGATATGGAAAAGGAATGGACTGAAGTTTACTTGATACCATCGTATGCATTATGATTCTAGATTAAATGGTTCAACAATGTGAACCATCTTGTGTTTTATGTCTTTCTATAATCCTCGCCCAATCCCACTGTCAAAAGTTGTATTAGCTTGTGTATATTATTCACCATATTGTAATATAAAAATTATCAAGGTTTCTCCAATTATATTAGAATTTTGACTTTGCAATTATATCTTGCTCATATTCAAATTCAAATATAAAATATGTCTAACAAGTTTTGGCAAACAATGAAAAACTAAAGAAAGCATCTAATGGGAAGCTATCGGATTGATAATCCAATATCCTGTGTAAAATAGCTTGGGCTGCTTCCATTTATCATATTTGATGCCAAAGGAAAGCAAGAGGACAAGTAAAATGGGAGGTGTATGCTTGGGTTGATTTCAGTGGGAATTTTGTTTGGCAGTAATGCAGAATGGAATTCTATGCAGTGAGTAAGGGATGTATTCATAAGAGGAATAAATGTAACGGTAGGAGAGTTTATAGTGTGATTTCTGTCATGTTATCTTGATTAATTAGATGGTAATGGTAGTTATGGTTAGTTTTTTCCGTAATGTTTGTCATTGTGTAAGATCTGTTTGTACCACTAGTAAGAGGTGTTTGAAGCTTTGAATAGCTGCTTGTTTTTGCTACTATGCATGTTTTGTTAGTTGAACAAAGGTCACTTGTTCATCAAGAAATTATCTAGGCATCCTAATTGTTAATTATAAGGGCAAGAGATGCATATATGGGACTTGTTGGAATAGATTTAGACTGATTGTAGCAAATAGGTTGTTTGAAACAAGTTTACTAAACATAATTTCATTTCTCTCCTTTTTTGATATAAAAGGTTCATCAAAAATTGTGAGATTCAACCGCTTTGTCTTTTGAAGTTTCCTGATTTATTTCTAAACTTGTTAAAGAATACCATAATTTTGGAGGGTTAAATCTTAGTTAAAGTTCTTTATGTACAAAACCTTAGGCTCCTCAATTAAATTCTATCATGTGTTTGTATTGGCCAATAAACCACAACGTTGAATTCATTTGTGGTTTAATTCATTTGTACTTGGGAGCAGATGACAGTATGACACTATTTGCATTGCATAGGTCAATACAATCTTGTTGTTGGATACAATTGAAGAACCCAAAGTACAACTCTTAAGGAACTATTCCTAGGTTTTGCCCCTTTTGGAATACACTTAGATGAGTTAGATCTGCATATCTATTAAAATAACATTATTATTAGCAACGTGATTTATTATACCATATTATATATGCTAAAATAGATGCAGAAGAGGAAACATAAAATAGGAATATCAAGAACACGAGATTTATGTGGTTCAGCCTTGTCAGCTTACATCTACGGAAAAATTCTTAAGGGTTACATCTTTATTATATAAGAGTGTAATATAATAACTTGTATTACAATGAACTGTTACATGAGTATATATAGGCGACTAAACCCTAGACTACTAGTACAAGTAGGAGTGAGCTTCTGCCTATTACATTGGGCTAATATGTCTAATATATCTCTAATAATATCCGATGCCAACTAGCTAAGAATTTGTTTAGTAGTTTCTTTGCAATACAGTGCAAAATTGGGCAAGAGACGGCTACCAATTACCTTTGTCAAACCTGTGAAAGTGACATTTTGTGTACCAGACAGGACCATTTATAACTAGCAATACAATCCCAAAAATTTTGTACCAAAAGGAAAGAGAGTATAGGATTGCAAGCAAAAAAGTAAATGCAAAATAGAGAATTTTTACTGACCGGGGTGAGTCAATCTCTGGAATAATTCTCATTCCATGCTACAAGCCAAACTGCACAATTTTGTTTACATCATCAGGAGTGTACACCATGTCCGGGCCATAAGACCCCTTAGCTGCCAAATCAGGCTCAGACGGCACCAAAAGTGGGAAAGAGTGTGAGTCAGTGATGTGCCAATGAAACACATTCATCTTATTCACACTCATAGCCCCAATTGTCCTCAATATGTCCTCAACTAGGTAGTAATTCCTAAAAGTATCCAACATAACCCCTCTGTGTCCAAAATGTGGTGCATCCCATATATACTACCCCACAGCCACACGTAAAAGGTCACCCCAAACGAGCCGAGAAAAAGCCTCAAGGCCTCTCATGGCACCCCACACAGTCTCCGCAGACAAATTAGCGGGACCCCATGTGGGAATAGTGAGCGTATAGGACTCATTCACGGTGTGGTGAATTTGGGCAGTGAGGTCTGAGACAAAGACCAAAAGGGTCTGTAAAGGAGGGGTGGAGGTGGTGAAGTTGAGTACGGGAGGGACTAAGGGAATGTGGTGCTCGGTTTGGATAAGATTGAGGTAGCGTTTGATGGCGGAGGAGAGGTGTATATGCGTTTGGTTGGGAGCTGAAATGGTGAAGATGGAAGAGAGAAGAGTGGCTTGTGGTTGTGGCCATGAAAAAGTTCGTGGCTTTGGCCATACATGGATTGAGGATTCAACTGCTGAGATTGGGAAGGACAATACTGCTAGTCCTATAGAGATAATGAGAATGGAATTAAAGAAATGAAGAAACATTGATTTTTTGTTTACCATAAAATGTTACGTGGGTTAAAGTTAGAGAGACTTTTTGACCAAATTACAAGCACTTTGAAAGCTGTTACTTGACTGTCCATGTTGTGGCCTTGTTATAGTTAAATAGTACTTGTGTTGCTTCGGTTGTTGTTCTTAGTTTTGTTTGGTTGTTGTTTTGGACTTTGCTTTTCGTTATTAGTGATTGACCTTTACTTTGCCGAAGCCGAAAAGAAACATTGAATGGTAGTATGATTTAAGATATACTTTGTTTATCAGTCAAATTACCCCTTCTTTGACTTGTAATCTCTAATATTTGTGGAAAACCTGCCGTCCAATTTATATTTATATATCTATACCTATTGTTATTTTTCTATCTAAAAATTAAAATATAGTATTTATTAGTCTTATGTTTATGTTGAAGCGCATTAACTATTATATCATGTACTTGTTTCAATACTTTCTATCTTATTTTTCTCTTCACTTTACGTCTTAATCCTCCTAGTAATCTATACTTTAATGTTACTGTAAGGGCACAAATCGCGTTGGAATAAAGTTACACTTTGTGGACCAATCTAATGAACCCAAAACAATAAATTTATAGAGAATGGGCTTCTAGTCTAGGTTTATGGACAGCATATAACGTAAAAGGGTAAATTTCATCACAGAATTCATGCATTCAACTCATATATGGGCCTATATCTTTTTCTCCTTTCTTCCACGTGTAGTCCAGATGCTCTTTTTTAGATACTTGTCCCATCCTTCCTTCTTACCAAAGTCTTTGGCGGTAAGTGCTAGGTTGAACTCCAATACTCAGGCATCACTTCCTTATTAATGCGGCCAGAGAGGTAGGTATGGAACCTTCAATGCGATGGTAGCAGCTTTATCCATGATATTTGTCTGTCACTTCTCTTTATCTCCTATTCTCTTTTTCTCAGTTTTTGCATCTCAGGTCTTCAATATGGATGCCCTTGAATCGCCAAATCACTCATCTCGTCCTCGGCAACATGCTGCCGAGGACTTGGCCATCCTCGGACGTCATGTTTCATGGTGTTCTGCTCATGCATGACACATTTCTTTGTCACATGACTTCACAAGCGGGACTCATCATGTCCTCAGACCATTCATGGTATTGAGTTAGACTTTCCTCCTTGTGAGAACCTTTGGGCCGATCTAATATGTATCTTGGGCCCATTGGCACCACAGTTACAATTTACTAAAAAAAAAATTTTTATTCTCTCTTCCATTCAATCTTTTTTTTTTATACATCTCTTCCATTCAATCTATATTTTGTCCACACAAAAAAGTGAATTCTATCTCTTTATTTATTTATTTATTTTTGTCTTTCTTTTAGGTGGTTTTTAAGTGATCATTTTTCCCTTGAAGGGCTCATAAAAGTTTGTATAGCTAACCAAATTATCCAAAATTATAGTGAACTAGATTGATGTAATATCCCAAAAAGATTAAAGTTGTCATTTCAAAATTCCAGTGACCAAAATCTTCGATTATTATCTAAAGATAATATTAGACATACCCATGATCTACTACAAAACTTTTTCCCAAGCCAAGCTTTAATTAGACTTCATTTACCTCACCAACCACATTTATATTTCTGAATTATATCAAAGCTTATGATTATTAGATTCAACAAATTTTATAAGAGGTTTTGTAATGGGTGTGTGGTAGCATAGGTAGTTCTCTCTCCTCTCCTTCAACATCTATGAAAATTTTTGGGGAGTTGGGGGATTTAAAATTTTTGAAGTGTTAAATCTAAAATTAAAGGTGCTAAATCTTATTTCAAATCCAAAGATTTCAAATGTCTAACAAAAAATTCAAAGGATTTTAAGTTTTAAAATCTTTGATGAATTTGGCCCAAATACAAATAATTGACATTTAAACTATTTAATCAAAGTATTTAGATTTATAAACTAAAATCCAAATCAAAAGGCCCAAATCTTGCTTCCCAAGGAATGAGTAAATTAATATAATTTGAATTTTGGAAGAGAAATTTTGGGAAGCAGTTATTTTTGCCCTTAAAGAAATCTTTTTGAAGTCGCTTTGGAATTAATTGACACTTATAAACTTTCATCCACTTAAATTCTGTCGTTTCTTTTTATTTATGCTTGGAGGAAAAATAAAAAACAAAAACAAAAACAAAGAAAGTCACTAGACAAATATTGCTTTGTCATATTCTTTCACATGCTTATTCTTGGTTCCGAGTTAAATAAGCAATATGCAAAACAAGTTCCTACGGCAAGTCCATGTTCTTCTTTCCACGCAACAAATATATTACTAGCAAACCTTTATATCTCATAAACAATTGCAAATAAATAATGAAGATTTAACAGTAAGATATGACTACAAAAAAATGATATTATATATATATATATATATATATATATATATATTGCAGCTGGAGTCCTTGTTTCACTGCTCTGTTCTTTCTCTGTTTTCTGCACTGCAGAAAGTATTTTGTTAACATCAAACAAGAAATTAATCAACCAATCACAGTGACAAACTAGAGTACAACATTACCTTTTCTAGTGTATTATAGCTCCACCAACGAATGTATCATAGCCAAAACACCACTTCCTTGTCATTCTTTTCCTCTGTAGCTTCAACATAATCTTAATTCATTCACATAACACCCTCTCAAGCTAGTGCTAGCCAAGAGAAAGATTTAATGTAGAGTAAAACTTCTAAAAGAAATATCGGTAAATAAGTTCCATAACAATTTTAATAGAAGTTTAGATTGACATAAGTTGAGGAGGCTTGTTGCTTAAAACTGCGTTGCACACAGCACAGTGATTTAAAACAAAGAGTTGAACCATTTGTCACATAAGTTGAAGGTTTGATACATTTTGAAAATTAAATACAATTGCCACTCATCTTCCTCAACTAATGCATTAGCAAGAAGAGTAACACAAAAAATCAAATCAGTGACTGGTATTAGTACTATTATTTTTCAAGTGCATATAAGAACGAAATACTTAAGCAGCAAACTGAACTGTGTTGCACATGCCAGGGTTCCTAATGCACCAAAGTGGCTGAATGGGTTCAGCTCCAATACCTCTTCGCACCATTCTATATCTCCACTCATTCAACCTATCAGTTGCCTTAGCATACCTTTTCTTACCCGTCTCATCTCGATTCCCAGACCACAGTGTCTCTGCCATTGCTGAAGCTCGTGGCCATATTCTTGCATCTAATACTGCAGGATCTGCTTGCTCGGACCACAATGCCACCTCCCCACCTAACACTAGATTGGCCTCCTCCTTGCTCAGCCCATATGTTATATCATAGTCGTATATGGTTTGCCATGTCTTGAAAGGTGCACACCATAATCCTCCATTTCCAGAGGAACCACTTGTTTGATTATCATATTGGCTGTCATTCCCTACAAAGCCACTGTGCCCACAGTCCAGATAATAGAAATCCGCAGATGATACAATAGCCCGGTATCCAAAAGAAACAATCTTTTTGGTGTTATTATGGCCATTGTTCCATGTTTGCAAGATGGTATGCTCTGGAGGAAGAGCTGTGGTTGGTACCTTGATATTAGCATCCAATATAACATCTTCCCAGTAGACCACTGTTCGGTTGAGGGATACAATGTAAGGGAAAGTAGAGTTGACAAAGATCTCGAGTAGTTGATTGAGAGTTCCACCATTTGAGAGGAAGGACTGAATGGCCGGATTAGCTTTCCAGCAACCAGGGATGATCTCATTAGCTCCAGCATGGTAGAATGGTTCTGGGAATAGGGTGGCTACATCGTTAATAACTCGTTTCAGGACTTGGTAAGTCTTGGGGTTTAAGGGGTTCAATTGGCCTGTTCCAGGTTCAGAGGCAAGACAGTCTTCCCACTTGCTTCCGGCTGGCCACCAGAACATGTTTGCACATGTTATAATGTCGGGGTAGGCTTCTGCCCATGATCCCGTATGAGCTGCAAGTAAAAAAAATAAAATTTTAAACTCCTTCCATTTCACCACAACAATTACTAAAGTTTAATTAAGTACAAACCTATGGAATGGAAAAAGAAATGGACTGAAATTTACTTGCTATCATTGTATGCATTATGATTCTGGATTAAATGGTTCAATTATTTGAATCATCTTGTGTTTTATGTCTTTCAAAAAGCCTCACCCAACCCCACTGTCAAAAGTAGTATTAGCTTGTGTATATTCACCATATTGTAATATAAGAATTATCAAGGTTTCTCCAATTATATTTGAGTTTGATTTTGAAATTATATCTTGCCCATATTCAAATTCAAATATATAAAATGTCTAATAAGTTTTGACAAACAATGAAAACATAATTAAAGCATCTAATGGGAAGCTGTATGCTTGATAATCCAATATCCATTTATGATATTTGACGCCGAAGGCAAGAATCACCATGGACAAGTTAAGGCAGAGGAAAGCATCATTCAATTAAATGGAAGGTGAGGGCTTGGGTTGATTTAGTGGGAATTTTTGCAGCAATGCAAAATAAAATATTATGCAGTCAGTGGGGGATGTTTTCTTAAGAGGAATTAATGTCACTGTAGAAGAGCTTAGGGTGTGATTCCTGTCATGTTTTGTTGAATAATTAGATGGTAATGGTAGTTATGGTAGTTTTATCTGTATCGTTTGTCGTTGTGTAAGATCTGTTTGTACCCCTAGCAGCTTTGAATAGTTGCTTGTTTTTGCTACTTTGCAATGTTTTTGTAAGTTGAACAAAGGTCACTTGTTCATCAAAAATTATCTAAGCATTTTAATTTTTAATTATAAGCGCAAGAGATGCACATATGGGGCTTGTTAGATTAGATTTAGACTGATTGTAGTAAATAGGTTGTTGAAACAAGTTTACTAAACATAATCCTTTTTCATTTCTTCCTTTTTTGGATAAAAGGTACACCAGAAATAGTGAGATTCAATCTTTGTCTTTTGATGTTTCCTGATTGATTTCTGAACCTGCTAAAGAAGATAACTATTTTGGAGGGGTAAAATTTAGGGACAGTTCTCTATGTACCAATAAAGCACATGGTTGAATTCAATTGTCCTTGGGAGAGGATGATAGTATGACACTATGCACGCTGCATTGGTCAGTACATTTGTGTTGTGGAATATGATTTAGGAACCCAAAGTACAAGACTATACCTAAGTTTTGCCCCTTTTGGAATGCACTTAGATGAGTTAGATTTGCAAATCCAATGTATGAACTCATTCTAGTATCTTTGACGTAGTCTAAGATTCCAAAGTTCATATGCATATACAATGCCAACTAGCTAAGAGTTTGTTTAATTGTCCTACAAATTACCTCTCTCAAACCCATAAAAGTGACAATTTTGTATACTAGATACTACCGTTATTACTAGCAATACAATCCCAGAAATTTTGTACTAAAAAGAGAAAAAGAGTAGGATATCAAACAAAAGAGTAAAGGCAAACGAGAAGAGTTTTACTGACCGAGAGTGTCAATCTCTGGAACCACTCTCACCCCATGCTCCAAGCCAAACTGCACAATTCTGTTGACATCATAAGGAGTGTAAAGCATGTCAGAACCATATGACCCCTTAGCTGCCAAATCAGGCTCAGACGGCACCAAAAGTGGGAAAGAGTGTGAGTCAGTGATGTGCCAATGAAACACATACATCTTATTCACAGTTATAGCCCCAATGGTTCTCAAGTTCGGGTTCAACGAGTTCAAAGAAGAAGGAAAGCCTACAACGCACCGTTTCATTAAAATAGAAGATGTTCTAAACGCTCCGTTTCATTAATGCTTAGAATCAATACGCCTCGTTTTGAGTTGGTACTGAGATTGTGGCTGAAGGTTGCTAAACGGTGTCGTGTGGTGAGGATCAGATGACCGTTGCAGATGGCGCGAAAAGCTGTTAGAAGCTCAGCTACATTTCCTGGATTCACGGGTTTAGATCCCCCAAAGATTGGGATTTTGTTTATACAGTTACAGTCATCATTTGTATACTATATATAGAGTATTAGTGCTCAGATGTAAATTAAGAAAGAAAAACAATCATTTTGATCACTAAGAATTTTTCTCTCATAAACTCTCTCTTCCTCTTTTCTCTCTTTTGCTTTCTTCTACTCTTTCTTTCCTTCTTGGTATTTCTCTGTGTTTCTTCATATTTTTGGTAAATTCACCATTGGATTGCATCTTCTTCTTATATACTCCATGCTGGCAAAACTTCGAGAAAATTGAAGATCAATAGATATGTCATTAATAAATTGTTTAATTTAAAGTTTTTGTAATTTAAAATTATGCATAAAATATATGTTTATAGATCATATAGTAAATAATATCTGATTGACAAAAAAATTGATATATGTATTAAGAGCTTAAATAATTTTCAATTCAACGGTTAGATTTTAAAAATATATATTAATGTTTATTTTATTGAGTAAGGTTGTAGCATAAGGTTACAACTAATTTTGTAACTAAACTTTGTCTTATAATTGATGGACACCTATATAAAATTAATATTGACATAAATGTAATTTTTGTTGAGGTGGAAGCCTAAATGAAGAAGGTGTCGCTTGACAGAACCTTATGTGTATTAAGAGCTTAATTTGCAAATTTTTGTAGTTTAAAATTATGCATAAAATATATTCTTATAAATCATATAGTAAATAATGTATGGTTGACAAAAAAATTGATATAAGTATTAAGAGCTTGAAGAATATGCAATTCAACGGTTAGATTTTTAAAATATGTAGTAATGTTTATTTTATTGAGTAAGGTTATATTCTAAAGTTACAACCAATTTTGTAGCTAAATTTTGTCTTATAATTAATGAACACCTATATAAAATTAATATTAACATAAATAAAATTTTTGTCGAGGTGGAAGCCTAAATGAAAAACGTGCCACTTAGTAGAACATCATGCTCTCATGGTGTATAAGATTTAAGTCATAATGTATGTACAAAAATATTTAAAAAAAAAAATTAATGTATTAAACTAACAAAAACAATTACTATATATATATATATATATATTTTTTTTTTTTTGAAGTCGGGGGTTTATTTGAACTCCAGAACAAAGTGTAGCACTGCACCTGCTGCTATTTGCCAAGTTGTGGTGAAGCTTCAATGTAGAGGTATTCATTCAGTTCTAATGCTCACAAGCAGCAAAGAGTGGACTTTCAACAGTTCAAAGAGTTTTAGGTTGAGACAGCAAAAAGGATGAACATTCCACTACAGTGCTTATCGTTAAGAGACCAACTCATGAAGAGCATTTGTCACTGCATGACTGCCTTATACCAGAAGGAAAGTAACGAATCTTCATGCTCCTGATTGTCAAGCTTAATTTAGATGGAGTATGAGATAACACAAAGAATGAATAATCATCTCTCTGAAATCTCAGAGCACAAATAATTTTTATATAATTTTTATTATCTTATGTTTTAATCCAGAACTCAAACTCTCAGAATTGCATTGAGAAAAGTCTGCATCTATTACAAATTGGTTTATTCTGTAATTAGATATTTGTATAGTTCAACATTTTCATGAATGTTCTGGCAGTAGTGGATCATCACGGTTGATATAATTGCTTCTTACAGTTATCTTTTGGTTTTGCTTGACTTTCATATGAAGAGTTTATAGAATCAAGTGGCTCGAAAGTAGGTCCTTAGGGCTTAGAGATTAATTAAACAAATTTAAACAAAAAAAGTAGACACATATATTATTAGTTCAGAATATAACACTTCATTACGTGTTCTTTATAATATGTTCTTGGAAATTAACTATTTTATCTTCAATAGGACTGTCGGGGTCACTTCCCAAGAAAAGATTCACGAGACTATGATCACCGCAATTAATTTGTTATATGGGTAAAAAGTTTACACTGGGAGAGCTAAAAGAAGGAAATCAAAACACTGAAAATTGACAAATACAGAAAGTGGAACTAAAAGTCAACCACTATATTATACAAGTAAGTCAAGCTTACTCTAGGATATACATCATCTAAATATCTCCATCATAAAAGTTCAGTCTCCATAAGTAGTTAGTCTAACTATTGCAAGCCACAAAACCTGTCTCCAAATGATCATATCCTACTCAGAAAAACTTTATAAAAGAATGGGATGAGACAGAACTTAGTAAGTAGCATAATTGATGGAGTGGGGGAAATGCAAGTTTCTTAATGATGAGCAATTTACAAAATGTGTAATTTGGGAATTTCCATTAGGATCATGCAAATCCATTTTTCTTAATAAATTGACAACAATGATTAAAAGAATGTAGCACCAAGTTTTCTCAAAATATTTCAACACAAAATTACATACTATTTACTGTGAGCTATCAAAACACCCTTTTAAAACCTGAAAATCCAACCCAAAGCCACATGACAAGCCGCCATAAAGACGTTAGGTATGCTACAAAGACATCAATTTGCCACAAAGACGGGGTGCCAAGATACCAATGTCACAAAGAATATGGCATCTGACTAGGTAATCACTAGATAATCACATGTCAGCCCAAGGGAAAAAGCATAAAGAGATCAAAGTTTATATGAAATGAAAACACTGTTCATCTTCAAATAGTTTCACAAAAGGCTTTGAAGTACCCAATATATTCACAAGGTTCTCAAGTTTTCCAAAATCATTTCTTGTCAAAAGTCAAGACAAAGCATATTTAGAATTTGCAAATAATGCGCTAAATCCACAAAATCCATTCCCAAGAATTTTATAAAAGATGCTTATTATTTCCAGGCTAACAAATCATGCATTTCCCCATTCATATTACCCAATATGATACACTATTCTTGAATAGTTATATATAATAGGGTTACAACACAATACTTTTATGAAAACATAGTTCCACAAATAATTTTCCAAAATGAGTTTGACCCAACAACAACATGTATGCAACATGATTATTTTCCAAAAAATCCCATTAACAAGCTACTTACCTTGCACCCCACAAAACCCTAATTCTCCAAGCTCCAAAAGGAGATTAGCTAAAACCTAAACAATATCAAGCAAACCTATCACAATAAGTATAAAGCTTAAAATTGTATTTAGCTACAAATTAAGAATTGCTTAATTAAGCAAGCCTAGTATTCAACCTCACAAATAATGTATTCTACTCCTATAGTTTCTTAACACTATAATTTACAAGGCATAGACCCCAATTTATAGACTTAAATCATGTCATTCAAAACCTTCTCCTTTATCATAAGAATTTCTTCCATAATATATATGAAAGTTCAAATAGCGTGTAAAACACCTATGAACGTTTAGACCCCCAAATATAAAATAATCAACACAAGCTTATAATCAAACAATATATGTGCGAAAAATGAAATATAAGCTATAACCAAATTGGTAACACGCAATAAACCATATTTAATCACAAACACAACAACAATTAAAAGGTAAAGAGAAAAGGAAGAAGAATGCAAACACAAAGATAACACACCGATGTATTATCGAAGAGGAAACCGAAGAACTCAGCGAAAAACCTCTCCGCCACCCTTCAAGTGGTCAATAATCCACTATAGAATGAAGTTGGGATACATGAATAGTAGAAAACCCTCCAAGCTTAATCTACCCAGTGCACCTAAGCCCTTCAAGCTTCTTGCTCCAGCAAGGTTACGCCAAACCTTGTCTTATTTAGCTTATCAGATCCCACAATCACCCATTGCATCAACCAAAATGAATTGGTTCCTTCTGAACTGCTTCCCAAACACCAAAATACCTCCTCACTGATATGAGTATGGTGAGATGAGGATTTGGCTAAATGTACTTCTCAAGGATATATCAATGGAGAGGGTGAGACTAGAGGAATTTGGGGAATCAAATGATGAAGATTGTGGATGAGTCAATCTTGTTTTTCTCTAGGGTTTCTCTCTCAAAATTCTTTTTAAAAGCTCTCTACATTTCGTGGCTATAAGGGTATTTATAGTAGAGTGTATAAGGAATGTGAAACGTCAAGTTTATCCAAACAAGGCATTCTGACGACTCGACCTCGTGACTGGTACAAGTTACGAGTTTGAGTCGCAAGCTAACTGCCTAGCCAGACTGGAAGTTTTGTCCTGTAGTGCTCCAGCTATCACGACCCTTTAGTTCCCCTGTATGCTCCACATGGGTGTCACCTTTAGCGACTCGCTAGTTGCGAGTCTCTTTTTGAGTGCACATATTTGAGGTTTCTTCTCACTCTTTCACACATTACCCTTACATAATTCCCACCTAAATACAGGGTATCTAATTGCTAAAAATACAAGCAAATTTGGTATGAAATAAAGCCAACACATGATTGAATAAATTCAACCTTACAATCTCCCCTTTTGGCTATTCCTTGATAAAATCCTAAAACAGACTCTAGACTTAACGTGTAAGTTGGGAACAGCTGCCAAAACTCACTCACACCTAACTCTAGAAATTGTGAAGCTCTTGAACCATACGAACAAGATTTTTTCCTAAAAACAATAACACAAGATGATCATTGTAAGCAGAAATCTTAAAATGCATATGGAACAAGCACAAAATGATCAAGTAGTAAAGATTAAAGCAATAAAGCATGACTTGACCAAACATGAACAATCACTGTAAACAGTGATCACAATGAACATTCACTCAAGGAATGAACATCCGGACATGCAAGCTAATAAGCTCTATGCAAAGTATCATCTACATGTCCAACACTCAACTGATACATAAACACAAGAGAGATGCATTAAGAATATAAAATCTAACAAGGACACAAGAGTGAAGTACTAAAGAAAATGTACAATATAAACTAAAAGTGCTTAAAGTTTCTCCCCCTCAAAATGATGAGAAGCTGTGATGCACTTGGAACATATATACCTGTAACCTGAAACACTTGCACAAAACACATTAAATCCTCAAGGTAAAGCAAGTAATAAAAAGACGAGTTAATGTAACAAGTAAAAAGCGATCAAGTAAACATGTTGTGAAAAATATGAGCAACTTGATCATACATCAAAATAGTCATATAGAAATGACTACAATGATCACATAGCAAAACAAATGATTATTCGAACATGCAATCAATGAAGCACAATAGCATAAGAAAGTATGCATATCTAACACAAAAACACGATGCAATGAAAACAACAAAGCATAAATACTAAACATAACTCAAAGCACCAAACGACAACCAAGAAAACAAACATAGAGAAACACAATCAAAACAAAGTTTTCTTATTAACACAATGTCTTCTCCCCCTTGGTATATGTATCTCCCCTATGGAATATCTCTCCTCCTAAAAGTGTCCAAGAAAAATAAAATTTCTCCTACTAAGAATGTGCACAAGAGACATATAGAAATGACAAAACTCTTCGGTATACTACTCTGGAGTATACTGTCTCCCTTTTTGTCCAAGTGTTTTTCGCAATTGAAAGATCCACCTGTGAGAAAGTCGCGAGGGAGTCGTGAATTATTCTGAGTAAACCTTGCGACTGGAGTTTCCACTTGTGAACTAGTCGCCTTAGTGAGTCGCGAAGATGACAAAAACCCTAAAATTTTGAAATTTTTCTAAGTCTTTTTTGCGACTAAGGGCTTAACCTTACAATATACATACTATTTTAAGAGACCCATGAAAAAACATATACAACAATATCCACCATTACAAACCTCGAATGTAAATCCTCCACTAGCTCTAAGTAAACAATAAAAATTAGATTTACCAACTATTTCACATTAAAAAGCCAAAACCCCCAAATCTTAACCACTTAGATAACCACCATTGTAAAAACTATAGACTCACTCATCAAATAATTCCACCAATACAAAATACATACATATAAACACATGACTATCACTTACAAATTAAGCTCATAAATCACATGAATATCATTATCAAAATTAGATTAAAATGACCTCAAGCAAAATTATAAAGCCTACCAAAAAGATTAGAAATTTTTACTTCAAATAAAAGATGTGAAGATGCTTAGCGGTTCCTAAGGATTTTTCGGTGATTTTGCTGAAAAAATGATGGTGGTGTGGAGTGGAACCTAGTGGTAGAGTAAGTGAGTTATGAGAGAGGAGTGTCATGTGAAAAGAAAAGAAAGAAAACAAAATAAGAACAATAGGGATGGCTGGCCAACCAAGAGAGTGAGATATTTTGTGAATATGTGGAGGGGAATTAAGGGGGTAGGTGGGGCTCATGTGTGGGTCAATCTGACCATCCTTTTTTTTTTTTTTTTTTTGAACTTGGGACGTTACATGAGTTCTCTAAATTGAGTTTTTGTATCTTTGATGACTTTAAAATAAAGTTTTTATATGCTTTAGAGATTTAGTAAACGAAACCTAGCAATCTAAGTCATCATGGGCCGAAATTATGATTTGAGAATTCTGGATTTGCATAGCTTGATAGATTGAGAGGTGTTGAGCTTAGTGTCGAGAATTACTCATTTAGTCTCGATAGATGCTAGTGTTGAGCTCCATTAAATCAACTTTTCTTTACTTTTTTCTTCAATTTTCATGTTTTTAATGATACCACTTGTTATGTCTTATCAACACACTTCTTGATATCTTAAACTCATCTTAGATCTACCCAATTACATAATCTGCATTTTGTCAAAAGATATGCCAATACATAGAAAATATGACCTTAACAAAAAGTTATATGATTCTCTTTTTTCACAATAAATTGGGAGGGAGTGTCTAAATTTGGGTTCTTCCAAGCAGTGCCATGGGTCTAGGTAATTTATATTATGTTTTCTAAAACTTATATTACAAAAATAATTTTGAATATCACAATCCTTCTGTAGTTTAGAAACAATTGAAATAAAATAAAGAAAATACAAACGCAAATTTAATAATACACCCCATCAAAATATAGAAAATAACTAAAACTTATATTGAATATTTATGAGTTTATTCAAATAATATGTTCATATATTGAATTATATCAATCATAATAATTTACATTTCTCCTCTTTTTAATGACATATAATGTAATTAATTCTCGAATATTATACTACCTAATGAGTAATATATATGAATTATAATTTTTTTATTTATATAAACTTATAATGTACTCTTACATCACGTGAAACATCTGTAGTTTCCTTATGAAACACAAGTGAAAAATTCTTGAACTATCCCTTGAGTTGGATTTGTTCCAAAACTTTTGCACTTTCATTCCAACTTTTGTGTCTATGACTCTATGCCTAACGTGATAATCACCTATAATTTTTTTGCTACTTTTATTGGAAAATCAAAGAAAGTTTCATTTTTCATATTCTTTTCTATTTAGCAAAAAATAATAATGTTTTTAAAAAACGATATTAATTTCTTCTTATGTGTTTAGTGAGATACATGCATTTTTTTTTTTGTTTTGGTTTATTTATTTATTTATTTTATTTATTTTTAATAATGAGTGTCTAAATTTGGGTTCTTCCTGACAATATCACTAAGATACGGGGGTCTTGATAATTTATATTATTATTTGTCTAAAGTTTATATTTAAAAACAATTAATTTTGAATATAGCATTCCTGCTCAAGTTTAACTGTTTTAGCAAAAATTGAAATACAATGAACAAAACACTGAGGCAACTTTAATAATACACTCAATAAATATTATAAAAAATAATTTTGTAATTAAATTAGTTAACAAATTTTAATATTTGTGAGTAAATTCAAATCATATGTTTATATACTAAATAATATCAATTATTATAATTTATATTTCCTCTCTTTTTAATGCCATGCAGTATAATTAATATTCAAATATAATACCTAATGAGATTTATACATGAACTATAAAAAAATATTACAAATTTTTTTTATAACTAATTTTCAAGAGGGTGTTTGGTTCACTTGATGTGATTAAGTTGATATAATATATTTTGTAATTTTAAATTACAGATTGTTAAAAAAAAATGTAAAGTTGTTATTTACAACTATTTTGTGTTGGCTTTAATTCCGTGCCAAATTTGATTGTAATTGTGTTCAATCTTTTGTACCGTATATACTATGTGGAATTTATTTGTAAGGGTTGTATGTGAGAGAGAGTGTGAAGACTCAAGGCAAATTGAAGATCAAAGAATTTTTTGCTGGTAGCTCGTGAGAAGCCTTCTTGCGAAGTGAAGCCATGTGCTTAGCACATGACTAGAATGCGAAGAGTCATAACAGATGGTGATAATTGGTTTTCGCGAATATTTCGTGAGTAAGGCCTTTCCGCAAGATATTCACAAAACATTCTGTTTTGCTAATTTGTCATACCTGATACACCATGTCTTTACCCACACTATATATACCCACATTATCCACATATTGGAAGAAGTGCTTTTTAGAGAGAAAACCCTAGCCACAACCCTTGAGAAATAGAGATTGTCATACCCACATTCCTTTACACAATCCATTGCAGTTTTCCTCAATTCCTACCTCTCCATATCCATATCTTTGAGATATTGATAGCCCAAACACTTTCCACACCCATTCTGAGTGTCAAATGAGGTTTTGGTGTTGTTGGAAAGTATTAGAAGGAGCCAAGCTTTGGCGGAAGTATTGGAAGAAGCCAAGTTTTGGTGGAAGCATTGGAAGAAGCCAAGCTTTGGCGGATGCAATCGAGCGCATTGTAGGATCTAGAAAGCTAGATAAGACACAGTTCCGAGAAGCCTTATTAAAGTAGGAGCTTTGAGGGCTTAGGCGCACTAGGTAGATTAGGCTTGGAAGATCTCTTGCTATTCGTGTATCCCAACTTATTGTCTAGTGGATTGATTTACTGCTTAAAGGGCAGTGGAAAAGTTTTTCACCTACGGTTTCCTCTTCGATAACTCATCGGCGTGTTATCTTGTGTTTGCATTTTTCTTCCTTACTCTTTTAGCTTTCATTTCATTGCTGCGATGTGTTGAATATGTCTTAGAGTAGTTTTATTGTTTGTTCACTCCCATTTACTCTATTCAGCACTTAATTCAAGTTAGAGTAAAATCAACCAAGCCATAATCTTTAATTTGGGGGGGTCTAAACAAGCTCTTGTGTTTCACACAAATTCGAGCTTTCAAAATTAAATGAACTAACCACCTCAATATCACATTAAAGTAGTGTAGTCGATACCGTACTGAAACTTGTACCAGCAGGTATGTATCGTACTAATATGTATACCGGTATCGAAATACCAACGTTTTGTACCGATTTAAATACTGGGCATACTGACCATGTACTAGCCATACCAGCCAGAAAAAGGTTTTTTTTTTTTTTTTTTTTTTTTTAAGTTTTGTAATTTTTAAATTTTTGTAAGGGCAGAATGGTAATTTATTTGCTTTAACTTATTAGTACTATTTGTTTTCTTAGTATGCAATGAACAATTAAGCTTTCTATTTTTTATATTGAAGATATTTTAGTAGCAAAAAATATTGAAGATATTTTAATTTCACTAAGAATACTGGAGATTACAATAATCGAACAAAAACTCTCTCTAAACCCAAAGTCGTAATACACCAGAAAAAATTTGTTCGACAAACAATAAAGTTAATAATTTGGAGAAAGAATAAAGAATGAGTTAAAATATGGGCAAATCTAAAGCTAGCTTGGCGTACGTGAAGCACAATCTAAATCAAATAGAAATAATATTCGTACTTGGAGCAGAATCTAAATCAAATAGAAATAATATTCCAAAACCACTTACAAGAGTAAGATCTAAAACTGTAAAACATACTAAAGTTCTAATTAGGAGACTTGCAGGAGACATTGGAAACCAAATAGGCCGTACTATTGGCTTTGTTCTATGCAGCACTATTTATTTAAGCCACTCATCAACAAGTTCATACCACTGAAAACCTTGCCTTAATATATCAGTCTTCTCTAAAATGGATGAGAGGATGAAGCAGGTTTCTGAAAGTGGAGATATTGATGCCTTTTACATCTTAATTCAAGAGGATTTTAAACTTTTGGATCACATCGATGAGCTACCTTTTGTTGACACTCCTTTACACATAGCTGCGTCTGCTGGGCACATCCAATTTTCCCTAGAGATGAAGGGGTTAAAGCCCTCATTTGCTAGGAAACCAAATCTAGATGGGTTTACCCCTATTCACCTTGCACTACAAAATGGGCATATTGATCTGGTGCATCGGCTTATACAGGATGACAGGGACCTTGTTCGTGTCAAAGGAAGGGAGCGTCTCACTCCGTTGCATTATGTAGTAGCAAAAGGTGATCACCTAGATCTATTAGATGAATTTCTATTAATTTGTCCTGATTCTCTTACAGATGTAACCATACGAAACGAGACTGCTTTGCATATCGCCCTCAAATATGACAAGCTTGAGGCTTTTAAACTCCTGGTGGGATGGCTTGGAAGTAATTGGTCTAAAAAAGCTTCATTTTATGAAAGAGCAATCTTGAACTGGAAGAATGACGAAGGTAATACTGTGTTGCACATTGCAGTATCCAAAAATGAAACCCAGGCAAGCACTCTCGTCATTCCTAAATGTTTAAATGGCAATGTCTATTATACACACCCACTTACACATGCAACTTTTGTACAAAAATCTTGATTGAAAATTGTGACTTCAAGTCACGATTTTAATTCAAAAAAGTGTATGTGTGTGTAGGGTGTGTGTAAGAGACATTTTCCATATTTAAATTTAATAACGATTTAGTGTAAAATCTCTTGTTGACATCCTCTAATAGGAGTATGCCACATCAAATATTTCAAATAAGTAGTAAATAGGTCACACCCAATATATCCTACAAACGAATAAAAATAAAACATAAAAACTGTACAACCCCCTTATCTTTGGGCTTATATTATTCACTTCTTACGTGAAGAAATGCGTCCAAAGGAGCTAAGGTTGATACCAGATGACCTCTTTGCCACCGAGAAGGTCAAGGACTTTATCGAGTGGTCAATCTTACGGTCGTGGATGAAGCTCACTGCAAAAAAAAATGTTCTATAGCCGCGTTTTTAAAACGTGGCTATAGCTTAAAAAACGTGGCTATAGGACAGCGTACACTCACTGGTACTACGGCACTGCTATGCAACTGGATGTCCATATAAGTAGCTACTTTGACACAGCTTTGCTTGTGCAATCCTGGAAGAACACACACACACACACACATATATATATATATGTATATATATACACTAATAAGATATATTTGAAAATATAAAATAGCTACTAATAAAATAAATATATGTTTATTTGAAACAAATGAAACAAGAAATCATGTAAATTATTATTCAAGAAATTTTCAATTTTTTTTTGCCTAACCATTATTTGTATAATAATAATAATAATAATAATAATAATAATAATAATTATTATTATTATTATAATAAAAATGAATCAGTGGTGATGTTATTAAAGTTTATCAATTTTAATTCTATAATTTTCTTACTTAATAACCAATTTAGCACATATTATATATATATATATATATATAAATAATTGGGCTCCTCGATTTTTCTAGTATAGTAAATAATTGCACCAAAATTAAGAAAATTAGATAGAATACACGGCATAAAATCAAATTTTAATTTAAGATCAAATTAAATTCTCTCAAATTTGGCTATATATATATATATATATATATATATATATATATATGTATATAAGAAACTTATGCATTTAGATTAAGAAAAGGGACCGGCCACAAGATTCGACTAATTTACATTGATGAGATTGTGACACTGTATCACTGCATTATGCAGGCTGTGAAACACTTACTAGATTGGAGTTACAAAATTGTCAATCTAAACGTTAAGAATTTAGAGGGTAAAACAGCATGGGACATCTTGCAAGGACAAACACATGTAGACAATAGCAAGATCAGGGATATGCTACGCCGTGATAGAGCTAAATCAGGTTCATCTCTTTCTACCGCTCCTTGTTATGAGCATTACCTAAAGTCGCCATTTTCAAGGGTTGCTGGGAGTTTGGTAAAGCGCTGTGCTCGTGGAATGACTGCATTGTCAGATGAAAAGCGGAATGCTCTTCTGGTGGTTGCTGTACTGCTTGTAACAGTAACTTATCAAGCGGTACTCAGCCCCCCTGGGGGAGTTTGGCAAGACGATTCCAATACGTACAATAACACAGATGAAGGGAGTAGCAATCCTAGAACCAATTATCAGATTCAGCTAAATTTCACAGCAACACAAAAAGCCGGGAGTGACCATCCTGGAATCAATGATCGGTCTCAGTTCTATACCACAGTAGTACACCCAGCAGGCAGTACTCAGCTCAGAGCCGTTAATGAGACTCGGTGCAATGCCACAGCAACACACATAGCAGGGACAGCCATCCGTTTGAAAGGAGACATGTTTCGGTTTTTCTTGGTTTTTAATTCTTTGACGTTTATGTTCTCGAACATAATGATTTGTCTCCTCGTTCCAGTTGGGCACATTAGTCTTTTCCCCTTAGGACTCACTTTCTGCCTCTGCTCTTGCTATATTGGATCATTGACGGTCATAACAAAGGATGAGACAATGCGGACTAGTTTCCCTCTTCCTGTTATCGAGGTTTTTTTGCTCCTAATAGCGTTTTTTTTTCAACGTCAAATACACAGGCATATGTATCAAATCAGAAGATTGCAAGATTCAACACTAAGAGGTCTGCAGATTCAATCCTGGGAGAAGATTTGATGGAAGAACAAAAAAGTAGAAGCCAAGTTTGGAGCTGTACTCATCTGGAGTGCGTTTCAATTTTTAATTTTGTTTCTTCTGCCACTAAGAAATTAACTTCGATAATAAAACGTAGCTTATGTTTCTAAGGGCATTGTTGAAGTACCCAATGTCATCTATGAATATGGTACATGTTGCAATAAAGCCGTGTGATTGTGATGTAGGACATAATCTACACTTAAATTTTTGTAATTTATTAATTTTAGTATTTTTACATAATTTTCTATGTCATGTTTATTATCTTATATTTTGACCCAAAACCGAACTCATACTATCTATTAGGTATACACGTGTGAGGGAAGATCACAATATATATTGTTATGCTTGGTTCATTAGTGGATAGCACTATTATAGGCAATCTAAATGGAACTTTTGTTCTCGTCGTATACAGGAGTAGTAGAAACAAGAGGGGCTCCAAATCTTGTAAAAGCCAACATAACCAAAGGAGCTCCGAGCTAGTCTCACCAAGAGTACAATATTCAGCCTCTACAAACGTAGGATGACCGAAAATCAGGTTCAAATGTTGAACTATAGAGGAAAGGATAGAGTGTAGAAATCTCAAAAATGCCATCTAGCATATGAGTGACTTCTTTCATTGAAGGCCTTGATGATGGCACATCATGGATACACCACATTGCCACCACCACTAATTTCTTCACCCACTTCAGATCACTAAGAGCCTCCTCATCATTTTCCACCAATCTTTCCACTTTACCTTTACAGCCATGTTCATAAGCCCATTCCATTAGAATTGCAACCCTCTCCATCTCAATTTCCACAGATCTCCTGCAGCAAATGATCCCCAACAACATGACTCCGAACTATAAACATCCACCTTTATTGTGAGTTGTGACGGGTGTGTTCTTGAACCACTCTGGTGGAACTTAGCCTTCAGTCCCTTTGATACTAGTGAGAATTCGGGATTGGTGGTTCATCAAAAGTTTTGCTAGTCCAAAGTCAAAAATTTTGGCTATAAAAAAATCATCCAAGAGTATGTTTTGAGGCTTTATATCAAAATGAATGACTTGCATGCTACATTCTTCATTAAAGTACATTTGTCCTCTAGCAACTCCTGATGTAATCTACATTCTTTGTTATCAACATGGCCTTACTATTCCAAAGAGCAAACTTGGCAACGAGCCATTGAACATAAACTCATACACTAAAAGTCGGTCTTCACCCTCATCACAGTAGCCAAGTAACCAAACTAGATTCTTATGGTGAGTTTGGTCAATCACAATCACTTCGGTTTGAAATTTCCTCTCATCTTCCCTCACCATCTTGTCTAGCTTCCTAACAGCAACATATTTGTTATGACTAGATGCTAATACCCCTTTATAAACAGTGCCAAAAGAACCCTTACCCAATTCTTCTATGAACCCACCAGTAGCTTCTTCAAGATCTTTATATGTAAACGAACGTAGATTCATATCAAGATCTTTTGTTGTAAAAATTTTGGAGAAATTTGATAGTTTTCCTTGCCACAAGCGGAATACAACTAGAGAAATTGCAGTTACAGAAAAGAAGTTAAAAAATACAGATGTAACTAAGAGGATTGCAAGGATCAATATTTCTTGATTCTGCTTTCCTTAGCCTAGATTTTGTAAAGAGCTATTCAATTTCAATTTCTTGAACGGAACTTTTCTTTCAACAACACTGTTGTTGAGCCAACTTGGCAAGTAACTTTCTTCGGACGTGACTGAGAATAGGTTGCTCCCAAAAGTCTAAAGAATAAAACGAGGGCACAGTGTCGTTTCACTTAATGCTTAATAAGGAAAACGGTGCCGTTCTTATAATTAGCTTAGCTTATTAGCACTTATCAACACGACGTCGTTCTCATGGAGCCATTATTTGTGATTGAGCGGTTGTTACAAGCGCGGGAAATTTTGTTTTAGTTTGCTAGGTTGTACGTTCTAGCTGTAATTAGTTTCAATCACCACATTAATCTGAAATTAATTTGTTAATTCTTTGTAATAAATGCGTGGGTAGTCTTCCTCTGGTTTTGTTATTTCTGTTCACTCCTGACCATAATTCCTGACCGTATCCTTAAACTTTTAAGATTGCAAGATTCAACTCTAAGTGGTTTGCGGATTCAATCATGGGAGAAGAATTGATGGGAAACAAAATATTAGCCATTAGCCAACCTAATGTGTCTCAATTTTTATTTTTATTTTTATGAAAAAATTTAGTCCATGTTTCTAAGGACAAAGTTGTAGTACCCAATATCATCTATGAATGTAATGTATATTGCAATAAAGCAGTGTGATTGTATAACATTACTTATATTTTGAATTTATAATTAAATTTCTCACATAACTTGTGTTAAAACCATATCTTCTTCATTGTACGTTTGTAAACTCTAAAAAATTATAACAAGACAAGTTTTGATATATGTACTGGTCAACGTAAAATAAAATATTCGGCAATAACAATATAGACAACATTTAATTTATTGGTAAAATATATTTTTAAAATATTATTCCATTCAAAATTTATAAAGTGGTGTAACATTAAGTAAGAGTTAACAAGAGCAGCATGCTAGTTATAAATTCAAAAATTATATCTTGCACAAACCATATCATTTTGATTGGTTCACAAGAGCAATTTGCCAACACTTTTGGGTGGGGGCAAATGATGTAATTTAGTTGGGCTCCTCAATATTTGAAAGCTCTAAACTAGTTTCAGGTGCTTTGGAAGCATAAATTTATAACAAAAAAATAGCGATTTTTTCAACTTTCTTTATCCATAAACATTTTCTCAACTTTCTTTCATGCGATATTTCAGTCTAAAATCAAAAGAAGAAAGTGGCATAGTTCTGTTGAAGATGATGATCATGGAGGTTCTGTGATTGTCTCTTGTTCGGGTTCAACGAGTTCAAAGAAGAAGGAAATCCTACAACGCACCGTTTCATTAAAATAGAAGATGTTCTAAACGCTCCGTTTCATTAATGCTGAGAATCAATACGCATCGTTTTGAGGTGGCACTGAAAGTGTGGCTAAAGGTCGCTAAACGGTGTCGTGTGGCGAGAGGATCAAATGACCGTTGCGGATGGCGCGAAAAGCTGTTAGAAGCTCAGCTGTATTTAGGCATTAACGTGTTGATTTCAAGTCATTTGAACCTTCCTTCTTGTCACACCCAACGGTGAGCAGTAGTATAAGTGGGTAGTTTTAGGTTGAGACCGCACAGAGGAAAAAAATTATCTGTTAAGCAAATTGTCAAGAAATCAACTCATGAAGGACATTTGAAACCACAGAAGGAGTAATCCTCTCTCTGAATTCCTAGTGTACAAATAATTTCTATACCGTGTTAATCTTTTGTTCTAACCCGGAGCTCAAACTATCAGAATTGCATAGGGCTAAGTCTTCATCTCTGAGAAGGGTGGTTGGCCCCATGAATGAGAATCACGAAGTCAAAATAAAAAATTAGAAAAACCAAAGGGTTGTATAAATCGATGAGAAAGGCCTAAGGGTTCTCGTAGCCAGTGGACAAACTGAAAGAAAAAGAAGAAGAAGGAAGAAGGGAGCGAACTACAAGCACCTGAGGTAAAACTTATGTCGGATTTTTCTACTTCTTTATTATTTTTATTTTTATCTTTATTTTTATTTTTTCCTTTAATGGGTTTGAATTTATTTATTATAAACAAACTGTTACACATACTTTTACACACCACACTATTAAATAAAACAGTAACTTCAGGTCACGATTTTGATCATGAAAATTGTGATTTCAAGTCACGGTTTCAGTTAAAAAATAGGGTACGTGTGAATTTGTCCATGGTTATATTTCATCACAACTGGCATGCCACATCTATCCATCAATTAAATTTATATTAAAATAATTCATCACTAAATGTGATTTTTTTTGGGGACTTTTTCTTTACTTTCAAGTTTGCCTGCAAATATTAAGCTATTACAAGCTTTACTACAAAATACTTAAATACTAAAATGACAAAGAATATAATGGATGTTACATCAATATCAGATAAGTAATGCTATAGGTACTAACTATTTTACAACATTTTTACAAATAGTTATTGTTGCGAATTTTTACTAGTTCTCAATTAGGCCTACCAATGACATCGCTTTTTCAATTACCAATAACTACTCACCACATCAATAGTTTATAAAAAAAAAATTGTAGCTCTAGTAAAATTAGTAAATATCCTTAACATCTTTCATATATTTAAGGACAAAGTTTGGCTACAAACTTAATTTTGCTCTACTCAATATATTTTTATTTGAAGTGAAATTTTATAAATCTCTCATTAGATTATATTTTCTTCTTATATCCCCTATGCTTGTAAAATTTCTAGAAAATCAAAGATCAATAGCTATGTCATCAATCAAATGTTTAAATTTCAAGTTTTTGTAATATAAAATTATGTATAAAAAATAAGTTTATAGATTGAATAATAAATAATATCCAATTAGCACGAAATTTGATATTTGAGTTAAAAATTTAAAGAACATGCAATTCAATTGAAAATTTTTCAAAATACGTAGTCATATTCATTTTTTTTTAGTGACCAAACTTTGTCCTATACTTAAAATTCATGCATGTTATGACATTTTGAGCGTGTAATAAATTTTCATTTAGAGGTATATTGGAGTATGATTTTCTTTAGCATCACTAATATATTAAGCATGCATGTTGCGTCATTTTGAGGTCTAATAAGTTTTCATTTATTGGTATATTAGCCTCTTTTAAGTTGATCTGTGCAAGTGCGCATGTTTAGTGGAGTATGATTTTTTTAAGGTGGTCTCATTAAAGTAATGCATTTCATAATCATATTTTTATCTATTATGTGAACAATCATAAATGTAATATAGGAACAATCAAAAATTATAAATATATTTTTATTTATTATAGGAGCAATTATAAATCATAAATATAAATTTTGTCATACCAAAATGAAAACAGTACAATTTTTCTCAAAAATTCAAAAGGCAAGTAAAAGAAAATATTCATTTTTTAATAAAATTTATTTATAATTTTTTTTTTGAGTCAGTAAAAAGAATAAAAATTAGAATTTTTTTTTTAAATTTTAAACAAAATTTCTCAAACCCTATATTTTCTGCCCTACAATCCAAAACGCCGAAAAACTTAACTTTAAAATTAATAAAACTTAACAATGATTAATTGGACCAATTAAGAAAACAATTTTTTTTGTTGATAATCTATTAAGGTTATTTTCGTTGCAAAAATTGTAATTTTTTCCACCCAAAACACATTATCAAATAAAAAATTATTAGCAAAATCAAATAATCAAATTTCTTTATATGCATTGTTATAATAATAATAATAATAACAATAATAATTTCAAAGCTAAAATCTGTCACCCATCTAATTATTTTCGTTTGACTAACCTTTGCTTTTCTTTTTTTTTTTTTTTTTTTTGAGAAACCAGACTGAAAGTAGCCTGGGCATTTATTCAACGGCAGAAGAAAACAACCTCAATGAACGTCAAAAGCTACAAGAGGGGCAATATCCTTAGGGAGGGAAGCAATCCAAACCCGGGACTCCCTACAATTCTTGGCTTTTTTGGCTAAAGCATCTGCTACAATGTTGCAGTGCCTAGTATTAAATAAAAATTCATAGGACGAAAATGCAGCAACTTGGGCTCTGATGTCCTCAATAATGTGACCATAAAGGCAGGTATTCTGAAGATTCTTGTGAGATAGCTTGAATCACTTGAAGAGAGTCACCTTCAAAGATAACTTCTTGCAATCCTAACTCCACAGCAAACTGCACAGCTCTGCGACACGCCAGGGCTTCCAACTCCACAATTGATTGGGCTGTAGGGACTGATGTAGATAGTGCGCCAATAGTCGCACCGCGCCAATCTCGAATGATAACGCCTAACCCTGCTTGATTGGACAATTTGAAGACCGCTGCATCGAAATTTACTTTGAACTTGTTTTCAGTTGGTGGTTGCCAGTGCTGGGGCGAAGGAGGAGCCATGGTAGTTTGGCCTTGATCGATGGTGTCCAGGAATTCTTGGAGGTAGCTACCAGCCAAAGTGCTAATTCTGTCGATGGGCTGGACTGGTTGGTTGAGTCTCAAGGCATTGTGGCGGTTCCACAACATCCAAGCTATGGTGATGAAAATTTCGGACCTGTAATCTTCTTTGATCTTCATAAATCTATCAAGAAGGTCCTGGAAACTTAATGGGTGAACATTTGCTGAATGTTGGGACCATGACAGTGATGTGACAATTAAATCAACAATAACAAAAAGAACCATTAGTAGAAAAAAAAAAAAAAAAGTGGTTGAAACAATGAAAAAAATACCCCAAAAGAGAAACAAAATTGGAGAGAAAGAGAGAGTATTGACCTTGTTCTTGTGGACAAATTGGAAGGAATAGGGGAGAAAGGTGGGAATGAAGTAAGAAGAAATTTATATGAAAATTAAGTTGGAAGAGGAAGGGTGGAAGTAGCTGAAAGGTTGAATAAGGTGAAACTGTAAAATTTAAGAAGATATAAAGGAAAAAAATCTAAAAATCTAAAGGGAATCAAATGAAAATAAAATAAAAATTATTGGAGGGGATTAAAAATTGAACTATAAAGACAATGGTTGAAGAATATGAAAAGTTGAACAAAGTAAGAATTGCAAAAAAAACAACCAAAAAAAAAAAAAAAACAAAAAACAAAAACACAAAAACCCAAAAAAGAAGAAGAAGGGAGATTTATAAAATTTATTACAAAATTTCCATTATTATATATAGTATAGATATGTATATACATTTTTTTTTTTTTTTTCATTCTTCATTAATTTCATTATTTAGTTATATACATCTAAATAAAAGTAGATGAATATGTAAAGATAAAATTGTATGTAATGTTATAACCACCCAAGATGAAAGTTTAAAGTCAATAACCTAATTATATTTTTTTGTACAAAAAAAAAAAAAAGGAATAAAAAATAAATTCTAAATTAGAGTAGAAGAATATGTAAATGCAAAATTATATGTAATGTTAAAACTACCCAAGATGAATGTGTAAAGTCAATAATCTATTTACATTTTTTTTTTTTTTTTGTATAAAATAGGAATAATAAATAAATAAGAAAAATACTAATTATGTGGTCAATAACATGGCGATGAGATGGCATAATAGGAACTTAGCAGTAATAAATGCTACCCTTCAACTTTTAAATATACATAGATTTCTCTAAATCTTTAAATTTTGTCCAATTTTTTTAGGGATAATTATACTCTTCTCCTTTGATGTTTAGGAGGGTGACAATGTACCCCAAACTTGAAGGAAATTTTTTTTTCCCTCCTTGTTATTTGTTTGACTAAACTTTGTTAAATTAATATTAAAAATATTGTGTACTAACTTGTCATTTTGTTAATGGCATGATTCCAAAATTATCCTCCATTTCAGTATTAAAATCCATTGCTTTAAATTTTTAATTTAGGTGTATTTAAAAATATTAAGTATGATATTTTTTCCTTTTTAATGAGTTGATTAATTTGTCTTGCAAGTCTTTTGATGCTTGATAAATTTTCACTTTTATTCTAAATTTATCAGTTATGTTTTTACTAACCGTTGTTAAACTTTTGAAAAGAAATTTTTATAGAAATTTGGAATATTCCTTATTAATAAACAAAAAGAGAAAGTGTTAATTTCATCAAAGCTCAAAGGATGAGAATGTTTTATTATTTTTCTATTTTAGACATCTAACAGGTGAAACCAATGAAGGATAAAATTCCTTTCTAAAAGGTACAAACTACTAAGACGTAGAAATAAATGTTATTCAATCTACAGTGACTTGGAAATTGCCGTTGTAATAAACTTCGAGGCAATAAGTTAATACAAAACTAGATTTTCATTGCAATAAATTCCACATATTGCAATGGTTTATTTTGAAAATCTCATTGCAATTAATAGGTGTTATTGCAATGACAAAAAAGTCGATGCAAGCCATTGTAATAAGGTTCGAGACAATAGGTTGAAAAAATCACATTGCAATTGGTTGATTTTTTTATCAAAAAAAATTTAAAAATAAATAAATCATTTTTAAAAATAATAATCTCATTGCAATAAGGAGTACGTACAGTTCCATCACTAGCAATATATAAAAATATTATCTTATTGTTTTTAATGATTCACTGGCTTAATTCGCAATTTCATGTAATACATAATGATCATTTTTTTTTACTTCTTTAATTATAATTTTAGTTAAAAAAATTATAAAAGAAGAAGAAGCTTATGCATTCGGACCAAGGGCAGACCAAGACAAGACTTATGTAATTTACATTATGCAGGTTGTGAGTCACTTACTCACTTGGGGTTTCCGATTTGTCGATGTAAACAGTACGAATTTAGAAGGTAAAACAGCATGGGATATCACACAAGGACAAATACAAGTAGACAACAGAGAGATCAAGCTTAAGCTATACAGTGCTGGAGCTTCAACAAGTTCATCCCTTTCTACGGTTGCCCGAAGTGATGATAATAATATTGATGAATTTAACAATGATTGGAGAGGATATAAAACTTTTGGAGCACATCGACGAGCTACCATTTATTAATACTCCTTTACACATAGCTGTATCTTATGGGAACATCCAATTTGCTCTAGAGATGATGAATTTAAAGTCTTCATTTGCTCGGAAACTAGATCCAAATGGGTTTAGTCCCATTCACCTTGCTCTACAATATGGGCATATTGAGCTAGTGAGTTGGCTTCTACAACTTGATGGGGACCTTGTTCGTGTCAAAGGTAAGGAGTTGCTAACTCCTTTGCATTATGTAGTAGAAAGTGGTGAGCACCTTTATCTATTGGACGAATTTCTATTAGTTTGTCCTGATTCTATTACAGATGTGACGGTGCGAAACGAGACAGCTTTGCATATTACCCTTAAAATTGACAAGCTTAAGGCATTTAAATTCTTCATGGGATGGGTTGCAAATAATTACTCTGAAAATGCTGAATTTAATAAAAGAACAGTGCTGAACTAGAAGGACAATGAAGGCAATACTATGTTGCACATTTTAGTATTAAAAAATCAAACTCAGGCAAGCTCTCTCCATTAACATCTACTAAGTATTAAAAATATATGAATAAAAGGAAAAACATAAAATAACCAACCATGAATAGTCTAGATAACCATTTTATTTTTTGAATCAAAACTTATTTTTTGGGGCCAAGTAAATTTCTTTTTTCTTTTTTTTTTCTTTCAAAATTTAAAATATTTTATACCAAAATATACTATTTAAAAATGTTTAAAATTTTAGGGAATGGTGGCCTCCTTCGTCTATTTACAGTTCTGTCACCTGCGTAATATATATATATATATATATATAATTATCTTTTGATTGTCTTGTGGGTTTGCAATTGCATGTGATAGAATATGATTATGTTTTTCTTCCTAAAATTATAATTTTAGTTATAATATATATATATATATATATATATATATATATATAATAAGTAGAAGAAACTTATGCATTTGGATTAAGACCGGACCACGGACGAGACTTGACTAATTTACATTACGCAGGCTATGGGACACTTCCTCTCTTGGAGTAACAGATTTTTGGATCAATGCTATAAGTGTAAGAGATTTGTCGATGTAAATTCTAAGAATTTAGAGAGTAAAATAGCGTGGGACATGTTGCAAGAGACAATAATCGGATTAGGGATATGCTACGCTGTGCCTGAGCTAAACCGGGTTCATCTCTTTCTACATTCAATAGGTATCCAAATCTAAAGTACCAAAGGCTGCCAAGTATTGATTTTTGTCCTAAGATGTTAAGACGTGAAATAAGGAAAGAAATAGAGGAAAGGCGCAGTATGCTTCTGGTGGTTGCAGTACCGGTTGCAACACTCACCTATCAAGCGATACTTACCCATCCTGGTGGAGTTTGGCAAGATAATGGTCTGTGCATTACTGTGTTAGTCCAATACCACAGTAGGGAGCAGTAATTATCCCAAAATCATTTATCTGAGTCAGTCCAATACCACATTATTGTATGAACACAATGCAGGGACAACCATTGCTTTGAAAGATCGCCTTTTTTCGCTGTTCCTTATCTGTAATACCGCGCTATTTTCATTATCAAACTCATTAATTATTCTCCTCATTCTTAATTTGCCCATTAAGATTCTGTTCCTCATGCTCTGTTTTAGCTATTTTTATTCAGTCTGGACCATAACCGATGATCCATATCTGACGATTATATCAATGTTTGGTGCGGTCGTCTACTTTGTTCCAATATAGCTTTTATCCTAGGAGCAGTGATTAGACTCGGTGCAATACCGCAACAGCACACAAAGCAAGGACAGCCATTGTGTTGGAAGGAACCCCTTTTCTGATATTCTTGATTTACAATACTTGCACATTTTTGTTGTTCTCAAACTCAGTAATCGTTCTCCTCATTCCCGCTGGATACATTAATTTCTTCGTAATTAATGCCTACTTCCTCTGCTTTTGTTATTTTTCTTCACTCAAGCTCCAGATTGGTCAATTATTTCAGTGTTTCTTTCGGCCTTGATTTTTGCAATCTTACTAGTGAATTTTTCCTCTTTGGAAAGAGTCAGGGTAAGTGGTATGAGGATTCTATGGGCATCTGTAATTGCCGACCTTGGAGTTGTATGAAATCTGTAATTTCTGACAATTTTTTTTTTCTTTGATAATAAAATTTAGTCTATGTTTTTATCGGCATAGTTGAAGTACTTAATTTATATTGCAATAAAGCAGTGTGATTGCCTAGCATTACTTAATTTTTAAATTTATAATCAATTTCTCACGTACCTTATATGTTAAGAGCGTTTGGTTCTGAAAGCTCCGGATATCATTGGGTGCTTTAAATTTCAATAAGGTCATGTTTTGGAAGCATACTATCATGATGATCAAACAGTGGTCATAATTATGTTGTTTGCAATAATAGAGGGACGCTCTTAAAAAAGAATAAACTCTACTTTGAATCAAAATAAGGTAAGACCCCGTTGGCCTGGTCATAATGCACAAACTTAATTATGATTGATTTCAACCTCAAATAAGTATCCATAAACGTCTATTCTTCAAAAAAATTGACAAACAAAACAAATAGTAATTGCCATCTCAATTTTTTAAATATGAATTTTCTGTCCAAAATCAAGAGAAGGAAGTAGCGTGGTTCTAGCTTGGTCTGTTCAGGACTTTGAATTTGTTAAGTACAGCCTACCTTGCTATTCAACGTAGGGGTATGCATTCAGTTATGGTACTCCCAAGCAGCAAAGCAGTGTCTTGTTTGTGTAATGGAATGGGAACTCTAGCTGGTCCATGAGGCAGTTGTGCTGGACTATCAATTGTTAAAGAAGCAGATGACAAATGTGAGAATTCGATGAAAGAAATTCTGTATTGCATTAAGAAGCATTTGGAGCAACAAACTTCTACCTGACTCCAAATTATGCGGATCTAACTTCTACAACCAATCAATCATTTACACGTGTACATAAATAGAAACTACCAATTAAGCTAGTCCTAAACGACAATTAGCATAGTGTATTGATCAAGTAGAGCTCTGTCGTTTATGCAGCAAGCAGAATAGCTTCACTTCCAGTGCTTTGTTGCAGTCCTCTGCCTCTCTACCTGGCTTGTCTGTGTAGTGCAACTGCTCGTTTATTCTTCATGCTCATTCTTTAACTTCACCCTTTGAAAAAAAAAATGAGGCAATTGTGCTGGACTATCAAAATCAAGTGTTGCCCTATAGTAAGAGTTTGTCCTGAAGACCGCACCCTCTGATGTAAGGTTAGATATATTTCCCTATGAGTTCTTGACTTGAAGGTAGCCTGACTTGCCCAGTATTAGCTCAGCAACATCCTGGTGACTATAATAAACTCCATAAGGATATTTGGTGTCAACATTTATTTGATTATGTATCAGATTGTAGGAGGTCTGCTCTATGCCCCCCTCGTAAATTTCTGCGGACATGATAGAGAATAGGTTGCTCGCAGAATCAAAGACTTGGGTTGGTAATATTGTATTGGTTGGTTCATTGAAGCTAACCCGTATGATGCTTTAGTTTGTGCTTTTTATCACAAAATTCCCAGTGTCCTGCATGCTTTAGAGGACCACGTACAGCTGAAGTCTAACGAATAAAATGAGGGCACGGTGTCGTTTCACTTAGTGCTTAATAAAGAAAACGGTGCCGTTCTTATAATTAGTTTAGCTTATTAATGCACTTATCCGCACTACGTCGTTCTGATGAAGCCGTTATTGGTGATTGAGTGGTTGTTACAAGCGCGGGAAATTCTGTTCTAGTTTGTTAGGTTGTTCCAGCTGTAATTAGTTTCAGTTACCACATTTCTCTGTAATTAGTTTGTTAAATTCTTTGTAATAAATGCCTAGCTACTTCCTCTGGTTTTGTTATTTTTGTTCAGTACTCTTGACCATAATCCCAAGCTCCAGATTGGTCGAGTATTTCAGTTTTTCTTCCCGCTTGGAAAAGAGTCAGGCATACGGTTAACTTTTAATTTTAAGATTGCAAGATTCAGCTCTAAGTGGTTTGCGGATTCAATCATGGGAGAATAGAATTGATGGGAAGCAAAATATTAGCCGACCTAGTGTGTCTCAATTTTTACTTTTTTTTTTCTTTGATAATAAAATTTAGTCCATGTTTCTAAGGGCATAGTTGAAGTACTCAATGTCATCTATGAATATAATGTATATTGCAATAAAGTAGTGTGATTGCATAGCATTACTTAATTTTTTGAATTATAATTAAATTTCTCACATGTCTTGTGTTAGAACCATATCTCTTCTCCATTGTACATGTGTAAACTCTAAGAGTTAACAAGAGCAACATGCTAAAAATAGAAGTCGTTATATCTTGCACAAATTATATCATTTTGATTGGTTTACAAGAGCAACTTGCCAACACACTTTTTGGTCATGGAGTGTGGGGGCAAATGATGTAATTTAGTTGGGCTCCTCAATATTTGAAAGCTCTAAAATAGTTTCAGGTGCTCTAAGGGTCTAATTTGAATGAGATCGTGCTTTGTAAGCATAAATTTATAACGAAAAAATAGCGGTCATACCTGTATTGGTTGCATTCATAGTTTGAACTTCTAAAAAAGAGTAAATTATACTTTGAATTGGAGTAAGTTGAAACACTGTTGGCCAGGTCGTAATGCACATACTTAATTATGTTTAGTTTCAAACTACAATTATCCATAAAAATTACAGTTACAGTCATCATTTGTATACTATATAGAGAATATTAGTGCTCAATTGAAATTAAGAAAGGAAAACAATCATTTTGATCAATAAGAATTTTTCTCTCATAAATTCTCTCTTCCTCTTTTCTCTCTTTCACTTTCTTCTACTCTTTCTTTCTTTCTTTGTATTTCTCTGTGTTTCTTTGTGATTTTTTTTTCAATCTTTCTTCACTCTGTAAAAACTTACTACGTTTAAATGCTTTAGGGTTATGTCAAGTGCTTCTTGATCTTTATCATTTTGTAGCCAACAATAATCATTCAAGTTGTTGGATTTAATTACGTACTATGATCCATACAAAGCATGGAAGTCAATGTCGTACCGGAAGCTGTATCGGTTTGGCCAGCGATACGATATATTTCGGATACCTGTCAATACCGATGTACCATTTCGGGTTTGCCGCTAATTTTATATATCTTTACATAAATTGAAATTCCTTTAAGTGTATATATATATATATATATATATAGATAAATATATAAAAATATTTACATTTAAATTTATTTATTTTTTTATACGTTGGTTGGTGAAAATTCATATAATTTGTAAGTTTATACTTATTCTTTTTTTATATTTTAAGAAGACATGATTGTACTCATCTAAAGTCTAACAAAAATGACAGAAGAATTTATTTAATAAGAAAAAAGAAAGAAGATCCTCAAAAAATAAAGAAAAAAAGAAAGGGTGGTTGTAAAATATTTTAAATTACCATTTGTACTTGTTTACAATTGGATGGCAGTAAAAGGTTGGAGTAACGTATAGCAGTAGATTATCTAAAAAAAAAAAAAAGTGTGTAGCAGTACAATTAGTGTGTGTTGTCAGTGGAGTATTATTGTTTAATAAGAAGTGTTATGTTGTTAACATTTTACAATATTTTCAAAATAAATTATACCTGGTAAGTTATTAATGATTTTAATTTTTTTTTATGTGACTTACTGATTTTAATTTGAACACATCACTTAAATATTTTTTTATCAGTATTAGTTAGTAACAACCAACTACTTAAAATTTATTGTGAAAATATTATAGTAACATTTTCTCAATTTTAATTTCTTATTCTTTATTTATTTTTCCTTATCTCTTTATTTTTTTTACATCCACACGTTTTTTTTTTCTTTTCTTTTTTCCTCTTTTTTTTTCCTCCATACCTTTCCCTTATCTCTATCTTCACATCACGTCTTCTATGGCACTTCATCAGTTCATCAAGAGCTCTCTTGACTTTTGTTTTTTCTTTTCTTCTTAGCACTGCATCAGTTCATCTGGAGCTCTCTTCCATTTTCTATTTTCTTTTCTTCAATAGCACTTCATCTACTCCAGAGCATTGAAGAAGCTCTCTCTCTTTCTTTCTCTCTCACATTGTCGGCGGATGATAAAGGCTAAAGGACAACCTTTTTTCCCCTCCTACCAGTGCAGGTCCTCCTCCCCATTGAAGCTCAAATGGGTCATCTTTGCTCTTTCTTTTCTTTTTTTTGTTCTAATTTGATTAGTTTTAAATTGTGATTTAAGTTTGTATTTTGATTAAGAGCTCTGTCGATTTTGTGTTTCACTGTTGTTTTCTGATGAGAAGCAAATAGAGAGTTTTGTTCTTCTTTGTCTCCTTCTTCTCTGTTTTCTTTCATTACAAATGAGACTTTTTGTGTTTCGGCCCAGTATCCATTTACCGGCCGAAACAACTGGATTTCACCAGTACGCGGCCGGTATGGCCGGTATTTTTTCCGGTATGAAATAGGGGTATACCTGTACCGGTGCACTAGCTGGCACGATATATACCGGCCGGTACAGTACGGTATCACCCACACTGGTACAAAGGAATTAGTCACAAATTGGAGAATTGTGCAACAAGGGAAAGAAGACTACTACAATATCAAGTCCAATTGGGTATTGAATAGAAGGTTCAACTAAAGATTGGTATATTGGAATACGCTAGGGTAGTGGTAGGATTCCTCATACTTGTAACTGCTTGATTATTGGTTAGTGGATTCTTGGAAGTGGTGACCTTAAATTCACCCAGTGGAGTTTTTCCTTCCAAGAGGTTTTCCTATTCGGCAACAAATCACCGAATTATTTATTTTCTGCTGCATTTAGTTTATTTGTTGATTTTTTGGTGCCTCAATGATTTGCGTATAATTTGACTTAATTAATCAATTTAGGTAATTAAAATAATTAACCGAGATTAATCTTTTTTAACCCAACAATAGTGACAATGTATGACCACATTATGCAAGTGTGAGTCACTTATTGTATTGGGATTCGAGATTTAACAGTCTAAACCATAGAAATTTATAAGGACAAATACAAGTAAACAACAGAGAGATCAGAGTTATGCTAAAACGTGGTGGAGCTAATTTGTGGTTTTCTCTTTCTACATTCTATTGGTTTACAAAATTAGCAAGATCAGTGAATCTTGTTCGAAAGAAGTATGCTCGTGAAATAAAGGCAATTTCAGATGAAAGGCACAATATGCTTCTGCTAGTTGCAGTACTGCTTGTAACAATCAGCTATCGAAATGGTACTAAGCCCTGCTTGATCTCAGTGGCAGGTCTGCTAGTTTTTCTAGGGGTAACAATGGTGGAACTAGGAACTTGTAATGGGAGCAAATAAAAGATAAAATAATTATTTTTTATTTTTTTATATATACAGTTTTTATATTATATACAATAATCTAAAATAGTATTCTAAATACAGTTTAGTATACAATACAACTATATTGTACAATAGTTTTAAAAAGTCATTAATAGTTCAAAAATCAATAAGACAAAAACAATTGAAGGCATAAATTAATATAAATAAATAACTAATCATACATTTTTTTAGTTTGGTCAAATTAGTAATAACTTATTAAATTTGTATGTAATAACAATTTTTTTAAAATATATGACAAAGAAAAATAGTAACACACCTAGGAGTAGGATTGGAAGTAAATGTGAAATATGAAAAAAATGGTAACTGATATAAATTTTTTTCTTTTTAAGTGTATGGATTTTTAACCATACATGTGGTCACTCTCGTGAAATTAAAGCAAGCACTAAAAAAACTTCTTGGACTTGGAAATCTATAGAGCATTTATCAAAATACTTGATCAAACAAAAAGAAAAGCTAAGAAAAAATAAAAGGAAGAAAAAGAGAAAGAGAATGAGAAAAGAATCATAGATATAGATACAAATTTGTTGGTTATAACGGTAGTGTAATTTTTTGCTAATAAAGAACAAAAATGTAGGGAAAACAGCTTCATTTTGCTGTCAATGGCAAGGTAAGCCAAAGTCCCAGAAAGAAGGTTTATTTAATTTTTTAACAATGAGCAAAAATTTGAAACATTTTTTTTTCTTTCTTATAGAATTAATTATTTTAAGACTAGTGTTATATACAAAACGTTTTCACAAAATTTTAACAAAATTTAGGTGACAATTTATTAAAGGTAGGTAAAAAATTAATGTATTAACCACAATAAAAGTAAAAAAGTAATGTATTAACCAAAATAAAAGTAAAAAAGTGATATTAGTTGTAGGTGTAGATAAAAACTAGTTACAACCGGTTATTTCACCTTTATTGTAAAATTATTGTAAAAATATTAAGAAAGTAGCATTAAAATAATCAAGTTGAAGCTTATTTTAGTTGTATTTAAACAAAATTTAGGTTCATATATTCAAATTTTTATTTTAGGGGATTAAAACAAAATTTGTTTAAAAATTTTATATATAAAAAATATATTTTGGCCAGGTAATGCCGCCCTTGTGTGGTCTAGGTCTAGGTTTTCTTAATTTTTTTTTTTAATAACAATAGGTTAAATAATGCAGTGTTCATAATGCCAGTAATATGAATAACATTCACTTTTCACTATGAAGCACTTTCCAAGAAAGCACTTACAAGTTGAGAGAAAGCACAAAAAGCAACTATGTGTTAGCCCGGTGTTCAGAAGAACACACTTACATAAAAGGCTAAAAACAAAAAGCACCATGGACCCTTGACTTTAGGTCTTCTTGAGTAGGACCTAATATAAAATGGAAAAAGATTTTCATGGTGGAAAGACGCCTTTGATGCCAAGACCCTTGAATTTAGGTCATCATCAACAATGCATAGACTTTCAAAGAAAGGACAAGATAGAATCTGGGAAAGTGCCATTATATTGTCATTTGTTTTAGAAGAGGTTTAAATTACACCTAGTTTTAGCTTATACTTTTTTAAACCATACATTTTTAAAATATGTAATGGTTTTTCATTATATATATATATATATATATATATATGTATATGATTTAGAATTTAATTGGTTTTAGAATATTTGATTTTTGCATCCAATAATTCACTATCACAAAAACTAAAAAAATTAAATGGACACATGACAAAAAATTAGACTCCAATTGAAAAAAACTTAAAATCTAATTGGATTTGGACTCTTCAATTTTTACACTCAATAATTCACTTGACACAAAATTAAAAATTAAAAATTAAATGGGACATGTGAAGCAAAATTAAGAATCGAATTAAAATATAATTAGATTTTTTCTAAGATTTGGCTATTAATATATATATATATATATATATATATGGGGATGAATTATGGGGCAATGGTTTAAAACTATACCGATCCCACTTCATTTTTACAATCCACTTCGGAAAGACACACTAAATTTCCTCATCATCCATTTGGGCCAATATGGTTTCATCTTGGAGGCCCAATGGCCTATCCTTATCTCATGTATTCTTATCAATTTTATCTCTCTGATGAAAGCATATACACTAGGCCTTTCAATCTTTTTTCATTACTTAATGAAATTCTTTATTGACGGAAGAAAGGGAATTATCTTCTTCAAACTTTTTTTTTTCTTTTAATTTAAATATTAGTATTAAAAAATTTCTGATGGTGGTGAGTGGAAAGACACCAAAATGTGAAGTTTTGACTGTCATGGTCTAGATGTTCTTAAATAATGCAAAATTCATAATACCAGTGATATAAATTAGTGTTCCTTGTTCACTATGAAGGACTTTCTAAGAAAGAACTTACAAGTTGAGAAAGCACAAAAATGGCACCAAGTCTTTGACCTTTGTTGAATCAAGGTCATTTAAATAATGTAAAGCTCATAATATTATTAGAATATGTGAACTATTCATCATTATGAAACATTTTCTAAGAAGGTGCTAGATAGGGATTAGCAAAGCGCCATTTACGCCAAAGATTTTGGCCTAGTCTTTTGAGTTTATAGGTTTTGTTAAATAAAGTAGAGCTCATAACATCATTAGTATGGGCTTGTTATCAATTATAGCATGGTCCAAGAAAGTACAAATAAATACGCAATTTGAAAATAAGCATCATCAAACCTTGACTTTAGGTCTTCTTGAGTAGGACCTTACTGCAAAAACTTGAGAAAGCAAGTAATCATAAGAGTTAATAAATTAAAAAGTATTTGTTCATCAAAGAAAATGAATAATCTTCTTCTACCTTTGTTATTTATACTATTAGTAAAATATAAAAAGATTTTCATGGTAGCTGGGTGGAAAGACGCCTTGGATGCCAAGTCTTAGTCTAGGTCTTCTTCAACAATGCAAAGATTTTCGGAGAAAGCACAAGATAGAATCTAGGAAAGCACCATTATTTTAGTATTGTATGTAACTTTTTTCCTTGATAAATGAAGACTTGAGAGATAGAGAGGAAAACTTAAATATATTAGATCGGGGAAAAACAAAACTAGAAATCATTAACTTGATAATGTTCGTACTTAGTATTCATGTCTATTGATGTTTGGTGATAGTTGGAAAATGGCTTTAGAAGGAACAAACATTGCATTATTAATTTATTAAAACAATTGAGAGTATTTGCGTTCATTTAGGATTTAGCCAAAAAAATTCTACTATTCTACAATAAGAATCTATTAAAAAAATTAAAAAAATTAGCTAATTATTTTGAAAATGAGAAAGTTAACCTTTAAACTAGTCCAGAGGAAAACTCCTCCAGCTCTTGTGACGGTTGCTTCTGTGATTACTAATCAATGATGAAATGCAGCTCAAAAGAACCAAATCGAAAACATAAAAACAAATGATATGCGCATAAACAGCAAGCAAGCCTTGACATCTTCACCGCCAAGTCTATGACGGAAGAAGTCTTCAAAAATCTGGTTTCCATAGTAGAAAATGCCACAGCATGCACATGAAAATATTGCATTAGATTTCAAAGGTGAAATTAACCTCCTTAAACACAAACTAAAAGCTACAAATGCAGACAATGAAGCCCTCTCTGGTCTACCTTTTACCAAGATGCTCCAGGAGTAGCACACTTATTAATCATATTCCCCTTGCCCCTATATGGCAAACTCTTCAATTAATTCACATTGCCTTGGGGTCTGATTCATGCAAAATATATGGATTCTCAAAATCGAGCAAATTTTAATCTACTTTGAACGTGACAAATAAAACTTGTAGTCAAATGAGAGGCTACAAAGTATGGTGAAGTTCCCATATGATGCTATTGATTTTGATCAAGAACAAGGAAACCTACGCTGGAATGCCGACATTGAAGTGCACATATTGATCACCAAATGCAAAAGAGTTCTCCAGATCAAAAACAACAAGGTCAGAGGGGAAACATGCCTATCAATGTAGAATGCAAAACACGTGATTTTGAATAATAAGTTTTATGCTCAAGATTTTCAGAATTTAACAGAATCAAAGCAAAAATAAAACACACCAAACCATGGAAAACCAGAAAAATTAGAATCAGAGGAAGAGAAGCAGTCCCCTGCATTGGTCCAAAGTTGGACAGATCACAGGGGAAAACAGTCTTCTAAACAGGTAACAGAATTTGCCGCGTCCATCTTCTAGTTTTCCTAGCTTTCTTTTTTTTTTTTTAATTAAATTTTACGACAATTTCGGGTTATCATATGAAAGAATTTCAATGTTTAATATGTAAAATGAGGTGAGCATATTTCCTTTTCTTTTGTAAAAAATTGAGAACATCACACTTTCTAATTCTTTGTTTTGTATAACTTTAGAAAGCATGGTTTAGAAGAAGAAAATCCTCCATTCTATGGGAATTTTTAGCTAATCACGAACTACAATTGACGTGGTACTCCAAATCAATAAAAACAATATTCTGGTCCATTTTGGTCCAATTTGGTTCAATTCAGTCCATTTGTTCCACTTCTGTCCAATTTAGTCCTTTAGGTCCATTTCGACCTATAAAGTCCAAGTCGGCCTAAATCGGTCCTTCCGGTCCATTTCAGTCTATTTAGTCTATTTTGATCTAAATATATCTACTTTGGTCCCTTTGGTCTGTTTCAGTTCACTTAGGTCCATTCCGTCTGCTTCTACACATTTAGTCCATTTTTATCTAAATCGGTCTACTTTACTTCCTTTGGTCCGTTTCGGTTCACTTTGCTCCATTCGGAGCACTTCTGTCCATTTGGTCCATCTCGATCTAACTTGGTCCACTTCCATTCATTTGGTTCGTTTTAGTCTACTTTGGTCCATTCGGTTTATTTAAGAATGTTTTTCATTCACATTTGAGGATAATCCATCCATATGGTTTAGACCGAAGCTATTTGCATTTGGTAGGGAATACTTTTTTTTTTTTTAATATAAAAGATAGAATTGGTAGGGAATACTTTAATTTAATGCAACTTCATGTTAAGTGGCACTTGTCATTGACTCATTATGGCACTTTTACTCTTGGATATTAATCAGACCTCTCTTCCTTCCTCCTTCATTTTCCCAATCAAACACAATAGAAGCAGCACAAGTTAGAATTACTGTCAAATCAGCAAAATTTTCACTAAAGGTGAACACTCACTCTCATCTAAAGAATACCTATCCAATGGTTTTTGGCTTAGGCTGCATGAATTTTCAGTCCCTGATCTTAGTGCTAACTAGGCAATAAATTTCGTCTTCAAGATTGTATATTACTGGATTTCATAACCGGAATATGTATGATTTCATAAAGTGTTGCATTGAAATTTAAAGCATGGAAAAGTAGAAAATTGTGAATAAAAGGAAGCCTAGTGTCAGTAAGAATGGGATGGAATTTTCTATTAGCGGTATTTCATTATTAAAAAAAATATAACATAAGTTCAACAAGCGACTTTTTCCAACTCCTCTCTGATGTAGTATCCATTCATATTATTAGTAAAACTGATCACATTCATAGCAACAGTAAGAAATTAAGTATAATCCCTTTCAGCATAAATGATGAGCTCCTAGAGAGATGCCTTTTGGGAGGAAACTAAAGCCAAATTTGCAAGCCATTTTAAATGTTGAAAATCGGGGTTATCTTTACTTTTGAGGGAGATTCACAATGTAATGAGAAATTGAGAATGTGTTATGGTGCGTTCCTCTTATAGAATGTGGGTCTTATAGGTGGGATTATCAAATATGAGAGGGGCGCCCCTTGAGAATGTCTTATAAGATAATTTCTTCATAGTTTATTCTCTCAATGAATTTGAATTATAATTATTTAATAACATTTTGAAAAAAGAAACTTCTCTTGGTGGTGGGTGGAAAGATATGATGGGGCGAAGTCTTCAACTACCATGGTCTACACTATCTCTCAAATATTGGAATGTTTATAATATTAGTGATATGGATTAGTATTTACTGTGAAACACTTTCCAAGAAGGTATTGGATATGAGTAAAACCGGCTATTTTTATTTCTTCTTAAAGCTAAAGAAATGAAATCTGACTTTTGCTACCTAATACAACAAACATATAATTATAAAATAAAGCCTACAAATGACATTCAGGGGTTTATCCTACGAAAAGATAACAAAACGACATGGTTATAGAAAAGGGAAGAATGCTCTTAAGAACAAGGAAACCTACGATGCTAGACAAAGGCAAAGTAATATTAGATCTGACAGGCCACAAATGCGTTGACCCCTTGTGATAACTTAGATTAATTAATTAGCCCAGTTCTTAATTAATCAAATTAACATGCAATATCACGTGGTAGCACAAACAAATCACCAAACTAAGTAATGCAGCGGAAAATAAATGACACGGTGATTTGTTTACGAATGGGGAAAACCTTACGGCAAAAACCCCACCGGGTGATTTAAGGTCACCACTCCCGAAACTCCACTATTATCACAACAAGCAGTTACAAGTAAGGAATCCCAAGTACCTCACCAACCTACAGTTGAACTCTTACCCCAATACCCAATTGGACTTGTTCTGTAGTGACAGTTTCTTCTTTCAATGCACGGCTCCCAAGTACGTGACTAACCAGATGCGCGGATCCCAGTACGCGACTTCAAATACCAACTAGAGAGAGAGAGAGAGAGAGAGAGAGTTGGCTGCAAAGTTCTTCAAATCATCAAGGATGAACTAGGGCACGAACTTTGTCTGTCAAATCACAAATTGCATGAACAACAAGTTCTCAATGAATGTGCAACTTGTATCTTGTGATCTCTGCTTGACGGCCCTTAAAATAATCCTTTTATATGTCTAGGGTTAGGAGAAAAGAAGTCTCAAAGACACACTCACGGATTGGACTTGAAACAGAACAGAAAATCTGTTTCTTTTAATTCTCGACAGATAGAGGTGTCGAGAGGTGTCGAGATAGCTGTCGAGGCTCGGGCAAAACAGCTCCTTTAAAGCTCGATAGATGTATCTGTCGAGGTATGTGTCGAGCTTTAAAACCTTGCACTTCCTAGCTTGTTTCTTGGACAGACTTTGACGGCTTCAACACTTAACCTTGAACCACTGTTTCTTGAAGTGTTAAACTCATCCTAAATCTACCCAATTACAAGTACGTTTTGTCTAAGGATATGTCAATTACATAAAATAGTGACATATGTTCACAGACTTGAACTACATATATCCTAACAATCTCCCCCTTTGGCAATCCGTGACAAAACCACAACAAACAAATGAACATATGAGAGAAGTTATAAATCACTCAACTCATACTCACTTGTTGAATACAATAAAATCTACCCTAACACAAACTCTTGAAAAACTTTGCAAGAAGAGAGTTCATGGCATGGAAGACTTTGTCAACCTGTATTTCTGAAATAGTTTAAACAAAACACATCAAGGCATCTTTGTGTGAAGCAGAAATAATAGATTGCATACAAATAAAGAAACATGTGTATAAAGATAGAAAAGAAACAACACATGTAGAGATAGGTGAAGAAAACATACATCATAATATATATACCACTTGATAAATACCATGCTGTATGCAAAAATGGTCACAAGACCTAGATACATGAACACGGAGATAAACACTCCCCCTAACAAGATGAAACACAACTCCCCCTTACAAGGGCATGTATTTCTCCCCCTAACTTGTAGAATCTTAAAGAAAGAAACCACAAATTCTCCAATTTCTCCCCCTTTTTGTCACGATTGACAGAGGGTACGAGAAGCTATGACGCTGCACTCGAGAAACACAAAGATGATCAAGGATGATCAAGGGGGCACAAAGAATCCATAAAAATGCATGAATGTAATGAAACAAGATGCTATGGATGACAAGATAAAAGAAACATGCAAAACATGTGAAAAACAATGCATGCAAAGAGTCTCGATCGATCGAGAGGTATCGAGGAGCTATCGAGCAGACCTCGATGGATCGAACAGCTATCGAGAAGCTATCGAGGAGACAGAAACTTTCTCGATCGATCCACCTAGCTATCGAGAGGTGTCGAGATTGCGATTACATGCAACTGAAGATCTCGACAGATAAGCCAGGTATCGAGAGGTGTCGAGGATGTGTCGAGATGGCTTAAAAACAGTTTTTCAAAAAGAGAAAAACACAGATGTGAATGCAATCAAGCATGCAACTCAACCAGAGATCCAAACAACATAATAACCTCTCAAAAACATCTTTCAACAAGAAAAAATGATGCACATGTATCTCAAAACACGCACACGCACACACACACTAAACAAGTCTAACCAATTTTATATTTCAAAAATAAGTCAAGACAGTTTAGTGAGCATACATTAACGCATGTAAACCTTGTGATGGCCAAATCACATTGTACCTGCACATGTATCAAGAATAGCAAAGAGTATTGCGTGTCGTGTGTGAAAATATCGCAAGATTGCATATGTGTCACAATGTTATGACGATTTTAGATATGAGAAAATCACTTTAATTCACACACAATCATAACCGTTTGATGGGGACTATCACCTTCGAGGTACATCCTATAACTCCCACATCTCTTAGAAAACACGCTTGCAATCATATTTTAAAGCATTTTTAATCTTTTTACTTTTTATTTCTTTGCATATTTTCTTTTAACAAGCATATCATGCATGGGCATACAAGAGAAAGAAAAGAAATACCCAATGATGTTAAGCTTTTGACACTGCACTTTTGCTATGCCGAAGCATACAGGTGTCATTGACATTGCACTTTTGCTATGCCGAAGCATACAGATGTCATATTATGATTGGCGAGTAACAGTGGTGAGATGGTTATTTATGCCTTTCTCTTAGGATTTTCTAGTTCAACCCGTCAAAAAGAGTGATACGAGTGTTAAGAAGAAGAGATCACTTAACCTTACTCATCACAAACAAAGAGCTACAAAGCTCACTTGCTTAGTTGTGCAGAAGAATGCTCATCTAAGCTACAGGTGATACAAAGTTTAGAAAACTCTGTTTCAATGGCCATTTTAAGGTTCACAAGAACCAATGTACACAAACACACACTGTTTTTGTATTTTTTTTTTTCAATTTTTCAATTTTTTTTTTGTTTTGTTTTAAAAAAAAACTAAACAACCAAACAAAAACAAACAAACAACATGAATGCATGAAAGAAAGATGCATATGTATGAGAACATGATAGAATGATGCAGATGCATGATAGCATGATTCTAAAAGCTGATAAGAAATCAAGCAAAGAGAGTCCTACTTTAGATAGAAAGAATTAAAGCAGAGGACAAACAGAAAAGACAATTAAGTCTTAGGCTCCTTTCTCACCCACACAGCACGAGTCTTTGGCCGTGAAGATGAAAAAGCACGTGTCCTAGTATGACTACTAAAGGACATAGAAGAATTAAAATTCTCTTGAAATTGAGTTAAATAGCTTAAGACTTTTAATAACTCTCCAAACAAAGGTGTAGGTCCTTGAGAGGAAACCTGTGACCGTTTAGACAATTGCTTATGAGAATACAACTTAAAGCAATTAGGACGAGTGTGTCCAGAAATACCACAATGGTGACAAACATGAGCAGTTTTAGAGCTACTCGGCTTCCTAGAAGGAGGTCTAACCTTAGAGGTTGACAAAGTCCTCAGCTTAGGACAATTTGGCCTAATATGACCAACAATGTGACAATGATGACAAGTAGGGACAAATTCAGATTTATCATCCAACCTAGGAGGAGTTTTAGACATAGGTTTAGAAACTTCAGCGTTAACATCAGATTGTTTACCTTTGTCTATCCTAGCAATATTAGCCTTTAACTCTTCATTATTCCTTTTGAATGGGGAAATATAAAAATCCTTTTCTTTTGAGTTAGGCTCAACAACAAGTTTGGTACTAGTTAATTTTTCAACTTCAGTTTTAAATTCAACTAGTTGCTCTTCCAAACTCTTAATTTTGTCCACCTGAGATGAAATTTGATTTTTAAAATTCTCATTCAAATTAGTGGCTTCATCTAATTTTGCAATCAAATCATCTTTTTCAAGCTTGACCTTTTTAAATTTAGCTTTTAATTTTGTAGAACACTCAAGAGATTTCATACAAAAATTATAAAGCTTGCAATAGGCATCATGGATATCATCATCATCATTCAACACAAGATCATGCAAATCAAAACAATCAAGAGTTTCCATAACAACAGGGGTCAATGGATCACACATCAAAGATTAAACCCTAATTAGAGTGTGCCTGCTCTGATACCACTTGTCAGGCCACAAATGCGTTGACCCCTTGTGATAACTTAGATTAATTAATTAGCCCAGTTCTTAATTAATCAAATTAACATGCAATATCACGTGGTAGCACAAACAAATCACCAAACTAAGTAATGCAGCGGAAAATAAATGACACGGTGATTTGTTTACGAATGGGGAAAACCTTACGGCAAAAACCCCACCGGGTGATTTAAGGTCACCACTCCCGAAACTCCACTATTATCACAACAAGCAGTTACAAGTAAGGAATCCCAAGTACCTCACCAACCTACAGTTGAACTCTTACCCCAATACCCAATTGGACTTGTTCTGTAGTGACAGTTTCTCCTTTCAATGCACGGCTCCCAAGTACGTGACTAACCAGATGCGCGGATCCCAGTACGCGACTTCAAATACCAACTAGAGAGAGAGAGAGAGAGAGTTGGCTGCAAAGTTCTTCAAATCATCAAGGATGAACTAGGGCATGAACTTTGTCTGTCAAATCACAAATTGCATGAACAACAAGTTCTCAATGAATGTGCAACTTGTATCTTGTGATCTCTGCTTGACGGCCCTTAAAATAATCTTTTTATATGTCTAGGGTTAGGAGAAAAGAAGTCCCAAAGACACACTCACAGATTGGACTTGAAACAGAACAGAAAATCTGTTTCTTTTAATTCTCGACAGATAGAGGTGTCGAGAGGTGTCGAGATAGCTGTCGAGGCTCGGGCAAAACAGCTCCTTTAAAGCTCGATAGATGTATCTGTCGAGGTATGTGTCGAGCTTTAAAACCTTGCACTTCCTAGCTTGTTTCTTGGACAGACTTTGACGGCTTCAACACTTAACCTTGAACCACTGTTTCTTGAAGTGTTAAACTCATCCTAAATCTACCCAATTACAAGTAAAGTGCGTTTTGTCTAAGGATAAGCCAATTACATAAAATAGTGACATATGTTCACAGACTTGAACTACATATGTCCTAACAAGATCTCACACCAAACGTGGTAGTTTTTGTCTCATAATTAAATTCCTCCCTCATCAAGTTATGTGCGAACATATTCAATGGTAGTGTTAGCCAATACATGTGTACAAAAAAAACTACAATTTGGACAGGTTTTTAAACATTCTTAAATCATCCAAGCTACCGGTTTTTTTTTTTTTTTTTTTGAACCAAGAAAAAACGAAGAATAATAAACAATAAAACAAATTGATAAATTTCTTGTTCATCATTTCTAAAATAAAAAACATGCGATACTACAAAACAATAGATTGACTCTAATTGGGGGAGAAGCTTTAGCAATCCCTGCTCTATACTATAAGCAAATGAAGTGGTCGCTTAGGGTCCAAGTAAATAAAAGGCCCTCAAATTTTAACCTATAGGATTACTTTTTTATTGTAATAGTATTAATTAAACCTAAATATTAGCAAATAAATAACATAATAATTTTATATCAAAAGAAAAACAAGAAAAAAAAAGAGAGAAAGAAATACTACATCCACAATATTTTTCACAATATTTTTATAGCAAATCTTAAATAGCATTTTGTAACAAGCTATTATTGATAGCAAAAAAATAAGTTCGTGGTGGGTTCAAATTAAAATTTAGAACTAGTAATAACTTAACACCTAGAATTTGATGTAGCACTTCTAAAAAAAAGGCAATACACTAAAAAATTTTACAACATTTTTTATAACAGTTTAGTTGGCAAAGTTTTAATAGTTCTCATCTAGGTCTGCCACTGACATTACTCATTTACTTACCACTATTGATCCATATTTGATGCCAAAATTTTGTTTTAATTAAAATTTCAATTGCTTTGGAATTTGTATTTTGTGGGTTACTTATATGTGGGTGAAAAAAAAAATTAAGATACAACATGATAACTTACTACAGGCCCAAAATCTAATTTGGGCTGGAATTTATCGAAATGGACTAGAATGGTCCATAATTTTATTCCAGGGAGAAACCCAATTGGCTATGTGAATTGAATGAGCATGCCAAAGAAGAGCAAGCGGAATATGATGAAAGTGTCATTTGAGGTAGAGAACATTTAAAATCTTGCATGCCTCCAGAATATCCAAGTTGTTATTGTAAATATTGTTTATTATTCTTTACTACTAGAATTGATGTATGCATGTTAATTGTAAAGTCAGTCTATCATTTTATAGTATCACATCTATTTTATTTTAGAAATGATGGAAAAGAAATTTATCATTTGGCTTTATTGTTTATTATTCTTCGTGTTTTCTTGGTTCAAAAAAAAAAAAAAAAAAATAGCCAGTAACTTGGATGTTATAAGAATGTTTAGTAGGACGTGCTGAACCTCAATCAACACATGTAACTTGGATGATATAAGAATAGGTTCGCACAAAACTTGGTAAGAGAGGAATTTGATTATGAGACCAAAACGGCCACATTTGGTGTGAGATCTAATATTACTTTTCCTTTGCCTAGCACGTTAATTGATATGTTTACATTTTAGCCACTTTGTTGTTGTGTCAATTTGGTTTTTTCTCTAAATTTTCCCTCTAAATTTTGTGGTTTTTGTGCAGGGATCAAGAGATTCAAGACGTGTAACTCGTACTCATTTGGTGATCAATATGTGCACTTCAATGTTAGCATCGTAGGTTTCCTTGTTCTTAGCCACTTTGTTGTTGTGTCAATTTGCTTGTTTTTGTGCTCAACAACATTTATAGAATTCAAAAATTGTTAGGGAAGCAAACTCCCACCAAGTCCACATCTACTGCTAAGGAAAAAAAAAGCAGGGGTCACATAATTGTACACAGTATCCTGTCTTTGCTTTGTGGCCTCTTGCTAATGCATTTGCCACCTGATAGAGCTGGGATTTCAATTCACGTAGGGAATTGAGTTTCAACCTTGAATAAAACTAAGGGCCATTCTAGTCTATTTTAGTAAATTCCAGCCTAAATTGGAATTCGGGCCTGTAGTAATTTATCAAGCTGTATCCCTTTTTTCTTCTTCTTCTTCTCCGTCTTCTTCTTCTTTTTTTCTCACTTACAAGTAACCCACAAAATACAAATCCTAAGGCAATTGAAATTTTAATTACATGAAAATTTTGGCACCAAATATGGATCAATAATGGTAAGTAAAAGAGTAATGTTAGTGATGGACTTAAACAAGAACAAGTAAAACTTTGCCAACTAAACTGTAATAAAAAATGTTGTGAATTTTTTTGTATAATTTTTTTCTTTTTTTGAGAAGTGCTACATTAAATCTTAGGTATTAAGTTGTTACTAGTTCTAAATTCAGATTTCAACCAACCACTGAAATTATTTTTTTGCTATGATCAATAACAGCTTGTAACAACATGCTACTTAAGATTTGTTGTAAAAATGTTATGAAAAATACTATGGATATAATATTTCTTTCTTTCTTTTTTTCTTGTTTTTCGTTTGATAAAAAATATTATTTTATTTATTGGCTAATATTTGGTTTTAATTAATACTATTGCAATAATAAAAATAATCGTATTAGTTAAAATATGGGAGCCTTTTATATACTTGGGTCTCTAGACGGCCGCTTTAATTACTTATATAGTTATAAATTGCTCTTTCTAACTTCAAGTACTGGTTCCAAACTGTGAACATTAGCAACAAAAGAAAAGCTTCAAATGCAGATAATGTTTACACTAGGCATGGCAAACATTATGATAAAATGGATGATGAAATTGTTTTTTTTTTTTGAGAAAAATGAATGATGAAATTGTTGTGCATTTAACGGAAGTGAAGCCTACACTAAAGTGTACTCTATGCATTTAATGGAAGTGAAGTTGGACGGCTTATCAGGTGGCAAGTGTGCTAGCAATAGGCCACGGTGCGAAGACAAAATACTGTGTATAGCCAAAGTCTTTTGTTTTGTCTCCATGTCTATATACTTTTTAGTTAAATGATTTATTATATAATGAAGTGATTTATTTAAATAATTTTATGAATTATATTTTTTAATAAAATTTTTATATATGGTCTTATGAAGGGTCACAAAATGAGTTGGAATTCCAACTAGATTTGGAGGAAATTTTATGGGTTAAAAATGTTCAAAACTTTAGCCTAACCCTAAACATGCTTCCTTAAATTTCTAAGTCTTTCCCCACAAAAAATAAATAAATAAATAAATGAACTAAAATAAAATAAAAAAGAAGTCCTGCTAATCCAAAAGACAAGTCCTCACTGCCGACAGCCCGAGGTCAATCTTCGCGTCTAGTTTGGGTTAATTTGACAAAATAAGCTGATAAAAATTAAGATGGTGGGTGTAACTGTGGAAAGACACCATTGAAGTCGAGTCTTCAATTGTTGTCATGTAGGTCTTCTTAAAAGAAATGTTAAGTTGTTATAAATGACTGAGTCATGTAGTCAATTGGGTTCCTATCAATGTTGTCAATACCTTTCCAATGGAATTCAGAAACGAGTAATGTCATAGGTATAAACTATTTTACAATATTTTTACAAACTGTTGATGTGGTCAACTTCTTATTGGTTTTCATCTTGACCCATCATTAACATTACTTTTTCATTTACCAATAATTACTCACCACATCAGCAGTTTGTAAATTTTTTTGTAAAAAAATTTGTATCTCTAGCATTATTATTCAGAAATCCCTCCTTTCTCCTTTGAATAAAATTACAAGCCATTCTAATTTATTTCGGTCCATTCCAGCCCAAATTGGAGTTTAAGCCTGTAGCAAGTTATCGGGCTGTATCTTTATTTTTTTTTTTTTTCCTCCCACTTATAAGTAACCCACAAAATACAAATTCCAAAGCAATTGAAATTTTAATTACAAGAATTGGCACCAAATATGGATTGATAGTGGTAAGTAAAAGAGTAATGTTAGTAGTGAATTTAGATGAAAACAAGTAAAACTTTTCCAACTTAACTATTATGAAAAATGTTATGAATATTAGTGTATTGCTTTTGTTTTTTTTTGTGAAGTGCTACATATCTTAGGTGTTAAGTTGTTACTAGTTTTAAATTCTAATTTGAACCCCCAACTGAAATTATTCTTTTGCCATCAATAACAGCTTGTAACGACATGCTACTTTAAGATTTGTTATAAAAGTGTTGTAAAAAATGTTATGGATGTAATATTTTTTTCTTTATTTTTTTTCTTGTTTTTTGTTTGATATAAAAATATTATTTTATTTATTAGCTAATATTTGAGTTTAAAATAATACTATTACAATAAAAGAAATAATCTTATTGGTTAAAATCCGGGGGCCTTTTATTTACTTGGGGCCCTAGGCGACCGCTTGAATTGCTTATAGTATAGAGCTGGCACTGCCAAAGCTACTCCCCCTAACTCCAAATTCTGCCTCAACCCCTACATCATCCCATCCTTAAACCACACTATGGACAACAACAAAAAAGCTCCAAATGCAGATAATGTTTACACTAGGCCTGGCAAAAATTATGACAAAGTGGATGATGAAATTGTTGCGCAACTAAGACAAAAAAAACATTTCCCCGAGGTCCTACTATAGTGTATTCTATGGATTAAAATGTACAAAACTTTGGCCTAACCCTTAAACAAGCACCCTTATATCTCTTAGCCTTTCCCCACAATAAAAAATAAAAAATAAAAATAAGAAAGAAGTCTTAGCTGCCGACAACCAGAGGTCATTCATCGCTTCTGGTTTGGGTTAATTTGACAATATAATTTGATAAAAGTCAAGATGGTGGGTGGAACTGTGGAAAGACACCATTAACGCCAAATCTTCAATTGTTGTTGTGTAGGTCTTCTTAAAGGAAATGTTAAGTTATTTTAAAAATTCATTTATTACAAAAAAAATTTACAAATTGATATGTGATTAGTGTCCTTCAACAAAATAATAAATGATTGTTCAAATAACCTTTTGTAATTGGTGATATTTCCATTTGTAAGAGCTATGTTGTAAAACATTTACTATCCCAATTCCCAAGCATCACTAGCAACTAGCAAGTAATTAATTCATGGACTTTCCAAGAAGCACTAGATTAGTCTAGGTTTTCTCAAATAAGCAAATAATGCAAAAATTTTCTAAGAAAGGACGAGATTAATCTAGGTGTTCTCAAACAAAGCAAGTAATGGAAGGATTTCCAAGAAAGCGCTAGCTAGATAACTCTTTTCTTTTTCTTTTTTCATCTTTTCTTGTTCTTTTTCTTTTTCTTTTTTTAAAAGAACGCATTAGATACTTATTGGAAAAGTTTAGGTTATGTTTGATAACAGTTTTTGTTTTCTGTTTTCAAAAACTTATTTTTGAGAATATAAAGAAAAAAAAAATTTTCATGTATTTTTGAAATCAAAAAACATGTTTGGTTAGTTGAAATTAAAAAAAAAAAATAATAGTTTTTTGAAGAAAAAAAAAATAGAAAATACTAAAATTGTTACTAGGATTTGAACTCTAATGCTAACTCATTAAAAAAGACAGATTCATTAAATTAAATGCATATTTTTATTGACTTTTGAAAATTAGAAACTAAAAACAGCATTTTGCAAGTTTTCAGTTTCCTTCATAAATTAAGTTTTGAGAACAGTTTTTGTTTTCAGTCTATTTTAAGTTGCCAAACAAGTTTTTTAGTCTTAAAAATAGAAAATTGTTTTTAAAAACAGAAAATAAGGGAATGTTATGACATTTTTTCCAAGGAAAAACATGACTACAAAAAAAATCGGTTTTACTTGTAATTTTTTTTTCTTGGCGTTTCCAAAACCGCCACTATATGTCACATATTACGACTATTTTGGTTATTGCCACTGTAAACCCTAAGCCTATAGTGGTGCTTTTGTAAGCGCCGCAACAAATATGGTAAATGCTGGCTATTGGTAGGTTTATAGCGGAGCTTTAGAAGAATAAAACCTATTACAGTAGTTTGAAAATATTGAGTTAGGTCTTTTTTTTTTGTTATTTTTTTTTTATACAAGGTCTATTATGGCGGATTTTTTATTTTATTTTATTTTATTTTTATACTAGGTCTAGTAAGTTATCAGCTGTATCTTAATTTTTTTTTCTTCCACTTATAAGTAACCCACAAAATACAAATTCCAAAGAAATTGAAATTTTAATTACAAGAAAATTTTGGCACCAAATACAGATTGATAGTGGTAAGTAAAAGAGTAATGTTAATAGTAGATCTAAATGAGAGCTAATAAAACTTTGCCAACTAAACTGTTATGAAAAATGTTGTAAATTTTTTTGTGTATTTTTTGAGAAGTGCCACATCAAATCCTAAGTGTTAAGTCGTTATTAGTTCTAAATTCTAATTTCAATACACCACTGAAATTATTTTTTTGCTATGATCAATAATAGCTTGTAACAACATGCTTCTTAAGATTTGTTATAAAAATGATGTGAAAAATGTTATGGATGTCGTATTTCTTTCTTTGTCTTTTTTCTTATTTTTCGTTTAATACAAAAATATTATTTTATTTATTGGCTAATATTTGGTCTTAATTAATACTATTATAATAAAAAATAATAATCATATTAGTTAAAATTTTGGGGCCTTTTATATACTTGGGGCTCTAGAAGACTACCATAGTTACTTATATAGTATAGAGCCGGCACTACTAAAACCGCTCTCTCTAACTCCAAGTTCTAGCTTCATACTGTGGACATTAGCAACAAAAGAAAAGCTCCAAATGCCGGTAATGTTTACGCTAGGCTTGGCAAAAATTATGATAAAATGGATGATGAAATTGTTTTTTTTTTTTTTTTTGGAGAAAAATGAATGATGAAATTATTGTGCAACTAACGCTTTGTTTGTTTTAATGTAAATTATCTTCAGGAAAATATTTTCTCATTTTACCATGTTTGTTTTGCAGTAAAATATTTAGCCAAAATCAATCAATTAGGCAAATTTATGTAAAATATTTTACACTTAAAATTTTGGTAAAACATTTTACATTTGCTCTCTCCTCTCATCCCGATTCTTTCAGTCTCTCTAACCTCAGTCCCTCTAACACACGCTCTCTCCCTCAGATAGCTTAGTCACTCTCATGCTCTCTCTCTCTCTTAGATACCTCCCATGACTCTCTCCCTTCTCACTCTCAACTTCTCCATCCCCACAAACCACATCTATCAAGCCACTCTTAGGTTCACGATGACACCCATCTCTAGCGACTCTCATCGCTAGCTCCACCTCTGCCATCATCAGCTCCACACCTCCGCCCACCGGTTCTCAGATCTGACCATACACCCACCAGTTCTACCTCCACTGTCGTCAACTCACCCACCGATTCTCAGATCTGGGTTTTTTTGCCACTACATGGGTTTATTGATTTGGGCTTTTTGGTTGGTTTATGGGTTGTGGTGGGTGGCTAGAATGGTTTATAAGCCATGGTGAGGGCTAGGTTTGTGGGTTATGGTGGGTGGTTGGCTAGCTTTGGAACTTTTTTTTTTCCTTCTTCTTGGATTTGAATGGTTAATGGCGTGTCAGGGTGGTGGTGGGTGGGTTTGTGCAGTGGTGGTTTGGGGGTTGGTGGATGGTGGTGGGTTGGTTTTTGCAAAAAGGTTGCACTATTCTAGAGTAAGATTTTTTTTTTTTTTTTTTAAGTTATCTTTTTTTAAAATGAAAAGTTAACCTCTAAACCAACATATGACAATTGCTAAAACCAACTTCGTGTCCTTTTAGTCACGTGACCTATTTAATGAGTCATGTAACTTGTTTAAATAATAAATATGAAAGGTTTAATGACTTGCATGTAATGAGTTAGAGGAGATCCCTCCAAACCGATTCTCTATTTCATTTAGAAAAAGTTTGAGAAAATTACACTTTACCCTCCCAAACTATATTTTTTTTATACTTAGCCCCATAAATTATGAAAATATGCATTTACTTCCCTACTATTACTTGTGTAAAATTATCCATGGAATGTGGTTCAAGGAGTAAATTGTAATTTCCCCAATAGATGAACACCCTAAAAAGAATAATTGAAAACAAAGCAATTGTTTCTATCGAAAAATAAAAAGATTTGTGTACTTAAAATAAAATAAATAAGTTGATAATTCATAAATACACAAAATAATTAATAAATGTACCCCCAAAAAAGCCACATTCTGCATCTAGATAAGAGTATGCCTTACTTCAACGTGATGATTCAACCAAACTGTCCAATAAAGTTAAAATTTTGAAATGAGTTTTTCTCAAACTTATGGTGTATTTGGATGGTAGGATTGGACACATGGATTTGAATTTGGGTGATTAAAATCCAAATATCTTGTTTGGATAATTTAAAAGGGTCAAGGTTTGGATTTGATAAATCCACCTTGAATTTGAAATAATTTCTAAACTCCTTAAATTCTAGAATTTAACTAGCCTATGAGCATGCATTCACACGCATGCTCGGAGGTTCTTCTATTATTATTGTAAGGGCACAAAGTTGGCCTTGGGCCCAAATGCGTAGCTGGGCCAGTCTTAGTGGCCTTTACAATAGAATTTGTAGAGAATGGGCTTAAAGCCTAGACATCTTGGGGCTTCAGGAGGCTATGGGGTAAGGTTTAAGTCCACCCCTTGCAAGTAGCGGGCCGATGGGTCTTTTTCTTCTCTTCTCGGCCGATGGGTCCACCCCTTCAGGAGGCTATGGGGTAAGGTTTAAGTCCACCCCTTTCCTTGGTTCATCCTCCCCTATTTATACTTCCCATTCCTGATTCCCATATGTCCTTTCCCTGAAAATGCTCCCCAATGTCTGTAAGGCTGTCCACCGTCCTCTCAGAGGTCACTTCTCCATTAATGCGGCCAGGCGGGTAGGTGAAAGGCCTTTAATGCGGTGGCAGTAGCTTTATGCAGGGCACGTCCCTCTTGTCCCCCCCCCCCCCCTCGGCCTCTCGTTAAAGCCTGGGATGACTCGCCGAGCTTTAGGAGCTCTTCCCTGGACGTCGTGCTACCCCCTCCTATCCCTGACACTTGTGTTCGAGGAGACCATCTCCTCGGATCCTCATCCAATAGGCTGGCGATCTGGTTGGCGGGCCTTTGGACCCAGTTTTAGGAGGCCCTATCCACGACTCGCGGCCTCTTTGGAGGAGTCCATGTCCTCGGACCAGGCCCTAGGCCCATACGGTATTTTAACGGTTTTACCCCCCACAGGATGAAAGACGCATGATATTACCTCAAATCGAGGTCTAACGCGGTCCGGCTCATCTCTTGTCTGCCCAAGTCTAATAAAGGCATGAAGGATGATTATCTCATTGCCACCGGAAGGTGGCATGATGGCCTCCATTACCCAGTGAGGGAGGGACACCCAGGTGTGATTCCCTAGGACTTAAGACTTTTTGTTTATGCAGTTTTCCCCCTTTCAATTCCCTTGGTAGTTTTGCTGTCATTAGATGTTTTCTTCATTCGATTCACTGTGAGTGCCTAACCGTGTTCAGTTCCTCTGCTCTCTTTCCGGCAGGTAAACAGCACACATCTCCTCGTTCGGGGGACGTCAACATCTCGAACCTCAACAGGGTTCTTAGATCCGAGGTTTTTATGAACGCCAACCTGCAGGTGAAGGCTGCCTACCTGATATTGGGGTACGAACCCATCTCCAAGGTCTTTGGCGAGGTCGACGACGCTATTCTCACCGACCACCGGAGGCGATCACGGATAGACGTATGCTATCCAGAGTTTCTCGCCCCCCGTGCTCTGCCGGACGCGCCCTCCACCATCCTGTACGGCCAGCCTGTTGAAGCCATCCCTTTAGCCGCACAGCAAGAGGACCAGATCGTCCGAGAAGAGTCCGCGGCTTCCCCTTCATCTCTTGGCGACGAGATTGACAGCTTCCGCCTAGAGGAGGCAGAGAGACTGTTGGAGAGCCACGTGGTTAACATTTCGGATGAGGCAGAGGGCACCTCGGACAGGAACTCCGGCATTGCGGGGTTAGTTATTGCCCAACCAGAGGACTCCTCCGAAGAAGACGACGACATGACGTCTTTACGAGATCTTTTTGCCAGGAAGATGGGGGTCCCAGCCTCCAAGGGTGATGCCTCTAGGTCCCAGCCGAGGATGCTCCCACCTCCGCCTTCCCCTCCCTCCGACCTACTCCCTCTTCCTCCCAACGTTCCAAAGAAAAGGAGGAACGAGAATGAGGAGGCAGACAGAGAGAGGGAGAAGAAGCAGAAGCACCAGAGGCAGCTGCAGCAGCAACAGTAGCAGGCTGCTAAGGGTGGCGGGCGAGCCTCGTCCGTCAAGAGCGGGGAGATCCGCGGGCTGGCCGAGGTCCGCCAAAGGGAGTCTTACTGGTCCCCCGCTCTGGAGGTGGACGGAGCTCTAGTGTCACTCCAGGCGAGCATCAGGAACTTCTAGAGAGGTTACGCTTCCCACGTGGCCAACGCCTTGGAGCAGCCCCTCCTCTTGCCTAGGGATATGGAGGACCTGGGGAGGATGGGTCAGACGTGCCTCTTCCTCTCACTCAAGAGGAACTTGGGTCTAGTAAGCACCAAACGTTTGGTTTACTATTGTCGTCACAGTTCCCATGCTAACTTTAGTTTAACATGCTTCTATTGGAATTCTTTCTGCAGGCCATCCAGGAGGCCTTCGCTGCCTACGCGATAGTGGATCACTATCAAAACCAGGTCGGCGCTGAGCAGGCAGCCAAGGCCGAGGTTGAAAGAGAGCTGACCCGCGCTGAAGCAAAGAAGACTGACCTGGCCATCAAGCTAGCCTCGGAGCAGAATGAGAGGAGGAGTCTTGACGCGAGGCTAAAGTCGGCCACGGCTCAGGCGGAGGCCCAACGCAAGCTCCTACAGCAAAGGGACGAGGCCTCGGCCAAGGCGGGGCAAGAGGTCTCCAACCTAAAGAAGGAGCTTGCACAGGCCCAAGAAGCGGCTCGCACCATCAGGGAGATAGTGGAGGCTGCTACCAGGGCCGCTTTCAATGAGGGGGTCGAGGCGACCGAAAACCGCCTGACCGAGGAGTTAGGTGAGCTATGTAGGGAGTACTGCCAGCAAGTTTGGGTCGAGGCCCTAAATGCTGCGGGAGTACCTGACGGCTCCGAGTTGAGGGTAGCCGAGAGGGTCTGGTATCCCGAGGATATCAGGCTCGTCGAAGACACTCCTTTAACTCTGGTCACCCTAGAGATCGCGGACCTGACACTACCCCACTCCTCCCAAGAGCAAGTCCCACCCCCCGAAGGGGTCGTCGCCCCTAAGGAGGGGTCGGGGGAGCCAGCTGGCCAAGTTCTGCCTCAGCCTAAGCCGAAGGACAAGGGAAAGCAGGTCCAAGACCCGTCTGAGGTCGCGGTAGAAGAAGCAGAAGGTCAAGCTAAAGACACCCACTCTAGGCCAGCAAAGGAACCCCCATTGAAGATCAACAGGTAGGCGAACTCAAGCTCCCTTCGTTACCTCGCACAGACTTTCGCTCTCGTCGGTTATTTTGGTGTAGATTTTTTTGCATTTTTCCTTGTACTTCCTTATTTTAGCTTTGTCTTGAACAGCTTATTATTCATGTATTTCATTATCTTGCCTTTATAGCGTAACTTCTTGATGTATTATGTTTTTTGTGGCATTGCTTGTATTGTTGCGCCACGTGTTGCATGTGAATGCTAAGTAACTCAATATCCGAGGCGGCAGCTTAGTGCCCATGGACGTGTTCAAGATTAGGATAGGCGCGGCCTTACTATGAAGGCATTTCGACCTTTGGTTGGACTGCGTGTAGGTCTCTTAGTTTAAAATGGTTAGTATGTTAAATCCTTCCAAGTCCAGAGGTTCGAGGGCTCTGCTTAGTCCCGGCCGACATTAATGTTCAAATAGAAACCGAACCGTGTTAACGCTTAATAAAATTTGAACAATGTGTTAAATTTTCCCAAGGCAGAAGGTCTGAGGACCTGGCTTAACCAAGGTTTACATTAACACTTAATAAAAATTGAACTGTGTTAAATTTTTTCAAGGCAGAGGGTCCGATGACCTGGCTTAGCCCCAATTGACATTAACACGTAATAAAATTTGAACTATGTGTTAAATTTTCCCAAGGCAGAAGGTCCGAGGACTTGGCTTAGCCAAGGTTGACATTAACACCTAATAAAATTTGAATTATGTGTTAAATTTTCCCAAGGCAGAAGGCTCGAGGACCTGACTTAGCCCCAATTGACATTAACACTTTGATAAATAAGAAGCACGGCAGAGGTTAACATAGTGACAATTACCATAATGCAATAAAATACGAAAACAGGGCGCACACGCTTTTCATCAGTAATAATACCTTCAGAGGTTATTTACATTCCAGGGTCGTTTTACAAGTTTGTTTTCCAAGTCAGCGAGGTAATATGACCTCATGCCGGCCACTGAGGTGATACGATAGGGCCCCTCCCAGTTTGGCCCCAATTTTCCCTACGACGAGTCCCTAGCAGTTCTGACGACCTTTTTCAAAACTAGGTCCCCCGGAGCGAGAGGCCTAGATCGCACGCGGGAGTCGTACCCCCGCTTGAGCTTCTGCTGGTAGCAAGCTAACTTGACCATAGTGCTTTCTCGCCTTTCTTCCACTAAGTCCAGCTCCTTCAGCAGCATGTCGTCATTAGCGTCCGAGGTGAAAGACTGCGCCCTCATCGTCAGGAACCCCATCTCCACCGAGATCATGGCCTCGGCGCCATACATCATCGCAAAAGGGGTCTCCCCCGTAGACCTTCGCGGTGTGGTGTGGTAAGTCCACAGCACGTGCGATACCTCGTCCACCCATCTGCCCTTCGCATCATCCAGTCTTTTCTTGAGTCCATTGATTATCGACTTGTTGATCGCTTCAGCTTGCCCGTTCCCTTGCGGGTAGGCTGGGGTGGAGTACCTGTTCGTGATACCAAAGTCCCCACAATACTCCCGAAGGCTTTGCTGTCGAACTGCAGTCCATTGTCCAAGACTAAAGTACGTGGGATCCCAAATCTGGTGATGATGTTCTTCCAGATGAATCTTTTCGCGTCAGCGTCTCGAATGTTCGAGAGTGGCTCGGCCTCCACCCACTTAGTGAAATAGTCTGTCTTGACGAGCAGCCACCGCTTGTTGCTTGCCGCCCTCAGAAACAATCCCACTATGTCCAAACCCTACTACGCAAACGGCCAAGGGCTGACTAACGGATTGAGGATCCCACCAGGCTGGTGAATGTTGGGGGCAAACCTCTGACATTGATCGCATTTCCTAGCGTACTCCTGCTCCTCTCTTTGCATATTCGGCCACTAGTACCCCTGCATGAGGGCCCTATGTGCCAGCGACCTCCCGCCCATATAACTACCGCAAATGCCTTCATGCAATTCCTCCAAGAGCTGCTCCGTCTCTTCTAGGTGCACACATAATAGGTAGGGCCTCGAAAACGAGCGTTTATAGAGTTTCTTGTCCTCGGACAGCCAGAACCGAGGAGCCTTCCTACGGATCTTGTCGGCCTCAGACTTCTCCTTTGGCAGTGTGTCATGTTGAAAGAAAGACATTATGGGGTCCATCCAGCTGGGCCACGCTCTGACTTGTTGGACCCGGATGGCCTCACAACCCGGGCCGGCTGGCCTAAGCAGATCCTCAGCAAGAATGATCCGAGGAAGGCCATTCGCCGAGGAGGTTGCGAGCGTGGTCAGCGAATTTGCGTGGGTCTTTCCACTTCTGGAGATATGTGACAATGCGAAGGACTCGAACCTGGCCTGCAGTTGCTTGACGCGGGCTAAATACCTTCGCATTCTCGGTTCCCTGGCCTCTAAATTCCCTGCCACTTGGCCGACCACCAGCTGCGAGTCTGAGAATGCTCGAACCACCTTTCCCCCCAGTTTCCAAACCATATCCATCCCCACCAGCAAGGCTTCGTATTCGGCCTCATTGTTGGTAGCTGGGAACGCTATCCTTAGGGATTTTTTAATGACGACCTCGTCCGGTGATATCAAGACTATCCCAGCGCCTGAGCCTCTCTGGTTGGAGGCTCCGTCTATATAAACTTCCCACACCGGAGGCTTCTCGCACGAAACTACGCCAACTCGGCTTCCTCCCAAGCTACGTCCCTCTGGGCCTTCCTCTAGGGAAGGCTCAGTGAACTCCGCCACCAGGTTGGCTAGGACTTGCCCCTTTACAGATGTATGAGGCAGGTACTTGATATCGAAGGCCCCCAAAAAGGTTCCCCATTTGGCGATTCTGCTGGAATAGTCGGCGCTCCGTAGCACGGACTTAAGTGGGAGTTGGGTCAGCACGACCACCGTATGAGATTGAAAATAGTGCGGAAGCCGGCGCGTCGCATGTACTATGGCCAGAACCGCCTTTTCCAACGGTAAATACCGGATCTTGGCCTCCTGTAGGGACTTGCTCACGTAATAGACCAGTCTTTATATACTGTCGTCATCCCGTATCAGAACCAGGCTAACGGCGTGGGCGGCCACAGCTAGGTATGCAAACAGCACCTCGTCTGGATCAGGGCGGGACATAACAGGTGGCCGAGAGAGGTATTCCTTCAGTTGCTGGAAGGCCGAGGAGCACTCCTCAGTCCATTCAAATCCCTTCCACTTGTTTAGCAGCTGGAAGAAGGGTCGGCACCTATCCGTAGATCGGGAGATGAACCTACTAAGGGCAGCTGTCATTCCGGCCAGCCCTTGGACCTCCTTCGGGTTCCGAGGTGCTAGCAGGTTATAGATTACAAAGATCTGTTCGGGGTTAGCCTTAATACCCCTGTGAGTAAGCATGTAGCCCAGGAATTTGCCAAACCCTACACCGAAGGAGCATTTGGAGGCATTCAGTCGCAACTTATGCTTCCGCAAAGTCTGGAACGTGCTATCCAGGTTGGCCACATGGTCTGATATGGCCTTGCTCTTCACCACCATGTCGTCTACGTATACCTCGACGGTTTTTCCCAACTACACCTCGAACATCCAGGTCATCATCCTCTGATAGGTAGCCCCTGCATTTTTCAGACCAAAGGGCATAACCTTGTAATGGTAGTTGCCGGTGGGCTTCACGAAAGCGGTTTTCTCTTAGTCCTCTAAAGCCAAAGGTATCTGGTGGTACCCCTGAAAGGCGTCCAGGAAACTCATACGAGGGTGGTCGACTGTCGCATCTACCAGTTGATCTATGCAGGGCATCGGGAAAGGGTCCTTGGGACAGGCTTTGTTGAAGTCTGTGAAGTCTACGCACACTCTCCACTTCCCATTTTTCTTCTTCACCACGACTGTGTTCGCCAACCATTCGAGATAGAACACTTCCTTGATAACCCCAGCCTTCTTGAGCTTGATGACTTCCTCCTTTACGGCCTCGGAGTGCTCCGCGGAAGAGCGCCGAGGAGGTTGCTTCTTCGGTACTGCCGCCGGGTTAACGTTCAGGTGGTGGCATATGAAGTTTGGGTCGATTCCAGGCATCTCATGCTCGTCCCATGCAAACACATCGAGGTTCCCTCTCAAGAGCGCGACCAACTCTTCCCTTTCTTCGGTCGGCAGCTGAGCCCCAATTTGGAAGAACCTCTCTGGGTCGTTGTCTACAAGGACCCTGTCTAACCCCTCACACACGGGCTCCTCTGCCACTGTCCCTCCAGTGGTGGCAAAAGAGGCTAATTGCTATGAGGTCGAAGCCGGAGCCAAGGGTTCGGGGTCCGGCCTACGCAGAATTGTGACTGTCAGGCACTACCTTGCTACGGACTAACTCCCAATAATTTCCTCGACTTAGCCACCGAAAGGGAACTTCACCTTAGCGTGGAGGGTGGAGGAGACAACCCCTAAGGCGTGCAGCCAAGGTCTCCCCACAATGGCTGTGTAAGGGGAGTAGGCATCCACCACGATGAAATCTACTTCTACCACTGCCGGGCCTGATTGTACAAGCAATCTGATCTACCCCTTAGGGATCACTACCTTTCCCTCGAAGCTTATCAGCGGCGAGTCGTAGGTCGAGAGGTCCTCTTCCCTGAGGTTCAGCCCTTTGTACAGGTCAGGGTATATGATGTCTGCGTTCCTTGCCGCCTCCAAGAAGGCCAGTGTGGGCGGCTCATTGCCCTTAATCTTCTTCAGCTCGGAGCCAGAGCCCTCAGCATGGGCTCACACCACATTCATCACCCTGGAAGGGCGCGAGCTAGTCCTTCCGAGAGCAGCGAGAATGACGTTGATGGTTCCCAGAGGTGGCCTCGGGGCATGGTGGCCCTGGCTTGATAGCCCAGGGCGTTCTCTCTGCCCTTCATGCTCATTTATGAACTATCTCAACTTTCCCTCCTTCGTCAGTTGTTCTAGGTAGTACCGTAAGCTCTTACAGTTTTCAGTCGTATGGTCGTGCTCTTGATGGTACTAGCAGTGGAGGTTCTGGTTACGCTTCATGGGATCACCTATCATTTTGCTAGGCCACCTGAAATAGGGCTCAAGACGGATTTTCTCAAACACCCGCTGTATGGGTTCGCGAAACACAATGCCGACCACATGCGTCGGCGTCCGACAAGGTTGCCCAATGAACTCTCTCCTCGGCCTACTGTTGTTGTATCCGTCCGACTTGAAATCCCTCATTTCTTGAGGGATGACCTTCGCCCTGGCCTTCACTTGTAATTAATCCTCCTCTACCCGCGTGTACTCGTCAATGCGGTCCATGAGGCGACGCACGCTCTTGACAGGCCTTCTGGTCAGTGACTTCCTCAGGTCATGCTCGCTTGGAAGGCCGACCTTGAAGGTACTTATGGCAACTTCGTCGAAGTCTCCATCGATCTCATTGTACATCTCCCAATATCTATCGGTATATGCCCTGAGGGTCTCTCCCTCTCTCATGGCCATGGACAACAGTGAATCTAGAGGTCGAGGGATCCTGCTGCACATGATGAACCGCGAGCCAAATGCCCTGGTGAACTCCATGAAGGAGTTGACAGAGCCCGCCTTTAGGCCGTTGAACCATCTCATCGCGATGGGTCCCAGGTTGGAAGGGAAGACCTTGTACATCAGGGTCTCATTCTTCGAGTGTAGCGCCATCCTCTGGCTGAAGTGGCTCATATGTTCCACTGGGTCCGTTCTCCCGTTATAAATTGTGAAGGTTAGCTGAGTGAACCGCCTTGGAAGTTTTCCCTTCTCAATTCTCCGAGTGAAGGGTGACTTGGAAATCTGGTGGAGCGCCTTGCTCAGTGCATTGTTGGCTAGGCCTCTGGAGGACGTCCTCTTATCCTTAGGCTGGCGACGGTGTTCGTCCTTCTAGGAAGAGGACTCGCAAGGGGGGATCCTCGACCTGGAACTGTCGGAGCTACTGCTAGCATTCCCTGAGGACTGGTCTGAAGGGGATGGTGTGCGCCTTCGTTTCTCCTAGCGTAGCTTCTTTCTCAGATGGTTAACCTCCCTTTGCAGGGTCTCGACGCTTTTTTCGCGGGAGGCTCTACTTCCATCGTGTGCATGGCTCCTTCCGCGTGTATGTTCAGTGCGCACGCTGGCTTCGCGCTCTCCCTCCCGCTCTAATCATGCAAATTGGTCCTCGCGCTGGGACCCCATGGACTCTGCATGACGTGAACCTGAACCTTCCATGATACTTCCAGTCCCTTTTGTCAAGGCTCCCACAGACGGCGCCAATTGTAAGGGCACAAAGTTGGCCTTGGGCCCAAATGCGTAGCCGGGCCGGTCTTAATGGCCTTTACAATAGAATTTGTAGAGAATGGGCTTAAAGCCTAGACATCTTGGGGCTTCAGGAGGCTATGAGGTAAGGTTTAAGTCCACCCCTTGCAAGTAGCGGGCCGATGGGTCTTTTTCTTCTTTTCTCGGACGTGAGCCGAGGAACTTATACGCTGGTTGCCTTTCTGTTCTTTGGGAGGAGAGAGAAAGTGGGCCTTCTTCTTTCCTGGGAGAAAATCCGAATCCCCTTTCCTTAGTCCATCCTCCCCTATTTATACTTCCCATCCCTGGTTCCCATGTGTCCTTTCCCTGAAAATGCTCCCCAATGTCTGTAAGGCTGTCCACCGTCCTCTCAGAGGTCACTTCTCCATTAATGCGGCCAGGCGGGTAGGTGAAAGGCCTTTAATGCGGTGGCAGTAGCTTTATGCAGGGCACGTCCCTCTTGTCCCCCCCCCCCCTCGGCCTCTCGTTAAGGCCTGGGATGACTCGCCGAGCTTTAGGAGCTCTTCCCTGGACGTCGTGCTACCCCCTCCTGTCCCTGACACTTGTGTCCAAGGAGACCATCTCCTCAGATCCTCGTCCAACAGGCTGGCGATCTGGTCGGCGGGCCTTTGTACCCAGTTTTAGGAGGCCCTATCCACGACTCGCGACCCCTTTGGCAGAGTCCACGTCCTCAGACCAGGCCCTAGGCCCATACGGTATTTTGACGCTTTTACCCCCCACAATTATTATTATTATTATTATTATTTATAAAATGTTAATAGTTTGCATCTATGATAATTTAGAAATATTTTTTTTTAATTTTCAAATAAATAAAAAAGGTAAACTTTAAAGATAAGTAATAACTATATATATATATTTTTTAAACGTGAAGGGAAAAAAATCCTATATTTTTGGAATCCTCTTTTTAAATTCATAATGAAATTTGTCATTTGAATTTATGATCTTATTTCTAAATGAAGTTATTATTCGTTAATTATGGTATTTTTGAACCATATAAAAGCTAGTCCAGTTGAAATGGAAGAATCCTTTAATATATATTATAAATAACACATACTTCAGTATTTATAGATTTTGAATTAAGGCATTTCAAATCCATCTCTTTAAGATTAAAATTTAAATTCAAATTCAAGTATCCAAATGCAACCTTAAAATATGTGTTTTGCATTTTTACCTTTATTATTTATTATTGTCATATCCCACGACAACCATAACTAAGATAGAACATATCCCATATTAAAATAAAAATAAATAAATAAAAAAGGGAGAACATATTAGGTTGAGGTTGTTTTTGTAGAAGAATCTAATTGTTACACGTCTTTTCCTAATAATAATAATAATAATAAATTTTACACGTCTTTATACTTGGAAGGAGTGTCAAATTTACCAGTAAATTTTTTTGGTACTTCTGAAAATTAATTTATTGGCTCATACGGGCATAATTAGGCCTTCTGTTTTTCAAACTACATTTAGATTCCCATTTAAAAAAAAAAAAAAATCACCCTAAGACGGTTTCTTACAACCACTCCATATCATTATTTATCACAAAGATTATTGACAACACTAATGGGCAACAAAGATTCCCTTTAGAAGTGACACTGTAACAGCAATGGCATGCAAAAAATTCTGGTCCCAAGTAGGTCGTCGTTGCATGAGACATTGGTTGATGGCCATGACACATGTAATTTTTTCTTTTCTCAACACTTCATTTTCTCTCCTCTTAGCCAAATGAAGCTTCCCTTCATGTTCTTTTCCTTACTTCCAAAGAATTATCAACCGACTTAGCACACACAGAGAGTTTTCTGGCCACCATTAATAAATAAGTCTGGCGTTAGTGTTCTTTTATTCTATCCATTGACCAACAGATATGTAACAACATCTCTTCCATTTTCTGCGTTGCCAGAGCTTAGTGTGTTCGGTAATAAATTAGTTAAACTTACCATTGTAACATCCAACTGAACTAAATGAGTGCGGTTAAATCCAGATGAAATTTCAACAACAATTTGGGTATGATCATATATAGTGAATTTGTCCCCAGTCATAGACTAATACTAGTATATAGCTTTGTTTTTGAAATCAGAACCTTCATTCAATCATTGCAAAACCAGCTCCAGTAAAAAACAAGCTATACATTGATGACACGTTGAGGTAGCTGTAAACCTTCTTCTCACAAAAAAAAAAAGGGTAAACGTGTAACATCACTCGAGATTTTGACAGCAAAGAGAAAAAATAAAAGTTATTGGAGTGTCAAACACGGTGGAATAGGCAACGTAGCAAACAGGGCAAAAAATATATCGCGTAGTGTCAAACACGGTGGAAAAGTATCTTTGATTTGAAGAAAAAGGCATTTGCATGTTAGAATCCAGCATTTAGTGAGGACAGCTTTTTGATTAATGACATGTTGATTTAGGAGTCTTTCTCAAGTTCACGTGGTTTACAAATACCACAACCTTCCAAACTTGTCTAATTGGATGTGGCCTGGACGACTAGACCTATTGGTGCCTAATTCTTGGATCATTTTCTTTCCATTGTCGTCTTTCTTGATATGCTTTCCCATAGCTAATCTTTTAAAATATTATTGTACTAACATTATTCTCGTGCAATGCATGGCTTCATGAAAAATTTGATATAAATAAAAAATTATACTAATATAATTAGCAAAAATATCTATTAGTTTACTCATTAGTGACTTTAGCATTGATCTTACCACTTGCAACAGGTACTGTTGAAAAAGTTTTCTAAGCAATGAACATATAAAAAAATTGATTACGCAATTGAATGAGAGATCAGTGGATGAATGATTGCTTAGTCACATATATTGAGAAAGATATATTCAAGACTATTGAGTGTGAATAAATCATGCAGCTATTTCAAAATATGAAAAATTGTCAAGGGCAATTGAGTAATATAAGCTAAGTGTGAAAAAAATAAATTAAAGTTTACATTTTCTGTTAAATTCGGTATAACAATTATATTATCATATAGTTGTGTTTATTTATTTTGTTATTAATATTGATTAAGTTTTTACTTCCAATCTTGCCTTTTTGGTAAAAGCACAAGATATGATTTGAGAAAGTTGTATGTATAGTGGGTATATATGCCAAATATTGACTGTAAGTCTTGTACATGGAACAAATAGACAAAGACGGAGCTAGTAGTTCTATTAAGAGGGGGGGGGGGGGTAGGGGGGGCGAAGTATAAAAACATTTTTTTTCTTGAAAATTCAAACTAGTAATCCATTTAGTATAACAAATGGAAAGATGCGAATAACTATTTTTTTAATAAATTACGAAAAAATTATATATCAAAAAGGAATATAGCATTATTTTAAATCTCAAAAATCATCATAACTAAAATAATTATTTCAAACCAAATATGACAATTTTCAACCATAAATTTATAATGTGGAATAGCTTGAGCAAAGCATCAAACACCACTTCCTTGTACATAAAAAATCTCATTAGCAACTTAAGTAATTTTGTCTGTGTGCATCAACCATTGAACAATGTGTAGCGTGTCATGACTCATGACTCGCTTGGGTGTGGCATTTTTTATCTTACTATCTACTAATTGCTAGACATAACAGTAACCATTCCACTAAACAAAAAGACAAAACATCTCAACTGAATTAATTGTTCAGTTGCAACAGAGCAACTCCCAAAACACATTATACAACACTTTATAACTATTAAAAAAAAACACAACTCATTTCAAAGTCAAATAAAGTGAAGCAGTAATAATGTCATTCAGAGAAAGAGATTAGACAATAAGAAATTAAACAACACAAAAAGAAGGAGAGAGCAACTCAGCAAAAAAAAAAGGTAAAAACTAGAGTCAGAGCAACTTAGCAGATAGGAGATTGGACACATAGTCTCACTGATGAAGTAAAAACGGTGGCAGTGTCATGAGCGGATCAAAGAGGGCAAAATCACACACACTCTCTCTTTGTTCGACTGGTATTTATATTATCTTTTTTAGGAAATTTTTTCTTTAAAATTAATAGGGCTGAAATTGAATTGTTGATTCGAAGATCTGATCAATTTAGATCTAATAAAATTATTAAGGGCTTTTTTCTTGTTTATTTGGGCTTTACTTTTTATGTTGTTTGGGCTACTTTGTCTTGAATGTTGTTTGGGTTCATTTTTTTTGGTTAAAGAGGTCAAGGTTATATTTTGAGTGGGTAGAGGGGGGGGGCAAGAACAATTTTCTTATGCTCAAATTCAAAAAACTCATAAAATATTATATACTTCTCTTTTGTTTTATAAATTCCAGGGGAGACCATTTCCCCCCAAGGTCATCAAATAGCTCCGTCCCTACAAGAAGAGATAAGAAACTAAGAATATGGTCCATTTTGGTCGGCCTTAGCTTGATTTGTCTAGACATTGATTTTCTCTCTTGCCAAAAGTTTGACTTATTTTAGGTGGAAGTTTCCTTGATTATTACTTGTATACAAAATTCCAGAATCATTAATTTGGAATAGGTCCCTTACTAACCTAACCAATTGGAATATGATGAAATTTCTTCCCATCCACACTAAACGTTGTGTACACTCCAAATTTTTTCTGCATCTCATAATGATATGTTGTTGATATGTGTCATCCAAGCCCAACATGATTGAGAGTTGTAATTAAGACTATGGCCCAGAAGCTTTACTATTCAATACTTTGCAAGAAAACTTAAACACTCATTTGATGTAACAGGAGATTATGGAATTTGACACTATATATACTAGGAGTTGTTCTTGATGTTGTGAAATTGTTGTAGGTACTAAAAACTCTAGTTTGATTTGTTGACAAGTTATGTTCTTTAATCGTGAAAAGTCTACAATGAAAATATTTTATGTTCCTACAATAAATTTTTTGGAGAGAAAATTGTTAGGCCCCTCATTCCATTGGGGCCCCTCTATTTATACAAAGGAAAAATGGTCCAATATTCCTAAGTATGACTTAGTTACATGGAATTTTTGTGCAAATGTGCCTAGATATCTTTCAAAAATTTAATTATAATTTTAAACTCTAATTTTGGTGATTATTATATGATTTTTGTGGTTTGATTTTGATTCAATAAAGACATATTAGCCAACAGAAACAAAGGTAGAGCTATCAAAGAAATCTGTACTTTTAGATTAGCAATTACAAATGGCTAATGCTGCATTGTCATTTGTGGTTGAGGTATGAATAAGTGGTATGTTGTTTGGGTAACTAATTAAGTCAAAGCAATTAACCATATTAAAAGGGATTAGTAACTTTTTCTTTGTCCTTTACCATTTGTGGTATGTATATGCATTTTTCACACATACTCAAGTAAAGTACCCGTTAGGATTTCTTTTAACTATGATAAACATATTATTATTTTCTTTTTTAAAGAAGTTTTATATTTATTAAATGAGATACATATATATATATATATATATATTTATATCGAGGGCCATGTAGTTGAATTGACACTTCCCCATACACAAAGTGTCTGGGTTTAAGGGAAAAAATGTTCAAATTATGGAAGTCAGGGAAAAAATGTTCAAGTTGCGGAGTTAACAGCATATATATATCGAGGCCTATATAGCTGAATTGACATCTCCCCACATCTAACTGAACTAAACGAGTGCGGTTAAATCCAGATGAAATCTCAACAACAATTTGGGTATGATCATATATAGTGAATTTGTCCCCAGTCATAGACTAATACTTGTATATAGCTTTGTTTTTGAAATCAGAACCTTCATTCAATCATTGCAAAACCAGCTCCAGTTAAAAACAAGCTATACATTGATGACACGTTGAGGTAGCTGTAAACCTTCTTCTCACAAAAAAAAAAAAAAAAGGTAAACCTGTAACATCACTCGAGATTTTGACAACAAAGAGAAAAAATAAAAGTTATTGGAGTGTCAAACACGGTGGAAAAGGCAACGTAGCAAACAGGGCAAAAAGTATATCGCGTAGTGTCAAACACGGTGGAAAAGGCAACTTAGCAAACAGGGCTAAAAATATATCGTGACGTGTCAAACACGGTGGAAAAGTATCTTTGATTTGAAGAAAAAGGCATTTGCATGTTAGAATCCAGCATTTAGCGAGGACAGCTATTTGATCAATGACATGTTGATTTAGGAGTCTTTCTAGTTCACGTGGTTTACAAATACCACAACCTTCCAAACTTGTCTAATTGGATGTGGCCTGGACGCCTAGACATATTGGTGCCTAATTCTTGGATCATTTTCTTTCCAATGTCGTCTTTCTTGATATGCTTTCCCATAGCTAGTCTTTTAAAATATTATTGTACTAGCATTATTCCCGTGCAATGCATGGCTTAATGAAAAATTTGATATAAATAAAAAATTATACTAATATAATTAGCAAAAATATTCATTGGTTTATTCATTAGTGACTTTGACATTGATTTTACCCGTTGCAATAGTTACTGTTGAAAAAGCTTTTACAACAGTGAACATAATTAAAAATCGATTACGCAATTGAATAAGTGATTAGTGGATGAATGATTGTTTAGTCACATATATTGAAAAAGATATATTTAAGACTATTGGGTATGAACAAATCATGCAGTGGTTTCAAAATATGAAAAATTGCTGAGAGCAATTGAGTAAAATAAGCTAAGTATGAAAAAAAATAAATTAAAGTTTACATTTTATTTTAGATTCTATATGACAATTACAATATCATATAGTTGTTTATTATTTTATTATTAATATTGATTAATTTTTTTTCGATTAATTTTTTACTCTAATTTTGTCTTTTAATCTTGCCTCCCCTTGACCTAAATTCCTAGCTCCGCCACTAGGTTGATATATGACTTGCAATCCACATTGAATACTACACATGCCCTCACGTAGGCGGGACCTGCGCTTATGTTGCTCCAGTGGCCGTGGCCGGCGGACTCGCATATGTGTTTTGCTTCAACATTTAAGCTTCATTTACAGCCTTTTGGTCATCTGGCATTTTTTCCATTACTTTTATGGGGGTACATGAACAACTTAGCATTAAGTAGATATAATGAGACTTTAATAACATAAAAAAAAAAACAAAAAAAAAATTTTGATTAAAAGTATTTATTCATCAAAGATAATGAATGATCTTCTTTTACATTTTTATTTTCTATACTATTAGTAATATATAAAAGATCTTCTTCTTTCCCATCTATGGTAATTACTTACTCCACTCTCACAAACTTTTTTACTATTATAATAATCTAACTTTAATCCCATTACTCTTTTTTCACTTTTTTTTAATTAGTTATTTAAGAGCTAAGATAAATATACATTTGATCTCAATCCATCAAAGGAAAACAGTTTCTACCCAGAAAATATATAATAAAAACAATTTGGCAATAATGCGTTGATGGTCGACTTTAAGACATTTAACCCAATAATCAATGGCGGCTCTAGGAATTTATTTCAGAGGGGCCATTAAGAAACTTTAAGTAAATACACTTTAATTAAAAAAGAATTTAAATATATCGAGTTGATGATTAGAATAAAAAAATATACAAACACATGAAGTAAAATCATTTTCTTCTACAAGTTTTCATATTTTGAAATTGTTACGTGATAGTTCATTATCAATTGTTATTATCTATTTTCAATATAGGTAGGTGTGACAATTTTATTTTGTTAAATTTGTATAACATTTTTATTTTTATGCATTTGTCATTGTTTTTATAAAAATATTTTGAACTAATCGACAAAATTCAACTCACTGGCACTATATTAACTCACTCATTCATGCATAAATAATAAACTAAATATCTATTTAATCAATAAAAAACTTGAACATCCCTAACTTTACCATTTTTTTTTCTTGAATCACTAACTTTATAACTAAAAGTTTTGGAATGCGTTGATGTGTGTTTTTCTATGGTTTTGGGCTGGACTAATCTGTGATCAGGGTATGCAATGATATTTTTAAATATTTTTTTTAGAAAGTTTTTTAAAGATATTTTGAACTATAAAATATATACATATATATATATATATATATATATATATATATAATATTATACTTTTTCCAAGTCAGGGGTTCATTTGAACCCCCTGAGGCTTATGTGTCGCCACCCCTGCCAATAATAAACAGTAGAATAAGTGGGCTATGTGTTTGGCACTAGCTATTGTAAAGTTGTTATTTGCAACTATTTTGTGTTGGCTTTAATTCTGTGCCAGATTTTATTGTAATTTTGTTCAATCATGTTTACCCTGTATTTTATGTGGGATTTCATTGTATGGGTTGTGTGTGAGAGAAACTGTGAAAACTCAAGTTTGCATTGAAGAAGAAGTGGTTTTCTCAAGTACCTTGCAAGTAAACTTCCTGCGAAGTAAGCAATATAAAGAGTACATGACTGGAATGCGAAGAATTATGACAATCTGGTGACAACTGGTTTTCGTGAGTACCCGCAAAACATTCTATTTTGCTATTTTGGCTTATCTGCTCCATTCTGTCTTCACCCATACTATATATAGCCACATTACCCACATATTGTAAGGAGTGCTTTTTAAAGAGAAAACCCTAGCAAACACACTTGAGAGTTAGAGATTGTTATACCCACAATCATCTACGCAATTTTTTGTGGTTTTCCTCATACTCTTTCCTCTTCATATCTATATTCTTAAGAGGTTGATAGCCCACACACTTACCACACCCAATTTGAGTATCCAGTGAGGTTTTGGTGCTAGTAGTTAGCATTGTGTAAGGTTGAATTTATTCAATTATGTGTTGGCTTTATTCTGTGCCAAATTTGCTTATATTTTAGCAATTAGATATCTTGTATTTAGGTAGGAATTATGTAAGGGTAAGTGTAAAAAAGTGTGAAGAAATCTCAAATGTGTGCACTCAAGAAGAGTTTCGCTACTAGATTTCGCGACTGGAGAATCGCCAAAGGCGGCACACATGTGGAGCATGCAGGGGAGCTGAAGGGTCATGATAGTTGGAGCACTACAGGGCAAAACTTCCAATCTGGCCAGGCAGTTAGCTCGTGACTCAAACTCGCGACTCATTCCAATCGCGAGGTCAAGTTGCTAGAATGCCCTGTTTGGATAAAACCTGATGTTTCACATTCCTCAATACACCTTACTATAAATACCTTTATATCCACGAAATGTAGAGGGTTTCTAGAGAGACTTTTGAGAGAGAAACTTTAGAGAAAAGTAAGATTGACTTATTCACAATCTTCATCCTTTAATTCTCCAAATTTCTTAACTCTCATCCTCTCCATTTTTCATATCCTTGAGAGGTACATTTAGCCAAATCCTTATCTCACCATACCTATATCAGTGAGGAGGTATTTTGGTGCTTGGAAAGCAGTTCAGAAGGAACCAATTTATTTTGGTTGATGCAATGGGCGATTACGGGATCTAGTAAGCTAGAGAAGACAAGGTTCAGCGTAACCCTGTTGGAGCAAGAAGCTTGGAGGGCTTAGGTGCACTGGGTAGATTAGTCTTGAAGGGTCTTCTACTATTAATGTATCCCAACTTTATTCTCTGGTGGATTATTGACCACTTGGAGAGCGGCGGAGAGGTTTTTCGCCAAGTTCTTCGGTTTCCTCTTCGATAACGCATCGCCGTATTATCTTTGTGTTTGCATTCTTCTTCCCTTTTCTCTTTACCTTTTAATTATTGTTGTGTTAATGATTAAATATAGTTTAGAGTGTGTTACGAATTTGGTTATAACTTATATTTCATTTTCCGCACATATATTGTTTGATTATAAACTTGTGTTGGTAATTTTAAATTTGGGGGTCTAAACGTTTATAGGTGTTTTACACACTATTTGAACTTACAATTGGTATCAGAGCGGGTGCACTTGCTATGGTTTAATTACCTAAGTGTGATCCTAGACCCCTTAGCTATGGATGAAGCTATGGAAAAGGTTATATTGAATTGTGGTTTAAATGTTTGTGATGATGACTCTATGGGTATGTTTGAAGGTTGTCCTAACAATGAACTCCTACAATTATTAAAAACAAAGAAAGTGCTAGAATGTTTGTTCACATGCTGAAAATTTTTGAAAATAAGAATCACATTCTACACAACAGTCTATGTGAGTCAAATTCTTTGATTAAGAAGTATAAAAGAAGAAATAGAATATTGTGTGATAAGATTGATAATCTGAAAAAGAAAATTCAATCTAACAAAAGCATGGAAAATGAAGATAAGTTTTTGTTTGAAGGTCAAGAGTTCTTATCCCATGCTTGCTTATTTGTGCACACTTCTTTGAAGGTATTTAATTCATGTTTATGGTATCTTGATAGCAGGTGTTCTCGTCATATGACAAGAGATAAATCACTGTTCAACTCACTCAAAGAAAAGGTCGGTGACTATGTGACATTTGGTGATGGAAGTCATGCTCAAGTTCATGGCAAAGGGACTGTAGAGATATCAGGATTACCTCTATTGAAGGATGTCTTATACATCAAAGGGCTTAAGGTGAATCTCTTAAGCATCACTCAAATATGTGATGAGGACTTCCTTGTTCAATTCTCAAAAAAGGGGTGTATAATCATTGATGAAGAAGGGATTCAAGTCTTGGAGGGAAATAGAACTACCGACAACTGCTACGGAGTAGTTCCTACAGCAAAAATTTCCTGCAGAAGTGCTCGTGTTGACATGTTGGAACTTTGGCATCAAAGATTTGGGCATGAAAATTTCAAACAAGTGGCTAAAGTATCTAAACTTGAAGCTGTTAAGGGACTTCCAAAATTTGGAAAGGTGGAGAAGACTATTTATGGTGCATGCCAAATGGGGAAGCAAACAAAGGCAAGTCATCACAAGGTGAATGTGATTGCTACATTACGTTACATGGAGCTTCTTCATGTTGATCTAATGGGGCCCACAAGAACTGAAAGTCTAGGAGGAAAAAGGTGCATTATGGTCATTGTTGATGATTTCTCAAGATATACTAAAAATTATATTACATTTTAGCCACTCAAGCCCAAAATTCATTCAAGTCATGCAAAGTTATGTAAAAATACATGTTAACACTATTCATTTTGTATTTAGTTTTTTATTCTTTGCTTAAGTATTTCGAGGATGAAGAAAAAGAGTGAATGATAATTATTGTGAGTGAAAAAAAAAATTTTGATATTTTAATGAAATTTAGTGTAAAAATAAATAATCTGACATTGAATGTTTTAAAAAGAAAGTAAGTAAAATAGAACAAGTTCATTCTTATACTAAAATATACATGAATTTTTCATAATATGATGCAAATGCTATTAGTATGCTTTTTTTTTTTTTTTTTTTGAGAAATGAAAAAGGGGACTCGCGTGTAGCAGTCATTGTCCCACACCCTATGGTATACTTGAGTAAGCCCATGGGTACCACCAGCTCAAACTAGAGCTCGGAGACCCCAAACTCACACACATTCCAAGCTCTATTGGTTTCTGAGACTTCCAAAAATTACAATTACAGTCCTCGTGAGAACTCGAACCTAGGATGTAGTGAAGCCACAGCAATCACCTACCAGTTGAACCACACCACTGGTGGTGCTATTAGTATGCTAATCTATTGGTCTACAATATTTGAGCCATGGCTAGTGGATGTCTGGCTTGATGCGTCATTGTTAGTTTTAGAACAGGCCCAGATGAGTCAAAATGGAAAAAGAGTGGCCGGCGGACACGCTTATGTGTTTGGTTCAACATTTAAGCTTTTCATTTACAGCCTTTTGGTCAACTGGAGTTTTTCCCATTATTTTTTTGGGTACATGAACAACTTAGCATTAAGTAGCTTGCATGGTTATAATGAGACTTTGATAACGTCAAACGCAAGTTTCAACAATTGTATGGCTTCGTATCACTTAAACAATTTCTTGTCAAAGAGAACTTTGACCATAGCACCAGTAGAGAGATTACATCAAGGGTATGTTTGTTTAAAGGTTAAATAAGGTGGATAGAAAACTTTGAGGAGAAAATGAGAAAGAAAACTTTTTTTAGTGTGTTTAGTTAGGTGGAGAGGAAGAAAAATAAATAGGGGGCTAAATGTTTTCTCCCAGACCCACTAAAAAGTTTTATCTCCAAAATTGAAAGAAAATTAAAAGTAGAAATTGAGTATCATTTTTGGATGAAAATTGCACATGGGCTTCATCCACATTCCTTTTATTCCAAACTTTTTTTTTTTTTTTACCTCCTAGACATTGCCTTTTTTTTTTTTTTTTTTTTTATTGGGCAGGCTTTTCCAGTAATTTTTTTTTTTTCCTTTTGCTTTCTTTTGTGTGTGTGTGTGTGTGTTTTTTAAGTTGTAATTTTTTTATGGACATGATTTTTTATTTTTTAATAAATTTAGGTGATTGATTTTTTTTTTGTTTATCACTTTTTTGGTTTTAATTGGGCATCATTTTTTTAATAAGGGTATATGAGTAAATTTATACAAACTCACTTTTTTCATCCTTCATTTTTTCACTAAGAACTAAAAAAAAAAAAAAAAAAAAATGAAAATCTTTTCTATCTTCCCACTTTTCTATCCTCTCACAATTTTTTATTTTCTCACTTTTCCACCCCTCCAACCATAGATGTTACATACCGATCATGGATCTTTAAATTATGAATTTGATTCTCCTTAAAAACAAAAAACAAAATATGGATTGTGTATATCACCAAAACTTATCTTATCCAATGATACTAATCGTACTTCCTGAAAAAATAGCCAGCCCAATAGTAGGGGCTCATGAAATTAAAAAATCATAAAAATCAAAATTCAAAAAGGATTTAAAAGAGAAAGAGAGCAAAGTAAGGTTATTTAAAAAGGATTAAAGAGAGAGAGAGAGAATAAAAGGATTGACTGGATTAAAAAAGAGAGAAGAGTGGTTGACCTACGGATGAGGATCACGAAGTCAAAATACATAAATAAATAAAAATTAGATAAATATAGAGGTAGCTTAAAGCGGTAGAGGGAGAGCCATCGTATAAAGTAATGAGAAAGGCCAAAGGGTCTGGCAGCAGGTGGACAAACTGAAGGAAGAAGAAGAAGAAGAAGAAGAAGAAGGAACAAGAACGACAACCACCTGAGGTAAAACTTATGTTGGGTTTTTCAATTTTTTCTTTTACTTTTTCTTTCTTACTTTATTTATTTTGTTTTTCTCTTTTGAATTGGCATCCCATCTCCAATCTCCAACTATTATAATTTTGAAATACAAAAACCGTCACTTAATGTGATTTTTTTTTTTTTTTTTTTTATGCTTGTCGGAAAATATTAAACTGTTATAACTTTTACTACAAAAAAACTTAAAAATTGAAATGACAATAAATATAATGAATGCCACATCCATATCATGCTAGACAAACTCCTTGTTACTTTTTTGCTTGGTGATGAAAAGTTGATATATAATTTGTAAGGTCTTTGTAATAAAATTAGTAATATCTTTAACATCTCTTATATATTTAATATTCATGTTATGATATTTTGTAAGAATTTTGTAATAATTTTTTTTTTAATACAAGATAGAAATTTACTCTACTTTAGTCTAAGAATATACGTGTGTGAAGTTTCATCCTGAAAACTTGAATTTTAGCCCTTGCTCTCACCTAAATCTCTCCTTAAGAATCGTAGCAAAATTATTAACTTCCTTAGCATCTCTCATATATTTAATATTCATGTTATGAAATTTTGAGTGTAATAAATTTTCATTTATAGGTATATTGGAATATGATTTTCCTTAGCATCAATCATACATTTGGCAATATTAAAAAAAAAAAAAAAAAATCATCCATTTGATATGCATGTAGCACCATTTTGAGGGTCTAATAAATTTTCATTTATGGGTATATTAGCCTTTTCACGTTGATTTGCGCATGTTTAGTGGATTTAAAAAATTATTCTAAATCTTAAAAATTTGTTCAGTTTTTATAAGACTATGTTATAAATTTGAAAAAATGACACCAATGTTGGTTAAATTTCCTATTTTTTATAAGACTACTTTTGACACCTAGAAGACCATGACAACAATGATGAATAAAATTCCTTTTGTAAGTGGTATAGACCAATTAGATGCATAAATGTTATTCTATAAAAGAAGCCAACATAATCACAAAGAAACAAACATGAAATTTACAAGATAAGATGAAAGAATGAAACTTCTACTCAAAAGAACTCATTTTTTTCAATTGAAAAAAAAAAAAAAAAATCATTCATAAGCTTCTTTTGGGATTGAGATCATTCCACACTTATGTCAAAATCTTTTTCTTTTTACTTATTTCTGTGTGGATAATTCGATAATAACAACCAAGGTCATCAGACTCGTACCAGACCGAGCGGTTCGACCAGGTTAACCAAGAACTGGATTGAAATCCGGTCTTTTAAGCATAAAGAACTGGGCATGCTTGTTAATTCCATGAACCCCTTGAACCGAGTGGTCTAATCCCGGTTCAAGCATGCCTCTTAAATAAGAAAAAAAAAATCAGAAACTGCACTTACGAGGGTTAGAACCTAGGCATTGTCAGAGTTGAAGCTAGAGCCTAACCACTCAGATAAGTTTGCAAACTGATGCTCAAAAAAAAAAAAAAAAAAAAAAAAAAAACTTGAAGTAAACTTAACACAAATTTTTTTTTTTTTAATAAAAACAACTTAACACAATTCTATTCTACTTAATTAAATTATCCATCTCTTACAAAGAATATTAAAAAAATTATAATTAAAATCCTTCAAAGATATTCAACTCTACTTCAAAAATTAATCATAAATTTTAATGTTTTCATGGTTATTATTTTATTTTATTAACTTTCTTATTTATTTATTAAATATATGCTTAAAAATCATTAAATTTCCCTCACATATATAGATACATTAGTCAATTTTGCTAGTTTTATTAATTTAATATATTTATTTATAATTTAAATAATTATTAAATTAATTATGACGTCATCACAGTTCGACATCGGTTTAACTCTGGTCTAACCTCGGTTTGATCCCGGTCCAATCTTAAAAACCTCGAACCTCTCCCTTTTATGGTTCATTGAACAGTTCGGGTTTCAAAACCATTAACAACAACGGCAATATAGGATTTGAAGAAGAGGAAGTGTCTTTCTCTCACAAATAAGAAAGACTATGCTATGATATAGAGAGAGAATAAATAGTAACCTAAAATATATATGCTACTCTAAAGCTGGCTTGCCATGGAGAAGAGTCTAAATCAAATACATATAATATTCTAAAGCAGCCAAAACCACGTAGGAATAACAATGTAAAACATACTGAAGTTTTAAATAGGTGACTTGCTAGAGATATTCGAAACTAATTAGGATGAGGTGGTAATATTGGCTTTGTTGTATGCAGCACTACTAATTCAAGGCACAAAACAACAAGTTCAGAGCAAGAAAAACCCTATATCAGCCTTCTCTAAAATGGATGAGAGGATGAAGCAAGTTGCTGAAAGTGGAGATGTGAATGCCTTTTACCAATTATTGAAGAGGATGTAAAGTTTTTGGAGCACATTGATCAACTACCATTTGTTCAAACTCCTTTACACATAGCTGCATCAGTTGGGAACACCCAATTTGCCATGGAGATGATGGGTTTAAAGCCCTCATTTGCTCGAAAACTAAATCAAAATGGGTTTAGCCCTATACACATCGCACTACAAAATGGGCATATCGGGCTGGTGCATCAGCTTCTACAATATGATGGAGACCTTGTTCGTGTCAAAGGAAGGGAGTGTCTCACTCCTTTGCATTACTTAGTAGAAAGCAGTGAGCACCCTGATATATTGAAAGAATTTCTATCATTTTGTCCTGATTCTATTATAGATGTGACGAGGCGAAACGAAACGGTTTTGCATATTTCCCTCAAATATAACAATCTCGAGACTTTTAAATTCTTCGTGAAATGGCTTAGCTTTAATGTGTATGAAAATGCTGAATTACATCAAAGATTTGTTCTGAACAAGAAGGACAATGAAGGCAATACTGTGTTGCACATTGCAGTATCAAAAAATCAAACCGAGGTAAGCTCTCTCCATTAACATCTGCTAAGTATTAACAAAATATGAATAATAGAATTTAAAAAAAAAACATAAAATAACCAACCCTGAATAGTCTAGATGACCATTTTATTTTTTGAAACAAAACCTATTTTTTGGGTCAAGTAGATTTCTTTCTTCTTCTTTTTTTTTTTTTTTTTTTCAAAATTTAAAATACTTTATAACTAAATATACAATTTTAAAATGTTTAAAATTTGAGGGAGTGATGGTATTCCTTCTATGTGTGTAATATATACTAGTCTCGGAGCACATGTGATGAGGCTCTTTTATTTATTTATTTTGAGTTTAATGTAATTTTTCAATTTGAATTTATTTATTGCTAGTGAGGTTGCACATGAAAGAATTTTTAAGAAACTAAAATTTAAGATTTTGAAAATGAGTAAACTGCTGAGTTTAGTGTGTGCTAATTTTTAGGAAAATAATTGTATCAAATGTGTGTAGATATATTTAAATAGAGAGTGTATGCTAATTTTTTTTTTTTTTTTTTAAGTTTCTCGGGTAGTTTTTTGTTTTTGAATTTTGTTGAATTACAATTTTAACCCAATTTTTTTTTTTTTTTTAAGAATAAGGATTATCTAACTAGATTACGGATATTTTTTACATTTTTTTAAACTACAACTAACTTTTTGAATCCTCTTAATATATATAAATAAATAAAAAATTATCTAGTCTTGTAATGATTCAATGGCTTTACAATTGCATAGTAATACATTATGATTTTTCTTCTTAATTATAATTTTAATTAAAAAAACATATATATATATATATATAATAAAAAGAAACTTGTGCATTTGGATTAAGAACAGAGCAAGGACGAGACTTAACTGATTTACATTACGCGGGCTGTGAGGCACTTACTCTATTGGGGTTACAAATTTGTTGATGTAAACCATAAGAATTTAGACAGTAAAACAGCATGGGACATCTCGCAAGAACAGCCACAAGAAGTAGACAACTCAGAGATTAGTGCTATGCTACGCGATGCTAAAGCTAAACCAAAGGCTAGCATACTTCCTAAAGCATTTTGTGCATTTAATAGCCATCCAAATAACCAAAGGCCGGCATACTGCTTAAGGTATATTGTGTGGGTGCGTACGAGTATTAATCGTGAAATGAGGAATTTAACAGAGGAAAGGCGGAATATTCTTCTGATGGTTACAGTACTGCTTGCAACACTCAGCTTTCAAGTGGTACTCACCCCTCCTGGTGGACTTTGGCAAGATAATGGTCAGTGCGTCAACCTCACTGAAGTACTAGGGAGTAGTCATCATAATGGAAGCAATCATCTGCCTCCCTTCAATATAACAACAGTAGGGAGTAGTAATCATCCTGTGATCGTGCATCTGACTCGGTCCAATACCACAGTAGCGTGTGAACACAAAGCAGGGACAGCCATTGCTTTGAAAGATCCCCTTTTTAACCTGTTCCTCACTTGTAGTTTTTTGACATTTAATTTATCAAACGCATTAATGGTTCTCCTCGCTCTAAATGGGAAAATGATGTACTTGTTCTTCGGACTCCATTTCACCCTTTTTGTTTGCTATTGTTATTCAGTCGGGGTCATAATTGACGATATTCGTTTGGGGATAACGGTGGCGTTTGAATCGGCCAACCTTTTACTTTTTGCACTTTGCTGGAAGTGATGATCAGACTCAGAGCAGGGACAGCCATTGCTTTGGAAGGAACCCCCTTTTCTGAAATTCATGATATACAGTACATTAATTTCTTTGTAATCAGTGCCTACTTCCTCTGCTTTGGTTATTTTTCTTCACTCCTGACCATAACTCAGGCTCCAGATTGCTCTGTCTTTCTTTCGGCCTTGATTTTTGCAATCTTACCAGCGAATTTTCCCGCTTTGGAAAGAGTCAGGCTAAGTGGTTTGTGGATTCAATCATGGGAGAAGAATTGACGAAAAGAAAAGTAGCCGACCTTTGAGCAGTATGCATATGTAATGTATGTCAATTTTTATTTTTGTTTCTTTGATAATAAAATCTAGTCTATGTTTCTATGGGCATAGTTGAATTACTTAATGTATATTGCAATAAAGCAGTGTGATTGCATAGCATTACTTAATTTTTGTATTTATAATCAAATTTCCCACGTACCTTATATATTAAGAGTGTTTGGTTTTGAAAGCTCCGAATATTATTGGGTGCTTTAAATTTCAAAAAGATAATGTTTTGGAAGCATAATATCATGACGATGAAACAGTGGACAAACTCATTTTAGCTGAACAGTTAGCAATAGCAAATAGTGCTTCCAAGTCTTGTATGAATAGCTGGAAAAAGAAATGAAGCTCTTTGGTTCTTTTTTTTATTCCTCAACATTTTTATTGTACTTTGGAATTATGGTATCAAAAAACAAAAAATATTGTGCCATGGTAAGAAAAGCCTAGTGAAAACGTAAAATCATATCATTATGCCACCCACTATCTACAGGGGAATAAAAATGAAAATCCATTGTGGTCACTCTAAGCAATGTAAACATAAAAATCCATTCAGCTGAATATCACTTCCATTGTTATGTTTAATGTGTTCTAACACTGTTCACTGAACTTGTCTTTGGTTTTGGTAACTATAGATTGAGTCGAATGATTATGAAGTGGTTCACTTGTAGGGTTGTACATGAGCCATGTTCACGTATAAATATTTGTACTTGCTCGAAAAGTGAAAGAATATAAATTAGTAGTCCTTGTTTTGCTGCAGAAAATTGCAGCTTCTTTCTCTACTGAAAAGGGTTGGTTTGTTGCAACCTTTAAGCTATCTTTGTGCATCTTGTCTGTTGGAATGTACCGCCCAGCATTAGTTTTTTCCCTTTTCATGTGAAACTCCCTGTAAAGCATCATTTTATAGAACAATGCCTTTGTCCCCAAGTACTTCAACTAGCAAATTGGTAACTATTAAGCAACCAAGCCCAAGTGTAGGCTTTAAGATATTGGAGGATTGTATAAGTAGTACATGAGAATAAGTACATTGCTTAATGAACAGTACTATATAGAGGGAGCCTATATATAGAGAAATCAATCAATTCAAGAGTACTAGTAGTACAATACAACTACACAGGTGGCACAGTGCAGTACAATAGTATAAGAGAGTACCAAGGAATTTGTAGCAGTACAGTAGGCCCAAGAATGAGCTTGGGGCTGATACTTCTCAATGTCAAGGTGGAAGATGAGAGACCAACTTCAGTCTTGGGTGAGCTTAGAATCTGAAAACTCAATCAAAATCAAGTGTTTCCCAATAGTAAGAGTCTGTCTTGAAGACCGCACCCTCTGATGTAAGGTTAGATATATTTCCCTATGAGTTCTTGACTTGAAGGTAGCCTGACTTGTCCAGGATTAGCTCAGAAACATCATGATGACTATAACATACTCCATAAGGATAAATGGTGTCGACATCCTGAGAATAAGTACATTGCTCAATGAACGGTCTTGTTTCACTTAGTGCTTAATAAAGAAAACGGTGCCGTTCTTATAATTAGCTTAGCTCATTAACGCACTTATCCACACGGCGTCGTTCTGATGATGCCGTTTGTTGTGATTGAGTGGTTGTTACAAGCGTGGGAAATTTTGTTTTAGTTTCTTAGGTTGTACGTATCAGAATCAAGTGGCTCGAAAGTAGGTCCTTAGGGCTTAGAGATTAATTAAACAAATTTACAAAAAAAGTAGACACATATAATATTAATTCAGAATATAACACTTCATTACGTGTTCTTTATAATATGTTCTTGGAAATGAAATAATTTATCTTCAACAGAACTGTGAGAGTCCTTTTCCAAGAAAAGATTCACGAGACTATGATCGCCACAATTAGATTGTTATATATGGGTAAAAAGTTTACATTGGGAGAGCTAAAAGAAGGAAATCAAAACATCGAAAATTGACAAATACCGAAAGTGGAACTACAAATAAACCATGAAAATTGAGTTGTCGAGATTTCACATGATCACTAACAAGTGAATGCAGTCTCTCTCTTTCTTTCTCTCTTTCTCTTAGAATTCTTTTCTTTCTCTCTCTATGTTTCTGACCCCCTATTCAAATGGGATGGGATCCTATATTGATTCTCCCTACATTAGGGAATTATGTTAAGGGAACACATAAGATACTTGTCCTATTGGGTTTCTCTTCCACCTTTTGGAAAGGCTGAGTGGGTTAATGGGTGTGAAGCACAATTTAAGCCAGTCATTTACTAATAAATGCAACTCATGTTACGTGGAAATATCTAATTAATGCGGAAGTGAACATCCTATTCTGATTCCTTGGGCATATGCTAATCGAGCTGCAACTATACCTTGGCCTAACATCTCCACAATGCGAACTGAGGTGGGTGATTAGTCGGCTAAGCATTGGGTTGCGGCATAGGGCTTTTCCAGGATGGATCCCCAGACTCATGGACATGCGCAGTCCTTCCTTAAGCACTTTGGGTTGGGCCAGCTCCTTTTATTCTCCTTAGTCCCTTCATAGGCCTAGGATTCACGGCCAGTGGAAGGAAACTAGTCAAACCACTCCCCCACAACATATTCTCCAATGACTACCTACTGAATTGTTGAAGAGTTAAATTCATATTTTTAGACGGTGATGACATACCAATCCATTCAAGTGGTTCTCGAGGTTCCAAGATCAAGGAGTTTGAGAAGTATTTGGGAGTTCCATCTTTTGTTAAAGATCAAAGAAAGCTTCATTTAGCTACATCAAACAATATGAAAAAATAGTTAATTATTTTTTGTATTCTTTTCTATTGTAGAAAATTTTTTTAAGAAATATATTAATGTATTTTTATGTTTTTAATGAGGTATATGCTTTTATTTCTAATAATCATTAGATTTTTATAGGTGGTGCACTAATGATTAATATAAAAGAAAGAAAGGGTTGGGTTATAGATTGACACTAGTTAATTAATTTAATACCTAATTTGATTAATTAGATTAAATTACATGCAAATCATGGAAGCACGAACAAATCACCAAATAAACTAAATGTATCAGAATTCAAATTAACATGATGATTTGTTGATGATTGGGAAAACTTCTTGCAAGGCAAAACCCCCACCCGATGAATTTCAAGTCATCACTCCCAAAAATCCACTAATCAAGAATCAAGCGGTTATAAGTATAAGAAATCTTATCACTATCCTAGACTATCCCAAAATACCAACCTATAGTTGAACCTTTACTCCAATCTCATATTAGACTTGATCATGTAGAGACTTCTTCCTGTATGCACAGATGCTAGTACATGTCTGACTTCCCAGTAACTGATTGATTGTTGTTGGATGCAAAGTTTTTCACTTCAAAGCACGTTGAAAATTTGAAAGCACTTGGTTACAAAACCCTAAGGCGCACAAGAACGCAGTAACTTCTCACAGAGTGTATGAGTTGTCAAGCCTCGAACCCTAAAGGGTTCAAAGCATGAGAAAAGAAAATCAAAGGTACCTGTTGATGTGCTGTCGCAGGCAACCAAAAATAAAACTTATATTCCTAAAAATATATGTAGTAGTGCCAGTAAAGATCGTTCCCACGAAGAGTATCTAGCCTAGTAGTATGCTACGTGAACAAGGAGGAGGGGGTTTGAGTATAATGAAAACAATTTTAAGAAAAACAACTAAGGAACAATTCAAATTAAAGTATTGAATTCAATTAAAAGAATAAACTTTGGTCTAAGTCAACATCCACTACTAGAATTTGACAACTGATCATCGATGCAAGTATATATCAATTAACACTTTGAATATTTACTATTGAAACTATTTTCCTATCTCTTCTTAATAGCAATTAATTAAAAAACAAGCGATCTAATAAACTCTAACTACTAAACAACCCAAGATAAGCGCTAAAGGTTTAATCTAGTAGCAGCCTTGAGAATTAGAGAGATCGATGAAACTAAACAGCACAAGCACAAGTGGTTGTATTTAATTCAGTCGAGCATTCTTCCTAAGATCTAATAATTTCTGACGCAGCAAATCCTTAAATCTTGGTTGCTTGACAAATTAGAGAAATCAAACAATTATGGATTTGATATCTAACCTAGCAGTAGATTGCAACGAATAATAAACTAGTAGGCCTCCTAGTAATTAAACGAGCCAATCATAAAAACAGGCATAGAAAAACATCCAATATTCAAAGCCTAAAATTGATCAGTAAAAACAAATTAGATCTCACAGTTATATTGATTCAAAGGCTTCCGTTTCCTTCGACCAAATATAAAAGTTTTAGCCAAGCCGAGCCATGATGAAAACTCAAAGGAGAAAATTAGAGAAGAGGGGAGAGAGAGGCATGTGTGAAGTCCGATTTTTCCCTCCCCCTTTTACACGTTAATTCCCCCTTTCACATGTCTACAAAGTCTCCTAAAAATATTTTAAATAATAATATCCAAATCTGACTAATTAAGGAAAAATATTTAAAATAAAACAAAGTCCTAATATAACTAGGAAAGTGGTGTTTTTTAGCTGAAATTTTCGTGCACCAGATCTGGAAGCTTCTGAAAATAAACCCCATCAGATCTGCATATTAGAATTTCAGGCAAAGGAATGTTCCAGAACGTCAGTAATGCAGGTGTAGCAAATTCAAGCCCAATTTCGACCTTGATGCGTCCTGTATCTCTCAAAACTCAAAACATGAAAGTTGTAGAGCTTTGTCTTGGCATTCCATAGCATCTTGAATCATCTCAATTGGAGCTCGGATGAGATCGTTATGCCCAGATTACGAAACAATGTCAAAGCTGTCCAGAATCACCCAATTAACTAAGTTTTACAGTTAACGCCTCCATTTGCATCCTAAATCAAAATATAAGAATCATGAGTACATTTAGGCACCAAATGAGTGTAGAAGACTAAAAATTAAGGGAGAAAAATAATGCAATTTGCATTCTCATCACTTGTGTATTTTTCCTTTTCGACAAATCAATCCAAATAATCCATACCAAGTACCAACATCAAGAATATTCATAATAATTTCATTAAATATACTCTCAAAATGAGTCAAAATTCTATGCAATATTACAAGGACCATTGGCCACAAAAGAAAAATAGACATTTGAATAAATATAATTACACATCATCTACTTGTCCCATCAGTGGGAATAAAAATCATAACCACTATAATATACAAAAGAATAAGTCAAGCCTACTCTAGGATATACATCATCTAAATATCTCCGTCATAAAAGTCTAGCCTCCATCAGTAGTTGATGGAGGTGGGGAAATGCAAGTTTCTTGATGATGAGCGATTTACAAAATGTGTTATAATTTGGGAATTTCCATTAGGATTATGCAAATCTATTTTTCTTAATAAATTGACAAGAATGATTAAAAGAATATAGCACAAAGTTTTCTCAAAATATTTCAGCACAAAAATACATACTATTTACTGTGAGCTATCAAAACACCCTTTTAAAACCTGAAAATCCAACCCAAGGCCACATGACAAGCGGTCATAAAGACATTAGGTATGCACAAAGACATCAATCCGCCATAAAGACAGAGTGCCAAGATACCAATGTCACAAAGACTACGACATCTGGCTAGGTAATCACTGAGTAATCATATGTCACAGACAAGGGTAAAAGCATAAAGAGCTCAAAGTTTACATGAAATGAAAACACTTTTCATTTACAAGTAGTTTCACAAAAATCTTTGACATACCCAATATATTTACAAGGTTCACAAGTTTTCTAAAATCATTTCTTATCAATAAGATTTCTATCAATTTCCATAATATCACAAGTCAAGACAAAACATATTTAGAATTTGCAAATAATGCACTAAATCCACAAAATCCATTCCCAAGAATTTTATAAAAGATGCTTATCATTTCCTAGCTAACAATTTCCCCATTCATATTACCAAATATGATAGGCTATTCCTAAATAGTCATATATAATAGGATCACAACACAATACTTTTAAGAAAACATAGTTCCACAAATAATTTTCCAAAAATGTATTTGACCCAAAACAACATTTATGCAACATGATTATTTTCCAAAAAATCCCATTAATCAGCTACTTACCTTACAACCCACAAAAGCCTAATTCTCCAAGCTCCAAAGGAGATTAGCTAAAATCTAAACAATATCAAACAAACCTATAACAATAAGCATAAAATTTGAAATTTTATTTAGCTACAAATTATAAATTGCCAAATAAGCACTTAATTAGGCAAGCCTAGTATTTAACCTCACAAATAATCTATTCTACTCCCAAAATTTCTCAACATTATAATTTACAAGGCATGGACCCCAATTTATATACTTAACATGTCATTCAAAACCTTCTCCTTTATCATAAGAGATCTTAACACTTTATGAATTTCTTCTAGAATATATACATACCATTTTAAGAGACCCATAAAACAACATATATAACAATATCCACCATTACAAACCCCAAATGTAAATCCTCCACTAGCTCCAAGTAAACAATAAAAATTAAATTTACCAATTATTTCACATTAAAAAGCCAAAACCCCCAAATTTTCACCACTTAAATAACTACCATTGTAAAAACTATAACCCACTCATCAAATACTTTCACTAATACAAAACCCATACATATAAACACATGAATATCACTTCTAAAGCTCATAAATCACATGAATATTATTATCAAAACTTAGATTAAAATAACCTCAAGTAAAAGTATAAAATCCACCAAAAAGATTAAAAATTTTTACCTCAAATAAAAGATGTGAGGATGTTTAGAAGGTCTTAAGAAGTTTCCTGTGATCTTGTTGGAAAAATGATGGTGGTGTGGAGTGGAACCTAGTGGGAGAGTAAGGGAGTTATGAGAGAGGAGTGTCGGGTGAAAAGAAAAGAAAGAAAACAAAATAAGAAAAATAGGGATGGCCAGCCAACCAAGAGAGTGAGATATTTTGCGAATATGTGGAGGGGAATTATGGGGGTAGGTGGGGCTCGTGTGTGGGTCAATCCGACTCTTCCTTTTTTCCTTTTCTTTTTTTGAACTTGGGATGTTACATGAGTTCTCTAAATTGAGTTTTTGTATCTTTGATGATTTTAAAATAAAGTTTTTATATGCTTTAGTTTAGTGAATGAAACCCTAGCAATTTAAGTCATGATGGGCCGAAATTATGATTTGAGAATTTTGGATTTGCGTAGCTTGAGAGATTGAGAGGTGTCGAGCTTATTGTCGAGAATTAATCATTTAGTCTCGATAGATGCAAGTGTCGAGCTTCATGAAATCAACTTTTATTTACTATTTTCTTGGTTCAATTTTCATGTTTTTATTGATACCACTTGTTATGTCTTATCAACACGCTTCTTGATATCTTAAATTCATCTTAAATCTACTCAATTACATGAAAAGTACATTTTGTTAAAAGATATGCTAATACATGGAAAATATGACCTTAATAGAAAGTTATATGGTTCTCTATTTTCACAATAAATAGGGAGGGAGTGTCTAAATTTGGGTTCTTCCAAGCAGTGTCATGGGTCTAGGTAATTTATACTATTTTTTTCTAAAACTTATATTATAACAATAATTTTTAAAATCACAATCCTTCTCATGTTTAGAAACAATTGAAATAAAATAAAGAAAACATAAACGCAAATTTAATAATACACCCCATCAAAATATAGAAAATAGCTAAAACTTATAATTGAATATTTATGAGTTTAATCAAATAGTATGTTCGTATATTGAATTATACCAATTATAATAATTTACATTTCACCTCTTTTTAATGACATATAATGTTATTAATTCTAAAAAATTATACTACCTAATGAGTAATATATATATATATATATATATATATATATATACTACAACAAATTTGAGTTTTTTCAATATATTTATATCTACGGTCACTAAAAATTGTAAATGAAAGTTTAATTTTCTACGGTTGAGTACAACGGTAGAGTAAAAATAAGAAAATTCATAACCTTATTTCTGCTGGGGTCATAACTGTTGAAAAAAAGTAATAAAAAATATTTGATTTTAGTTTTTTTCTTCAGGTACCATAGTAAAAAGGGGTCAAAAGAGAGGATAGCTTAATCAACTTCTTGATCAACTGTAGATAAAATTAATTTAATTTTGTATCAACGGTTGTAAAACGATGAAAAACAATAACACTATCGTATAAAAGCTGATTTTAAACTCAGAGAAACGTTAAGGAGATAGATATTTCCAGAAGGGCTCATTTCAAGGAAGTGCATTTCTCTCGGCTCCTCACAGGTGCTCTCTCTCTCTCTCTCTCTTCCTTCCTTGTGTTTTTCTGTCATTTTCTCGGCAACCAAACAGAGTTTTTGACTTTGGTTGAGTTTTCTCTGGTTCAGATTCACCGAGTTAGTACAATCACATCCAAATCTTGTACATATTCACACTTTTACCTATCCAAGCCTTTGATTAGGTATCTTCTATACATTGATGAATCCAATTTCACATTCTCCTTGAAAACCTAACCTTCAATTTTGTAATTCTTTGTTTTTCCATAGATAGCATAAACGTTTTGTTTTTGATTTTGGATTTTTTGTATATTAATTAAATGAAAATTTTCAATCTCATAAAGCTTTAATAAATCTATTTAATATTCTCATTTTGAATCATTCATTGTTTTATGATTTTTTTTGTTGGCGCAGAAAGAGGGAGGTGAATTTGAAGGTCTTGAAGGTTCCAGAGATGGAACAGAAGGTAAAGAAAATAAATACACTCATTTTTATTTGCTGAATTATATAATTTTGTTACGAATTATTCAATTTCCGTTACAATTTTAGATCGTTTTTTGTGAATTTTGAAATTTCATATTAGTCTCAATAATCATTACAACGAGCATTGCGTTAGTGCAATCTGCTTCTTATTCCGTTGTAATTACTCTTACTGTATAATTTAGGTTTGTTTTTCAATTTGTCTATTTTGGCTTCAAATATCTCCTTTAATTGCAGGTTACTCATAAGAGGACTAGTGTTAGGCATTAGGCAACTCTGATTTAGAGTAAAAAACAACCTGGTCTGTTCAAGTCTAGACATAGAGTATGTGTGCCAAGTGCTTGTGGAAATTACCCAAAGAGTAAAAAATAAATTAAAAGGAAAACAAAGAATAAGAGATTTGTGGAGGATAATTAGTTTATAGCTTTGATAGTTTAGATTTAAGTTGTAAGTATATGGAATTTCCAAAATTTTATTTCTTGTTTTCCCGGGGCTGCATTCCTTCTCTGTTTGTGTGTGTATCAAGTCTAAAGTGACATGGCATTCAAGGTTGTCGAGACCAACAGTAAGGTCCTTCTAATAGGATCAAGCTAAGCCTTGTCTTCACATTCTATGAAAAGAAACTATATAACCATTTGAGATGCACCCAAATATCTTTTTAATCAATAATAGATGGTAGAAGTTGTTCTTAGTGCGAAATTTCAAAAGAAAATATAGGTCCAGTCCAAATTTGGGCTGATTAACTGGCTTTCAAAGAGCTGGCAAAATTTTACTTGGAGTACCTCAACCTTGAGCTCATACATGCAAAATAGCATGGATGTTGGACCTTGAATTGGGCCTCTGTCAGTCAAACACTACAGGAAGGACATAGGATTGTATTCCCAGCACTAAGAATTTGCTTTGTCCTTTATAAAAATCAAGGTTTTAAGTGATGATCGCCTTCTACTAACTTAAAGCCTGTAGGCTTCTATCAGGATTCAGGTTATCAATCTTGGGATAGTCCTCATTGTGTTGTTTCCTCTTTCCAACGAGTTGATTGGTGATGCCTCTACCTCCAAACATATTGAGAAAAAATGTCAGGGTTGGCTCCTGCATAATTATTATTGTTGTTTGAAGTTCTTTCATAGTGAATGGCTTGATGCAAAAATAAATTACGAAAATGAATATTGCAAAGAAAGGGTTTTATGTGTAGATTTTTATGTTTTTGGCTATTTCAAACTTTAATTTTTTTTTGGAATAATTAAAGTACTTTCTTAATAAAGATCGGATCTGAGGATGTGTATGAAAAAACTAAGTACAACACCTTAAATTCCTCAATTAAATTTAGTTATGTGGCTTTTTTTTGGTAATGGGTTTTGTTGGAAACCGGATTTCCCACATACTGTGTTTCCGGAAAGTGAAACTTACTTTGATAATATGTTTTCCTTTGATAGGTGTGGACATTGTAAAAAGCTTGCTCCAGAGTATGAGAAGCTTGGTGCAACCTTTATTAAGGCCAGGTCTGTTTTGATCGCAAAGGTCAACTCTTTACAACGCTGTAAATGACATTTATAACTTGATTTTCATATATTATGAGCAATCTGCATTGGATGGCAAATTTTTTATGTCCGCGGTGAATGCTTGAAAGTTTATGCCATGTTACTGACTCTTGAAAGTTTTACTTCCTTGTTTTGGCTTTGTTAAGAAATTGCTGAATGCTTATTGATTTGCTACAAATTTTGAATGGCTTTGGATTATCCTTAAGTGAGAGAACAACAAAAAGGGTCCTATTAGATCATTTGTGCGTTTGAGTTAGATTTCACATCAGGGGATGGTCCATACTCCATATGCATGCATGGTGAACCATTATATCGTTCATATGACCATCCTAATGGGAAGGGACCTTGCCATTTGAATCCCAACTTGTAAAATCTAAACCCATGCAAGACACTTTTGTTTATACTGTCTTATAGTGGACCCAGAAGATGGGTTTTTGAAAAGCAAATTGGTTGGATCGATAGCAGGCTGTGTGCGGGGAGGTGGTTTTTGGTCCCAGACTGATTTTGCAGGTGGTGCAGCACGAATCAATCCCACAAAAAGTGGGTGGAAATGCTTCAAGTGGTGTAGGAATTGAATATGTGTTTGGCTTTGAATTTTGATAGCTCATTAATTTTTTTCACAGGACATATGAATATTTTCATTTTTGTTTTTGGGTTCTCTAAAAGCTTTTTACATATTCGAATGTTTTCACTCAATCTAACACAGAAAGCAAGTCGGATCTGCTTTATTTTGGAGCCCTTTCACCACATTGATTTTCTTATCCTTTTTAAAGAGACATGTTATGTAGGAAGTTGCGTAAAATAATTATTTTCTTAAGTTGCATAAACACATGCTGTCACACTGCATGTATGGAAATTGATATGTTATGTCTCCAGATTATGAGCATACTTCATAAACGTGGACAAAAAAAAAAGGTTTTCTTTTCAATTTTCCTCTCTTTTTTCCCCCTCATGTTTCATGAACTCATAATTTACTAATTGATTCTCTCTCTTGTTTCCACCCTTTGGTGTTTTTATTTCATTTGTGTCTATCAAGTCCTTTATGATATGGTTACCATAATTTTTGGCTTTGATCTTGACAGAAATTTGATGAAAAACATTTTAATCAATCTTGTAATTTTTATGTGAACTGGTTTAAAAATGATCTTTAATGTATTTATTTTTTGGGCTTCAGGTATCAGCTAAGCAGCTAGAATTGACAGCTTTTGGTGAGATGGAATCAACGTTTTAGATTTTCAAGAACAGAAATAGATATCAATTTGAGTTGGTGTTTTTAGGCACAACCACTTGTTGAACTTTCATTCTATTTTGGCTGGATACATCTTCTTGTAGATACAGTCTGAGCTATCAGCAGTCTGTTAAATGCTAAGTTTTGCAAGTTTTGATTTACCCTTTGCTTCAAGTGTAGAACAGATCTCATCATGATGATTTCCAAAATTCTTAGTTTGTGCAAAGTAAACATGTGACTTCCTCTTTACTTTTCTAAATATTCTTTGGTTCACTATGATGTCATATGAATGAAATTACTGCTATATGTAATGATTAGAATGTACATGAGGTAGAATTTCTAGGAAAATTACTTTTGTCTTACTCTACATCTACACAATAAACTATGAATCTGTTACCCTCTTGGTTGTCTTTCTTTATTTTATACAACTCTTGTTCTCTAAGCCATGTATGTTGGACTGCAATGATGGTTTTGAATCATAAGCCTAAAATATGTAGGAGTATATACATTCACCACCACCAATGTATTAAAGCAAAGGGTATTGCTTTAGTTTAAAAAAAAAAAAAATACTTATTTCAATGGTTTTAAACTGTTGAAATTTATCTCAAGACAACATATGTTTCAACAATTTTCAATAATATTTTGACGTTTAATAACTGTTGATAAAGGTGAATCACATTTTTCGACAGTCACATAGGGTGTAGAAAAAAAAGTTTCGACACAGTTTTTACTGGCGGTTCTCAACGGTCATTTAATCCGTCGAAAATACTTTTTTCAACAGTTTCTAATACGTTTTTCAACGTTTTCAACTATTGAAAATTACAAACTTTCTTGTAGTGATATATATATATATATGTATATATGAATTATATATTTTTTTTTAATTTAAACTTATAATGTACTCGTACATCACGTGTAACATCTGTAGTTTCCTTATGAAATACAAGTGAAAAATTCTTGAACTATCCCTTGAGTTGGATTTGTTCCAAAACTTTCGCACTTTCGTTCCATCTTTTGTGTCTATGACTCTATGCCTAACGTGAGAATCACCTATAATTTTTTTTTTTCTACTTTTATTGGAAAATCAAAGAAAGTTTCATTTTTCATATTCTTTTCTATTTAGCAAAAAAATAATAATGTTTTTAAAATAAAGTTATTAATTTATTTTTATGTGTTTAGTGAGATACATGCATTATTATTATTATTATTATTATTGTTATTTGAGAATGAGGGTCTAAATTTGGGTTCTTCCTGACAATATCACTAGGATACGGGGGCCTTGATAATTTATATTATTATTTGTCTAAAATTTATATTTAAAAACAATTCATTTTGAATATCGCATTCTTGCTCAAGTTTAACTGTTTTAGCAAAACTTAAAATACAACGAACAAAACACTGAGGCAAATTTAATAATACACTCAATAGATAATATAGAAAATAATTTGTAATTAAATTAATTAACAAATTTTAATATTTGTGAGTGAATTCAAATCATCTGTTCATATACTAAATTATATCAATTATTATAATTTATATTTCCTCTCTTTTGAATGGCATGCAGTATAACTAATATTCAAATATAATACCTAATGAGATTTATACATGAACTATTAAAAAAAATTACAAATTTGTTTTATAACTAATTTTCAAGAGGGTGTTTGGTTCACTTGATGTAATTAAGGTGATGTAATATATTTTGCAATTTTAAATTGTAGTAATATTAGAAAAAATTAAATGAATTAAACACTTCAATATCGTATAGAGGTAATGTGCATCATATTAAGGGTTAGCGAACTAAACACCCCTTTAATGTACACGGGGCATCATGAGAAAAATCAGCTTGCTGTTACTTATGAAATTCACGTGAAAAGTTCTTGAAACTTCTTAAATGCATGTCGTACTTGACTTTATCCCTTAAGTTGATTTTGTTCCAATGCTTTTACACTTCCATTCCAACTTTTGTTTTTATGCCTAACGTGGGAATCACTTAAAAATCAAATCTTTTTTTTTCATCTACTTTTGTGCCTATACCTAACGTAAGAACTTCCATTCCAACTTTTGTTCCGATACCTATCGTGATTTGTGAGAATTACTACCGAAAACGCTTTAATATTTTTTTAATTAAATGGAAGGTTCCTTCCCTATCCCTTGTCATATAAATATGTTGAAAGTCAATTTCCTTTTGAAAGGCTCATTTTCTGTCCTTTACAAAAGCTACCACATAAAAAGAAATAACAAAAATGATGAAGCGAGCTATTGAATTTTCTCCATCATATCCAAAACCAATAGCCATGAAAATATTCACAAATTCTCAGGTAATTTTTTGGCCCAAACTTATTTTCAACACAAATTTTCAAAATCACATTTTTATCCAAAATTTGTTGCCAGAAAATGTTTTCAAGGTGGTCAAGCTATATATATATATATATATATACTAGCCTTATCACACGAGTTTTGTGCATACAATGAAGTCTTTTTTTTTTTTTTTTTTGGGATCTATGTCATAATGTTTAAAAGTAAAATAGAGATAGTGTCCTAATTTTTAAAATTTTTCTCTACATGAGAGTTGATAAAAGTTTGAAAATATTTAGAGAAAAAACAAAGTTGATAAAAACAAATAATATAGCGGTAAAAGTATAAATTAAATCAAAACATGTAGTAATTAGGTATCATATCCAAAATTAATTTTGAAGTAACATATCGACTTGGTATAACCAAAATTTTTAAAATCTTTTTGTTTTACGATATATATTAGTATTATGGCCATGTGATGTATGTCTTGATAAAAAATAATTATATGCAAAAATATTAATCTGTTGGTTATTTCTTATTACATATATATGTATATATATATATATTTTTGGTAAATCTTATTTTATATTTATATTTATATAATATATATAACAATATTCCAATTTCCATAGCTATATCGGCCAGCATGCATAGAAATTAGAAACACTAAAATGTTACAAAATATTTAATTTAAAAAGAGAAAGAATTACAGCTAAAATAATAACTTGGTTCTTAGCGCGAAGCATAATGGGTTTATACAACCCCAAACTGCTAAACCAGTTGGAGCAAATCCTTCTAGAAAATCCAGCAATGAAAGATAGAAATAAAATTTTCAAATAATTTGAATAATTCCTATCATAAAAAAATTAAATAATTAATGTAAAAAACAATGTAATACACATTACACAAAACGAAAGCACAAACAAATTCCTTTGTAATGCAAGAATTACCTTGGTTATTTCATAATCCACGCTTCGAACATGAAGAATTTTCAAATAGCCTATCATCTTATCCAATTATTGTGATGAATCATCCCACGTGACCCTGACAAAAGAAAGAAAAAAGAGAAACCCACACCTGGAAGAATAAGAAACAAAATGGAATGCCAACGAGAAAAAAAAAAAAAGAAAAAAAAGAAGAAGATATGTTAATAATTGTGGCTGTGTGAGTTCTGTGTTCCTTGCATAGTCCTCGAGTGTACTAAATTTGAGTAATACATTGCAACGAAATCGAGTTTCACAAAATTGAGTTTTATGTGGTATTTTTTATGGAACTCGATTTTCTTAATCTTGAGTTTAATGTCAAGCTTTTAGAAACTCGAGTTTTAAATATTACTAGATATTTTTCAAACAGTAGTAAAACATTAATAATTTCAAAAAATAGGAATATTTGATTATTTTTGCCGAATTTTCTATGTGTAATCGGTAACCTGGAAATATGGACAATAATTAAACACTAACCTGGTATTTTAAAAGAAAAAGTGTGAAAAGACAAGTTTAATTTAAAAATTAATTAAAAAGAAAAGGAGAAAAGAAAAGGTTTGCCACGATTAAAGGAGAGACAGAGAAGAGTGAGTCGGCCCCATGAATGAGAATCACGAAGTCAAAATAAAAAATAAAAAAATTAGAAAAACATAAAGGTAACGTAGAGGAGAGCTCATGGATTGTATAAATCAATGACAATAACGCAGCCGGTGTACAAACTGAAAACGACGAAGAAGAAGAAGAAGAAGAAGGGAGCGAATTACAAGCACTTGAGGTAAAACTTATGTTGGATATATTTTTTTTTTAATATTGTTTTTGCCTTTTCCTCTTAATGGGTTTGAATTCATGCCATTGGGGTTATGTTTATTAAGCATACAGGCCTGTCCATCTTTTAGGCAAGTTAGGCAATTGCCTAAGGCTCTAAGTGGAAGGAAGCCCCTAAATTAAAAAAAAAATAAGGGATAGTAAGGGAAAAAAAATTTAGTATCAGAATTACAAAAATTTGACATATGTTTTTAACAAAAAAAACAAAAAATTTGGTAAATCTAATTAAACATTGTTATCCTCTAGAAAAACTAAAAATCACCCAGATAAACTAGAAATTCGGTCTAAGAAATTAACCACAAAACAATTACAAATCAAAATAAATAAAACAATTCAAACCCTAAAAATTTTACATTTCTCTCTGCTCTCCACCTCTCTCTCTCTCATTCTCTCTGACTCTCTCCACTCCACTGTTCACTTCTCATCTGCTCAACAACTCAAGCAACAGCTCACTGTTCACTCAATTACTTCTCATCTGCTTTCTCGATTCAGCATCTAAGTTTCTCCACCAGTCCGCCTCTCTCATTTTTCTCTGAAATCTGAATCTACTCTCCACCTCCCTGACTCCCTCATCAGTCAACTGCTCTCACCAGCCGTTCACTTCAGGTATAATATTTGCGGACCGGTTTGGGCACTGTGGCTTTTAATAACATATGTGGGCCTTGGTTTTGTAACAGATGTGGGCCTTCACGTTTTTGTTCTTATATATATATATATATATATATATATATATATATATATATATATATAAAGCCTAGTTTTGTAATTGTTATGGGATATTAAGGGGTTGTTTGGCAATTTTTCTCAAACAACAATTTTCAGTTTTTAAACAGTATTTTACGCATTTTCACGCGCTTTTTTACCCACACGTATTTCCACAAATATTTTCAAACAACAATTTTCAATTTTTAAACACATTTACCAAACGGGCCCTAAGATTCAGCCGTTTTGTAATAAGATTCATTCAGCCCTTTTTTCTTTTTTGGGTTATAGATAAGATTTGTTTTGTGTTTTTTTTTTTTTTTTTGGTGAGTCTTATAAATTAATAAGCCTTGAGTTATAGTTGTGCCTAAATCTTGTGTTTATTGAATAAGTTTTTATTTTTGCTGGTTGAGATTGCTAAAAGCTTGTTATTGTTCTGTAAAACTACAGTAATACTTTTTATATAAATCAGGAAATCAAGTTATATTTCTTACTTGCTCTACACTTGAAAGTTACTTTTTATTTTAGTCTTTATAAATATATTATTTGATTAGAAGTGTCTATTAGAAAATATGCATCTGAATACAGGAAACTTAAAAAAAAAAAAGAAAAAAAAAGAAAAATTAATTGAGTTTAAAAAATGATCAATGGATAAATTTGTTATTAGTAATAAACAAAATATAACACAATATATAGGTATAAAACAATGAAATATAAAACACAATATATATAATACAATGTTAGAAGAACTTGAATACAAAAATTTAATTAGTCATTTTGCATCTCAAAAGGCAAAAAAAAAAAAAAAGATTTTAAATAAAATATATTATAATATAAAAATATTAAATAAAAATTAATTTAATAAATATATAGGTATAAAAAAGACCTAATTTTTAGTTTTTGCCTTAGGTATTAAAATGTTTAGGGCTGGCCCTGTATGCATAAACTGTTACACACACCACATTATTGAACTAAACAATAACTTGAAGTAATGAATTTGAACTTGAAAATTGTGACTTTAAGTTGCAAATTCAGTTAAAAAATGGTGCGTGTGTAAGAGATTATATCCAACAAGTATTATCCCATCACAATTGGCATCCCACCTCCATCCATAAATTAAATTTTTTTTTTTAAATCACTAAACGTGATTTTTTCTTTTTTGGATTTTTTCTTTCCTTTTAAGTTTTTTTGAACATATTAAACTATTAAAAATTTTACTACAAAATACTTAAAAATTGAAATGACAAAGAATACAATAGATGACACATCAGTATTAGATGAGTAATGCTATAGACACTAACTATTTTATAACATTTTTACAAATTATTACTATTTCAAATTTATACTGGTTCTCATTTGAACTCACCACTGATATTATTTTTCAATGACCAATAACTACTCACCATATCAACAGGTTATTAAAAAAAAAAAATTGTAGTTCTAGCATTTTCTATATTAGATTAGACAAATTCATTCTTACTTTTGGCTTCCTAATTAAAAAGTTGACACATCATTTGTTAGACCTTTAGTGAAATTAGTAAATATCCTAACATTTCTTATATATTTATGAATAAAGTTTGTTTACAAATTGAGTTTGCTCTACTCAAAAGTTGTTATTGTGTAAATTTCAATTCTTTCATAGTGGATTTTTTTTACCTTTAGGATAGCCAAGTTAAATCCTCCTTAGGTTTTTTACAGGTTTGGTTTTCCTAGATTATCATATCGTTGTGTTATTTATTTTCTGCACTTGTCAATGATATGATTTATACGTGTTAACCTAGATCTGCATAATTTACCTAAGTTAATCACTTGGCTAAATAACTAGGTTAATCTGGTTGTGTTTTAAGGGGTCTAAAAATTGTATAGACATGACTTAAAAAGCTAAAATAACTAGAAATGTTTCTAATTATAAAAATAACAAATCACCAAAAAAAAAAGTTATTAATATAGAATCTAATGTTACTTTGAAACTAATTTATAAATGTTTTGTTGTTGGAAACAATCAAGCTCAATCAGTTATTGAAGCTCACAAATTTTACTTTTAAGAGCCTTCACTTAGAAAACAACTACTTTCTACCATTTTGAAGCTAATAGAGACACCACCACTAAATATGGACTCATAATTGCTTTATTTTATGGGATGCAAATGGAAATCAACATTATTTTATCTAGCTCATCATTATTGTAGAATTTCTTGATGTTGATATGAAGCAAATTGATAATGAAAAATTTCTGCGTTTCTTTTATATATGAACAAAATGGTGGATTTATAAGTATATGTAGAGTATAGGAAAAGTCATAAAATCTTCAGTGTAGCTATTTTGCTATTGTTGCATCTCACGTGTTTGGTAAAATTCCTTTTAGACATCTTATATTTTATTCTCAAAACTATATATTTTTTTACTTTTGGTCATTCTATTACAAATAATCAACATCTCTATCATCAAATTTCTTATTGATCTAAGCTTTCTTGGTAAGCTTCTAATTTACTGAGCTGATCATCTATAGGAAAAGACCAAAAGGAGAATAAGAGTAAATATAGTTTACTTGAGAACATCATTATGCTATTAATGTTTTTATGTATAAATACTTGAGTAACTAGATTCTGTTTTTGTTGGCACTTATTATATTCCAATTATCCTTAAATCTAGACCCTTAGATTAATTTTTGGGAGTTCAAAGTGATAGTCTAGCAGTAATGACATCCTTTGTGGTGTCCTATTATTTATTTAAATATTACATGTAAGAAATTCTTATTTCATTTAACATTTTTGAATTAATATTTTTTTTAATTCATTTTCCCCTTTAGTCTCCTTGCAAGCCTTAAAATTGCACAACTTCTCTTATAACAGTCAGCACCAGATTAAGCTTATTTTGTGGGAACAACAAATGTAATGCCTATAGTGCCCCCACTTTTGCCCAATTAAGCACTGCACCACATAAGCTTTTCAATAGTGTTGGTTTCTATGATGAAGTATTTGGTATTTGTAATGCAAGCCTAAGTGAAGAATAAACTTTTAGATACCATGAACAATAATGTATTGAAGAGTTTTGTATAACTACTCTACAATTAACTAATCCAGTCACTAGGCAGTGGAGAAGTTTGTTGCTGCAAAATTATTTTACAGCAGAGGAAGTTGAGCTTGTACAGAAAATCCCACTTAGCAGATTAAATGCAAACGACACCCTCTGCTGGCCGTATGTGCAATCTGGAGAGTACTCAGTAAAGTCTGGATATTTCTTCCTCAAAACTGAAGCAATTTCAGTCCATCCAGTGAGACAGCCCAGCTCCGAATTGATGAAACCTTTGTGGAAAAAAATTTGGAAGTTGCCCGTGCCTTGCAAAGTCCGAAACTTCTTGTGGAGGGCTTGCAGGAATGCCATCCCAACAAAGAAAAACTTGCAACGAAGATGCATTGTAGATGATCCGACCTGCCCACTATGTACACAAAATGATGAGTCCGTGCTCCATGCACTTTGGTCCTATCCGGAGTTAGCACAGGTTTGGAACAACAATACACAATGGAGTTTCAGAGGTCAATTGACATTTGAAAACTTCCCACTTTTGCTCCACCATGTCTTTGAGTCGGATTGTGATAGAGAACTCTTTGCTATGCTAGTTTGGACGATTTGGTTCAGGAGGAATAAGGTCAAAACAGCTCCTCCGGGTTTCCCTTTGAATGCTGTTGCGCAGAGAGCAGGTGAGGCTTTATGGGAGTTTAATACAGCTCAGAGGAAAAGACACATCACAAGACCCTCAAATCAATCAATTGCTAGGTGGACGCCCCATCGGGTTGATTAGGTTGAAGCCAACCTTGATGCAGCCATGTTCCTTGATGAGGGAAGAGCTAGAATAGGTATAATTTGGCGTGACAGTAGGGGCTTGGTGTTGGCATTAGCCTCACAGAACTTTTAGCTTATGTCATCAGTGGTAGAGATGGAGGCTTGGGCAGCTATCCGAGCCATTGAACTCTCGGTTGATCTGGGTTTTGACAATGTTGTCTTTGAAGGTGATAATCAAACTGTCATGAATGCTCTAGCGGCAACTACACACCCCTTTGCAACATATGGTTTGCTAATTCAAGAGGCTTACAACTTGGTTAATCGGTTTAGGGGGGTTAGGTTCTAACATGTTGGTAGAGAAGGCAACAAAGTAGCTCACAACCTTGCTAGATATGCACGACATATCACAGGTTATAACGTATGGATAAAAGATGTTACAGACCATTGTTTAAATGTTTACCAGGCAGACCTGCCTTAATGAAATAAATTTCAGGTTTCTTTCTCAAAAAAAAAAAAAAACTTAGTTTGTATATGCCAATGTCATCTTCATTCTGAAAAGTGAGAAACCAGGAAAATCAAAGAGAAAACTCACATGGTTGACAGTAATTAAATATTCCTTGATTAATTCCTCTTGGTTGAACATGTACACTCCCTAACAAAAAAAAAAAAATCTTTATCTCACAATGTTGAAGGCAATTTACTAGAATTCTCTATCATATGTTACTCTCTAGAGATCTTACCAATTGTATAAATGGTACTTATGGTTTAGGAAACAAGGTCAACAAAACAGGGGTTTTATATGATTATATTTAGATGACTTTGCAATGCCATGATGGATGGGTTGGACTTATTTTACCAAATAATCTAAGTAATCGTGTAATTTATGAATTTAAAGGGCTATATACTGTTGGATTTGTTCATATGTTGTAGTTTAAAACCCAATTTCAAATAACACATTGAATTTTAAAAATATACAATGTATAATATATTAATTCAATAATGTTCGAATAAAAAATTATGATATCAAATTTTCCCATGGTCTGCCACCAGTTTTAGCTTAAACATGCTACCCAAATAGTTTTAGCTTAAAAAGCAGCAGTAATGTTTTCCTTTATTATTTTACCAAACAAAAAGTGCACTCTTCACTCACCACAACATTATAAGGTTATAAAGCTAAGCCGAAAGCATGAAATACAAATTACGATTTCTTTTTTATTTTTTGAGCAAATACAAATTACAATTTGCAACAACAAAACAAAAAACTTACAAGCATAAGTGAACTACCATGAAGATGGGTATTTGTTGCAACACCGAGGAAGACCTGCTGGGAACGCATGAGCAATAAAGAAAAGGTTCTTATTATTATGGTGCACTCACATACTTTGCCTGTAGATATTTTTCTCTGGCTAGGTGCCATTTATCCTTTTGCTTTTTTCCGTGCCATCATCACTACTCTGTCGAATATAAGCATAGGGCCCCAGAAGAAGAAGATACATAATCCGGTGCTTGCTACCCACAGCGTCGGAGAAGGACCCAGCGCTACATGAATTCCTGCAGTAAAAGCTACCACCATTCCTCCTATAGATAAGTTGGTTAATATCCTAGCATCCCGGCGAAATTTCTTCGCAACAGCAGAGCTCTTCTCTATAGAGGCCCAAAAGTGGACGAAAATCGAGCCCGATGACAAAGCAAAAGAGAAGCAATCCGCGAGGACAAAAATATTAAACATGAGTTGCTTTATCAGAACCGCCGAGCCCTTACCAGGATCGTCACCTTTATAACCACCAGGGATTTGTAGTGCTGCTCCAAAGGTGACAGATGCAATGAGCGTGGCAACCACCACGAACATATCGTCCTTATACATACCATTACCATTAGATTGGGAGTCAGCTTCTTCCTTGGGGGCCTGACCAACCTCCTTAACGGGTTTGTCTTCGGATTCTTTCATTTGCCTCACCTCCTTAACGGTTTTGTCTTCGGATTCTTTCATTTGCCTCACCTCCTTAACGGTTTTGTCTTCGGATTCTTTCATTTGCCTCACCTCCTTTTTCAAAGTCAGTAGACCGAATCTATTGTTTAGCCTAAACGATATATAAGCCTGCAAGTTTTTCCAAATAAATTGTTAAAAGAACGAGCAATGCTCCGGGGAACATAATATTTTCACAACTTTCAAGATACCATTGTGCAATTGTAACAACATCACTTAATTTTGGTCCACTACTTATATCATATTTGTGGTTGGTGTTTAGTGAACACACCTTATTATACACAGTCTAAAGCACATGCTTAATATATACTGAAATCGTGATTTAAATCACTATTGCCAAGTTAGAAATAAGTCACGGTTTGAGTGCATTTTCAAGTGTATAAGTTTAATATGGTATGTACTAGGATTTTCCCTTTGTTATAAACTGAACCTATCATAATAGGCTCATGTCATTCGAGCTAAAATATATGAGCCTTGCCTTTTCAGAATTCGTAAATCTTCTACTTGATTGAACGATGTCAACAGCGGTTAAGCCCTTGTTGTTTATAGCACTTCCATCAACTCTTTTGTCATCTGCAAGCTTGAATAAAATTCCATGATTTCCTTGGATGGAGGCCAGATGCAGAGGCGTGTTTCCGTCCTCATCTTTTTTGTTTATAACACCCTCAACTCCTTGGGTTTTCAGCAAATAATCAACTACATTTTGCTTTCCGCTTTCCGCTGCAACATGAAATGCCGTCATGCCTTTGTTGTTCAACAACTCCCAAGAATCCGGAAATTCTTTAATGAGCTCTTCAATAATTGGAACATGTCCATTTCTAGCGGCAATGTGCACAGCTGACATGCCTTCCAAGTCCCGCTTGTATGCGATGGAATCATGATCACCAGCTTTTAATAAAGCCTCAAAAATTTTCAAACAACCATAATGTGCAGCATAGTGAAAAGGAGTAAGCCCAAATGTATCAGCTTCTGATACTGCAGATGGGTGTTTACTGCTCACCACTTCCACAAATTTTACACAGTCTAGGATAGAGTAAAAGAAAACAAACGTTATTGCCAATGATAAAAAGGTAAAGAAGAACGAAAAATGCTATGGTCATAGGATGATGCTAGTAATTAATCTTGGTTGGTTAGTATTAATTCATTCAGTTATATATTAAATCCATCTTTGTTTAGGAAGATTGACATTGTTGGATGATTCTATTATTAATTGAAGGCATTATATAACTATGATAAATTAAATTCTATTGTTTTATGCTTTAAATTTATTTTATTCTTATCATATTATAATTTTATATTCTAGATAATACTTCTTTTATTTGTAATTGTTTTATTTTAATTTAGATACAAAAAAGTTAAAAAATGAGAGAAGAAGAATAATAATAATAATAATAATAATAATAATAATAATAATAATAATAATAATAATAATAATAATAATAATAATAATAATTAATTGACTCTCATATAGGATTTCTTGATTAAACTATTCAAGGAAAATAAAAGTATAATAAGTTTCTTTTATGGAAATTTCACATATTAAGGAAAAATTCATCAAAATGATGTAGAAGGTAATGGAATGGTACTATAGAAAGATATCATTGAAAATAATCATAATGATACTCAAGCAAGTAATATAAAAATTCTGGATTATATAAAAAGATTTTTCTTGGTCCAAAATGCATGTATCTCTTCTCCTCAGGGGCGAGATGCTAACTCAAGTCGCCCCTCTCTACCCTTTTTTTTTTCAAAAAAAAAAAAAATGCATGAATCTCTTACAAAATTCTACTAATAAATCCTATTGCAAGTTTTTTATAAAATAACTCAAAATTAAAATTAATGAAATCCTACTTAAAATTGATTATATTAGAACAAGATTAAATGGATTAGTTATATTAGTATATGTTAAGAAAACTTAAATACTAAATTTAATTAATGATTTTGCATCTAAAAAAATCAATAAGAGTGGATTTTAAATAAAAAAAAATTCTAATTTATTTTAAATATAAACAAGACCCATTTAAAATTGTCATCTTAAGTTTGTAATTGTTTTGAGCCAGCCATGACATATTTTAATGATTAGTTTGGTAAAGATGTATTGATTAACTTTATACAAGAATTTTCTCTTGTTTATTTTTACCACAATTGAAACAATTTCTTCCAAAATTCTCATCCGTAAACACTATTTTCAATGGAACCCAAGACAGACAATAACATTCTTTTTTCTGGCTAATACTATTGTTACTTAATATGAGATTAATATGAGATTTTCACCCTACAAAACAAACCATTATGAACCATGATACTATTGTTTTGGATTTTGGTTTGATGGCTTGACTCATTTTATTTTGGTTGATTGATTTAGGGGTTTTGAAATATTAGGGATTTAGATTTTTATTTTTTTTATTATTTTATTATTATTATTATTATTATTATTATTATTATTATTATTATTATTATTATTATTATTATTATTATTATTATTATTATTATTTTGCAGCTAGTTTATAGTTAAAATGGTAAGTGTTTATGAGAATGTTCAACCAAGTCATAGTAATATAATGGTGCATTCTCAAAATATTATTTTAGTAAAAATAGTCTAATAATGCATAATTGTTTGTTTTTAGGTGTGAAAATTCCATACTTAAGTAATGGTATTATAAGCCAGGAAAAAGAATGTTACTGTCTGCCAGGAAAAAGAACGATTCGTTCACATATCAAAATTTTGGAAGAAGGTTTTTTATTTGAGGTAAATAAACGAAATGCATCTAGTGGATACTTTAAATGACATGATCCAGAAATCTTAGTTTATTTGAAATTTTTTCCATTAACTATAGCTCATATGCAATTTGGCATAGAATATATGTAAAGGGAATCAAAGTGGACAACATATGACTATTTACTTATTCAAATAGCTATGTACCATTTACATTGCGAATGGCCCAGTAATTGGGGTTTGGGGGTGGGGAAGTGTAATTGAGATATTAATTGAGTAAATGTGTTTCTAGTAAAAAATATATTGAATAAATACGTGGTTTAATTATTAGTACGGAGCAAATCAGTTTAGTACTTACCATTTTATTTAAAAAAAAAAAAAAACACTTTGATTCTAGCATTACTCCTTTAAAAAATAGAACTTTCCCTGTACCTTTAAAGTTTTTTTGATAGTGTTTTGGGTCGATGGTAGATTTCGGTGTGTAACCGATAAACGGAACGAGTGGAAGATGCCCGGAAGACAGAATGGTATCACTCAAAACAGCATAAAGCATCGCTTTGAACCTGCTAAATTGGTGTCCTACAAGAAAGAGAGACGCGCCCATATATAGTTGACAAATTTATAATAAGAATAAAAGTCAAAGTTATTACAAAAATTTATAAGAGTAATCGTATTTGGTCACTATTTTTTACTCTATATTTTAATTTGATCTATAACCTTTCAATCATGTCAATTTGATCTTTAACCTTTTTGTATAGTATCAATTTAGTCTACACCGTTATTTCTTGAATAAAAATTACTAATATGGCAAATAACCAAAATAAAAAATTGGTATATTATCACATTAACGAAATTTAATTTTTTATTTTGGCCATTTTGCTACCTCAACAATTACCACATTAACACAACACTCAAATGTTATGGACCAAATCAATACAATTGAAAAGTTAGAGACAAAATTAAAATATATATAATGCAAAGAATAGAGACTAAATATAATTTACCCAACTTATAAAATAATGTGACATTGAATATGATTGATACACAATACAATTTAGCAACCAATACTCTCAAAATGTATTGTACAGCAAATGGGATAAATTCAAAAAAAAAATTGTGAACCCACAGTAACAATATTAATTTTTTTGGCTTTGTGACATCTCACATTACTTTCTTGCTGTGAATGCTCTTGCGTTGAATATCACGTTTTTGATGTCTAATGTTTTATCCCTTATTAAAATAGCACAGGGAAAAACTATAAGAATTTTGACATCTCTCCTTATGAACCAAGTTTGCTACGACATTCAGTTAAGCGATGTGAGACAGCTTTGTTAGGCGTCACTTACCACCACTCAGAGGAGAGCCGACCTCAATCTAATAATATTGTTAATATGTTTGGGAGGAGTTTACCTGGACCCAAGCGAATGATGGCTGCATGCAACACATTCATGGAGTCCCTTCCCCTAATGGAACATTCATTTTTTGAAAAAATTTCTTCGGCGATATCAAAATTCCATTTATCCACGGCCAAGAAGAGCGGTGATTCTCCGACTTTATTTTCAGTACGAGTCCAACTGGGGTAGGCTTCGACTAGTAATTTGACGACCTCCAAGTGAGCACCACGGACAGCATCATGCAGCGCTGTATCACCCTGATAATTTGTTGCTGTATCACCCTGATCATATTTTATTATATCATAATGTTTCATCTGCTGGATTAGAACAATTGAGGTGCCCACACAACCTACCCTTGCTGCAATATGCAGCGGCAAATCACCATTCATATTACGAATGTTCAGAAGTTCTGGTTCAAGTTGAACGATTGCTGTCGCCATTTCCACTTGTTTGTACTGTGCTGCTACATGCAGAGCGCTGTTGCCCTGCGGTGATAACTGCTGAAGCGTATTAGGCCGTTCTAGTTGATTGAATGATTCCACATCTCCTGAAGCTACCGATCGATATATATCAATTTTCCGGGTCTTGTGTTGGAATTCCTCAAAGAAATTGTCTGTGTCTGAAGAAACAGGTTCGTTGAAACCCCCGGATGTTGAACCAATCTCTACGGGTTCCTTTAGCTTTGCACGGCTCCGTGGTTCACTACGTGAAGGTTCAGCTTCAGAAGGATCCATGGGTTCAGGAGCAGGACCAATCTCTGCATTTTCTTTCAGCTTCGGACTGCCTTGTTTGTACTGTGCTGCTAGATGGAGAGCGCTGTTGTCCTGCTGTGATAATGATTCCATATCTCCTGAAGCTACCGGTGGATATGATTCAATTTTCCGGGTATCAGGTTGGAATCCCTCAGAGAAATTCTCTGTGTCTGAAGAAACTGGTTCGTCGAAATCCCCGGATGTTAAACCAATCTCTTCGGGTTCTTTTAGATTTGAACGGCTCCGTGGTTCACTACATGAATGTTCAGCTTCAGAAGGATCCATGGGTTCAGGAGCAGGACCATTCTCTGCATTTTCTTTCAGCTTCGGATTGCCCCCTTCTCCACCGAATGATGATCCAGCTTCGGAAGCATCCTTGTCTACATGGTTGTCTTGATCAATTTCGATTTTCACCAGCTCCTGATCACCAGGACTACTAACCATTGCGTTTTCTTCCAGCGTCGGAGGGTTTGGTAGTTGTTCGTTTTCTTGTTGTTCTGGTGTTGCTTCCGAAGGTTGAACATCTATTAGCACGTGAGAAGCCATCGGTAATGTTCAGATCTATTATTTATCTGTTTGAATCTGCTTATTTTGGCTGCAGTTGAAAAAAAAAATTAAAATTATAATAAATAAAGTTAAAAATTAATTGAAATGGTATGATTGAACTGATATTTTGATTCTGTACCGTCTAGGCCGGAACAGCCGAAATATATCATAATGGTATGCAAACCAGTACAAGAATAACTTATGTTCCATCTCAGCAGATTTCAACCTATTTCGGGTCATTCCAGCCAATTTTGGCAAGTTTCGACCAAGATGAGAATTTCGGCCGGTACTAAATTTTGCCTATTTAAAGAAGAAAAAAAAAACTAAAACCTCAACTCCGCTGTTTTGGGCTTCGCTATTTCTCATTTAACTTCATCCTTATCTCTTTGAGGCACCACACTTCTCTACTTTTGACATTTCATTTGCTAAAGAACACTTACTTATTGGACGTGTTGGGGTCCAGCCTTGATTGTGTGAGGAGGCGTTTTTTTTTTTTTTTTTTTTTTTTGAGAAACGTGTGAGGAAGCGTTAAAACCAAAGAAAGCATTCAAAAAAAAAAAAGTTTGTGAAGACCAGAGAAGAAGAATGGAGGAGATCAGATGGAAAGGACACGATAAGTGAAAATGGAAAATATGTGTGGAGTAATGGAGATTGTAAGGAAGCTTCTAGGAAATTTCCTAGTTCAAAAACTAACCCTAGATTCTTATTTATTTACAATAATATCACAAGTAAAAAGTTAAAAAATATTTACATAAATTTTTTATCAACTTTACTTCATTTTCTTTTATGGTGAAAGAGTATACTATACATTTATTAATTTGTTTATAATTACTCAAAATGTGAATTTTATTTGTAAAAAATTAAAAATATTTAAATATTTTTTAATCTCACTTTATTTAAGATTTAAAAAAAAATTAAATTCATTATTTTATATAATAGTAATAATATATATTTTAAGGAACTCGAAGCACGTTGAAACAGTAAACCAAAATAGACCAGTATCAAAATGTTCCATTCCACCTAACAAAACGAAACGGGTTATGAAATGAAGTTAATAACACTGATTATAACTTTAACTGATATAGCAAGTAAACGATATTGAGTGCATGGGAAAGAAGTATTGTACTCTCCTTTCTTTTATCACAAGCACAAAGCAATTTTATATTAATATTGGGTAGTTAGAATGTGACCTATAAATTTAAAAACTTAAGAATATTTTTCCTTATTATTTTCCTGCACTTAACCCTCTCTCAATATTTTCGGAAAAATTAAAGAAAAAATTAATTAATTTAAAAAAAATAAAAAAAACTCCACATAATGACATTTCAAACTATACTTGTGATGTTCTCAAAAAAAAAAAAAAAAAAAAAAAAAAAAAAAAAAAAAAAACACTAGTGATATGTTTGTTGTCTCAGGGTATTAAAGATTTTAACTTATGGGTTCATACACACTTTTCCTCTTTTTTATTTTTTTTAAATTTCCCGATAATTTGAAAGAAAATATTAATGGAGGGAATAAAATGTATACTATGAAAAGATAAAGACAGACATTTCGAACCGTACCAGCCAATATAGTCGGTATTTATCGTACCAGAACAAAAACTAGAACAGAAATGTAAGTGTTTCATTTTGGTTAAAACATCGGCCATACCGGATTTGTTTTAGTCGAACCAGGATACAAACTGGATTTCGGCCAGTAAGTAGATACCGAACCGAAAAAAAACCAAGCTTTCTTTATAAAGTTTAAGAAAAATGATTGTTTTGCAATTTTTCTCACCCTAAACTCAGATCTAACGCTTGCAGTAACCCACCAACCTCAGATCTGTTCATCTCGGCCTCACTTTGGCGGCGATGACGACGGTGACTGGCAATGAACAGCAGTACCAATGTTTATTGAGTCAGCCAAACGAAGTTGAATGCCTCATCTGAGAGAGAGCCTGAGAGACATCTGAAAATAAGTGGTTATTGATGGAAGAGAAATAGACAGTACTGATGGGAAGAGAGCTGAAAGTTAAAAAAAAAAAAAAATTGTGAAATGAGAAGTTAACTCAGGTTGGATCAGCGATAGTGGATCGGTGCTTGGATCGGCGAGTGGATCGGTGAGAAGAACAAGGTGTTGAAGAAGAAGCCATGTAGTGGAAAAATCAGCCCAAAATCACCACCAAAATTACAAACCCAAAATCAATGGCCATAATCAAACTCAAATAGAAAAAGAAAAAGAAGACGAATGAGAATGGGAATGAAAATGAGAAAAAGAAGATGAAGACGCCGAAGATGTAAGAAGGAGAAGGAAAAGAAAAAGAGTAAAAACAAGGAGAAGCTGGAAAATAAAGAGACAGAGAGTGTCAAATATATTTTGGAGATTTTTGCAGCAATTAGATACCGGACCGGATTTCGGCAAGTATATCTTAGATTGGAGTGTCAGATATATCTTAGATTTTATTTTTCGGGTTAGCAGTTTGTTTCTCACTTTCTCTTAGTACCCGTTTGTTTCAGCTTTTAGGGGCTGAAACGCTACGTTTTTTAAAAGCTGGAGTTATATTGCCGTTTGGTTCAGCAGAAACGCAATTTTTACCCAAAAGTTATGTTTTGGGCGAAGGCATAAATGTACATAACAAATATGGATCTCTGGAGATCCATAAACAAAAAGTCAGGAAGCGTTTTGAAACTATCTGTTGGGCTCTTCCAAAAATTACCAAACCATCCACGAGCTCTTCCTACTAATCTATAATTTTTTTTTTTTTAATTTTATTGGTATAATTTTAATAATGTTTGGGTAATAAAAATTTTCAAGATACAATCAAAATCAAGATACAAACTCAATCACAATCAAGATACAAACTCAAAACACAATCTTAAAACTAATCAAATCTAAACAAAAAAAAAAAAAAAAAGACTGAGAGAGCTGGAGAAAGGGAAAGAACCATCTGGAATGCACTTGCCTTGCCTGTGTCCTTCGATCAACGGTGGAGCCTTATTCTTAATTTCTCTGTTTCTTATATTGCTAGAGAGTGTTCAAGTAGAAATAGAAAAAAAAAAGAAAGAAAGGACGAGCAGAGAAAGACTGAGAGAGCTGGAGAAAGGGAAAGAACCATCTGGAATGCACTTGAAAAAGAAAAGGAGGGGTAGATAGAGATGGGGGGTGGGTAGGTGGGAGTGGGGTCGGTGTGTGGTGAGAAAAAATCAAGAGAAAAAAAAAAAAGATTTGTATGGACGTAATAAGTTTGGAAAAATAATATAAAAATAAGAAATGACAATTAAGAAATGTTACCTTAATATTTTCACAATAAATTTTAAGTAATAGATTATTATTAGTTAATATTAGTGAGTAAAAAAATAATTTCAGTAGTGGGTTCAAATTAGAACTAGTAACAACTTTCTACATAAGATTTTGATGTGATTCTTGTGAAAGTATTGTGAAAAATATTGTGAAAAAATTACAAAAAATGTACTATTCAATCTCTAAAACAATACAAAAATTTGGAGAGGCTGTTGGAGATGCTCTTACAATAATTTTGATAGTATGTTCAAATTAAAATCAATATCAATTTTTATCACAATATTTTCACAATAAATCTTAAGTGGTAGGTTATTATTAGCTAATATTGGTGAGAAAAAAATAATTTTTTTAGAAAAAAAAAATTTGATTTAAGTATATGAAGTAGTTGATTTAAGTATGAAATGAACTCTCTATATATACATTATCCTTTTTAGTAATTTATCCCTCAAACTATAACTTTTATAAGTACTAACCAAACACTCAGTTTTTTCAAAAAATACTTTTTAACAGCTTTTACCAAATACTCAATTTTTTAAAAAAATATTTTTTTATTATACATATTTTAAAAACTCAATTTTTTTATTATGTACTATTTTTTTAAAAGTCCAACTAAACTCAACCTTAGAGCATTCCCATCAGTAAAGGTATAAAAGTGTATATATGTGTAAAATGATAAAAAATTATTAATTTTACACATTTTATGTCAAAAAACACCCACATCAGTGGGTGTATAAATATGCAAACATGTGAAAACCAATACACGAGCTACAGTACCTGTGTAAATATACACAGGTACTGTAGCTTGTTCATAAATTATTTTATCATTTTTCAGTTCGCTCGTTTTTTTCTCTCTCATCTCTGTGCTCAACAAACCAATAACTGTTCATCTTCTTTTTTTTTTTTTTTTTCCTCAGAAGCACAAAAACACACCCACACACAAACAGATAAATCAACACAGAGAATCAACACTTGCTTAAAAAAAAAAAAAAAGGAAAAGTGAGAGATACACAAACGGAGATCGGAGGTCAGATCGGAGGTCGTGGATCGGAGCTCGGATCGGAAGTCGTGGCTCGTGGATAGTGGATCGGAGCTCGGATCAGAGATCGTGGTTCGTGGATCGTGGATCGGAGCTTGTGATTGGAGCGGATCGGAGCTTGAAATGCGTGGATCGGAGCGGATCGGAGCTCGGAGCAAATCGGAGCTCGAAGCTCGGAGCGGATCGGAGCTCGAAGCTCGGAGCGGATCGGAGCGGAGGGAGACTTGATCGGAGCGGATCGGAGCGGAAGGAGACTTGATCGGAGTGGATCGGAGCAGAGGAAGACTTGATCGGAGCGGATCGGAGCAGAGGGAGAGTTGATCGAGAGGAGATCGGAGCGGATCGGAGCAGAGGGAGAGTTGATCGAGAGGAGATCGGAGCGGATCGGAGCGGATCGGAGCAGAGGGAGACTTGATCGAGAGGAGATCGGAGCGAATCGGAGCAGAGGGAGACTTGATCGGTGTGGAGGGAGACTTGATCGGAGTGGGAGAGTTTTTTTCAGGGGAGGGGGAGAGTGTTTCAGGGGAGAGATGGGTATAGAGAGAGAGAGAGCAACGGACAGAAATGGTAGAGAGAGAGACGCGCGTGATATATAGAGGCAGTTAGGGAAATAATAAAAAAAAAAAAATAAACAGAAAAACTAATGTGAGGAAATTTTTTATTTAATTGAAAGATGTGAATAATAGACAAACTGATGTGAGGGTTGTGTAAAAATGAATGTGTAAAATAGAAAAAGTAGATTTTTTTGTGTAAAATAGACAAAATTTTTACACAAACTGATGAGATTGCTCTTAGATGGGCAAAAATAGCCGAATACACTTTTTTCTGAAAAATGCCACACGTTGAACATGAATTCTCAGCCATTAAAACAGAAAGATAACGTTGAACATTGGCTTGATGTGTCCATCATATTCATAGAGGTACAGTACTTCCATGACTTTATCCATGTAGGGCCGCAGGGTTCCTCTTCTAGAAGGGTTTGTGTCAGAAGAACACATGCCTATGTTGGTTGTAAAGTGTCCACCCATTTCAACACACTTCATCATCACCCACTTTGCATATTCCAAAGAATATTTCGCCGCACGATACGTGGGTTTCTCTTTTTTATTACTTTTGTCAGGGTCACGTGGTAAAGGTCGTGAAAAAGGTCGTACAAGTGCTTGAAACAGAGGCAAAAGGAACTTGAGTGAAGTGGTACGTTTTCGTACATAAGTTTAAATATATATTTTTTTAAATTATATTATATGTATTTTTATATATTTTTATATTTATATATATTTTTTAAAAAATTAAAAACAGTTGTTTAGTTATACTCACCAAGCGAGCCTTCAATATTTGTAAACTCGAGTTTTATATTAAAATCAAGTTTTACAAACTCAAATTTCAAAAAAGTGATAAGTTGTTCAATATTTTTCAAACAGTGGTAAAACAGGTGTTTGGTATAATAGTTTGAGATGAGATTTTTATAATTTTTTGAAATACGTGTAGATGAAAAAATGTATAAAAAAGTGTGTAATATTGTTTAAATTGTAAAAATGTGAGTTTGAGATAGAAAAACAAACAGGCCCTAATAATTTTGAAAAATAGTGGTATTTGGCTATTTTTGCCACCTTAGTTGTGTAAAAAGGAAATAGAACATGGTGGCTCATTCTTAAACTAGATTTGTTAGGAATATTGTGGATGATATGTATTGGATAGAGGATAAGCCCCCACCTGCGGTAGATGCTTTGCATCATGAACGGTTACATATTAATGAATGAATGAAACATTTGTTTTCAAAAAAAAAAAAAAAGATGATAGAATAGGCAAACTAATTTGGATGTTTTATAAAAATGAGTGTATAAAATAAAAAAATATAAAAATAAAAAAAGTTTTTCTTGCAAAATAAACAGAAAAACTAATGCGGTTGCTCCTAGTCAGCCAACAAGTTAACGTGTGTTGTGAAAAAAACTGACAAAAACTACTTGGAATAGGTGAAAATTTTAGAAAGACATGTTACTATTTAATTTTGATTCCTTTGGTCATATCACCAATTACTTTTTCTCAAGGTAATTAATATTATACTGTATCGGCTGGTACAGACGGTATTTTTTGTTCCTCTACCTTTGTCAATATAGAAACACATTTTGTTTCGTACTAATTTGAATATCGGACATACCAAATCATTTTGTTCATTCCAAAAAAAATATCAGATTTTGGCCAAAAAATATGTACCAGACTAAAACAAAATCAAAAGTTACAAAATCATATTTAAATCTAAAAACTAAAAATTACTCTCTCTCCTCCCACAGTAATTTACTGTTGCTCACGTTGAGGTTGCCACCGCCATTTTGCCTTCATGCTGCCGGTCTTTTAGTCCAGCTCATATTAACTTTTGTGTCTTCTACCAAACCCCCAAAAGCCACTTTCAAACCTTCAATTTCAAATTTTAACTATTCAGTACAATTTGTCAGTGCCATGATGTCATTGATATGCCATTGGTCCAAAAGAAAATAATTTATATTATTATTTTGACTATTACTATTAGTATTAATTAGAGGAGAAGACGAGAGAAGAGAAAGGAACGAGGGAGGATGTGAAAACAGTGGACGGTGAGAGGGGCAAAATCGGAATTTTGAAATTTGGAAAAAATATTCACAGCGGGATTGGATAAGGTTCGTCGCGTAATGGAGTAGTCTTAAGAGGGTGAATTGACGGAAATGGCCATGCGGTTGTTGGAAAATAACGGAAACAGAGAGAATCTGGTAGTGGCATGTGACAAGTGAGGTTCTGATTTGGTGGAACCCCATGTGCTGTGATTGATAGTGATGCATAGTTTGGATGCAGCTACGTACGTAATGTCTGTCGTTTTTAAAAAGCAATGCATAACAAAGTCCACACCAAAGTGACTTTTCCACCGATCTAACGGGAAAAAATGGAAAAAGGAAAAGATAAAGAAACAATACAGCAAAACAAAGTGGACTTTGCCCTCCTATCAAAAAAATAAAAAGTGGATTTTGCCCCTATCTATGGAGAAAAACAAGGAAAAAAGAACTAACCCGGTTAGAAAAGAGGAAATTATTTTATGAGCCAATTTTTTGAGATGATTACTTTTTGTTTAAGGGCAATTTTAGCTAAATAGTATAATTTTAGGAATAATTTAAAAAAAAAATACCGGGTCAAAGTTATTTAGTTACACAGAGGAATGCCACAAACCACAAAGAGAAATGTCTCACGGCAAAATAAAAATAAAAATAAAATAAAGAGGAGAGACACAAGGCCAGGGGTGAACGGCGGTCTAAGGAGCAACATGACTTGAAGTTTGGCCATGGAGGTCCATCTCATGAGAGAGAGAGAGAGTCATATGAAATAAATAATAATTTATTGAGTAATGGATTTTTTTATTTTTTATTGAGACAATTCGCTATAACTCGATTGTCCAAAAATCGAATTTTAAATTAAAACTCGATTTTTAGAAAATCTAGTTTCAAAACAAAGGTTTTTCCCTAAACAATTTTAGACATGGGGTGTTTTGCTGGAAAGTTTTTGCGAAATGAGCAAATGCAAATCCTATGAGTTAGACTTACCCAAGACAAACAAATCCAAATCAATGGCTCTTAAAGTCAGTTGACGATGTAAATGGAAATGGATTTGATGATGAACTCTCTCCAACAGAGATTACTTACCTTACCAAGAGCTTTAGAAATTTTCTTAGGAATAATAACAGAGGGGTAAGAGGTAAAAATAATTATGAACCTAGAAATTTTAGAAAGAATGAACCCACTAAGATGAACAATAATGAAAAACCTAAAGAAAAAGTAAGTCAAACCACTAATAATTCTATGGGTGAACAATGTTTTGATTGTCAATGGTATGGTCATGTAAAATCAGAATGTCCTGCATTCTACATTCTTGAGATCAAAGGGTAAGACTATGGCTGTAACCTTTAGTGATGATGAATTTTCTGATAATGAGTCTGGTAGTGATGAGAATGGAAACTTCATTACTTTCACAGCTACTGCTGTAGTTGATAAAAGTGTTGTAGTTGATGAGAACCCTTCTGATGGAAAACTCTCTGAGAATGTTGATTTGCAATAAGCCTATAATAAGTTTTGCAAGGTTGCTGCAAAGGATGTTATAAATGTTGATTTAGGCCTATAGAAAATTGCTTCTCTTAAAATTGATAAGAAGAATTTTCTCTTAAAATTGTTTGATGCTAATGAATTGCTTGATAAAGTGAAGACTGAGAACATGTTGTTACTTGATAAGGTTAAGAACTTAGGACTTGAATTATCTATTGTTAGAGAACAAACTAATAGGCCTGCTAGTTCTAAACTTGATCACATGTTGAGTGTTTAAAAGTCTCATTTAGACAAAACTGGTCTAGGTTTTGTTGAAAGCATCTCTTCATCTAAAACTAATTCCATAAAGTTTGTTCCTTCTTCTGAGGCTCCCATGAGTGAGATTGTTAAACCAGTAGAAGTTACACATTTTAAGAAGATTATGGTTGATCTCAAAGAGTCCAAGCCTAAGATCCTTACCCCTCCTAAGGATAAGTTGCATGATAGACTTGCATGGGTTTGTCATTTTTGTGAAAAATCAGGGCAAATTCGTCAAAACTGTTACAAGTTACAAGTTACAAGTTGCAAGCTGCTAAGCGAGCAAATAAGCCAAAAATACATGTGTCTCAAGCACAAGATCCTATGGTACTTATTGGTGAATTGGTAAAAGTTTTAAACCTTTATTCCAATTTTGGAGTTACTCATTATTTTAATCAGAATAAGAACTCTAATGCTAGAGTAGCATCTAAAAAGTTTTGGATGCAAAAGGCTCAATCTAATTGAGTCCTTCTGACATGGTTCTTGTGTTTCATCTCTCTATTCTTTGTGACTATTCTTCTTTATTATTCTTGTTCTCTTTGCTTTTCTAGAATTTGCATTGCATATCATTCATACATTTCATACTAGGTTATTTTTGTTAGTCTTTTTTTTTTTAATTTAAAAAAAAAAGAGAAAAAGGAAAGAAAAACAAAAAGTGTTTTGCATTATTTTTCTTGGACTTGAAATCAAGACTGGTCATATTATCTTTACATAACTTGTTTATGTACTTTGTTTAGCTTGGATGAGCTTATTTTATGGCGCTTTACTAGTTTGAACTTTGTAGTGCATGTTATGTGGGAGATTTTTATAGTTTTTGATCATTTGATCTTAATTTTGAAGTCACATGTTTTTTATTGTTGGACTTGAACTTAATGAGAATGACATAAATAACCATCGCATCACTGTTTACTAGCCAATCATGAATACCTTAATGCATATTATAAGATTTTATGCTCGAAAAAGTGTAGCATATACACAAAAAGAACATAAGGTATAGTCTCAAATTAATGCTAAAATTGGTGTGTACATTATTGGGCTATAATTAATTCACAATGAAATAAATTGGTGTGTACGTTATCTTGACTATTCTTATAATTTCCAAATCAAATAAAATTGGTATATACATTATGAGGCAAAATAAGAAACTTACATAATTGTAAACTTGTTTTCAAGATGATGTTGGAGTTATATGATTTAACTCTTTAAGTGATAGTCCCTTTCAACTTTATGTGATGAATTTTGTAGAAATTGTGATTGATTATTATCTACATATCTCTTCATATATATCTCAAGCCTTTGCTAATTACACACACTATACAAGTTACTCTTTTTTAAACTTAGTACATGATATTGTGTGTGATCTTGTTATGGCCATCCAAGATTTAAAATTCCTTGATTTTTAATGCAAAATGTGTTTTAAAGTTTGAGATTTGAGGGCAAATTGATTGGAAAGTACCCTGGCATGCTTTGGTCATCACTAGAGAATAAAAAAGGAAAAAATCCATTACTCAATAAATTATTATTTATTTCATATGACTCTCTCTCTCTCTCTCTCTCTCTCTCTCTCTCTCTCTCTCTCTCTCTCTCTCTCTCTCTCTCTCTCTCTCTCTCTCTCTCATGGGATGGACCTCCATGGCCAAACTTCAAGTCATGCTGCTCCTTAGACCGCCGTTCACCCGTGGCCTTGTATCTCTCCTCTTTATTTTATTTTTATTTTTATTTTGCCGTGAAACATTCCTCTTTGTGGTTTGTAGCATTCCTCTGTATAACTAAATAACTTTGACCCAGTATTTTTTTTAAAAATTATTCCTAAAATTATACTATTTAGCTAAAATTGCCCTTAAACAAAAAGTAATCATCTCAAAAAATTGGCCCATAAAATAATTTCCCCTTTTCTAACCGGGTCGGTTCTTTTTTCCTTGTTTTTCTCCATAGATAGGGGCAAAATCCACTTTTTTTTTTTTTTTTTTGATAGGAGGGCAAAGTCCAGTTTGTTCTGCTGTATTGTTTCTTTTATCTTTATCTTTTTCCATTTTTTCCCGTTAGAACGGTGGAAAAGTCACTTTGGTGTGGACTTTGTTATGCATTGCTTTTTAAAAACGACAGACATTACGTACGTAGATGCATCCAAACTTTGCATCACTATCAATCACAGCACATGGGGCTCCACCAAATCAGAACCTCACATGTCACATGCCACTACCAGATTCTCTCTGTTTCCGTTATTTTCGAACAACCGCATGGCCATTTCCGTCAATTCACCCTCTTAAAACTACTCCATTACGCGGCGAACCTTATCCAATCCCGCTGGGAATATTTTTTCCAAATTTCGAAATTCCGATTTTGCCGCTCTCACCGTCCACTGTTTTCACATCCTCCCTCGTTCCTTTCAAGACTCTGGTCTTCTCCTCTTTTTCTCCTCATATTCTTCTTCATTTACAGATTGGAATAAGGTAAAACTCTGTTAGTCTGGTTGCAATGCACAAACTTGATTATGTTTAGTTTCAACCTCCAAATATCAATAAATATATTTTCATCTGCATAGGCGACAAGCAGAACAAACAGTAGGTGTCAAAAAACAATTTAAGTGATTTTTCAATTTCTAAAATAACTGCGGGCTGCAGCCTTCCTTGCTATTTGCCAAATTATGCTGAAGCTTCAGCGTAGGGATATTCACTCAGTTCTAGTATTCAAGTGCAGCAAACCATAGAAATTTAGGAGGACAAACACAAGTAAACAACAGAGATATTAGAGTTATGCTAAAACGTGCTGAAGCTAATTTGTGGTTTTCACTTTCTACATTCTATTGGTTTGCAAAATTAGCAAGATCAATGAATCTTGTTCGAAAGAAGTATGCTTGTGAAATAATGGCATTTTTTAGATGAAAGGCGCAATATGCTTCTGGTGGTTGCACTTGTAACAATCAGCTATCAAATGGTACTAAGCCCTGCCTAATCTAAGTGGCGAGTCCACTAGATTTTCTAGGGGTAACAATGGTGGAGCTAGGAATTTGTAATGGGAGAAAATAAAAAATAAAATAATATTTTTTTATTTTCTTATATATACAGCTTTTATTTTGTATACAATAATCTAAAATAGTATTCTAAATGCAATTTAGTATACAATACAACTATATTGTACAATAGATGTAAAAAGTTATTAATAGTTTAAAGATCAATAAGATAACAACCATTGAATACATAAATTAATATAAATAAATAACTAATCATACATTTTTTATTTTCAAATTAATAATAACTTATTATATTTATATGTAATAACAACTTATAAAAAATTTATGATAAAGGAAAATAGTAACACACCCAAAAGTAGGATTGGAAGTAAATGTGAAACTAAGAAAAAAATTAGTAACTGATATAAGTTTTTGTTTTTTAAGTGTATGGATTTTTAACCACACACGTGATCGCAAATCTTGAAATTGGAGCAAGCACTAAAAAAATTTCTTGGACTTGGAAATCTATAGAGCATTTATCAAAATACTTGATCAATAAGCAAAAAGAAAAGCTAAGAAAAAATAAAAGGAAGAAAAAGTGACAAAGAATGAGAAAAGAATCACAGATATAGACATAGATTTGTTAGTTGTAACGGAGGTGTAATTTTTTGCTAATGAAGAAGAAAAATGTAAGGAAACATAGCTTCATTCTACTGTCAATGACTAGGTAAGCCAAAGTCCTAGAAAGAAGGTTTATTTATTTTTTAACAATGAGCAAAAATTTGAAACATTTTTTTTCTTCCTTATGGAATTAATTATTTTAAGATTACTGTTACAAACACAACATTTTCATAAAAATTTCAACAAAATTTAGGTAACAATTTATTAAAGGTAGGTAAAAAAGTAATATATTAACCAAAATAAAAGTAAAAAAATGATGTTAGTTGTAAGTCCAGATAAAAACTAGTTACAACTTGCTATTTCATCTTTATTATGAAATTATTGTAAAAATATTATGAAAGTAGCATTAAAATAATCATATTTAAGCTTATTTTAGTTGTATTTCAACAAAATTTAGGGTTAATATATTCAAATTTTTATTTTAGGGGATTAAAACAATTTTTTTTTAATTTTATATATAAAAAAATATGTTTTTGCCAGGTAATGCCGCCCCTGTGTGGTCTAGGTCTAGGTCTTCTTAGTTTTTTTTTTATAACACTAGATTAAATAATGCAGTGTTCATAATGCTAGTAATATGAATAGTGTTCATTGTTCACTACGAAGTGCTTTCCAAGAAAGTGCTTACAAGTTGAGAAAGCACATAAAGCAAATATGCGTTAGTCTGGTGTTCACATGAACACACTTACCTAAAAGGCTAAAAACAAAAAGCACCATCGACCCTTCACTGTAGGTCTTCTTGAGTTGAACCTAATATAAAATATGAACCCTTGACTTTGGGTCTTCTTGAGTAGGACCTTATTGCAAAAACTTGAGAAATAAAGCAATAATAAGAGTTAATTAATTCAAAAGTATTCATTCATCAAAGAAAATGAATGATCTTCTTCTACCTTTTCATTTATACTATTAGTAAAATATAAAAAGATTTTTATGGTAGCTGGGTGGCTGCCTTGGATTCCAATTCTTAGTCTAGGTCTTCTTCAACAAAGCAAAGACTTCAGAGAAAGCACAAGATAGAATCTGGGAAAGCGCCATTATTTCAATATTGTATGTAACTTTTTTAACTTGATAAATGAAGACTTTAGAGATAGAGAGGAAAACTTAAATATATTAAATCGGGGAAAAACAAAACTAGAAATTATTAACTTGATAATGTTCGTATTTAGTATTCATGTCTATTGATGTTTGGTGATAGTTGGAAAATGGCTTTAAAAGGAATGAACATTGCATTATTAATTTTGACAGGCCACAAATACGTTGACCCCTTGTGATAATTAGATTAATTAAATTAGCCAAGTTATTAATTAATCAAATTAACATGCAATCACGTGGCAGCACAAACAAATCACCAAACTAAGTAATGCAGCGGAAAATAAATGACACGGTGATTTGTTCACGAATGGGGAAAACCCTTACGGCAAAAACCCCACCGGGTGATTTAAGGTCACCACTCCCGAAACTCCACTATTATCACAACAAGCAGTTACAAGTAAGGAATCCCAGTACCTCACCAACCTACAGTTGAACTCTTACCCCAATACCCAATTGGACTTGTTCTGTAGTGACAATTTCTCCAGTTTAATGCACGGCTCCCAAGTACGTGACTAACCAATTTGATGCGCGGATCCCAGTACGCGTCTTACTCCTTTGCACGAATCCAAGTACGTGACTCACTCACCAACTTGAGGAAGAAAGAATGTTGGCTGCAAAGTTCTTCAAATCATCAGAGATGAACTAGGGCACGAACTTTGTCTCACAGATCACAATTTGCATGAACAACAAGTTCTCAGAGAAGATGCAACTTGTATCTTGTGATTCATTCTTTGACGGCCCTTAAAATAATCCTTTTATATGTCTAGGGTTAGGAGAAAAGAAGTCCCAAAGACATACTCACGGATTGGACTTGAAACAGACTTGGAATTCTGTTTTCTTTAATTCTCGATAGATAGAGGTATCGAGAGGTATCGAGACAGCTGTCGAGGCTCGGGCTAAACAGCTTCTTTAAATCTCGATAGATGTATCTGTCGAGGTATCTATCGAGCTTTAAAATCTTGCACTTCCTTGCTTGTTTCTTGGACAGACTTCGACGGCTTCAACACTTAATCTTGAACCACAGTTTCTTGAAGTGTTTAACACATCCTAGATCTACCCAATTACAAGTAAAGTGCGTTTTGTCTAAGGATAAGCCAATTACATAAAATAGCGACATAAGTTCACAGACTTGAACTACATATGTCCTAACAATCTCCCCCTTTGGCAATCCGTGACAAAACCACAACATACAAATGAAGATATGAGAGAAGTCATAAATCACTCAACTCATATTCACTTGTTACATACAGTAAAATCTATCCTAACACAAACTCTTGAACAACTTTGCAAAAAGAGAGTTTATGGCAAGAAGACTTTGACAACCTGTATTTCTGAAACACTTTAAACAAAACACATCAAGGCATCTTTGTGTGAAACAGAAATAATAGATTGCATACAAGTAAAGAAGCATGTGTATAAAGACAGAAAAGAAACAACACATGTAAAGGTAGGTGAAAGAAAAACATACATCATCATATATAGAAAGAATGTAAGTACAAAGTATGTCAGTACATGATCAATGTATCTCTAAAAGATAAGAAAAAAATACATCTGATCACCTCACTACATCCCTCAATCCACACTCCCCCTAACAAAAATGTCCTCTGTCCTATACTAACACTCCCTCTAAGAATGACTACTCTCATCCAAAAACTATTTCCCCTTTTTGTCACGAGTGACAAAGGGTAGAGTGTCAAGTAGACATCTCATCCAAAGAGCTAGCATCTCCATCATCATCATCGTCGGAAGCATCATCATCATCGCCATCATCATCAGCCTCGATCTCAGACGACGCATGAGGTGGCGGAGGAGTAGCCTCTGGAGCAAAGCCGCCCATGGTCGCCTGTCGCCTGGCGATGCGACCAACGCGGACATTCACCTGATACAACTCTGTGGAGAGTGTATCGAGGCGAGCATCCACGCGCTGTAACTGCGCCATGATGTCTCCCAAAGAGATGTCGCTCGAAGAAGTAGAAGCAGAAGCTCGAGCGGATCTGGAGGTGGTCGGACGGGTGGAAGGAGTGGCCCCGTCAGTCTGTCGCGATCTCAACTGTGCCTCGCTACGTTTTACGGTAGCGGCGTCTATGGCGGACATGACGTGGTACGGATCGAACGAAGGGAAAGGGATGGAAAAACGACTCATGATCCTCATGATAGCGGAAGGGAAAATGAGCTTATCACGGGTGGCCGTATCTCTATAGACATCGATAATAGAAAAGATGAAGTGAGAAGGAAAGTCTATAGAAAGATCCTCTAAGAGGGATAGCAAAAATCGAGCACGTGGCTCTGTGATAGAGTTATAGTGAGAGAGAGGGTGCAAAACAAAAGTCATCACCATGTTAAGGAATCTAGGACCTTTAGCAAAAGGTCGACATGGTATGTACATGTGATCTCCCCAAGAGGTGGGACGCTCACAGGACGCCGAGATCATCTCGTCTTTGGACACAGTCCAGAGACGCTCACAACTAGGGTAATCGGGATGATCCACCCTAGGGACATGGAGAACCTCAGAGACCAGCTCTGGGGTGACACAGAAGCGCGTACCTCGGACGCTAGAGTAGAAAGAAGGTACTGAAGAATCTATCCCGTGGATGTTGGAGTAAAACTCCTGAATCAACACGAGAGGACAAGTGACCGGGACGTCACACAGTGACTCCCATCCCCGAGTGTGAATGACATCGGGAAGGTCAGTGTCGGCAAAGTCTGCCAGGACTACGTGGCGTTCCGAATGAACACCGCGTTTAGAAAAGTTCTCCGAGAAGTCCTTGTGGGCTTTCTCATCACGGAACTGGACAGAAAGAGGGGTAGAGTCAGAAGAAGACTGTCCCTTAGAACGCAAAGGGTTCTGGGACGGAATGGACTTACGCTTAGGTGCCATAGACACAGCTAACGCAACCATAGAGAGGGGGAGAGAAAGAAACACACAGAAAAGTCCCAAACAATTCAATATTGGCTAAATAATATTGAAATGAAAAGAACGTATGCATGAGAATGCATGAACATGTGACATGCAACATAAAAACATCATGGGCTCAGCCCAATCCAAACCTAACAGCACACAATCGATTTGCACACATCTAAATGCATGAAAATACAATTAGAATGCTAATGTGATGCAATGCATGTGGTTTTGAAGATCAAAACTAGAAAACCAACCCAAAAATTTCATGAAAACCCCAATAATTTTGAAAACTCCCAAAAATTTTCAAAAACACAAAACCTAGGGTTTTAAAACAATGAAATGCATGAAAAAGAGGGATAATGTGCTTACCAAGAGATGAAGATAGCAAAGAAACTCTTGAGAAAGCCTTGGGAGAAGGTTTGGAGGGAAAAAGAAAAAAATTTGAGAGAGAACAGTGAATTTTCGAGTGAGAGAGATCGAGAGAATGAGCTGAAAATCGCGAAGGTTCATCTTATAGTGCTTCAGTAATTCTCGACAGCTGAAGGTATCGAGAGCTGTCGAGGTAGCTGTCGAGGTAAGCTATCGAGAAGTGCAAGTGGACAGATGCAGCTATCGAGGTCAGCTATCGAGGGAGAAGAAACAAACAAGAGGGAACCTCGATCGATCCAGCAGCTATCGAGAAGCTATCGAGCAAACAGAAAGTTTCTCGATCGATCTAGCAGCTATCGAGGTATCTGTCGAGACTGCGATAAGAATGAGTCTAAGGATCTCGACAGATAGCCTATGTGTCGAGAGGTGTCGAGCTGCCTTGAAAAGCAGTTTTTCAAAAGAAGAACAATACAGACATGAATGCAATCATGCATGCAACTCAACCAAAGATACAACCAACACATTTAGCTCTCAAAATCATCTCTCAACAAGAAATAGTTATGCACATGAATCTCAGAACACGCACACACACACTAAACAAGTCTAACCAATTTTATATTTTAAAAACAAGTTATGACAGTTTAGTGATCATACATTAATACATGTAAACTTTGTGATGGCCAAATCACATTGTACCTGCACATGTATCAAGAATAGCAAAGAGTATTGCGTGTCGTGTGTGAAAACATCGCAAGATTGCATAAGTGTCTCAATGTTATGACGATTTGAGATATGAGAAAATCACTTTAACTTCACACGCAATCATAACTGTTTGATGGGGACTATCACCTTCGAGGTACATCCTATAATTCCCACATCTCCTAGAAAACACGCTTGCAACCACATTTAAAGCATCTTTGATCTTTTTGCTTTTTATTTCTTTGCATATTTTCAGTTTACAAGCAAATCATGCATGGGCATACAAAAGAAAGAAAAGAAATACCCAATGATGTTAAGCTTTTGACACTGCACTTTTGCTATGCCGAAGCATACAGGTGTCATTGACATCGCACTTTTGCTATGCCGAAGCATACGGATGTCATATTATGATTGGCGAGTAACAGTGGTGAGATGGTTATTTATGCCTTTCTCTTAGGATTTTCTAGTTCAACCCTTCAAAAAGAGTGATATGAGTGTTAAGAAGAAGAGATCACTTAACCTTACTCATCACAAACAAAGAGCTACAAAGCTCACTTGCTTAGTTGTGCAGAAGAATGCTCATCTAAGCTACAGGTGATACAAAGTTTAGAAAACTCTGTTTCAATGGCCATTTTAAAAGTTCACATGAACTAATGCACACTAACTCACACTGTTTTTGTATTTTTTTTTCAATTTTTCAATTTTTATTTTTATTTTTATTAGAGAAGCAAAAATAAAACACAAAACTAAAAACACACAAAAAAAACACAAACAAACAAACAACATGAATGCATGAAAGAAAGATGCATATGCATGAAGGCATGATTTCAACAGAAGATAAGAAATCAAGCATAGAGAGTCCTGCTTTAGATAGAAAGAATTAAAGCAAAGGACAAAGAGAAAAGACAATTAAGTCTTAGGCTCCTTTCTCACCCACACAGCACGAGTCTTTGGCCGTGAAGATGAAAAGGCACGTGTCCTAGTATGACTACTAAAGGACATAGAAGAATTAAAATTCTTCTGAAATTGAGTTAAAAAGCTCAAGACTTTTAATAACTCTCCATACACAGGTGTAGGTCCTTGAGAAGAAACCTGTGACCGTTTGGACAATTGCTTATGAGGATACAACTTAAAGCAATTAGGACGAGTGTGTCCAGAAACACCACAATGGTGACAAACATGAGCAGTTTTAGAGCTACTCGGCTTCCTAGAAGGAGGTCTAACCTTAGAGGTTGACAGAGTCCTCAGCTTAGGACAATTAGGCCTAATATGACCAACAATGTGACAATGATGACAAGTGGGGACAAATTCAGAATTTTTATTCAACCTAGGAGGAGTTTTAGACATAGGTTTATAAACTTCAGCGTTAACATAAGATTGTTTACCTTTGTCTATCCTAGCAATATTAGTCTTCAACTCTTCATTATTCCTTTTAAATGGGGGAATATAAAAATCTTTTTCTTTTGAGATAGGCTTAACAACAAGTTTGGCACTAGTTAATTTTTCAACTTCAATTTTAAATTCAACTAGTTGCTCTTCCAAACTCTTAATTTTGTCCACCTGAGATGAAATTTGATTTTTAAAATTCTCATTCAAATTAGTGGCTTCATCCAATTTTGCAATCAAATCATCTTTTTCAAGCTTGACCTTTTTAAATTTAGCTTTTAATTTTGTAGAACACTCAAGAGATTTCATACAAAAATTATAAAGCTTGCAATAGGCATCATGAATATCATCGTCATCATTCAACACAAGATCATGCAAATCAAAACAATCAAGAGTTTCCATGACAACAGGGGTCAATGGATCACACATCAAAGATTAAAACCTAATCAGAGTGTGCCTGCTCTGATACCACTTGACAGGCCACAAATGCGTTGACCCCTTGTGATAATTAGATTAATTAAATTAGCCCAGTTATTAATTAATCAAATTAACATGCAATTACGTGGCAGCACAAACAAATCACCAAACTAAGTAATGCAGCGGAAAATAAATGACACGGTGATTTGTTCACGAATGGGGAAAACCCTTACGGCAAAAACCCCACCGGGTGATTTAAGGTCACCACTCCCGAAACTCCACTATTATCACAACAAGCAGTTACAAGTAAGGAATCCTAGTACCTCACCAACCTACAGTTGAACTCTTACCCCAATACCCAATTGGACTTGTTCTGTAGTAACAATTTCTCCAGTTTAATGCACGGCTCCCAAGTACGTGACTAACCAATTTGATGCGCGGATCCCAGTACGCGTCTTACTCCTTTGCACGAATCCAAGTACGTGACTCACTCACCAACTTGAGGAAGAAAGAATGTTGGCTGCAAAGTTCTTCAAATCATCAGAGATGAACTAGGGCACGAACTTTGTCTCACAGATCACAATTTGCATGAACAACAAGTTCTCAGAGAAGATGCAACTTGTATCTTGTGATTCCTTCTTTGACGGCCCTTAAAATAATCCTTTTATATGTCTAGGGTTAGGAGAAAAGAAGTCCCAAAGACATACTCACGGATTGGACTTGAAACAGACTTGGAATTCTGTTTTCTTTAATTCTCGATAGATAGAGGTATCGAGAGGTATCGAGACAGCTGTCGAGGCTCGGGCTAAACAGCTTCTTTAAATCTCGAGATGTATCTGTCGAGGTATCTATCGAGCTTAAAAATCTTGCACTTCCTTGCTTGTTTCTTGGACAGACTTCGACGGCTTCAACACTTAATCTTGAACCACAGTTTCTTGACGTGTTTAACACATCCTAGATCTACCCAATTACAAGTAAAGTGCGTTTTGTCTAAGGATAAGCCAATTACATAAAATAGCGACATAAGTTCACAGACTTGAACTACATATATCCTAACAAATTTATTAAGACAATTGAGAGTATTTGCGTTCATTTAGTATTTAGCCAAAAAAATTCTACTATTCTACAATAAGAATCTATTAAAAATAAATAAAAAATAAAAAATTAGCTAACTATTTTGAAAATGAGAAAGTTAACCTTTAAACTAGTCAGGAGGAAAACTCGTCTAGCTCTTGTGACGGTTGCTAAAACCATCCACGTGACCTATTAATTGGGTCAACAATCATATAACTTGTTTAAATAATACATGTAGATGGTTAAAATTTGTTTCTTTGAGAGGGTTTTAACATATGGTGTCCACTCCTAATAATAACTCTTTATCATCAGATTAAGACACTAATCAGTTTTTGACGTAAGCAGGAATTGTTGCATGTAATGAGTTAGAGGAGATCCCTCCAAACTAATTCTCTATTTTTTTAAAGAAAAAGTATGGCTCCAAACATGTTTAGAGCTATGTTTTTGCAATCTATTATGTGGTAATTGAAGAGGTTATTTATGCATAAGCATAATTTTACTCTTATAACTTTGTTAATGAATCATGTGCCTTATTTAAGTAATACATATAAATAGTTTTATAAATTATCATAGAATAAGTTAAAAAAATAGCTCCAAACATATTTATAGTCAAACGGTATTCTCCGCTTAATAACTTGTTGAAAGTTTCCCCCTCAAAAAAAAAAAAAAAAAACTTGTTGAAAGTTTGCGCATTGCACAGTAGTGGTCATGAACTTGAAAAACATATAGTTTTAAAGAACAATAATTAATTTAATTATTATTACATAATTTCAGAACTCTCATTTAACATATCGTCTATCTCATAATATATTTTTAGCCCCCAATTCACAAATTAAAAACTATCTTAATGTATAACATTGAAAAATAATTAGAATTGAAAGCAGAAATCAACTCAGCTCGCACAAAAGACTGGAGTTCAATATTTATAAACAATCCAAATGCACAATTGAAAGCAAAGTTTTGAAGAAACTCCAATTCAATAATTAAAAATATTCAATTGTCTAAACATTAATAGAAATTAGTAGTAATATTAAGTAGAGAAATACTCATATGTACGAATTGAACTGGTGTAACCAAAATATGTATCATATCCAAAAAAATATTTTGAGATAACATATTTTGGTATATATATTAGTATTATGCCCATGAGATGTATGAATTAATAAAAAATAATTATATGCAAAAATATTAATCTGATGGTTATTTCTTATTTTATATATATGTTTGGTAAATCTTATTTTATATTTATGTTTATATTTATATAATATATATAACAATATTCCAATTTCCATAGCTATATCCACCAACATGCATAGAAATTAGAAACTCTAAAATGTTCTAAAATATTTAATTTAAAAAGAGAAAGAAATTACAGCTAAAATAATAACTTGGTTCTTAGCACGAAGCATAATTGATTTATACAACCCCAAACCGCTAAACCAGTTGGAGCAAATCCTTCTAGAAATCCAGCAACGAAAGATACAAATAAAAATTTTAAATAATTTAAATAACTCCTATCATAAAAAAATTAAATGATTAATGTAAAAAACAATGTAATACACACTACACAAACAAATTCCTTTGTAATGGAAGAATTACCAAATAGCCTATTATCTTATCCAATTATTGTGATGAATCATAGAACTTCTTAGCTATATAACTTTTTCAATGACATAAATAAAATAAAATAAACAGTTCAACATTTACTCTATTTGCCACAACGAAGAAAACACATTAAAAAAGAAAAAAAAAATTAACCGTATATCTTTATACTAACATAAATGTATAAAGACTAAAATGAAATACCAGTGCCCACTCTTAATGCAATGGTCACTTGTGGGGGGTAAGAGTCGTGGTTCAAGTCTTCAGAAGGGAGTTTCACACACATATATATTTAAATTATTCTAGAGGAGAATTTCTATTTTGTATAAAAAAAATTGAAATATCTTAAAGAATATAGACCATTTTGAAATATAAATTAAATGTGTAATTTAACCTAACAAAAAAAATTTCATGTAAGTTTTTAAGTTTTTTTTTTTTTTTTTTTCAGTAAAATTTGTAATAGTTTATATATATTATTTGGTTATTGATAGTGTGAAAGGAATAATAAAAAAAAAGAATAGATGGGTAAGAAGCCAATTAAGAATGCTATAAAAATCAAAGAAAAATTGCTGAGGCATCCATCTTTTTAGTTTTTGTTTTTTGCACAATTTAGGTTCATCTAGTTTATATATATCATTAGTTCATACAAACATATGTCCTTCCAAAATCTCACTATTATCTAAAAGCTATAAATTTTTATAAAGCAGGTGCAGATGGGCATGAATTTTCTATGAGTAAATAGTAACCTGGAATATGGACAATAATTAAATGGTAACCTGGGATTTTAAAAGAAAAAGTGTGAAAAGATAAGTTTATTTTAAAAAAGGATTAAAAAAAATAAAAGGAGAAAAGAAAAGGTTTGCTACGATTAAAGAAGAGACAGAGAAGAGTGGTCGGCCCCATGAATAAGAATCACAAAATAAAAAAATTAGAAAAACATAAAGGTATCGTAGAGGAGAGCGCATGGACTGTATAAATCAATGAGAATAACGCAGCCGGTGTTCAAACTGAAAACGACGAAGAAGAAGAAGGGAGCGAATTACAAGCACTTGAGGTAAAACTTATGTTGGATATATATATTTTTTAATACTGTTTTTGCCTTTTCCTCTTAATGGGTTTGAATTCATGCGGTCAGGGTTATGTTTATTATGCATGAACTGTTACACACACCACATTATTGAACTAAACAATAACTTGAAGTCGTGAATTTGAACTTGAAAATTGTGACTTTAAGTTGCAAATTCAGTTAAAAAATGGAGCGAGTGTAAGAGATTATATCCAACAAGTATTATCCCATCACAATTGGCATCCCACCTCTATTCATAAATTAAATTTATTTTTTAAAAAATCATCACTATATGTGACTTTTTTTTTTTTTGGATTTTTTTTCTTTCCTTTTAAGTTTTTTTTTTTCTTGAAAATATTAAACTATTACAAATTTTACTATAAAATACTTAAAAACTGAAATGACAAAGAATATAAAAGATGACACGTCAATATCAGATGAGTAATGCTATAAACACGTATTATTTTATAATATTTTTACAAACTATTACTATTTCAAATTTATACTAGTTCTCATTTGAATCTATCACTGATATTTCTTTTTCAATTACCAATAACCATTCACCACATCACCAGTTTATAGTAATAAAAAAAATAGCTCTAACATTTTCCATATCAGATTAGATAAATTCGTTCTTACCTTTTGCTTCATAATTAAAAGGTAACACATCATTTGTTAGACCTCTAGTAAAATTAGTAAATATCCTTAACATTTCTTATATATTTTAGGACAAAATTTGGCTACAAACTTAGTTGTACTTCACTCAATATATTTTTATTTAATGTGAATTTTGGTAAATCTATCATTAGATTTTATTTTCTTCTTATATCCTCCATGCTACCAAAATTTCTAGAAAATCAAAGATAACAGCTATGTCATTAATCAAATGTTTAAATTTCAAGTTTTTCTAATATAAAATTATGCATAAAAAAAATTTATGAAATGAATGGCAAATAACTTTTAACTAGCATGAAATTTGACATTTGTGCTAAGAATATAAAGAAAATGCAATCCAGTAGTTAGATTTTCAAATTATATAGTTATATTAATTTTTCTTAGTGTCCAAACTTTTTCCTATATTTAATATTCAGGTTATGACATTTGAGTGTGTAATACATTTACATTTAGAGGTATATAGGAGTATGATTTTCCATAGCACCACATATATATTTAGCATGCATGTTGCCTCATTTTGAGGTTTAATAAATTTTCATTTATGGGTATATTAGCCTCTTTAAGTTGATCTGTGCAAGTGGGCATGTTTAGTGGATTTAAAAAAATTACTCTAAATCTTGAAATTTTGTCCAATTTTTTTAAGGATAATTACATTATCCTCCCTTGATGTTTGAGAGAATGACACTCTATCCCAAACTTGACAGAAAAAATAAATAAATAAATTTCCCCCTGTTTGATTAAACTTTGTTTTAATATTAAAAATGTTGTGTACTAACTTACGCTTTGCTAAATGGCAGGTTTCCAAAAGTATTCTCAATTTCAGTATTAAAATCCAATTTTTAAAATTTTTAATTAAGGTGTAGTTTAAACTATTAATTATGATTTTTTTTTTCAAAGGGTTGTTGATAGATTCATCTTACAAGTCTTTTGGTGCTTGATAAATTTTGCATTTTTATTCTAAAATTATCAATTATATATTTACTAACCTTGGTTAAACTTTTGTAAAAAGTTTTTTTTTATATAAATTTGGAATATTCTAATAATATAAACAAAAATTGAAATGTGTTTAAATTCTTCAAATTTCAAGGGATGAGAGTGTTTTTTTTTTTATTAGACTATTTTAGACATCTAAAAGATGACACCATTGAAGGATAAAATTCCTTTCTGGTACAGACTACTTAGATGTAGAAATAAATGTTATTCTATATTTAATTGTAGCATATCTGAGCTTTCCAATTGAGCTTTTATTTCCTTTTGGGTAATAAATTTTAAATCGTCATATAACATATTCACCAAGAAGTTGAAAGAATGACACTTCTACTCGAAAGAACCCATTTTTTTAATTTTTTTTTTTTTTAAATCATTCATAAGTTTCTTTTGGGATTGAGATCATTCCACACTTATGGCGAAGTCTTTTTCTTTTTACTCATTTTTGTGCGGATAATTCAATAATAACAACGGCAATAAAGAATTTTTTTTTGATAAAGGCAATAAAGGATTTGAAGTAGAGGAAATGTCTTTCTCTCACAGATAAGAAAGACTAAAATATATGATAAAGAAAAAGAATAAATAGTAAACTAAAATATATGTTACTCTAAAGCTGGCTTGCCATGGAGCAGAGTCTAAATCAAATAGAAATAATATTCCAAAGCAGCCAAAACCACGTAGGAATAAGAATTTATAACATACTGAAGTTTTAATTAGGTAACTTGTTGGAGATCTTCGAAACTAATTAGGATGAGGTGGTAATATTGGCTTTGTTGTATGCAGCACGCTACCAATTCAAGGCACACATCAACAAGTTTAGCCTTCTCTAAAATGAATGAGCGGATGAAGCAGGCAGCTGAAAGTGGAAATATTAATGCCTTGTACCAATTAATTGGAGAGTATGTAAATCTTTTGGATAACATTGACGAGTTACCACATGTTCAAACTCCATTACACATAGCTGCATCTGCTGGGCACATCCGATTTGCCAAAGAGATGATGGGATTAAAGCCCTCATTTGCTCAGAAACTAAATCCAGATGGGTTTAGCCCTATTCACCTTGCTCTAAAAAACGGGCATATTGAGCTAGTGCATCAGCTTCTAGAGATTGATAGGGACCTTGCTCATGTCAAAGGAAATGAGTGTATCACTCCTTTGCATTATGTTGTTGAAACAGGTGGTTGTCACATTGATTTATTGGACAAATTTCTATTAGTTTGTCCTGATTCTATTAAAGATGTGACAGTGCGAGATGAGACGGCTCTACATATTGCCTTAAAAAATGACCAACTTGAGGCTTTCAAATTCTTGGTGGGATGGCTTGGAAGAAATTTCTTTAAAAATTCTTCATCAAATGTAAAATCAATCTTGGACCAGAAGGACGATGAAGGCAATACTGTGTTGCACATTACAGTATCAAAAAATCAAACCCAGGTAAGCTCTTTGTCTCTCCATTAACATCTACTTAGCATTAGCATAATCAACAAAAACAACAACAACAACAACAACAACAATAATAATAATAATAATAATAATAATAATAATAATAACAACTACTAAATAGTCTAGATGACCATTTTATTTTTTGAATTTCATTGAACTAAGACTCATTTTTTGGACCCCAGTAATTTTTAAAAAAATATCAAAATTTAAAATCTTTTATATCTAAATATACTACTTAAAAATGTTTAAAATTTTAGGGAGTCTGTACAGTTCCATCACTGGCAATATATAAAAATATTATCTTATTTTTTTTAATAATTTAATGGCTTAATTTGCAATTGCATGTAATACATAATGATCATTTTTTTTTTGCTTCTTTAATTATAATTTTAGTTAAAAAATTATAAAAGAAGAAGAATCTTATGCATTTGAATTAAGAATGGACCAAGTACAAGACTTAAGTAATTTACATTATGCAGGTTGTGAGTCACTTACTCGCTTGGGGTACCAGATTTGTCGATGTAAACAGTACAAATTCAGAGGGTAAAACAGCATGGGACATCTCACAAGGACAAACACAAGTAAACAATAGAGAGATCAAGCTTATGCTACACAGTGCTGGAGCTTCATCAGGTTTATCTCTTTCTACAGCTACTCGAAGTGATGATAATAATATTGATGAGTTTTACAACTTAATTGGAGAGGATGTAAAACTTTTGGAGTACATCGATGAGCTACCATTTGTTAATACTCCTTTTCACATAGCTGCATCTTATGGGAACATCCAATTTGCCCTAGAGTTGATGAGGTTAAAGCCTTCATTTGCTCGGAAACTAGATCCAAACGGGTTTAGTCCCATTCACCTTGCTCTACAAAATGGGCATATTAAGCTGGTGTATCGGCTTCTACAACTTGATGGGGACCTTGTTCGTGTCAATGGAAAGGAGTGGCTAACTCCTTTCCATTACGTAGTAGAAAGTGGTGAACACCTTTGTCTATTGGACGAATTTCTTTTTGTTTGTCCTGATTCTATTACCGATGTGACGATGCGAAACGAGACAGTTTTGCATATTGCCCTTAAAAATGACAAGCTCGAGGCATTTAAATTCTTCGTGGGATGGCTTGCAAATAATTCTTCTAAAAATGCTGAATTTAATCAAAGAAGAGTCCTAAACTGGAAGGACAATGAAGGCAATACTGTGTTGCACATTTTAGTATCAAAAAATCTTACTCAGGCAAGCTCTCTCCATTAACATCTACTAAGCATTAACAATATATGAATAAAAGGGGAAAAAAAATATAAAATAACCAACCATGAATAGTCTAGATAACCATTTTATTTTTTGAACCAAAACTCATTTTTTGGGTCAAGTAAATTTCTTTCTTTCTTTTTTCTTTTCAAAATTCAAAATATTTTATACCCAAATATACTATTCAAAAATGTTTAAAATTTTAGGTGGTGGCTGCCTCCCTTGGTCTATTTACAGTTTTGTCATCGACGTAATATATATATATATATAATCTTTTTTTTTTTTGTGCTGAATATATATCTTATTTTAATTATCCATAGGTTTGCAATTGCATGTAATAGAATATGATTATTTTTTTCTTCTTAATTATAATTTTACTTATAAAATATATATAAAATAAGTAGATGAAACTTAAGCATTTGGATTAAGAATAGACCACAGACGAGACTTGACTGATTAACATCATGCAGGCTGTGCGACACTTCCTCTCTTGGTGTAAGGAATTTGTGGATGTAAACCTTAAGAATTTAGAGGGTAAAGCAGCATGGGACATCTTGCGAGAAGACAACAAAGAGATAAGGGATATGCTACGCCGTGCTGGAGCTAAACCGGGTTCAGCTAATAGGTATCCAAATCTAAAGTACCAAATGACAGCACCGCTATGGGTTAATGGTTTAATTTTTACGAAGATAAGACGTGATCTAAGGAAATTTACAGTGGAATGGCGCAATGTGCTTCTGGTGGTTGCAGCACTGCTTGTAACACTCAGCTTTCAAGCGGTACTCACTCCTCCTGGTGGAGTTTGGCAAGATAATGGTCTGTGCATTACCGCAGAACCAGGGAGTAGAAATCATCAATATTCTCCCTTCAGCTATTTCAAAAAGAATCCTCCCTCCAATAAAACAGTAGGGAGCAGTAATTATCCTCAAATCATTTATCTGAGTCAATCCAATACCACATTAGCGTGTGAGCACAAAGCAGGGACAGCCATTGCTTTGCAAGATGGCGCTTCCTTTTACCTGTTCCTCCTGTGTAATACCATGCTATTTGCGATCTCAAACTCATTAATTCTTCTCCTCATTCTAAATTCCTTCATTAAGGTTCTGTTCCTCCTACTCAATATCATGCTCTGTGTAACCTATTATTATTCAGTCTACACCATAACCCAGGGATCAATTCTGATGATTGTGATAATGATTATTGCGAGCTTGTACTTTGCTTTTATACAGTTTTTCTCCTGGAAGCAATGATTAGGCTCAGTGCAATACCACAGCGGCACACAAAGCAGGGACAACCATTGCTTTGGAAGGAACCCTTTTTCTGATATTCAGCCATTGATTTATGGTACTTTCACATTTGTGTTGTTCTCATACTCAGTAATTGTTCTCTCATTCCAGCTGGGTGCATTAATTTCTTCGAAATCAATGCCTACTTCCTCTGGTTTTGTTATTTTTCTTCACTTAGGCTCCAGATTGGTCAATTATTTCAGTTTTTCTTTAAGCCTTGATTTCTTTGGAAAGAGTCAGGCTAAGTGGTTTGAGGATTCAATCATGGAAGAAGAATTGAGGGGGGAAAAAATTGCGGAGCTTGGAGCTGTTTGCATCTGTAATGTGTGTCAATTTATACTTTTGTTTCTTTGATAGTAATAAAATTTAGTATATGTTTCTATGGGCATGGTTGAACAACTTAATTTATATTATAATAAGGCAGTGTGATTGCATAGCATTACTTAATTTTTGAATTTCTTTCATACCTTATATTTAAAGAGTATTTGGTTCTTAAAGCTCCGGATATTATTGGGTGCTTCAAATTCCAAATATAGTATTATCTGGCAAGATCATACTATCCTGACGATGAAACAGTGGTCATACTTATATTGTTTGCAATGTTAGAGTGGAGCTTTTAGAAAAGAATAAACTCTACTTTGAATCACAATAAGTTAAAACCCCATTGGCCTGGTCATAATGCACAGAATCCATAAATGCCTATTCTTCAAAACAAGTGAAAAATAAGAACAAATAATGATTCTAGCACGGTCTGTTCAGGACTTTTGACTTTGTTAAGTGCAGCCTGCCTTGCTATTCAGTGTAGGGGTATGCATTCAGTTATAGTACTCACAAGCAGCAAAGCTGGTCCATGGGCATGGAGGCAGTTGTGCCGGACTTTCAATTGTTAAAGAAGCAGATGACAAATGTGTAGGCTGGACAAATTCATTTTAGCTGAACCATTAGCAATAGCAAATAGTGCTTCAAAGTCTTATATGAATAGCTGGAAAAACAAATAAAGCTCTCTGGTTGTCTTTTTTTTCACCAACATTTTGTTTTGTACTTTTGGAACTATAGTATCAGAAAACAATATTTTCTCACTAATTTTCGTCACTGAAAGTACATTTTGTTGTAGTGCGGTAAGACAAGCCTAGTGAAAATGTAAAATCATATCATTATGCCACCCTCTATCTGCAGGGGAATAAAAATGAAAATCCATTGTGGTCAATCTAAGCAAAGGAAACATAAAAAGCCATTCAGCTGAATATCATGTCCCTAGCTATGGTTAATGTGTTCTGACACTGTTCACTGAACTTGTCTTTGGTTTTGTTAACTAAAGAACTAGTCGTATGATTATGAAGTGGTTCACTTGTAAGGCTGAAAATGAGTACTTGCTCAAACAGTGAATGAACATAAATTAGGTCTGGAGTCCTTGTTTTGCTGCAGAAAATTAGAGCTTCTTTCTCTATTGAAAAGGGTTGTTTTGTTGCAACCTTTAAGCTATCTTTGTGCGTCTTATCTGCTGAAATATACAGCCTAACATTAGTTTTATAGTACAATGTCTTTGTCTTCAAGCACTTAAACTAGCAAATTGATAACAATTAAGCAACCAAGCCCAAGTGTAGTCATTAAGAAATGGGAGCCTATATATAGAGAAATCAATCAATTCAAGAGTACTAGTAGTACAATACAACTACACAGGTGGCACAGTGCAGTACAATAGTATAAGAGAGTACCAAGGAATTTGTAGCAGTACAGTAGGCCCAAGAATGAGCTTGGGGCTGATACTTCTCAATGTCAAGGTGGAAGATGAGAGACCAACTTCAGTCTTGGGTGAGCTTAGAATCTGAAAACTCAATCAAAATCAAGTGTTTCCCTATAGTAAGAGTCTGTCTTGAAGACCGCACCCTCTGATGTAAGGTTAGATATATTTCCCTATGAGTTCTTGACTTGAAGGTTGCCTGACTTGTCCAGGATTAGCTCAGAAACATCATGATGACTATAACATACTCCATAAGGATATTTGGTGTCGACATCCTGAGAATAAGTACATTGCTTAATGAACGGTGTCATTTCACTTAGTGCTTAATAAAGAAAACGGTGCTGTTCTTATAATTAGCTTAGCTTATTAACGCACTTATCCACACGACGTCGTTCTGATGAAGCCGTTATTTGTGATTGAGTGGTTGTTACAAGCACGGGAAATTCTGTTTTAGTTTCTTAGGTTGTACATTCCAGCGTAATTAGTTTCAGTGAGTACATTTCTTTGTAATTAGTTTGTTAATTTCTTTGTAATAAATGTCTGGCTACTTTTCCTCTGGTTTTGTTATTTTTGTTCACTCCTGACCATAATTTCAGGCTCCAAATTAGTCGATTATTTATGCTTTTCTTCCCACTTTGAAAAGAGTCAGGCATACGCTAACTTTTAAGATTGTAAGATTCGACTCTAAGTGGTTTGCGGATTCAATCATGGGAGAAGAATTGATGGGAAACAAAATATTAGCTGACCTAATGTGTCTCAATTTTTACTTCTCTTTTCTTGGATAATAAAATTTAGTCCATGTTTCTAAGTGCATAGTTGAAGTACTCAATGTCATCTATGAATATAATGTATATTGCAATAAAGCAGTGTGATTGCATAGCATTACTTAAATTTTGAATTTATAATCAAATTTCTGAATTTATAATCAAATTTCTCACATATCTAGTGTTAAAACCATATCTCTTCTCCATTGTACGTTTGTAAACTCTAAAAAACTATAACAAGATAAGTTTTGATTTATGTGCTTGTCAACGTAAAATAAAATATTCGGTGTTAACAATATAGATAACATTTAATCTATTGATAAGATATATTTTCAAAATATTATTCCATTCAAAATTTATAAGGTGGTGTATGTAACATTAAGTAAGATTTAACAAGAGCATCATGCTAATTAAACATAGAAGTCGCTATTTCTTGTACAAACCATATCATTTTGATTGGTTCACAAGAGCAACTTGCCAACACTTTTGGGTCATGGAGAGGGGGGACAAATGATGTAATTTAGTTGAGCTCCTCAATATTTGAAAGCTCTAAATAGTTTCAGGTGCTCTAAGGGTCTAATTTGAATGAGATCATGCTTTGGAAGCATAAATTTATAACAAAAAAATAGCGGTCATACCTGTATTGGTTGCATTCATAGTTTGAACTTCTAAATAAGAGTAAATTATACTTCAAATTGGAGTGAGTTGAAACACTGTTGGCCGGGTCGTTATCCATAAAAATTTTCTCAACTTTCTTTAAAGCGATTTTTCAGTCTAAAATCAAAAGAAGAAAGTGGCATAGTTCTGTTGAAGATGATGATCATGGAGGTTCTGTGATTGTCTCTGGTTCGGGTTCAACGAGTTCAAAGAAGAAGGAAAGTCTACAACGCACCGTTTCATTAAAATAGAAGATGTTCTAAACGCTCCGTTTCATTAATACTTAGAATCAATACGCTTCGTTTTGAGTTGGTACTGAGATTGTGGCTGAAGGTTGCTAAACGGTGTCGTGTGGCGAGGATCAAATGACCGTTGCAGATGGCGCGGAAAGCTGTTAGAAGCTCAGCTGTATTTCCTGGATTCATGGGCTTAGATCCCCCAAAGATTGGGATTTTGTCTATACAGTTACAGTCATCATTTGTATACTATATATAGAGTATTTGTGCTCAGATGTAAATTAAGAAAGAAAAACAATCATTTTGATCAATAAAAATTTTTCTCTCATAAACTCTCTCTTCCTCTTTTTTCTCTCAGTTTCTTCTACTCTTTCTTTCTTTCTCCGTATTTCTTTGTGTTTCTCTATGATTTTCTTCTCAATCTTTCTTCACTCTATAAAAACTTACTGCGTTTGTACATTTCAGGGTTTTGTAACCAAGTATTTCCTGATCTTCATCATTTATGGAGTAAATAATTTTGCAACGAACAATAATTATTCAAGTTGCTGGATTAGTCACGTACTAGGATCCATGCAAAGGAGTTAGTCATATATTAAAGATTTGCGCAAAAAAAAAAAAAAATGCTACTACAATATCAAGTTTAATTGGGTATTGAAAAGGAGATTTAACTGTAGGTTGGTATATTGGGATAGGCTAGGATAGTGGTAAGATTCCTCATACTTGTAACTGTTTGATTATTGGTTAATAGATTCTTGGGAGTGATGACCTTAAATTCACTCCGGTGGGATTTTTTCCTTGGGAGAGATTTTTCCCATTCGTCAATAAATTATCAAGTTATTTAATTTCCGCTGCATTTAGTTTATTTTGTGATTTTTTTGTGCCTCCATAATTTGTATGTAATTTGACTTAATTAATTAATTTTAGCAATTAAATTAATTAGTCGGGGACAATCTTTTTTAACCCAACAATAGTGACAATGTATGACCACATTATGCAAGCAATGAGTCACATATTGTATTGGGATTTCGGATTTAACAGTCTAAACCATAAAAATTTAGGAGGATAAACACAGATCAGAGTTATGCTAAAATGTGTTGGCGCTAATTTGTGGTTTTCTCTTTCTACATTCTATTGATTTGCAAATTTAGCAAGACCAGTGAATCTTGTTAGGTTCTTAGACTTTAGGTTTAAATGTATTAGAATTTCAATTTGTGATGTTGACAAATTATGATAAAAACGTTTAATCTAATTTTAGACTTGCTCAAAGTATGTTTAAGTTGTAAAGTTGGAATCGAGTGTTCTGTAGGATTTATTGTGTAAACCTGCCTGGCTCGATTGATCAAAAATTAGACTCGATTGATCGAAGCTCGTGCAGATTCTGCAAAATTTTCCAACTCAGCCCAAGGCCGTTTTATGTGAAGAGTTTTTTGTTTTTCCCTAGGTATAAAAGGGAAAAACCCTAGCCATGTTTTAAGGATGCTCTTTATGCTGTGTGTGTAAATCTCTTGTGAGATCTAGAGATGTTTGTCTTCACATACACTTAGGGTTATCAAAATCTACATTGATGTTAAGAGCTTGGTGATCAATTTAGTTGCGTATTTAAGAGCTTAAAGATATACAAATCGGAGTGCTTGTGCTTGCTTAAAGTAGTCCATGGACTCAGAGCTATCATGTGGTCGTGGTAGTAAGTTTCTTACTCGAGGTAGCAATAGGATGTTACTGGTCTAAGTTCCTATTGTGTAAATTTCAATTCTTTCATAGTGTATTCAGTTTACCTTAAGGATAGCTAGGTTAAATCCTCTCCACGTTTTTTACCGGTTTGGTTTTCCTAGATTATTATATTATTGTGTTCTTTATTTTACGCATTTTACAATGATATGATTTATATGTGTTAACCTAAATCTGCATAATTTACCTAAGTTAATCACAAGTGGTATAAGAGCGGGTTAGCTCTTGTGATAGATCTTTTGATCTAAAGTTGATCCTTGATCCTTGTTATCATGGATAATTTTAAGTGTCTTACTGTTTTTTATTGTGATGATTTGAATAAAAAGGACACTGTTGTTTCTGTTGACCTTATTGATACCTATGAAACTCTTCGTAAGGAATTATTGAAAACTATGAGAATTGCTAAGAAATTCAAGGAAGAGTTAAAATTGGCTAATCTTGAAAAAAAGGAATTGGTTGTTAGATTAGATGAATCTAATAAAAAGAATGAATTTTTGAGAAATCAAATATCCTCTCAAGATGAGAAGATGAGAAGCTTAGAATAAGAGTTAGTTGAGTCTAAAGCTAAAATTGAAAATTTGACTAGTACCAAGCCTGTTGTTAATAACAAAAGTAGTTCTGTTTCTCTTAAGCCTAAAACTGAGAAAGTTTATATCCCTCCTTTCAAGAGGAATAATAAATAAAAGGCTTATTTTGTTAGGTTAGACAAAGGTAAAAGTTCTGAGATAGACGCTGAAGTTTCTAAACCTATGTCTAAACCTACTGTTAGAGAGCATAATAAATATGTTTATGCGTCTACTTGTCATCTTTGTGGTGTTGTTGGTCATATTAGACCAAATTGTTCTTTGTTGAGGCAAAAACCGAAGCCTATGACCGGAAACCCCATTAGGAATACTAATGTTCTCAAATTAGTTCTCGTTTGTCACTTTTGTAGTGTTCATGGTCACATTCGCCCTAATTGTCATAAATTGAAATTTAAACATTCTGTATTTCAATCTAGGATATGTGATAATATTTCTCCTGCCATAAGTCCATATAAATATTTCATATTCTTTTGAAAAGTTTAAGCTTGTTGGCTTGTGAAAGGGATTTGCAGGATTTCAGTCTTTTTCAAAAAGTTGGTGTAATCCCTCAAATACACTCTGCTTCTCATGGATTTTCACCTGCAAAGCCAAAGACTCGTGCTATATGGGTGAGAAAAGATTCTCTAAGGTGAGTGTTGTTTACTTGTCCTTCATTTAATTCTTTCAATTAATTATAGACATGTTTTCTTTTAGTTTTTGGCTATTTTATTTTCTTAGGTTGTTTTGTTTTAAAACCAAGAAAAAAAAATCCAAAAACATTGAAAAATTTCAAAAAGACAAAAATATTTTATTTTGTGTCTTGTTTTATTTTTTTTGAGGATTACATGAGTTATAATATCTCTCTCTTGATTTAGAACATGCTTGACATTGTGGAAAAACTTGAATAGTATGTGTTATATAAGTACTAAGCTATTTATGATTTTATATGAGTATGTACTAGTTTGTACATATACTCATAGGTTAATTAAGGAATTGATATTTCTTGTTTGTATACTCTCTATAGCTTAGTTAAGCACTATCATGCATAGCTTTGCACTGTTCTTTTAGCATAATGTGTGCTTTTTATTTTTGGTCATAAAATTTTTTTAAAATCAAAAAGATTTTTATGTTTTGTATTACATATCATGGATGTGTAATTAAGGTTGCCTTATTATCTTTATATAACATGTTTATGTACTTTGTTTAGCTTGGATGAGCTTATTTTATTGTACTTTACTAGTTTGAGCTTTGTAGTGCACGTTGTGTGGGAAGATTTTTATAGTTCTTGATCACATGATCTTGGCCTTGAAGTCACATGCCTTTGATTGTCGGACTTGATCTTAATGAAAAAGGCACAAATAACTATCTAACCACTGTTTACTAGCCAATCATGAACACCTTAGTGCATATTGTAAGATTTTGTGCTCGATAAAGTGTAGCACATGCACAAAAAGAACATAAGGTGTAGCCTTGGTTTAAATGCTAAAATTGGTATGTACATTACTGGACTATAATTAAATCAATCAAATAAAATTGGTGTATACATTATCCTAACTTTTTGTTTAATAAGTTTCTGATCAAATAAAATTGGTATGTACATTATGAGACAATTCAATAAACTTACATGATTGCAAGCTTTTATTCTAAAAGATGTGAGAGTTATATGATGTAACTCTTTAAGGGATAAACTCTTTCAAATTTATGTGATGAATTTTGTAGAAATTGTGATTGATTACTATTTACATATCACCTCACATGTATCTCAAGCTTTTGCTAGTTGCACACACAACACAAGTTACTCTTTGTTAAACTTAGTACATGATATTGTGTGTGGTCTTGTTGTGATCATCCAAGATTATGTTTTCTATGGTGTTTGATGCAAAATATGTTTAAGAGTTGGCAAAATTTATGTTTTTGATGATTAACAACTTTGTTTTGAAGTCCTGGGTTGAAAACTCATTTTTTGAAAAACTTTTAAACTCATTCTCATACATTTCATCCATAAAATAACTTGATTTGAGTGGTTTCTGTAAAATCTTTTGCTGTTTTTCAAAAAATTTTGTTTTCCAGAATTTCGATCTATCGAATATGTTTTTCGACCGATTGAAAATCCCTTGTTTTTTAATCATTGTTTTCTGCCTGACTTGATTGGTATTTGATCAATGCTCGATCGATCGAAACTGGAAAATTTTCAGTTTGTAAGTTTTTTACCACATTTTTTTTCATGCATCATTTGTGTTTAAGATTCACATGCATTGCATTGTTTTTTGTATCCATCTTGTAGTTTTTGCAGTCATATATCTCGTTGTTTTCACACATAATATGCATACATTTTGCTAAATTGAGTACTCAACTTGATTTAAAATTGATTGATTATTTTTGAGTCCTTTGTTCATTTTAGTATATGCTATGTTTTTTATATGTGAACTGCAGAAAATATTTTTCTTAAGAGATATGATGAATAATCAATATACAAATATTTTCTCTACTCATGCAACTGTTTATGGGTCACATAGTGTTAAGTTTGCTTTTATCGAAAGAGGGAATGTTTTTCTTCAAGTGAATTCTCAATTTTTTTTGGTTTGTGTGTTTTTATTTATCCCCACCTCCTAAATTTTTCCCAAAACTGTTTTTCCCATTTTTATAGGGGGAGAAAAGTTGTTTTTAATCTTTGTTGCTCTTCATAGGGGGAATTTCCTCTATTCTCTATAGAGCTGAATTCATTTGTTTCCTTGATTATCTATTTTCTTTTGACTTTTGTTGCGTATGTTTTCTATTTACTCTTTATTTGAGTTGTCTTTGTCAATACGTGACAAAAGGGGGAGATTAAGATGAAATATGGAAATATGCGTGGAAAATACAAGTATGTTTTGTTTAGGGGGAGTTAAAATTGTTTTTGAAATGGGTAGAAAATATATTTTTTGATGTATCTAATTTAGGGGGAGAGTTAGTTTGCATATTTGTTGTTTTACAATGTTTCTATCTTTCATTCCACACATGTGTTTATGTGTTTGTTAAGTATTATAGGAATATGCAAGTTGATTCAGTCGTACTGTTGTCTACACTTGCAATTGATGAATAATACTTAGGTTGAATTTGTTGTGTTGAGCTATGATTTTGTAAAGGGTTGTTTTGTTTGTAACTTTGAGCATTTTGTTTAAGTTTGTGCTTTGTTACGGATTGCCAAATGGGGAGTTTGTTGGGTTCTAAGACTTTATGTTTAAATGTATTAGAACTTCAATTTGTAATGTTGGCAAACCATGATCAAAACGTTTAGTCTAGTTTTAGATTTGCTCAAAGTATGTTTAAGTTGTAAAGTTGGAATCGAGTGTTCTACAGGATATACTATGTAAATCTGCCTGGCTCGATTAATCAAAAATTAGACTCGATCGATCAAAGCTCATGCAAATTATTTTTCTGCAGAATTTTCCAACTTAGCTCAAGCCCATTTTACGTGTAAGGTTTTATGTTTTGCCCTAGGTATAAAAGAGAAAACTCTAGCCACGTTTTAAGGTTGCTTTTTATGCTGTGTGTGTGAATCTCTTGTGAGATCTAGAGGTGTTTGCCTTTATATACACTTAGGGTTATTAAGATCTAGATTGATGTTAAGAGCTTGGTGATCAATTCAGTTGCAGATTCAAGAGTTTAAAGATATACAAGCGGGAGTGTTTGTGCTTACTGGGAATCTAAGAAAGAAGTAGTATTTGGACTTGGAGCTGTCACATGGTCGTGGTAGTAAGTTTCCTACTCAAGGTAGCAATAGGATGTTAGTGGTCTAAGTCGCTATTGTGTAACCTTCAATTCTTTCATAGTGAATTCAGTTTACCTTGAGGTAGCTAAATTAAATCATTTTCATGTTTTTTATCGGTTTGGTTTTCCTAAATTATTATATTGTTGTGTTCTTTATTTTCCGCACTTTACAATGATATGATTTATATGTGTTAACCTAGATCTGCATAATTTACCTAAGTTAATCACTTGGCTAAATAACTAGGTTAATCTGGTTGTGTTTAAAGGGTCTAAAAATGTACAAATCTTGTTCGAAAGAAGTATGCTCGTGAAATAATGGCTTTTCCAGATGAAAGGTGCAATATGCTTTCGGTGGTTGTAGTACTGCTTGTAACAATTTGCTATTAAATGGTACTAAGCCTTGCTTGGTATTAGTGACGGGTCCACTATTTTTTCTGGGGGTAACAATAGTGGAGCTAGGAATTTGTAATGGGAACAAATAAAAAAAATAATATAATTTTTTTTCTTTTTTTCTTATATATACAACTTTTATGTTTTATACAATAATCTAGAATAGTAATCTAAATACAATTAAGTATACAATACAACTATATTGTACATTTTTTTTTAAAAAGTTATTAATAGTTTAAAGATCGATGAGACAACAACCATTGAATACATAAATTAATATAAATAAATAACTAATCATACATTTTTTGTCAAATTAATAATAACTTATTATATTTATATGTAATAACAATTTTTTAAAAATATATGATAAAGAAAAATAGTAACACACCTAAGGAGTAGGATTGGAAGTAAATGTGAAACTAAAAAAAAAAATAGTAACTGATGTAAGTTTTTGCTTTTTAAATGTATGGATTTTTGACCATACACATGGTCACTCTCTTGAAATTGGAGCAAGGACTAAAAAAACTTCTTAGACTTGGAAATTTATAGAACATTTATCAAAATACTTGATCAAACAAAAAGAAAAGCTAATAAAAAATAAAGGGGAGAAAAAGAGGTAAAGAGAATGAGAAAAGAATCACACATATAGATACAGATTTGTTGGTTGTAAAGGTGGTGTAATTTTTTGTTGATAAAGAAGAAAAACATAAGGAAAATAGCTTCATTTTGCTGTCAATGGCATGGTAAGAAGGTTTATTTATTTTTTCACAATGAGCAAAAATTTGAAACATTTTTTTTTTCATTCTTATAGAATTAATTATATTAAGACTAGTGTTACAGACACAAAATTTTCATAAAACTTTCAACAAAGTTTAGGTGACAATTTATTAAAGGTAGGTAAAAAGTAATGTATTAACCAAAATAAAAGTAAGAAAGTGATATTAGTTGTAGGTCCAGATAAAAACTAGTTACAACTTGCTATTTTAGTTACAACTTGCTATTTCACCTTTATTGTGAAATTATTGTAAAAATATTATGAGAGTAGCATTAAAATAATCATACTCAAGCTTATTTTAGTTGTATTTAAACAAAATTTGGGGTTAATATATTCAAAATTCTATTTAGGGGATTAAAACAAAAAAAATTAAAATATATTATATATAAAAAATATGTTTTGGCCAAGTAACGCTGCCCTTGCGTGGTCTAGGTCTAGGTCTTCTTAATTTTTTTTTTTTTTTTATAACACTAGTTTAAATAATGCAGTGTTCATAATGCCAATAATATTAGGAATAGTGTCCACTTTTCTCACTATGAAGAACTTTCCAAGAAAGCACTTACAAGTTGAGAAAGCACTTCTAAGAAATCCACTTCTAATTGGATTTGGACTCTTTAATTTTTTTCTAAGATTTGTCTATATATATATATATATAGAGAGAGAGAGAGAGAGAGAGAGAGAGAGAGAGAGGAATGAATTATGGGGCAATGGTTTTAAAATATATGGATCCCACTTCATTTTTACAATCCACTTTGGAAATACACATGAAATTTTCTCATCATCCTGTTGGGCCAATATGGTTTCATCTTGGAGGCCCATTGGCCTATCCTTAGCTCATGCATTCTTAGCAATTTTATCTCTTTGGTGAAAGCATATATGCTAGGCCTTTCAATCTTTTTTCATTCCTTAATAAAATTCTTTATTGATGGAAGAAAAGGAATATCTTCTTCAAACATTTTTTTTCTTTTAATTTAAATATTAGTATTAAAAAAATTATGATGGTGGTGAGTGGAAAGAAACCAGAATGTGAAGTTTTGACCGTCGTGGTTTAGGTGTTCTTAAATAATGCAAAGTTCATAATGCCAGTGATATGGATTAGTGTTCATTGTTTACTATGAAGAACTTTCCAAGAAAGCACTTAGAAGTTAAGAAAGCACAAAAATGGCACCAAGTCTTTGGCCTTTGTTGAATCAAGGTCATTCAAATAATGCAAAGCTCATAATATTATTAGAATATGTGAACTAGTCATCATTATGAAACGTTTTCTAAGAAGGTGCGAGACAGGGACTAGGAAAGCGCTATTTACGCCAAAGATTTTGGCCGAGTCATAGTAATTTTATCTCTTTGGTGAAAGCATATAGGCTAGGGGTTTGAATCTTTTTTTTTTTTTTTTTTAATTCCTTAATGAATTTATTTATTGATTGAAAAAACATGAATTATCTTCTTCAAATTTTTTTTTTTTTCTGTTAGCTTTTATATATTTAGGATTAAATGTTTAGAAACTAAATTGTTGTATGTTGGCAAATTGAGAACAAAAACTTGTCTAGTATAGGATCTTAGGGTCGTTGAAGAAGTTTAGACATCACTCAAGATGATACAAGTTGAGATTCAAGAACATACAAGCTGCAAAAAGAAGAATTGTAAATCTGTCTGGCTTGACCGATCGAGAGAGAGCTTCAATTGATCGAGACACGAATTTTGCAAATTTTAAATTAGGCCCAAAAGCTCGCAAAACGTTTTGAGTTTGAGTTCATCACTGCTAGGTATTAAAGGGAAACTCTAATACATGTTTTTCAGTCTTTTATGTTGCTCTTGTGAGATTTGTGAGGTTCAGTAACATTCTAACTCAATAAGCATCTATCGGAAAGAAGATCCATACACAAGTACCAATGGAGATAAGTTGCTGCAACAAGATTCAACTACTGTTGATGGTCTAAACCTCTAAGTGGAGATCTCAAAGTCATAAACTGGAGTATTTATGTGCAACAGATTCATAATAGAAGAGTATATGGATTTGGAGTTACGTGTGGTCACGTGAGTAAGTACTACAAGAGGTAACATTAGATTTAGAGTTAAATTTATTGTAAAACTTCCATTCTACTTATAAAGTGTTGCCTTGTAGATTGTTTAGGTTAAATCCTTTCCAGGTACTTTACCTTGAAATTAGACAATTTCATTGATTTTTTTGGGTCATCATATCATTGTGTTCTTTACTTTTCCACTGTTTATGATATGATTGATGTGTGTTTAACCTAGATCTAAATAATTAACCTAAATAACAACTTGGCTAATATATTAGGTTAAACAAACTGAGTTTTTCAAGGGACTAAACTTTAACATTTTCTTTTTTTAATATTAGTATTACAAAAAATTGCATGGCATGGTGAGTGGAAAGACACCATGGATGTGAAGTTTTTTTCCTGTCATGGTCTAGGTTTTCTTAAATAATGCACATTTTATAGTGAAAATTATTTAGCTACAAACTTACGAGCTAGAATGAAACACTTTCCAAGAAGGCACTTGCGAGTTGGGAAAGCACAATTGATGCAAGTCTTTGGCCCTTTGTTGAAGTGAGGTCATTTTTTAAGAACATACTGGATAGGGATTAGGAAAGCACCATTGACGCCAAAGACTTTGGCAGCGTCATTTTGAGTTTAGATTTTGTTAAATAATGAAAAGCTCATAATGCTTTTGGTATGGGCTGGCTAGTTGTCACTAACCTTTTTCGAAGAAAGTAAAAGATACGACACTGGAAAAGCACCATTGACTGTAAAGTATATATTCATCAAAAGAATATTATGAATTATCTTCTTCCCCCTTTTTATTTTATATTACTAAATTAGAAAAAGATTGTCATGGTATTGGGGTGGAAAGATGATATCAATGCCAAGTCTTGGTCTAGGTCTTCTTAAGTCTTAACTAAAACAAAATTTTTTGAATTTCGATGAAAGCACAAGATTCGTTCCGGAGAAACCTCCATTTCATCAGTAATGGATGTAACTTTTTGCTTTTTGATGGTTTGTGCGTCTTAACTAATGCAAAAACTTTTGATGGTTTGTGCGTCTTATCTGCTGGAATATGTAACATTAGTTTTTTCCCTTAATTTTCAAATGAAACTCCCTATCAAGCATCATTTTATAGTAGAATTTCCGTCTCCAAGTACTTCAACTAGCAAATTGATAACACTTAAGCAATCAAGCCCAAGTGTAGGCTTTAAGAAATTGAAGGATTGTATAAGTAGAAACTAACTGAGTACATTGCTTAATGAACAGTACTATACGGATGAATTATGGGGCAATGGTTTTAAATTATAGGGATCCCACATCAGTTTTACTCGGAAAGACAGGAAATTTCCTCTTCCTGTTGGGCCAATATGGTTTCATTTTGGAGGCCCAATGGCCTATACTTGTCTCATGTATTCTTAGCAGTTTTATCTCTTTGGTGAAAGCATATATGCTAGGCCTTTCAATCTTTTTTCATTCCTCAATGGAATTCTTTATTGATTGAAGAAAAGGAATTATCTTCTTTAAACCTTTTTTTCCTTTTAATTTAAATATTAGTATTAAATAAATTCTGACGGTGGTGAATGGAAAGACACCAGAAGGTGAATGGAAAGACACCAGAATGTGAAGTTTTGACTGTTGTAATCTAAATGTTCTTAAATAATGCAAAGTTCATATGCTTGTTAGTAATATGGATTAGTGTCCACCGTTCACTATGAAGCACTTTTCAAGAAAGCACTTATTACAAGTTGAGAAAGCACAAAAAATGACGTGCCAAGTCTTTTGCCTTTTGTTGAATCAAGTTCATTTAAAATAATGCAAAGTTGATAATATTATTAGTATATTTGAGGTAGTCATCGTTATGAAACAATTTCAAAGAAGGTGCTAGATAGAGATTAGGAAAATGCCACTTATGCCAAAGATTTTGGCTGAGTCTTTTTGAGTTTATAGGTTTTGTTAAATAATGCAAAGCTCATAATACCATTTGTATGGGCTTGTCATCAATTTATAGCATCTTCCAAGAAAGTACTAATAGATCCGCAATTTGAAAATAAGCACCATTGACCCTTGACTTTAGGTCTTCGTGAGTAGGACCTAATTGCAAAAACTTGAGAAAGAAGGCAATCACAAGAGTTAATTAAGTAAAAAGTACATATTCATCAAAGAAAATGAATGATCTTCTTCTACCTTTTTATTTTATACTAGTAGTAAAATATAAAAATATCTTCATGGTAGTGGGTGGAAAGATGCCTTGGATGCAAGCTTAGTCTAGGTCTTCTTCAGCAATGGAAAGACTTTCGAAAAAAGCACAAGATATAATCTGGGAAAGCGCAATTATATCAATACTTGATGTAACTTTTTTACTTGATGAATAAAGACTATTATGTATACAAATAACAGGGAAATTGAGAGATAGATAAGAAAACTTGAATATATTAGATCGAGAGAAAACAAAACTAGAAATGAAAAAGTGTCAGAAATTTATTAACTCAATTTCTGACAGGTGATTGGGTTTGGTGGTTGAAGGGTTTCGCTTTGGCTGAGCTTGATTTGTGATTGGTAGTACTTGGTGAATTTGCTTGTGATTGGTGGTGATCTTTAGTGGTTGCTAGTGATTGGTTGTATGAATTGCCTGGAATTGTGATTTTGTTTGTTGTGATCGGTGGTATGGTGATTAGCAATGGTGGTGTTGAAGGTGGGTCTTAATGGTTTTTGGGTGGAGAAGAAAAGAAAAAAAAATTATAAAAAAGAGAGAAAATATAATATTTAATTAGAATAGGGAAATAAATATTGAGGCTGATGTATGTGTCTATTTGTTAAAATAGAAGTTTTTATGGTTAGTTTAGCTAATTTTGTTGAAAACTGAAAACAATAAAAAAATAATTTATGGGTTATTATTTACACAAAAAGACCAATATAAGTTTTTTTTTTTTTTTTTTGCCGAGACCTAATACAAGTTTATACCTTTTAGACTATAGTGAGATTTCAAAAGGTCATATGTTAGTATGAACTAATAAAGTTTTTTTTTTTTTTTTTTTTTTTTTTTTTTTTTTTTTTTTTTTTTTTTTAATTCTAGCCTTCTTAATAATTGGATAAGATGATAGGTCATTCGAAAGTTCTTCATGTTCGAAACATGGATTATGAAATAATTGAGGAAATTCTTGCATTACAAAGAAATTTGTTTGTGCTTTCGTATTGTGTTTTGTGCGATGTGTATTTGTAGTGACCCAAAAGGGGTCTTGCATTTCATGGAATCCCACATTGCCTAGGGAAGCACATGAGGATGTGCTTATAAGGAATGTCCTCCCTTGTTGTGTATGAGGCCTTTTGCCCAGTGCAACCTGGCGAAGAACAAAACCTTGAGGGACTAAGAGAGCCTTCGGGCCGCCCAAAGAGGACAATATCATGCACATAGGGTCGGGACGTGACAGATGGGGGTCGGGACGTGACAGATGGGGGCTTGCATTTCATGGAATCCCACATTGCCTAGGGAAGCACATGAGGATGTGCTTATAAGGAATGCCCTCACTTGTTGTGTATGAGGCCTTTTGCCCAGCGCAACCTGGCGAAGAATAAAACCTTGAAGGACTAAGAGAGCCTTCGGGCCACCCAAAGAGGACAATATCATGCACATAAGGTCGGGACGTGACAGATGGGAAGGATGTAACACCCCGACCCAATTTTATAGTTAAACTCTGTGTTTGAGTGGGTAAGTATTAGTACTACTATTTTAAGCTACTTTCTTTTTATAATTAATAGAAGAGTATTTAGTAAATATATTACTTTATAATACTTTTAGATAAGAATTATAAAGATCATAAATAATTGAAATGGCTAATTGTATTGTAAATATATACTAAGTATAAGTACGTACAAAACTATATTAAGTTGTTAAGTTATTAAATATATAGTTGTTAGTGTTTAATTAAGTGTCTAAAGTAAGGGTTAATATGCAAAGTTATTTTATAGTTTTGGCCTTTCTAGAATATAAAATTATGGAGGGTGAAAAGTGTAAATACCAAAAGTTGAAAAAGTGAGTCAACATTTTCTACCCCCTTATCAACAAACGTGCCCCACCCAAGACATTTCCCTTATCTTTTCTTGGCTCAGAAGGTTCAGCCCTTATTTCTTCCTTCCTTTTCCTTTTTCTTTCCTCTCATCTCTTTCTTCTTCTCTTGTTCTCACACAGCAGCCCCTACTTCTCACCAACAGCTCTCCCTCTCTCACCAAAACAATAAATCTCACTCTAAGGAAGAAATTAAAAGATTGGCCCTAAGATTTCAGCTTCAAAGTTTGTGGGTAAGTAATAAAAACCTCATCTTTTTATGGGTATTTTAATGGTGGAATGGTTTGGCTTTAGTTTCACTTCTATGTTTCTAATATGATTGTTAGAATCTGAAATTTGTGGTTTATAAGATTAGGAAATCATGAATTTGTAAGTCCATATATATATTTGTTGTTTTAAGAAACTTTGAATCTGTGTTAGTGATTTGTTGGAGGTAGATTTGGATTTTTACTAATTAATGATTGCATATGATTAAGGAAGTAAGAAAAAGTTGGGCTGAGTGCTTTTGAGGTTACTGCTGGGATTTTTGTTGTATTTGATTTTGCTCTAAATGGTTAAATGACTGTATATAAGTATTTTCTAAAATGTCTAATGAGTGTATAAAAATTCCCATGCGATGATAAGACTATTTGCAATCATTTTATAATTTTACAAGAAAAACGTTTCAGAGCTGTCACTATGACAGATTCTGTGTTTATGCATGATAAATTAGGTATTAAATTGTATATAGTGACTTTGGATGCTAGGGATAATTCCTATGAATCCTAAGACATATATGGTTGTTATGGAAGTAGTCTCACAGCATTTGGATGAACATAAAATTAATGGTTTAGTTTCTAAGTTGCATGAAATTCTGTCAGGACAGATTTGAGTACGTTGTCTTGTATGATTTTTAGTAAATTATGGTTTTATGCTTTGACTCCGAAATTTATATGGTAATTAATAGACATCCAGAGGAGTTTTTCTGTAAAATTTCATGAAAATTTGATGTGTTTAGATAGCCCTTTTATATTTTAAAAATGAGGCATATGCTGCTGGAATAAAACAGAGAACAGTAAGGGACATGCCTAACTTTGAGGATTTAATTCTAAAGTTAGGGTGAATGATTTGAGCTATAATTTATTATGCTGATCATTTGGCATGTCTAGATTATAGCTTAATTTTGTATACCTTGGTTCAAGGTTCAGTACTCAAAGGAGAACCATCAAATTGTTCATGTGAGTGTATATGGTTACATGACCATGCTTAAAAGAGTTTATGTTTATACATGCATTATTGCCCTAATCTCAAAGCACCTTTTGAAATGAAGTTGGCTCCTCTGGAGATATAATATAAATATGTGAATGTTGGTTTTCTTTAGTTTGGTACATCCTTTGTTGATGCGTGCATAATATGTTTGTGGGAACCTCTTGGAGGTGGGATTAGGACTTTCTTGATTTTAAGAGATAGGCTTTGAAATGAATGTGTAAGTTTATTTTAAGGTATAATGGATAGTAATAAGCTTTGATATTTGGTTTAGAGATTACCAGTACTCAATTCTAAGCTCCTTCGACTGTTGGCTCTCGGTTCCTTTGCTTTCAGGTAAGGGATAAGTTATATGAGCATTTGATAAGTCATGAGATTATTTTAAAGTGTATTATGCATTAAAAGGTTTTTGATTAGAAATATGACATATAATCATGTTTCAAACAAAGATATGTTCGTGAGCTTTCGAAACCTTATGTAAATGATCTAAGCATATTGATGCTATTACTAATTTTCACGAACATGATGTTTAAAGAAAATAATGGAAATACTATTATTGTGAAACGTATGCAAACTATAAAATTTCAGTATGATGTGTAACCATGAAATGTTTTCGGGTTATGTCCTCGGGTAATTTGAACTCGATCAAAGTATATATTGAGGATGGCAGTTCGTCCGCGCTCAATTAAAGTATGCATTGAGGATGGCGGTTCGTCCGCGCTCAATTAAAGTATGTATTGAGGATGGCAGTGCGTCCGCGCTCATAAGTACAGATTTATCAAATATGGACTAACCAATATATTATGAATAGCTATATTATTTTATTGATCATGAGAGAATGAATTGTTTATATGCATTATGAAAAGTTAAAAGTTCTCATGAAAAGAAGTTTATGATGAAAGGAAAAGCTGTTCTTTAAAGATAAAAGTTTCCGAAGTTTTGTTATGTATTAAAGATAAAGAATATGATGAAAAGGTTTTAGTGTTTTGTAAAGAAAAAGCTTCTGATGAAAGTACAAGTTTACGTTAAAGAGTTATCAGATACCTGTTCTTTATGAAACGTTAAGTTTAATGGCTATGAAAGTTATAAGATTTTACGAGAAGAAGTTTATAAAGAAAAGTCTTCTTATTTGTTAAAATGTTTCTAGTTTAAGACAAAGTTACCAATTATCTGATTTAAGTTAAAATGATTATTTGGTAACGAGAATATATATATATATATATATATAGTTATCAGATACCTGTTCTTTGTGAAACGTTAAGTTTAATGGCTATGAAAGTTATAAGATTTTACGAGAAGAAGTTTATAAAGAAAAGTCTTCTTATTTGTTAAAATGTTTCTAGTTTAAGACAAAGTTACCAATTATCTGATTTAAGTTAAAATGATTATTTGGTAACGAGAATATATATATATATATATATATAGTTATCAGATACCTGTTCTTTGTGAAACGTTAAGTTTAATGGCTATGAAAGTTATAAGATTTTATGAGAAGAAGTTTATAAAGAAAAGTCTTCTTATTTGTTAAAATGTTTCTAGTTTAAGACAAAGTTACCAATTATCTGATTTAAGTTAAAATGATTATTTTGTAACGAGAATATATATATATATATATATATATATATGTATGTATGTATATGATTTTAAACAATCAATGTTGTATTTGGTGACTTTGTAAGAAACGAAAGAAATTCAATCCGAAAGGTTTTGGTCATATTAATCTGATAAGAGAAAAGGAGAACAATATTTTCTTATGAAAAACGTATAAGTTATTATTATGAATAGTATAAAATACTATGCATGAAAGGATGTTCTCTTATCTGAATAATCGTAAAATAAAATGATTTGATTTACATGTATTCTTATTAAATTCTTACGTATCTTACCCTTATTAAGCTGTGTAACTCACTCATTCCACCCTTTCAGTCAACATGTTTTATTTTGGAGTAGAGGGAGCCTTAGTCGAGTTTTGGAAGGAGCTGGTTTTAGTTTTAAAAGTATAAACCCCGAATTAGTAGTTTGATATTTAGTTCTGTAGTATTGTGTATTTTAGGATTTAATGAAAGTTGTGTACCTTAAAGTATTAAGAGATGTATTATATGAAGTTCAGAATTTGAGTAACTGGTGGATTATGTTATTCTTTGAAGTACAATGTAGATGCTCTGAATGTCTAATGAAAGGTTATATCTTTTAAGTAAAGAAACAAGAATGAAAAGAAAGATGAAAGCTTTTGGAAAAGCTTTTGGAAAAGCTTTTGTAAAAGTTAAGTTGGTTCTTGTTAATATCAGGTTTAAACTTGATATTAGCATCCCGGTCAGGGTCACAAATCCAGGTATTGGGTTTGGATCGTGACAGTTGTGGTATCTAAGCAAAGGTTATGATTTTGTAGACTCTAAATGTTGATCTTTTGAGTCAGATATTAAGATTGGGTAGGTAAGGGTAGACAAGTAGGATATGTCTTTTCAGAGATGTTTGAATTGTTTGATCATTGGCTTATTATTTGATGTCTACTAGCATTTTTGAATATCTTGAATTATGAAAATATGCTTAGTGTTGCTGTGGTTTTAGCTCTTTTGTTATTAGTACTATGATGCTTGCTACATTGGTGTTTTGTGGTCTGTCTTGTTTCACACAGGTCAAAGAAGATCACTTTCATCATTTTTGTTCCATAGAAACCTTTGGAATCATTTTTTGTAATAAGTACTATGGAATCATAGTAGGCTAACTCTAGGTTTGATATGTTCGGTATTTCTCTGAAGAATGAAATTGTCGTTGGCTTCTCTATTTGACTAGGAAAAAAAAAAAAAAAATGAAAATGGAGCACAGACAAGATGTGTGATGTATCTTTATTAAAAAAGTAGATTTGACCACCCAAATGGAAGCCAAATCTTAAAGCCCTTCAAAAAAAAATGTTGTCAAAGTGAATTTTGATAAGTTTTAAGTTGTTAATAATGTACAATTTTATGTATCATTTTTTTTTTAAAGGAGAGATATATGGTAAATTGAGGCTTTCTAAGAAATTCTTTGAGTTTGTGGAATTGATCTTATTTGATTAATTCATTTTATCGTACCTCTTGAAATTTAATGTGTTGCCCAAGTTACTAAAATTTTGACAAGTAAATGATTTATAATATCCGTTTGTCACAATTAAGACTTTTTCTTATTAAATCCACTGATTATATTGAGATTATAAGTATTGACAATATAATTTCTAATCAGTGTATGAAAGAAGTTCTTAATTGTATTCTTAGATTGAATATATATTATATGACATGTGTTGTCAGTACTTGTTTGCATGTGTATATAGTGTTGTATCTTTTAAACAGGCATGAACATTGTTGAAAGCATGTATCATAACTTGAGGAAACTTTATAATAAGATAAAGAGTAGTAATGTATATAAATGGCCTGACATGTGACTCTACTATGTTTTGTGATTTTCTCAACTTATCATTTCACTCTGTTATAATACCAAAGATAATTACTGTTATAATTTTTGAGAACGAAAATTTTTTAAGGAGGGAAGGATGTAATACCCTGACCCAATTTTATAGTTAAACTCTGTGTTTGAGTGGTTAAGTATTAGTACTATTATTTTAAACTACTTTCTTTTTATAATTAATAGAAGAGTATTTAGGCTCAGGCTTATAGGAGTTTCTTCCTGATGTGAGATTGAGCAAAACCTATTAAGGCTCTACGCTAAACTAAGTTTCCTCCCATAGCAACCTTGGGAAATCTAGTTTTAATCTGTCACGTTCTGACCCTATGTGCATGATATTGTCCTCTTTGGGCTGCCTGAAGAGGACAATATCATGCACATAGGGTCGGGACGTGACAGATGGTATCAGAGCCATGCCTTAGCCGGAAGTGTGGGCCCCACACGCAAGGATGCGTGTGCCCGTAAGGGGGGTGAATTGTAGTGACCCAAAAGGGGTCTTGCATTTCATGGAATCCCACATTGCCTAGGGAAGCACATGAGGATGTGCTTATAAGGAATGTCCTCTCTTGTTATGTATGAGGCCTTTTGCCCAGTGCAATCTGGCGAAGAACAAAACCTTGAGGGACTAAGAAAGCCTTCGGGCCGCCCAAAGAGGACAATATCATGCACATAGGGTTGGGACGTGACAGATGGTATCAGAGCCATGCCCTAGCCGGAAGTGTGGGCTCCATAGGCGAGGATGCGTGTGCCCGTAAGGGGGGTGAATTGTAGTGACCCAAAAGGGGTCTTGCATTTCATGGAATCCCACATTGCCTAGGGAAGCATATGAGGATGTGCTTATAAGGAATGTCCTCCCTTGTTGTGTATGAGGCCTTTTGCCCAGCGCAACCTGGCAAAGAACAAAACCTTGAGGGGCTAAGAAAGCCTTCGGACCGCCCAAAGAGGACAATATCATGCACATAGGATCGGGACGTGACAGTATTACATTATTTAAATTATTTATTTGCATCTTTCGTTGCTAGATTTTCCAGAAGGATTCTCCAACTGATTTAGGGATTTGGGGCTGTCAACTTCACTAAACCATGATGCTTCATGCTAAGAGCCAAGTAGCATTATATCAATATTTTCCTTAAAAATAAGAAATAACCATCATATCAACATTTTCCTTAGTAGACTTCATTTTATTTTTGTAATTCAAAAAAAAAAATGATTTTTATTCTCATTGAATCACCATCTAAATTTACCTACCCTAAGAGTTAAAAACTCTTTCACAATTTAGAAATTTTCAATATAATTATATTATTGAAATATTAATTTAATTTATAGTTGGCAAAAATGCAAAACTGACTCTCTAATTTTCACATTTTTTTTATTTTAGTCCTCTAACTTTAAGTTTTGTCAATTCAGTCTTCTAACTTTCAATTTTTGTCAATTCGATACTCCATTAGACCTTAGTTAAGGCTGCTGTTAACATCACCAAAACTACAGCGTTTTGCATGTGGGTTTTTTTTTTTTTTTTTAATTCAGAATTACGAAAAATTTGGGGAAAAAAAAAGAAGAAGAAAACATTAAGTGGAACGACGTCGTCGTTCCCCCCTAAATCAAAACAAAACAAGTCCTAAATCCCTAACCCTTGTGAACTTAAGAGAGAGAGAGAGAGAGAGTGAGCCGGTTTAAGAGAGAGAGAGAGAGAGAGAGAGAGAGAGAGAGAGAGAGACTGAGTTCACCAGTGCTGCCCCCTGCATTAGACCTCGCAGCCCCTGCTTGTCGCCCCTGCTCGTTGTGTAAACGAATCGTTCCTAAAATCTGGTGGCTGATGGAGCAGCGGCTCTGCCTTGAATGAATCGTTCCTAAAATCTAGTATGTGCTAGATCTATTTTTGCTTCATTGTGGATTAATCTCAAATTAAGTTAGGTTGGAGCGGCAGATTTCTTCTTCACCGATTTTTCTTATACATAGTTGAGTCTTGGTTACTATGTAGTTTGTTCTTTCTATTCATTTATGAAGGAAATTAAAGATGACAAAAAGTTCAAGCAAAACTTTGCCCTTCAAAGATGACAAAAACCTTTTTTTTTTTTTTTTTTGTGTCCAGTTTTATATCAACGTGTTCGTTTATGAACCAAAACTTTGCCCTTCAAAGATGACAAAAAGTCCAAGCAAAAATGAGAGAGAAAGTCCAGTTTTTTTGTCCAAGCAAACAGACAAAAAGTCCAAGCAAAGTCCAGTTTTTTTGTCCCTTTTTTTTCTGGAGAAAAAAAAAAAAAAAACCACATGCAAAATGGCGTCATTTTGGTGGTGTTAACGGCAGCCTTAACTGAGGTCTAACGGAATACCGAATTGACAAAAATGAAAGTTAGAGAACTGAATTGACAAAACTTAAAATTAGAGAACTGAAATGAAAAAATGTGAAAGTTAGAGAGTCAATTTTGCATTTTTGCCAACTATAAATTAAATTAATATTTCAATAATATAATTAAATTGAAAATTTTTAAATTGTGATAGAGTTTTTAACTCTTAGGATAGGTAAATTTGGATGATTTAATGAGAATAAAAATCATTTTTTTTTTTTTTAGAATTACAAAAATAAAATGAAGTCTATTAAGGAAAATGTTGATATGATGGTTATTTCTTATTTCTTATTTTTAAGGAAAATATTGATATGATGCTACTTGGTTCTTAGCATGAAGCATCATGGTTTAGTGAAATTGACAGCCCCAAATCCCTAAATCAGTTGGAGAATCCGTCTGGAAAATGTAGCAACGAAAGATACAAATAAATAATTTAAATAATGTAATACACATCGCACAAAACACAATACGAAAGCACAAACAAATTTCTTTGTAATGCAAGAATTTCCTCAATTATTTCATAATCCATGTTTCGAACATGAAGAACTTTCGAATGACCTATCATCTTATCCAATTATTAAGAAGGCTAGAATTAAAAAAAAAAAAAAACTTTATTAGTTCATACTAACATATGACCTTTTGAAATCTCACTATAGTCTAAAAAGTATAAACTTGTATTAGGTCTCAGCAAAAAAATAAACTTATATTGGGCTTTTAGCAGGTGTGGATGGGCTTGAATTTTCTATGAGTAAATAGTAGCCCTCAATTTTTTTTATTGTCCATATCCCAGGATAACAATAACAACTAATAGAGAACATATTAGGTAGAGGTTGTTTTATAGAAGAATCTAAAAATATTACAAGTCTTTATATCTGGAAGGAGTGTTAAATTCACCAGTACATCATTTTGGTTTAGTATTTCCAAAAATGTAAATTATTGGTTCATAGTTCATACGGGCATAACTGGGTGCATAAGGTCTTTTGTTTTACAAAGCAACTTTAGATGGTTTTCAACAGCCACTTAATATCATTGTATAGGTTGTGCACTGTTGCAAGTGTTGAAATAAAAGCACAATGAACCCATAGGTACAGGTTAGTTGTACAACACTTATATCTTTTGTATAGATACTTCCCTACAAAATGTTTGTGTTGAACTTAAATTGTCACATTATAGACAATGTTAGGGCACTTATTACTACTGCTTCCACTCCCTCACATGTTTTTTTGGGAGAAGCTGTTGGGGCTAATGATTTTTTTTTTTTTTAACCAAAATTTATAAATGATTCAAAAGCAAAAGAGAGAAAAGATAAAGTTATTTAAAAAGGATTAACAAAAATAAAAATAAAAATAAAAAAACCGGAGAAAAGAAAAGGCTTTCCAGGATTAAAAGAGAGACACGGAAGAGTAGTTGGCCCCATGGATGAGAATCACGAAGTTAATATATATATAAAGACATGGCAAGTAGACATGGCAAAACGGGTCAAAATTTTTTGATCCGACCCGACCCGAAAAATACTCGACCCGAACCTGATTTTTTTACCCGAAACAAAAAACGGGTTGACCCGTGACCCGACCCGAGTTTTTCGAGTTTTTTGCGGATCAACCTGACCCGACTAGAAAACTTGACCCGAACCTGAATTACTTTTTTAAAACTTTTTTTTTTTTGTAAAAAAAAAAAGAAAGTAAAATTAAGACAATAATAGTTTAATTGTTTATTGTGAGTTTTAAGGAAACAATTAATACATTTACATATGCAAATTAATTGAAAGATAAAAGGTTGAATATTCTGTAATGAGTAAAGATTTTAGATATTAAATAACAAATTACATGCCAAGATAATATGTTACATTAGAGTTAAAAATATAGATTTAAAATTGTAGACATGTGTGAGAAACATTTACAAGTGTAAAAATAGTGAAGCCAAAGTATCAAATTAGCATAAATTATGAATGCTTAGACTCATTTTTTAACAATTTATGTCCAAAATAAACGGTTTTTCAAAATAAATTATGATATTTCCTAGAGTATGTGTTGCTTAGCAATGTTATGATATTCATAAAAGAGACCATGTATAAATAAGTAAGCAATCCAATTTTAATGTATATCTCAAATTGAAATAGAATGCCAACCACAATTGATAATAGGTTATAAAATTAATTTTCACGATTGTAAATTTCTTATATGTTTTTATTTTTTATCAAATGAGTTATCCAATAAGTAATTTATAATTTTGTTTTATATTTTGGAATGTTGATATTGTGTAGAAATAAAACATATATTTGTTTTACTTATGTTTGTGTTATTTTGTTTTAGATAGCAATGTTAGGATTTGTATAATTTTAAAATTATTGAATAAGTATTAATAAGTTTAACTGAATTCATTCTTGATATAAGTGGTGAAGTCAAAATAATGCATTTTACATAAAATAATTTGTTACATAACTTTTCAAATGACAAATACATGTTGTTTTATTTATTAAAAAAAAAAATCATGTGAAAAATACGGGTCAACCCGACCCGACCCACAACCCGATTGACCCGAATCCGTTTTTAACCCGCTTAAGATGACCAATTTTGACCTGTGACCTGTTTGACCTGTAACCTGATTGACCCGACTCGACCCGCCCGTTTTGCTATGTCCAGCAGCAAGACAAAGAAGAAGAAGAAGAAGAAGAAGAAGAAGAAAAATAAGAAGAAAGAGGCGAACTACGAGCAACTGAGGTAAAACTTACGTTGGATTTTTCTTTTATTCTTTTTCTTTCTTTATTGCTTTTGTTTCTTCCTCCTAATGGGCTTGAATTCATCACTAACCATCAATTTATATATATAAAGAAAGAAGGGGGCGAAGGGCGAACTACGAGCACCTTGAGGTAAAATTTACGTTGGGATTTTTCTTTTTCTTTATCTATTGTTTTTGTTTCTTCCTCCTAATGGGTTTGAATTCGTCACTAACCATCAATTTAAATATATAAATCATCACTAAATGTGATTTTTTAAGGATTTGTTTCTTCTAAGTTTGTTTGGAAATGATTTTTTACTACAAAATGCTTAAACACTAAAATGATAATGAATATAATACATGAAGGTTATCAGGATCAAGATCCTACATGGAATCGGTGAGATAACTAGGGAATCGGATCGTGGGATCAACACGAGAATCGTAAGATCCTACTTTTCAATTAAAAAAATATACTAAAAAATACTCATAATTATAATTCATAATATATATTAGCATTGAAAAAAAGTAATTTTTTTACACAAATTAGTGAATTTACTAATAAAAAGTAAAATACTAAATTACAAGTACATTAACAAAGTTCAAAGGAGTAGGTGTAGATTTAGAAGAGGGAGTGTCAATGTGTCATTGCCACCACCACTAATGTCACCTAAAAACATTGTCAATACCTCACTGCAAATAGAATTTTCTAATGCGATTAGCTTATAAAATTAACTATGATGAATTAAGCCATACACTAGCTAGAAACACATTATATCAATTATAATTTTATTGATCATAATAAAAGTAACTGATAGCCAATACATTTCATGATTAAGCAACGAATAGTGAAATTATAGAAAACAAAACTCACTATTGTTGTTGATTGTCTTTCTCACAGTGGCTTCACCGTCGAATTTTTCAGATTCTTGCACTTGCCTTCAACTCTCAAGTAATCTAGTCTCCTCTCTTCTCTTATGTCTTTTGTGATTTTGTTTATTAGGGTAAGTCATTAAGGTGCGACTTATTATTGACGTGACCCTTAGGATCCATTTGGTTGGAATGATGGAAAAGTGAGAGGATAGAAAATAGAGGGAGGATGGAAAAATGGGAAGATAGAAAAGTTTTTAGTTTCTCAATTGTGTTTGGTTGAGAGGGTGAAAAAGTAAAGGGATGTAAAACTTTCTGATTTGATAGAAAATAAGATTTGTATAAATTTACCATCATGTCACTCTTAAATAAAAGAGAAAGAAATACATTATATTTTTAAAAAAAATTGCGTATAGATGAAATGGACATTTCAACAAATAGCATAAGAAATCATCCAAAAGTGTTTTCTTAAAAAATAATAAAAATAAAAATAAAAATTAAGAGAAAAGAAGAACAAACCACCTGACAAAACAAAAAAAAAAAACAAACAAACGTTACAGTGGAAATGTCAAAAGAAAAGAAAATAAAATAAAATAAAGGAGAGCTGTAAACATTAAAATATTTTTCCCCCGTTTAAAAAAAAAAAAGTGGGGGGCAGTTTTGTCAAAAAAAATTCTCACTTTTCACTCCAATTTTCTCTCTAATTTGGAAAAATTGTATTTTGAAGGGGGGAGGAGAGAAAACTTGTGGGTCCGACCACTTTTCTCTCCCCCTCCCCCTCTTAACCAAACAATAAAAAATGCCATTTTCCACCCTATTTTTCTCTCCCTATTTTCCATCCTCCCTGTTTTCACTCAAACCAAACATACCCTTAGAGTTTTTTTTTTTTTTTTCCTTTATATATATATATATATATATAATTTGGGCTAGGGTTACCGTGCTTTTATATTTATTACATTTTGTTTTATCAATTTGGGTTGGAGGCCCGAAAAAAGAAAAAAAAAATTTTGAATTTTCCTTTATATCAAAGGATCTTTAGTATCGCTATAAGAGTCTAAGATTTGGATGGGGATCGGGATCCCACACTTATTTGACTTTAGTAAAAATCCTAGTGAGATTCAGGATAGTTTAGGTATGTAGGATCTTAGTATCGTAAGATTCTAAGATTCGGATTGGAATACTTATAACCAATTATTACATCCAAACTAGATAAATTTCTTGTTACTTTTTTGCTTCTTAATAAAAGAAAGTTGACACACAATTATAAGACGTATATAGTAAAATTAATAATTAATGTATTTAACATCTATCATATATTTAATATTCATGTTATGAAATTTTGAGGGTGTAATAGAATTTCATTATAGGTATATTGGAATATGATTTTCCTTAATTAGCATTACACATGTATTTAGAACGCATTTTTATAAAACTATTTCAGACATCTAAAAGATGAAACCAATGAAGGACAAAATTCCTATTTTTCTTAAGAATATTTTACACATCTAAAAGATGACACCACTGAATGATAAAATTCCTTTCTAAGTGGTATAGACTACTTAGATGTATAAATGTTATTTGATTCTAAATTGAAAATATTTTATTGTAGTCATATCCGAGCTTTCCAGCCGAACTTTTATTTTCCTTCTAGGAAATACATTTTAAATCATCATACAAGACACCAAGAAGCCAACAGGATATTTACAAAAGAAGCTGAAAGAGAATGACATGATAAAAAACACAAAAACATGGATCATTCCACACTTATGACTAAGTCTTTTTTTTTTTTTTTTTGGTTTTTTTTTTTGGGATAATTCAATAATAACAACAATGGAATAGGGGATTGAAGTAGAGAAAGTGTCTTTCCCACTCAAAATAATAAGAAAGTCGACTATGTCATGATATAGATAAAGAATAAAGAGTGGGTTAAAATATATACTAACCTAAAGCCAGCTTGGCAAGGAGCATAATCTAAATCAAATAAAAATAATATTCCGAAGCAGTCAAAACCACGTAACAAGAATCTAAAACATACCGAAAGTTTTAATTAATTAGGTGACATGCTGGAGATCTTTGAAACTAATTAGGATGAGACAGTAATATTGGCTTTGTTGCATGCAGCACTACTTATTCAAGCCACACATCAACACGTTCAAACCAACAAAAACCCTACCTTTATATATCAGCCTTCTCTAAAATGGATGAGAGAATTGAGAGGATGAAGCAGGTTGCTGAAAGTGGAGATGTTAATGCCTTTTACCAATTAATTGGAGAGGATGTCAAACTTTTGGAGCACATTGACCAATTACCATTTGTTCAGACTCCTTTACACATAGCTGCATTTACTGGCAACATCCAATTTGCCATGGAGATGATGGGTTTAAAGCCTTCATTCGCCTGGAAACTAAATCCTGACGGGTTTAGTCCTATCCACCTCGCTTTACAAAATGGCTATATTAAGCTGGTGCATAAGCTTCTACAATTTGATGGGGACCTTGTCCGTGTCAAAGGACGAGAGCATATCACTCCTTTGCACTACGTAGTAGCAACAAGTGATAACCTTGATCTATTGGACAAATTTCTATTAGTCTGTCCTAATTCTATAGCAGATGTGACAGTGCAAAACGAAACGGCTTTGCATATTGCCCTCAAATATGACAACCTTGAGGCTTTCAAATTCTTGGTGGGATGGCTTGGAAGAAATTGTTCTAAAAATGGTTCATTTAATGAAAAAGCAGTCTTGAACTGGGAGGATGATGATGGTAATACTGTGTTGCACATTGCAGTATCAAAAATTGAAACCCAGGCAAGTTTTATGTTTCGTCATTAACAAAATATAAATAAAAGGAAATAAAATTGAAATAACTATGAATAGTCTAAGTGAGCATTTTTTTTAAAATTATTTGAACTAAAAATCTTTTTTGGGGGAGAAGTAAAAAAATTTTTCTTTTCAAAATTTAAAATATTTTATATGTAAATGTACAATTTAAAAATGTATAAAATTTAGGGATCGATGGCCTCCCTTGGTTTATGCACAATTCCATTTTTATCACTGGTATTATTTCAAAAATTATTTTATCTTTTAATGATTCAGTGACTTTGCAATAGTAAGTATTATGATCATTTTTTTCTTCTTCTTTAATTATAAATTTAGTTAAGAAATTATAATAGAAAAAGAAGTTTATACATTTGGATTAAGAACGAACCAAAGACGAGGATGACTAATTTGCATTATGCAGGCTGTGCATCACCTACTCATATGGGGTTTCGGATTCGTCCGTGTAAACCATAGGAATTCAGAGGGTAAAACAGCATGGGACATCTTCGAAGGACAAACACAAGTAGACAACAAAGAGATCAAGATTTTGCTATGCAATGCAGGAGCTTCATCGGGTTCATCTCTTTCTGCAGTTACTCGAAGTGGTTATAATAGTATTGATGAATTTTACAACTTAATTGGGGAGGATGTAAAACTTTTGGAGCACATTGATGAGCTACCATTTGTTAATACTCCTTTACACATAGCTGCATCTATTGGGAACATCCAATTATCCATGGAGATGATCAGTTTAAAGCCCTCATTTGCTCGAAAACTAAATCAAAATGGGTTTAGCCCTATTCACATCGCACTACAAAATGGGCATATCGAGCTGGTGCGTCAGCTTCTACAATATGATAGAGACCTTCTTCGTGTCAAAGGAAGGGAGTGTCTCACTCCTTTGCATTACATGGTAGAAAGCGGTGAGCACCTTGATCTATTGGAAGAATTTCTATCATTTTGTCCTGATTCTATTATAGATGTGACAGGACGAAACGAAACAGTTTTGCATATTGCCCTCAAACATAACAGGCTCGAGGCTGTTGAATTCTTCATGATATGGCTTGGATTAAATGTGTATGATAATGCTAAATTAAATCAAAGATTTGTTCTAAAAAAGAAGGATAATGAAGGCAATACTGTGTTGCACATTGCAGTATCAAAAAATCAAACCGAGGTAAGCTCGCTCCATTAACATCTACTAAGTATTAATAAAATATGAATAAAAGAATTAAAAAAAAAAAAACATAAAATAACCAACCATGAATAGTCTAGATGACCATTTTATTTTTTGAAACAAAACTTATTTTTTGGGTCAGGTAGATTTCTTTCTTCTTTTTTTTTTTTTTTTTTTCTTTTCAAAATTTAAAATACTTTATAACTAAATATACAATTTTAAAATGTTTAAAATTTTAGGGAGTGATGGCATTCCTTGGTCTATATGCATAATATATACTAGCTTCATCACACACACCCTACACGTGTGATGATGCTCTTTTTTTTTTTTTTTTGAGTTTATTGTAATTTTTCAATTTGAATTTGTTTATTATTAGTGAGGTTACACATGAGAGAATTTTTAAGAAACTAAAATTTAGGATTTTGAAAATGAGTAAACTACTAGTTTTAGTGTGTACTAATTTTTAGGGAAAAATTTTTATCAAGCGTGTGTAGATATATTTAAATATATAGAGTGTATGCTAATTTTTAGAAAAAAAAATTTCTTGGATAGCTTTTTGTTTTTGAATTTTATTGAATTACAATTGTAACCCTGTTTTCTTTTTAAGAATAAGGATTATCTAATTAGATTAGACATATTTTTGACATTTTTTAAAACTATAACTAACTTTTTTAATCCTATTAATATATACTAATAAAAAAATTATCTAATCTATTAATGATTCAGTGGCTTTGCAATTGCATAGTACTAATATATTATGATTTTTCTTCTTAATTATAATTTTAATTAAAAAAATATAAAATAATACTAAAATGAATCTTATCCATTTGGATTAAGAACAGAGCAAGGACGAGACTTAACTGATTTACATTACGCAGGTTGTGAGGCGCTTTCTCTTTTGGGGCTACAACGATGTCAACCATAAGAATTTAGAGGGTAAAACAACATGGGACATCTTGCAAGGACAGACACAAGTAGACAACTCAGAGATTAGGGTTATGCTACGCCGTGCTAAAGCTAAACCGGCTTCGTCTCTCTCTACATTTAATAGCCATCCAAATAACCAAAGGCTGCCATACTCAATGCGTTTTGCGTATGTGCGTGCGGTTATGAATCGTAAACTGAGGAAATTAACAGAGGAAAGGCGCAATATGCTTCTGGTGGTTACAACACTGCTTTTAGCAATCACCTATCAAGCGGTACTCACCCCTCCTGGTGGACTTTGGCAAGATAATGGTCAGTGCGTCAACCTCACTGAAGTAGGGAGTAGTCATCATAATGGAAGCAATCATCTGACTCCCTTCAATAAAACAACAGTAGGGAGTAGTAATCATCCTGTTATCATTCATCTGACTCGGTTCAATACCACAGTACTGTGTGAACACAAGGCAGGGACAGCCATTGCTTTGGAAGATCCCCTTTTCAAACTGTTCCTCACTTGTAATATGTGGACCTTTATAATCTCAAACTTAATAATTGTTTTCCTCGCTCAAAATGGGGAAATTAAATTTGTGACCTTGGTATTCAGTGTCATCCTCTGTTTTAGCTATAGTTATTCAGTCGGGGCCATAGTCGATGATACACATACACATTCGGTGTTAATGCTGGCGAGTCTTTTGGCCTGGTATGTACTTGTAGTACTGTTTTTTCCCTAGAAACAATGATCAGACTCAGTGCAGGGACAACCTTTGCTTTGGAAGGAACCCCCTTTCTGAAATTCTTGATTTACAGTACTTGCACATTTGGTTCTCATAGTAATTGTTCTCTTCATTCCAAATGGCTACATTAATTTCTTCATATTGTTATTTTTCTTCACTCCAGACCATAACTCAGGCTCCAGACTGCTATTTGTCTTTCTTTCAGCCTTGATTTTTGCAATCTTACCAGCAAATTTTCCCGCTTTGGAAATAGTCAGGCTAAGTGGTTTGTGGATTCAACATGGGAGAAGAATTGACGAAAAAAGAAGTAGCCGACCTTGGAGCAGTATGCATATGTAATGTATGTCATTTTATTTTTGTTTCTTTGATAATAAAATTTAGTCTATGTTTCTATGGGCATAGTTGAATTGCTTAATGTATATTGCAATAAAGTAGTGTGATTGCATGGCATTACTTAATTTTTGTATTTATAATCAAATTTCTCAGTTTATCAAAAAAAATAATCAAATTTCTCACATACCTTATATGTCAAAAGTGTTTGGTTCTGAAAGCTCCGGATATTACTGGGTACTTTAAATTTTAAAAAGATCATATTTTGAAAGCATACTATCATGACGATGAAACAGTGGACAAACTTATTTTAGCTGAACAGTTAGCAATAGCAAATAGTGCTTCCAAGTCTTATATGAATAGCTGGAAAAACAAATAAAGCTCTTTGGTTCTTTTTTTTATTCCTCTAACATTTTTTTTTTTTTTTTTTTTTTTTACTTTTGGAACTATGGTATCAAAAAACAAAAAATATTGTGCCATGGTAAGAAAAGCCTGGTGAAAAAGTAAAGTCAAATCATCATGCCACCCACTATCTACGGGGGAATAAAAATGAAAATCATTGTGGTCAATCTAAGCAATTGAAACATAAAAACCCTTTCAGCTGAATATCACTTCCATTGTTATGGTTAATGTGTTCTAACACTATTCACTGAACTTGTCTTTGGTTTTGTTAACTAAAGAATTAGTCGAATGATTATGAAGTGGTTCACTTGTAAGGTTGTACATGAGCCATGTTCATGTATAAATATTTGTACCTGCTCGAACAGTGAAAGAATATAAATTAGTAGTCCTTGTTTTGCTGCAGAAAATTGCAGCTGCTTTTTCCACTGAAAAGGGTTGGTTTTTTGCCACACTTAAGCTATCTTTGTGCGTCTTATCTGCTGGAATGTACAGCCTAGGATTAGTTTTTTCCCTTTTCATGTGAAACTCCCTGTAAAGCATCATTTTATAGTACAATGTCTTTGTCTCCAAGGACTTCAACTAGCAAATTGGTAACTATTAAGCAACCAAGCCCAAGTGTCGGCTTTAAGAAATTGGAGGATTGTATAAGTAGAAACTGAGAATAAGTACACTGCTTAATGAACAGTACTATATAGAGGGAGCCTATATATAGAGAAATCAATCAACTCAAGAGTACCAGTAGTACAATACAACTACACAGGTGGCACAGTGCAGTACAATAGTATAAGAGAGTACCAAGGAATTTGTAGCAGTACGGTACGCCCCAGGATGAGCTTGGGGCTGATACTTCTCAACGTCAAGGTGGAAGATGAGAGACCAACTTAGTTTGGATACGAGGTCATGGAAACGACAAAGAGGGTGTGACTTTGTGAAGAAGTCTGTAGGTTGATTTTCAGATGGAATAGAGTAGAGTTGGAGAGAGCCTTGGAGGAGATGATGATGAAGATCACAATCGATATCATTATGCTTGGTCCATTGGTGGACGGCATTGTTACGGGCAATCTGAATGGAACTTTCGTTGTCATAGTATATAGGAGTAGTAGAAGCAAGAGGAACCCCAAATCCTGAAAAAGCCAACGTAACCAAAGGAGCTCCAAGCTAGTCTCACCTAGAGCACAATATTCAGCCACAGCAAACGTAAAATGACTGAAAATCCCACCTAGGATTACTGAAAATCAGGTTCACATGTTGAACTGTAGAGGAAAGAACATGGGGGTGTAGAAATCTCAAGAATGTCTTCTAGCATATGAGTGACTTCCCTCATGGAAGGCCTTGATGATGGCACATCCTGGATACGCCAAATTGCCACCATGAGTAATTTCTCATCAGTAATTTCTTCACCCACTTCAGATCACTAAGAGCCTCTTTATCATTTTCCACCAATCTTTCCACTTTACCTTTACAGTAACATTCATAAGCCCCATTCCGTTAGAATTGCGGCCCTCTCCGTCTCAATTTCCACACATCTCCTGTAGACAAACTAAATTTACTGGCTGAAACAGTGAATGAATAAAAATCAGGCCCTGGAGTCCTTGTTTTACAGCTTTGTTCTTTCTCTGTTTGCTGCAGACAATCGCAGCTTCTTTCTCTATGATAAGGGCTGGTTTGTTTCAAACCTTAAGCTATCTTTGAGTGTCTTTTCTGCTGAAATATACAGCCTAACATTAGTTTTATCCCTCTACATCTGCAACTCCCCGCCAAGCTACATTTTATTGTACAATGTTGATGACTCTTGGTTGATGTTGTGATCATTGTCTTTGGCTCTAGTTACTTTAATTGGAAAATTGATTACAATGCTAAATACCAGGTGTACATTCTTAGGAATTGGATAATTTTATAAATCAAAGCCACTCTATTTTAAGTGGTAGACATAGGCTTCATAAATTCCTGTGAGCTCTATAACCATGACCCCACACCTCTACTATTACCTAGTTATTCTCACCACCATTACCATCTATATGGTCATTTTCATAATGTTACATTTTCTTTAGTATTAATTATATTCATTCAATTATTAGAAATTTGAGTTGAAAGTATTTCAATTCTATTAATTAATGTGAAATCCTTCATTTTTATAATTCAAAAATTCCTTAAAAGTATTTTGCTAACATCAAACAAAAATCCAATCATCCAATCACTGTGACAGAAACTAGAGTACAAGATTACCTGTTCTAGCATACCATAATTTTGGAGGGTTAAATCTTAGTTAAAGTTCTTTATGTACTAAACCTTAGTCTCCTCAATTAAATTATATCATGTGTTTGTATTGGCCAATAAACCACAAGGTTGAATTCACTTGTGGTTTAATTCATTTGTACTTGGGAGAGGATGACAGTATGACACTATTCGCTATGCATAGGTCAATACAATCTTGTTGTTGGATACAATTGAGGAACCCAAAGTACAACTCTTAAGGAACTATACCTAAGTTTTGCCCCTTTTGGAATACACTTAAAGGAGTTAGATCTGCATATCCAATGCCAGCTAGCTAAGAATTTGTTTAGTAGTTTCTTTGCAATACAGTGCAAAATTGGGTAAGAGGCGGCCTACCAATTACCTTTGTCAAACCTGTAAAAGTGACAATTTTGTGTACTAGACAGGACCATTTATAACTAGCAATACAACCCAAAAATTTTGTACCAAACGGAAAGAGAGTAGGATTGCAAGCAAAAAAGTAAAGGCAAAATAGAGAATTTTTACTGACCGGGTGAGTCAAGCTCTGGAATAATTCTCACTCCATGATCCAAGCCAAACGCACAATTTTGTTTACATCATTAGGAGTGTACACCATGTCCGGGCCATAAGACCCCTTAGCTGCCAAATCAGGCTCAGACGGCACCAAAAGTGGGAAAGAGTGTGAGTCAGTGATGTGCCAACGAAACACATTCATCTTATTCACACTCATAGCCCCAATAGTCCTCAATATGTCCTCAACTGGGTAGTAATTCCTAGAAGTATCCAACCTAACCCCTCTGTGTCCACAAAGTGGTGCATCCCATATATACAACCCCACAGCCACACATAAAGGGTCACCCTAAACGGCTGAGAAAAAGTCTCAAGGCCTCTCATGGCACCCCACACAATCTCTGCAGTCAAATTAGCAGGACCCCATGTTGGAATAGTGAGTGGCTTTGGCCATACTTGGATTGAGGATTCAACTGCTGAGATTGGGAAGGACAATACTGCTAGTCCTATAGAGATAATGAGAATGGAATTGAAGAAATGAAGAAACATTGATTTGTTGTTTACCATAGAATGTTAGGTGGGTTAGAGTTAGGGAGACTTTTTGACCAAATTACAAGCACTTTGAAAGCAGTTACTTGACTGTCCATGTTGTGGTCTTGTATAGTTAAATAGTACTTGTGTTGCTTCGGTTGTTGGTCTTAGTTTTGTTTGGTTGGTGTTTATCAGTCAAATTACCCCTTCTTTGACTTGTAATCTCTAATATTTGTGAATCTGCCGTCCAATTTATATTTATATATCTATACCTATTTTTATTTTTATGTATCTAAAAATTAAAATATAGTATTTATTATTCTTATGTTTATGTTGAAGTGCATTAACTATTATATCAAATACTTGTTTTCAATACTCTCTGTCTTATTTTTCTCTTCACTTTATCTTTTAATCCGCCTAGTAATCTATACTTTAACGTTACAATTTACTAAAAAAAATTGTTATTCTCTATTCCATTCAATTTTTTTTTTTTTTTACATTTCTTCCATTCAATCTATATTTTGCCCACACAAAAAAGTGAATTCTATCTCTTTATTTATTTATTTATTTATTTGTCTTTATTTTAGGTGGTTTTTAAGCGATCATTTTTCCCTGGAAAGGCTCATAAAAGTTTGTATAGCTAACCAAATTATCCAAAATTTATAGTAAACTAGATTGATGTAATATCCCAAAAAGCTTAAAGTTGTCATTTCAAAAATCCAGTGACCAAAATCTTCGATTATTATCTAAATATAATATTAGACATACCCATGATCTACTACAAAACTTTGTCCCAAACCAAGCTTTAATTAGACTTCATTTACCTCACCAACCACATTTATATTTCCGAATTATATCAAAGCTTATGATTATAAGATTCAACAAATTTTAAAAGGGGTTTTGTATGGGTGTGTGGTAGCATAAGTAGTTCTCTCTCCTCTCCTTCAACATCTATGAAAATTTTAGGGGAGTTGGGGTATTTAAAATTTTTGAAGTGTTAAATCTAAAATTAAAGGTGCTAAATCTTATTTCAAATCCAACGATTTCAATTGTCTAACAAAAAATTCAAAGGATTTCAAGTTTTTAAAATCTTTGATGAATTTGGCCCAAATACAAATAATTGACATTTAAACTATTTAATCAAAGTATTTAGATTTACAAACTCAAATCCAAATCAAAAGGCCCAAATCTTGCTACTCAAAGAATGAGTAAATTAATATAATTTGAATTTTGGAAGAGAAATTTTGGGAAGCAGTTATTTTTGCCCTTAAAGAATTCTTTTTGAAGTGGCTTTAGAATTAATTGACACTTATAAACCTTCATCCACTTAAATTCTGTCGTTTCTTTTTATTTCTGCTTGGAGGAAAAAACAAAAACAAAAACAAAGAAAGTGACTAGACAAATATTGCTTTGTCATATTCTTTCACATGTTTATTCTTGGATCCGAGTTAAATAAGCAATATGCAAAACAAGTTCCTACGGCAAGTCCATGTTCTTCTTTCCACGCAACAAATATATTACTAGCAAACCTATATATCTCATAAACAATTGCAAATAAATAATGAAGATTTAACAGTAAATATTGCTGCTGGAGTCCTTGTTTCTCTGCTCTGTTCTTTCTCTGTTTTCTGCACTGCAGAAAGTATTTCGTTAACATCAAACAAGAAATTAATCATCCAATCACAGTGACAAACTAGAGTACAAGATTACCTGTTCTAGTGCATTATAGCTCCACCAACGAATGTATCATAGACAAAACACCACTTCCTTGTCATTCTTTTCCTCTGTAGCTTCAACATAATCTCAATTCATTCACATAACACCCTCACAAGCTAGTGCTAGCCAAGAGAAAGATTTAATGTAGAGTAAAAATTGTAAAAGAAATATCGATAAATAAGTTCTGTAACTATTTCAATAGAAGTTTAGATTGATCTAAGTTGAGGAGGCTCGTTGCTTAAAACTGCATTGCGCACAGCAAAGTGATTTAAAACAAAGAGTTGAACCATGTGTCACATAAGTTGAAGGTTTGATACATTTTGAAAATTAAATACAATTGCCACTCATCTTCCTCAACTAATGCATTAGCAAGAAGAGTAACACAAAAAATCAAATCAGTGACTGTTATTAGTACTATTATTTTTCAAGCATATAAGAAGGAAATACTTAAGCAGCAGACTGAACTGTGTTGCACATGCCAGGGTTCCTAATGCACCAAAGTGGCTGAATGGGTTCAGCTCCGATACCTCTTCGCACCATTCTATATCTCCACTCAGTCAACCTATCAGTTGCCTCAGCATACCTTTTCTTACCTGTCTCATCTCGATTCCCAGACCACAGTGTCTCTGCCATTGCTGAAGCTCGTGGCCATACTCTTGCATCTAATACTGCAGGATCTGCTTGCTCAGACCACAATGCCACCTCCCCACCTAACACTAGATTGGCCTCCTCCTTGCTCAACCCATATGCGTATATGGTTTGCCAAGTCTTGAAAGGTGCACATCATGATCCTCCATTTCCAGAGGAACCACTTGTTTGATTATCATACTGGTTGTCATTCTCTTCAAAGCCACCGTGCCCACAGTCCAGATAATAGAAATCCGCAGATGATACAATAGCCCGGTATCCAGAAGAAACAATCTTTTTGGTGTTATTATGGCCATTGTTCCATGTTTGCAAGATGGTATGCTCTGGAGGAAGAGCTGTGGTTGGTACCTTGATATTAGCATCCAACATAACATCTTCCCAGTAGACCACTGTTCGGTTGAGGGATACAATATAAGGGAAAGTAGAGTTGACAAAGATCTCAAGTAGCTGACTAACAGTTCCACTATTTGAGAGGAAGGACTGAATGGCCGGATCGGCTTTTCAACAACCAGGGATGATCTCATCAACTCCAGCATGGTAGAATGGTTCTAGGAATAGGGTGGCTACATCGTTAATAACTCGTTTCAGGACTTGGTAAGTCTTGGGGTTTAAGGGGTTCAATTGGCCTGTTCCAGGTTCAGAGGCAAGACGGTCTATCCACTTGCTTCCGGCTGGCCACCAGAACATGTTTGCACATGTTATAATGTCAGGGTAGGCTTTTGCCCATGATCCCGTATGGGCTGCAAGTAAAAAAAGTAAAATTTTAAACCCCTTCCATTTCACCACAACAATTACTAAAGTTTAATTAAGTACAAATCTATGGTATGGAAAAAGGAATGGACTGAAATTTACTTGATATCATTGTATGCATTATGATTCTGGATTAAATGGTTCAATCATTAGAATCATCTTGTGTTTTATGTCTTTCAAAAAGCCTCACCCAAGCCCACTGTCAAAAGTAGTATTAGCTCGTGAATATTCACCATATTGTAATACAAGAATTATCAAGGTTTCTCCAATTATATTTGAGTTTGATTTTGAAATTATATCTTGCACATATTCAAATTCAAATATATAAAATGTCTAATAAGTTTTGGCAAACAATGAAAAAATAATGAAAGCATCTAATGGGAAGCTGCATGCTTGATAATCCAATATCCATTTATCATATTTGACGCCAAAGGCAAGAATCACCATGGACAAGTTAAGGCAGAGGAAAGCATCATTCAATTAAATGGAATGTGAGGGCTTGGGTTGATTTAGTGGGAATTTTTGCAGTAATGCAAAATAAAATTCTATGCAGTCAGTGGGGGCTGTTTTCTTAAGAGGAATAAATGCCACTGTAGAAGAGCTTAGGGTGTGATTTCTGTCATGTTTTGTTGAATAATTAGATGGTAATGGTAGTTATGGTTAGTTTTATCTGTATCATTTGTCATTGTGTAAGATCTGTTTGCACCCCTAGAAGCTTTGAATAGCTGCTTGTTTTTGCTACTTTGCAATGTTTTTGTAAGTTGAACAAAGGTCACTTGTTCATCAGAAATTATCTAAGCATTCTAATTTTTAATTAAAGCGCAAGAGATGCATATATGGGGCTTGTTAGATTAGATTTAGACTGATTGTAGTAAATAGGTTGTTGATTCAAGTTTACTAAACATAATCCTTTTTCATTTCTTCCTTTTTTGGATAACAGGTAAACCAGAAATAGTGAGATTCAATCTTTGTCTTTTGATGTTTCCTGATTGATTTCTGAACCTGCTAAAGAAGATAACTATTTTGTAGGGGTAAATTTTAGGGACAGTTCTCTATGTACTAAACCTTAGGTTCCTCAAGTAAATTCAATTATGTGTTTGTATTGGCCAATAAACCACATGGTTGAATTTAATTGTCCTTGGGAGAGGATGATAGTATGACACTATTCACACTGCATTGGTCAGTACATTTGTGTTGTGGAATATAATTTAGGAACCCAAAGTACAAGACTATACCCAAGTTTTGCCCCTTTTGGAATGCACGTAGATGAGTTAGATTTGCAAATCCAATGTATGAACTCATTCTAGTATCTTTGACATAGTCTGAGATTCCAAAGTTCTTATGCATATACAATGCCAACTAGCTAAGAGTTTGTTTAATTGTCCTACAAATTACCTCTCTCAAACCCATAAAAGTGACAATTTTGTGTACTAGATACTACCGTTATAACTAGCAATACAATCCCAGAAATTTTGTACTAAAAAGAGAAAAAGAGTAGGATATCAAACAAAAAAGTAAAGGCAAACGAGAATAGTTTTACTGACCGGGAGTGTCAATCTCTGGAACCACTCTAACCCCATGCTCCAAGCCAAACTGCACAATTCTGTTGACATCATAAGGGATGTAAAGCATGTCAGGACCATATGACCCCTTAGCTGCCAAAAGTGGGAAAGAGTGTGAGTCAGTGATGTACCAATGAAACACATTCATCTTATTCACACTTATAGCCCAAATGGTTCTCAAGTTCAGGTTCAACGAGTTCAAAGAGGAAGGAAAGCCTACAACGCACCGTTTCATTAAAATAGAAGATGTTCTAAACGCTCCGTTTCATTAATGCTTAGAATCAATACGCCTCGTTTTGAGTTGGTACTGAGATTGTGGCTGAAGGTTGCTAAACGGTGTCGTGTGGCGAGGGTCAAATGACCGTTGCAGATGGCGCGAAAAGCTGTTAGAAGCTCAGCTGCATTTCCTGGATTCACGGGCTTAGATCCCCCAAAGATTGGGATTCTGTTTATACAGTTACAGTCGTCATTTGTATAGTATATAGAGAGTATTAGTACTCAGATGTAAATTAAGAAGGAAAAACAATCGTTTGGATCAATAAGAATTTTTCTCTCATAAACTCTCTCTTCCTCTTTTCTCTCTTTCACTTTCTTCCACTTTCTTTCTCTGTATATCTTTGTGTTTCTCTGTGATTTTCTTTTCATTCTTTATACACTATATAAGAACCTACTACGTTTGTATGCCTTAGAGTTTTGTAACTAAGTACTTCCTAATCTTTACCATTTATGAAAGAAGAATTTTGCAACCAACAATAATCATTCAAGTTGCTAGAGTTAGTCATGTATTGGGATCTGTGCAAAAGAATTAGTCATAAATTGAAGATTTGTGCAACAAAGGAAAAAATGCCACTACAATATCAAGTTCAATTGGGTATTAAAGAGATGGTTCAATTGTAGGTTGGTATATTGGGATTAGAGGTGGCAATTTGTGTTCGCGTGTCGGGTTCGTGTCGTGTCAACTCATACGTATTCGACTATATGGGTCAACACTAACCCGACATGTTTATTAAACGGGTCAAGAGTCCTCAACCCTAACCCGACCCATTTATTAAACGGGTCAGTCGTGTCGACCTGTTTACCTGATTTTATCAAAATGAAGAAAAACATTTATGGAAAAACAAGCAAATTAATATTTTAAATATAAAATTCAGAACTAATGAGTAATTATATCACAAATAATCATTCAAAACTAAAACATATCTCAATATCATAAATAATCAATCACAATACGTCAAAGAAAATAAACTACAACAACTAATAAGTTTATATACCTATAGTTTGAATGGTATATTGGTAAAATTTCATTTAATTAAACGGGTCAGACGGGTCAAACGGGTTTCATAGGTTGAACCCTAACCCAACCCGTTTATCAAACGGGTTCATCGTGTCAACCCGAATATGACACGAACCCATTAAGCCTCAACCCATAACCTGCTAATTTCGAGTCGTGTCGTGTCGGGTTCGCGGGTCGTGTCCAATTTTGCCACCCCTAATTGGGATCCATTCGTCAACAAATCATCGAGTTATTTATTTTTTGCTGCATTTAGCTTATTTGATGATTTTTTAGTGCCTCTATAATTTGCATGCAATTTGACTTAATTAATCAACTTAGTTAATTGAATTAATTAACTGGGGTCAATATTTTTTAACCTAACAATAGTGACAGCATATGACCACATTATGCAAGCTATGAGTCACTTCTTGTATTGGGATTCCAGATTTAACAGTTTAAACCATAGAAATTTAGAAGGACAAACACAAGTAAAAGGTTCTCTCTCTCTTTCTCTCTCAATTTTACGATGAATTTTTTATACATTCTTCTATTTATGCCAAATTACTAATATTTAGGAATCCTTTATTTTCTCTTTTTCTTTTTCTTTTTTTTTTTCTACACTAGAATCATTATGCTCATTTTCTCATTTAATTTAATCAGTTAGTTTTTTGGAATTCAAAAAAAAGGTTCTCTCTCTCTTTCTCTCTCAATTTTTCGATGAATTTTTTATACATTCTTCTATTTATGCCAAATTACTAATCTTTGGGAATTCTTTTTTTTTTTTTTTTTTTTTCTACACCAGAATCATTATGCTCATTTTCTCACTTAATTTAATCGAGTGGTTTGCGAGAATTCAAGTAAAACTAGACAATAAGGAATTTTACGGCATTGGAGAACGCTTGAATATATACCAGCCAAAAGTTGAAAGTCGGCAAATTAGTAAAGCTATGATTAAGCTTCAAACGGGATTGATGGTATTGCCAATATTCTTTAATTAGCATCCTTATTTCTATTTCTCTATATATGTTTCCTAGAATTTGTATTAGTCTCATTTTTATTTTCTCTATTATATTCTAGGTAACCCAAGAGTTCTTTAAAACTCCACATTGGTTAATGCCATTTAGATTTGTTTTTTAAATTTTTTTTTTCTCTTTAATTGTTAAATGTTACCCTTTTTTTGTTCTTTCTTATAATTCTAATTAATGTTGATGGTTCTTTTTTTTTTTGGTTAGTTAAGGTTGATGGTTCTTTCTTACAGAGAAAAGAAAAAATTGAAAACAATTGAATTCCGTATAAATCTGTACCTAAAGGGAACATGAGCCTTTGTTTATTTGATTAGAAAGATCCTATTATAAAGGAAGCCCACAATCATATCACATGCTTATTACACTAACCATGAGCACAACCCATTATTCTCTCTCACCATGTTTCTACTACATTTGCATTTAGCAACCTAAGATTAGAATTTATTCCCAATAGAAGATTTGTAGAATCATTCAATTTTTATAGGAAACTAGCCCCAGACTCGCGCGATACGTGAGAATATAAGTATTATGCAATGAAGTGTAATATATAAAAAGTAAGAATTACTTCAAGCATTGTCTTTTAAAAAAAAAAAAATGATTTTTACACTTTTTTTTTTATCTATTTATCTTTACAAATATATCATTTTAACTTTTTTGTGTATTTCATTAATATTTTTTAAGGTGAACCATATTCTTCTAACTTTGTTGTAGTGTGTTACATTTGCTTATTATAAAATTCATCTCTTCAGGAATAAGGAAATTATCATAATAAAAAAAATTATCACAAAATTACAATGTTAACTTAACCAAAATTAAAATAAAACTAAAGAAATAAACAATAGATTTCATGATATTTTATTAATCAAAAAATTGATGGCGTATTCAAATTCCTAATTCCAAAAAAAAAACTAAGTAATAATCCAAACCAAAATTAAATCAAAATTATAAAAGGGAAAGAAAATACTTTCTGATGGGAAATTAAAAAAGCACAATCCTAAAACACATATTAAAAAAAAAAAACCATCAATCTTAATTTGAGTTATAAGAACAAAAATCTTTTATGTGCAATTATTCTCTTTATTGGTATTTATTGTTATATATTTTACTTTTACTTTTTTTCCCTTCTCATCTTATGTTATTCAACATTTAAATTTAGTCACATCTTCTACATCATTAAATTATTTATAAATATATTTTTTTTAATAATTAAACATGGAATATTTTATTTAAATTAAAATCAATAAAATTGTCCTCGAAAAATTGTACCTTTTTTTTTTTTTTTTTTTTTTTTTTTTTTTACATTTACACTTTGTCCAAGCTTTTTCCATACCTTTATCTTTTCATCTCCCCACTACCCTCTACCTTAATATCACTATTCATCTCCCCACATCTTCCATATCATTAAATTATTTATATTTTTCTCTACTTTTTATTTTAAAAAATTAAAATTTTAAAATTTTACTTAAATTGAATAAATAAAAGTGTCCTCATAAAGTGCAGTAATACTAGGGACACACTCATTCTCAAACCCAATACATCAAAGAAAAAATATAATACAAAACAAATGCCAATTGGGAAATAATAAGGGTCCGTTTAGATAGAGCTTATTGCTGAAAACTGAAAACTGAAAACATTGTAGCAAAATAATTTTTAAATGTGTAAAAAGTACTGCGGAACACATTTTTAATAAAAAAATTAGTAAAAAAGTACGTAAACGGTGCGCGCACAGTGCAAGCCTACACCCCTTGTCCCCCACGCAGCAGAACCGAAAAAAAAAAAAAAATTGCAAAACGTGAAAAAAGCAAACGGTGAAAACAAAAGCTGGATCCAAACGGGCATTAAATTAAAAAAAAAAAAATTGAGGATATCAAACCAAATGTAATATAAAGAAATTAATAGTTATGGATATACTAACTTAGGGGTAGCAAAATTAAATGAAAAAAACAACTACAATGCATATTTAATGCAATAAAATCATCATCAAATTTTGAAAAACAGTAGGTTGCCTGTGGAGAGAGAGAGAGAGAGAGAGATGGTAAAAAAAAATCAAATGTCAATTAGTAACTATTAATTGGAAAACAAAGAGGTTATAATGAAAAGTAAAAATAAAAAATAAATATGACCCATATGAAGAACATTAAAAACTTTACAGTGTAATAAAATCAACTGTTACATTCACATAAAAAATTGAATCAATAATCAATAATTATACACAATCATAGCAATAAATTTAAACTTAAAACTAATCAAACTCTAATTCATAACTAAAAGGAGATTTTTCTCCAAAAAAAAAAAAAACTAAAAGGAGATGTTTTCATGTAATAATAGAAATTACATTAGAAATAAAGTTTAAAAATTTTAAAATCCCTTTTTTGACATTTCATTTAACTTTATATATATATAATCTTCATACGCAATTACATTTAAAAATCTAATAAACAATGCTATATCTCATTTAACACCTCTGTTATGAAAATCATTAGCCAGTAAATATATAACAATAGTAAAAAACGTTATAAATGAAATTATGAAAAAAAGTAATAAAACTAATTAGCTACTACCATTATGAAATAGTAGTCTATGATTTTACACATCTAAAGAGGTGGAATATATAGAGTTTACTTAAGGTATATGTAAAGATTCACATTAAAAAAAAGTTATGTAAAGGATAAAAAAATGTATATTCTATAGATAAATAAAAAGGTATATGTAAGGTTTTTATTAACTTAAAAGAAAATGAAAAATCAATTATTAATAACAACAACAATAGCAACAACAACAATAATAATAATAATAATAATAATAATAATAATAATAATAATAATATAGGGGTAATTACATTCCCCTTCCTTGAGGTTTGAAGAAATGACACTCTACCCCAAACTTGAAAGGAAAAAATATTTTCACCCTTTACATTTATTTGACCAAACTTTGTTAAATTAATATTAAAATATTGTGGACCAACTTGTCTGTGCTTAAGGTAGGTTCCAAAATTATCCTTAATTTTAAAATTAAATTCTCTTATTTTAAAATTTTAAATTAAAGTGTATTTCAAAATATTAAGTAATGTCTTTTGCTTCTTCTTTTTCCCTTTTCTTTTTCCAATGAGTTATGGAGAGATTTGTCATTTCAAATGTTTTGGTATTTTATAAATTTGTATTTTAATTCTAAAGTTATGAGTAATGTTTTTACTAACCATGGTTAAACATTTATAAACAGATTCATAAATAAATTTAAAATATTTTGTTTTTAATATAAATAAGATGGGAAAGTGTTATTGCTTATTACTCCAAATATATTTAATAAGATTACCTTAAAAAAAAATTATCTTGCGCATTGCGCGGGTTTGTGACTAGTTGAATATAAAAACCCGACTCTTCACTTTTTTTTTTTTTTCACATTAATTCCAATCATTCTAAAATCCTTTCTTAATTTTGTGCCTAAGGAATTATATATATATTCAAAGCTAAGAGAAAATATAATTTAAATTCTAAATTGGATAGTTAATTTTGCATCATTTATCTTATCTAAAATTTTAAATTTTTGTACATGCATTAACACCTAACACGGAAGTTAGAAAACCACAATAATCAAATTCATTCACCTAAGCAAAAACATTAACTTGCACACTGTAATAATCCCTACCGTCCCATTCGTTGTTCGTATAAATATAAAGATACAACCTTTTAGAAACATTCAGCCACAGTTTCCACCAAGGAAGACAATTTCGTACCATGTATGGCCGGTATATTTCGTACCGGTGTGTACACCGGTACAGAAACGGTGGTGTTTCGTACCGGTTTAAATACCGGCCGTACTAGACCCGTTTCGCTCGTACCGGGATATATACCGGATTTCGGCCAGAAATTAGATACCGGACCGAAAAGAAAAGAAAGAAAAAGAGGTTGATTTGGCCAGAAATTAGATACCGATTTAGGATCTCTTCACCTTGGCCTCACACTAGTGATAGCAAGCCTGGTTGGCAGTGAACAACGGCACCAGCATTGAAGCAGTGAAACGGAGTTAAATGCCTAATCTAAGAAAGAGGGAGAGAGATCAAATCTGAAAACATGTTTTGGCTAAAGGAAGGGAAGTACTCTCGTTGGAGAGAAAAATCTGCAAATATGTGTGGTGGGAAAAGCAAGTCACGTGAGAAAGAGAGAGTCTCGGAAGTTTAAATTTTGTGAAATAGGAAGTTGTGCTAGTCAGTAAGGTAATGTGTGTGAAGTCAAAGGCTGGCAATAGGTACTTGAAAGATGGAAATGTTTTTGATATCTTTGGTTTTATCACCCACTATTTTAGTTTTTATAATTATTTAATCTTTTTTTAACAACCATCTCTCACACATAATATCTGATTTCTCACCTACGATCTCTTCTTTTTTTGGCCTTATACTTTCATCTTTGTTCATTTTTTTATAATAAACTTATAAATAGTTTATTGGCCTTATACTTTGTTCATCTTCGGCCTTATACTCTTTTGGCCTTATACTTTTAATTGCTTAACAAATTAACTTTTACCAAATAATTGAAGTCATAAATATACAAATGATATTTATTAATTTTAAAAATATATACAAATAATATATATTTTTTAAATAGCGGTAAACCCGAAACGATACACCGGTATTAATCGGTACCGAAATATATCGTTCCGCTGGCTAAACCGGTACAACCTCCGGTATGAGATTGACTTCCTTGGTTTCCACCAAAAAAAAAAGAAAAAACACATTCTTACGCCTCCACCACTAAAAAGTTAAAACTAACACAAACTTTCACTTTCGCATAGATCTTTACATTAGCCAATTGTTGTGATGAATCATAGAACGTCCTCGCTATATAAACCTTTTTTCCACGTTACAGCTAAGAACGCTAGAATTTTAAAAAATCAATAGTTCATACTAACATATGTCCTTTCCTTTTTGAGTGAAAAGACAGAACATTTGTCCTTTCGAAATCTCACTATAATCTAAAAGCTATAAAATTTCTACAAAGCAGGTGTAGATAGACTAGATAGGCTTGAATCTTGTATGAGTAAATAGTAACCTGGGATATGGAAAATAATTAAATATTTAAGTAGTAACCTGGGACTTTAAAGAAAAAGTGAGTAAAGATAAGATTATTTTAAAAAAGAATTAACAAAAATAAAAAATAAAAGAAGAAAAGAAAAGGTTTGCTAGGATTAAAAGAGTGATAGAAGAATGGTTGACCTCATGGATAGCACATGGCTTGTATAGATCACGAGGTTAAAATAAAAAATATAGACAAACATAAAGGTGAGACTAGTAGATAGAGCACATGGCTTGTATAAATCAATGAGAAAGGTCAAAGGTTTCTCACTTCTCGCAGAACCCTTTTAAGGTAGACAAACTGAAAGAAAAAGAAGAAGAAAGAAGGGGAAGGAGGAAGCGAACTACAAGCACCTGAGGTGAAATTTCTGTTGCATTTTTCTTCTTCTTTATATTTTTTTATTGTCAGAGTTGTGTTTATTATAGATGAATTGTTATGCACAATTTTACACAAGTTAAAAATCACGATTTTAAGTCACAGTTTCAATTAAAAATGAGATATGTGTAAAATTGTGGGTAAGAACTTATGTGCAACAAGTATTACCCATCACAACTGGCATTTTACCACCAACCATAAATTATTTTTATTTTATTTTTAATAAATCATCACTGAAAGTGGTTTTTTTTTTTTTTTTGGATTTTTTTTTCACTTTTAATTTTTTTTGGAAAATATTAAACTATAAAAAATTTGAACACAAAATACTTAAAAAGTAAAATGACAATGAATATAATGGATAACACATCAATGTCAGATGAATAAAACTACATGCACAAACTATTTTACAATATTTTTACAAACTAGTGATGTTGAAAATTTTTATTAGTTCTCATTTGGGCCCATTACTAACATCATTTTTTTTTTCACTCAGGGGAGGTTTAATGCATTTGGGGGTCTAAGGTGGAAACTGCAATTGAAGCCTTTATATGTTTAAATATAAGTTTTTCAAAAATAAAATATTATTTAAATTCTATTATCTTTTTTTAGATGCAAAATTATTACAAATTAACATGAACCATGTAGAATTGTTTTTTAGAAATTCTATAAACACAAAAAATTGACAAAACTTTATACACTTATTGATGTGGTAGATTGATAGTGATAAGCAAGATAGTGATGTTAGTGGCGAACCTAGGTGAGAACTAGTAAAAGGTTGTCAACTCAACAATTGTAAAAAATGTTGTGAATTTTTGTGTGTGCATTGCTCTCTTTTTTACAAATCTTAGGTATTTAATAGTTACCGACAAGGTTATCAAAATCGAGATCCTACGTAGGATTGTAAGAGGTAGGATCGAATCGTGGATCGTAGGATCGGATCGTGAATCATAAGATCCTATCTATTTTCAATTTTGAAGCAAAAAACACATTAACAGTGACTTTGTATATTGAATAATCACGTAAATTATGAATCTTCTATAAAAAAAAATAAATATTTTGATCATATGATGTAATTTGTATATCCTACATCGCCACGTCTATACTAATGAAACAAATATATTTAAGTTTAACGCAATGTATTTAAAAAGTTCAGTGAATGTTTAATTAGAAACCAACCAAGTACCAAAATAATAGCACACTTTTTCCTTTAGCAGCAACTCTTGAACCCTCATCATCACCTAACATTGATAACCAAATGATCAAGGGAGTCAATACCGCACCCGAGGCCGTTTCGATTTGGTCAAAAAAATGAAATATTTCAGTACCAGTTAATACTGGTATACCGTTTCAGGTTTTACCGCTAATTTATATATATATATATTTATATTATTCATTACACAAAATCTATATAATTTGTTGCAAATATTTAAAATGATAATTTACATATTTGCTTTAATTGTGAACCTTTTAATTAAAGTGTCAGCTCATTAATAATGAATAAAAGTAAACACGTAGATAATACTTAATAGATTATATGGTGATAATTATATTAATAATAGTAGTAATAATACAAGTTTGTAGTTGTAGTTATAGATGTCAAATCACTTGTATCCTTAATAATAGTAGTAATAATACAAGTTTGAATTGTCAAATGCCTTTGCAACTTGTGTCCTTTTAATATTAAAAAAATATATAAAAATCTATTTGAAATTTAAACTGTCCAAGTTCATGTGGGTAGTGTCAGGGCACACCTCCACAAAGTCTCTTCTTTGATGAAGAGTAAAAGCAAAAGGCAAAGTAAGTTCAAAGAAACATTAGTCAGTAAGAAGTGAAACAAAAGTGGAGCAACTCTGGAAGAAAGATGCTGAAGAAGAAGAAGAACCAAAGACAAAAAGGAGATGGACAATGATTGGCGAAGTGGCGTCACTACCAAAAAAGTTGAAGCAACAGCAAGGATCTGGGTATCTAACAGTTGTCAGCAATCCTAGCACCAACACATTTACCGCCACCTCCTCCATCAAATATCTCACATACATACTTGGTAAAGAAAACATTCAGTTCATTGTCACAAATCTGACTGATGTTGAGTAAATTAGCTTTCAACATACTAGACATCTTTAAATACCGGCAACCTTGGAATGTCCACAATTCCAATACCTATGATCACAGATTTACTACAACAACTATATATTTTAGGTTGATTTGGTGGAGGTGGATCAAAAATGGGTCTAAATAATTTGGTGATTGGTTTGGGTTGTATCTAGTATTTGATTATTATAATCTAACCTTTTTGTTTTTCGTTAATCGAATTCAACCAATTAATCTACGCTACAACTCGTAGTCAACCACTAGCCTTTTGGCATTATTGGCTTCTCAATTATCAGCCTGCTAGTTGATCAACTTGATCTTATCCACGCACAAAAAGCAGTTATAGATTATTCATTATTAGAGTCAACTATTTAACACTCGATCACCAAAATATAACTCTAATTCTTACTAAAACATTGTTTAAAAAATAGGACCACTTTTCTATTAATTTTCAAATTGATTTATTCACTTCTAAATTAAAATTTTAAAATAAAAATTATATATATAAGATAATTAAATACAATTTTTTTTCTACAAAATAGGACCACTCTAAAAAAAGTCTCATTACACGCATGAAACGCGTGTGATGAGGCTAGTACTATTATTTAAGGGGTTTCTCCTGTTTGGATTCTTTATTTTTTAGTTCAAAAATGCCCCTACATCTTTATATTTAAGTAGAGACAAAAATAAAGGACAATTTAGTAAAAATGCAACTCTAACTCCCACTAAAATATTGCCTAAAAAATAGGACCACTCTCCTCATAATTTTTAAATTGATTTATTCACTTATAAATTAAATTTTCAAAATATAAATTATATATATAAAATAAAAAAATACAATTTTTTTTTACAAAATAAGACCATTTAAAAAAAAAAAAGCCTCGCGCATGTGATGAGGCTAGTTATCTGTATATATTAAGAGAATTCAAAAAGTTAGTTATTGTTTTTTTTCCTATCAAAAGTACCCCTAAATTAATTAACCAACAACTTAAAAATGGGATTTAAATAGTAAATTGACAAAAGAAAGTTAGTTATTTTTTTTTTACTGTCAAAAATACCCTAACATCAAATTTAAAAATGGAGTTAAAATAGTAAATTGACAAAAATAATAAATTCTTATTTCTATGTTGAATTACCTTCTTTCTTCTAATAAAGTCCTACTTTTAAGTTGATTTAAATTCCTATATCTACTCACTAACTCCTTACAAAATAGGATCACTTTTTTGTTAGTTTTAAAACTTCTCCAATCTACAAAACTCACCCCACGTATCCATCATTAACTTAGATTTTTTTTTTTTGTAATTATAAAAAATAAAAATCTCAAATCATAACAAATGTAAATTATTAATCTTTACCCAAAAAATAAAAGAACGCGTGTGCTAAGAAGCTAGTTATTCTTATTTTGAGGAAGATGTATCATATTACTTGGTTACATAAAAAAAAAAACCTACAATAAAATATTCTTTAATTTCCCAACTGTCAGTCACATAGCGTTATACCCCACAAACATGTGTATTACTATTGACCCACCCAAACACTCGTATATATCGGTCGATAGTCCAACCTCCTTTCTCAGAGATTGTTCTCATCTTACTCTCTTCGTAAAGTTATAATAGCATTCATTCAATTCCAACTAAGAAATAGCGGAAGGAGCTTTGTTTAGTGTTGCTAAGGGAATCACAGATAAAGCGAGCAACCTCTTAGCCCAAGAGATTGTACTACTCTGGAATCTCAAAGACGATATGGAAAAGCTCAACGACACAGTTTTGACAATCAGTGCTGTGATTCAGGATGCAGAGGAGAAGCAGCAGCACAACAATCAAGTTAGAGTGTGGCTGAAAAGGCTGAACGACGCACTTTTTGAAGCGGACGATTTGCTGGATGACATCTCCACTAAAGCTTTACAACGGGAAGTGATGACACGGAATAAGAAAGCAAAAGAGGTACGCATCTTCTTTTCCAAATCCAACCAGCTTGTATATGGTCTTAAAATGGGTCATAAGGTTAAGGCAATAAGGGAGAGGCTTGATTTCATCAAAAAAGATAGGGGGTTCCACCTAGATGAACTTCCTGTGGAGACACAAGTGAGAGAGACTCATTCTTTTGTACGTACTGAAGATGTCATTGGGAGAGACAACGATAAGGAAGAGATTATAAGAATTCTTTTGGATACCAATGTTGAAGAGAGTGTTTTGATTCTTCCTATAGTTGGGCTTGGAGGACTAGGGAAGACCACATTAGCTCAACTTGTATTCAATGATAGAGAAATCCAAAATCATTTTGAGCAAAAGCTTTGGGTGTGTGTCTCTGATGATTTTGAAGTAAAAGTAATTGTTAAGAAAATTTTAGAGTGTGCACAAAATAAGAAACAAGAAGAAATTGAATTGAACACATTGATTAATAATCCTAAGAATGAAATTGATGGAAAGAGATACCTTCTTCTGTTGGATGATGTGTAGAATGAGGATCCTCAAAAATGGCTTAAACTAAAATGTTTTTTAATGAGTGGGGCAAGAGGTAGTAGAATGTTAGTGCTACACGCATTAATAAAGTGGCAAAGATTACAAAAACTATTCAACCATACATGTTATAAAGAGAAGTCTTGGTCTTTATTTAAGCAGTTTGCATTTGCAAACGAACAAGATTCACTGAATTCAAACATTAGGGAAATTGGAATGGAAATCATTGCAAAGTGTAAAGGAAACCCTCTTGCCATAAGGAGTTTAGGAAGCCTATTGTACTTTAGAAACATAGAAAAAGAGTGGTCAACTTTTAAGGACAATGAACTTTCAAATGTAGCTCAAAACGAAAATGATATCCTATTAACACTTAAGTTGAGTTATGATCATCTTCCATCATATTTGAAGCAATGCTTTGCTTATTGTTGTTTATTTCCAAAGGATTACAAAATTCATAAACCAACATTAATTAAAATGTGGATGGCACAAGGTTTCATTAGGCCTTTAAATCAAAATCAATGCCTAGAAGATGTTGGTCATGAGTATATTATGGATTTATTATGGAGATCATTTTTTCAGGAAGTTGAAAAGGATGAGAGGGGCAATATTTTACATTTCAAAATGCACCATCTTATGCATGATCTTGCGAAATTAGTAGCGGGATCTTATAGCACCACTTGTAATTCAAAAGAAGAAATTATTGATGAAAAAACTCTTCATGTGTCATTTGGTGGTCAGTCACAATCACAAATTCCAAGTTCAATGTTCAAAGCTAGTAGGATACGAACATTTATGGTGGAAGATCAACTTAAGAATCTACATAAATTAATTTATGATTCTAAAGTTGTTGCATGTTTTAAGTTCATTCGCTTGTTGGATTTGCATAATAAGGGCATTAGAACCGTTCCAAGTTCTATTGGGAAGTTGAAACATTTAAGGTATCTTGATCTATCTGATAACATGATTAGGATGCTTCCCAATTCTATTACGAGATTGCAAAATTTGCAGACTCTCAAACTACATGAATGTCCTATTACCAAATTGCCCAGTGATTTCACCAAATTGGTAGCCTAAGGCTTCTTGAGATTGATACTTTACCTTTGACTCATATACCCCGTGGATTGAAACAAATGACTAGTCTTCAAGATTTGTCTGTAATTCGGATAAGAATGAATAGCGGTTCATGCTTTAAGCATAATAGTGGATTGAAGGAACTTCATGAACTAAGCGAGTTGAAATTTCTAAAAGTTGAAAATTTGGATTTACGCAAAACGGGGGAGTGGAATTTCCAAAACAAATGTCATCGTTCACAAATCTGGTATATTTTTCGTTAGAAGACTATAACAAATGCCAACATCTGCCACCGTTGGAGCAACTTCCTTATATCAAGCGTCTCTATCTCAACAAATTGGATTCTTTAGAGTACATGTCAGAGATTGATTACAGTGAGGAGCTCTCTAATTCTTCATTCATCCCTTCTCTGGAAGTACTAAAACTCTCTTGTTGCCTAAATCTAAAGGGATGGTGGCGACAGAGAAGGGATTCTTCAAAGGAAGTCGATGATGATAAGAATCATTTGTTGCCCTTTTTTCCTGGTCTTTCCATTTTAGAAATTAAGAATTGCCCTAAGCTTACTTCCGTGCCACTGTTTCCAAATGTCAAAGGGCTGACATTGGATATGTGTAGCTTGAAGCCATTGAAGCAGACATCAACACTCCAGATTGAGATTTCCAACTCCTCCGTTGCCTCTCTCTCCAAATTAGAATATCTGAAAATTGTGAATTCTATGGAAGTTGATTTATCAAATTTTGGGGATGCCATAGAATACCAAGTCCTTAAGAGCCTTCAATCACTTGAAATTAAATGGTGCAGCAAATTGGAATCATTGCCTGAAGGGATGAGTGGCCTTACCTCTTTGCATAGACTACATATTTGGTGTTGCCCCAAACTAAAATCACTGCCTGAAGGGATACAAGGCCTTACCTCTTTGAATACACTACAAATTATTCACTGTCCCATCTTATTGGAAAGATGCAAGAGAGAAACAGGCAAAGATTGGCCAAAAATTGCTCATATTCTAAACTTGGAAGGGGATCTATATCAGCAACAAACCAACTGACGTATCTAACTAAACCACCATTTTCTTCAATTGTTTCATTGAAAATCAAAAACCCAATTTCTTTTTCCTCTTTACCTCATTTTTTTCTCGTTGACTATTTCAATATATTTCTGGGTGATTGAATTTCAGATGAGGAACCAAGTGAACCACAGAAGATTCACTCATAATAATTGCAACTTAATCAAACCAATTGGGTGGTTCAAAAATTCGTCAACTAACCATTGGTATTGTCTCATTCTTTCTTCTCTTTCCTTTTAACCTCTATTATCTACTCATATGATTTTTAATTTTTATTCGTTAATTTATAACTTCTCCCTATAAGGAAAAACAATATGTGAATTTCACCTAATCAGTTTCTTTATTCTAAGAAATTACATGATTTTGTTTTGAATTAAGTTGATTGGGATTGCTGTGATATCCAAAGAAATAGGAGGAGAACTTTCTCAACAAGTGATTGGGATTGCCGTGATGCCCCGAATTTGATTGGATATTGACTAAGTGTGTGTTATGTGGGTATTTACATGGAATTTACTGGGTTTAAGTTATTCTTTCTGCAGATGTCAGCAGCATGACCTAATGTATTGTTTTCATGTGAACTTCAGGATTTGATCAACTGTTGAGGTAACTTTCATACGCTATCCTAATTGACATAAAAAATTGGTCTCTCATACCGTGTGACTTGATGCATTCTGTTTATAACTAATATCAATGCTTGTATTATTGTATTTTCACTTGCTATAGAAGTGCATGTTCTAATTAAATAAATCTGAGTAGATTAGGTTTCAATTTTTTTTTCTTTTTTTGGAAATATGATAAACAAATTATTACTTTTATCACCTAGTCCCTTTAATGTTTTTCTCAAAATTAAGTCCGATTGGTTCTCTTGGATCAATAATTATCAATCAGAAGAGAAGGAATGATTATATTTCCAGCTATAGTAAAACAAAGTCTTGGTATTGATTGGTTCTTTTCTCTGTGTTTTTGGTGAAAATTTTCTAGTCATGTTCACGTTTCATGTAGGAGTCCTTGTATCATTCTGTCTGGGAACTCAACAAATGTTACTGGAAGCTTCATTCTCTGTTTCTATAAACAATCAATTTTCTGAAATCAGCTTATGAGTTGAAGGTAAGACCTTGTCTCAGTTTGCCAAATGAGAAAGATCAATGCTTTTAAAAGTGCACTTCTTCTCTGTATGCTTCCTTTTTTTGTTGTGGAGATTTTTTTGAGAGGTGAACCTCTGTAAGTAGCCTTCATGACTTTTATGAGAGGTGAACCTATGCATCTAAAACCTGATGGTTTAATTTCTGCTTCTATAGACTTTACCATATGATATACGTAGCTACTTTTTTATTTGTAAGTTTATACACACTTGGTGGGTCTTGAACTCATGACCTCACCCTTCACCTTGTTCTCTTGTAAATGAAGAATGTGCCATTGGAGCTAAAGTTCATTGGTGTATATGATATTTGCAACTTAAACTTCCTGATTTTGTATATTTTTCTAAGCCTTATTTATGTTTCTTTTTTCCTTTTCAAATATCCAGAGATACTTTTCCCTTATAGTGTAGCTTTACCTATTGAGGGGGAGGGGCAACCAGGTTTTTTGTTTGTCTTTTGTTGGGGAGAAAGTTGGGAGGAGGAAGAAAGAGAGAAATATCTTTCTAGTTGAGAATATAAAAATTCCGTTGAATTTTTACTTGCAATGAGGATTTTGATTTTTTATAATCAAACAAAATGAAATAAAAGTGTTCAAACTTCTGTTGTATACCTTTTTCTTACTTATTTAAGAAAATGTTGGGTGGAAATAGGTCATGAGTTGCCCAAGCAACGCACATCCCAGAATTTGAAATCTATTTAGGAAGATTTAACTCCACTGCAGGTTCATTCATTTCTTTTCTCAGACCCCTTTTAAATGTATCAAATAGAAGTCCAGCTATATCTTAATTTTCTGGTTTCATCAGTTATTGGCTTTTAGCAGATGTCCTAAGGACCATTACTAAGGAAACAAGTTTAAGGGTGCATGTTTCTTCAAAGCTAGCTGGTAATCAGATTATGCAGCAATTATTGGAAAAAGAATGGTAACTATCTCATTCCTTACCATATTATTCTTTCCTTGTAGATTAGGTTTAATTTTTGAAAATTTTTTTGTTATATGGTTGGCATATTATTAGTATCCTCTGTTATTTTCTTTTCATTTTACTCACAAACAGTGGTTTGATAGGATCTAAGGAATGAAGAGCATAGATTTTTGTTAGCGCAGAGTACTCCCTAATTTCAACGATAGCTTATATTCTTGGTGAATGATTCTTGGACTTTTCAACCATTAATCCTTGAGATGGCTCATAGGACTTCTGTGAACAATGTTTACTTGGTGAGTGCATTCAGTTCATTAGCATGACATTGCTTTCATAATAGAAGTTACTTCCATTCTTAAGGATGCTAAGCAAATTAATAACCTAGCAATGGAGAATTAGATATATTATATATGAAAACTATGACATTACATGAGTCTAGCACCTTCCAGTCTCAATTACAGAAACTCATTAGTTGTCAAAAGAATTTAAATTGAATGCTAAATACTCACATATTTAATGGCATTGAGTTGTTTAATGTTTACTCTTCAACTAAAGTATTTATGATTGTTGTCTTTTTATGAGTGGACTACTGGTATTGGCAAAGTTACAGTCCCTTCTCTTTTGTAGACTTTATTAATTATTTACATTTTAGCTTGCAATTCTTTAGAGGGTTTCACTGCCACCTCCCTCTTGGGTGCGCGGGTAATTTCTACTAAAAAATAACTTTAGCAATTAGAGGGTATTTTTTTTGTTTTCATTCTAATAAAATTAGAGGGTTTCTCTGTATTCTTCCAACTGTTTAGGTCCCCAAGTTTAATTTCGAATACAATATTTCTATTAATTGGACCTTTTCTCTTCATGTTTCCCGTATTAATTTCCCAGTTATGCTCACTTTCTTGGTACTGGTCCTTATATCAGTGAGTCTTGGAATTTAGCACATGGGTCCAGAAGTTTCATTGTACAAACAAGTTATATATGCAAACATTTTTCTGGAAAAAAAATGGCATTCAAGGTGAAGGTAAGGCCCTGCCTCAATTCTTCTAAATTAATCTTCTATTTTTCTACCTGAACCACCATTTCATATTTGTTCTTCCTATAAATTGTGGAATGGTCATTATTTGAAAAATAAATTTGCTGCACAAATGAATTCAAAAGCTTCCTCATGACTTTATTCTATGGGAGCAGTTTTTCAGAACCCAGGGAAAATTACACTTCTGAGATCAAATAGATGTTGATGTACTTTAATTTTTCCCTTTTAAGAATTGTAATCAGTCTCAACCGATTAACAAGTGCATGAAAGAAAGGCTTCATTTTTTTTTTTGTCCAACCAATGAATTTTCCATTGATGTGTCATGTATGCTTTGTAGATTTGGTGTTGAGGAGTTTATTTATTCTCCCTTAACTTTGGCTGATTACTTGAAAGTCTAAATTCAAAATCTTGGTATTTGAGTCCTTACACTCTCACTAAGTTTAGGAAACAAAAGCTTCACATATAGAAGTCAATTACACAATTTGCCTTAATGTTTTCTTCACTCAAAATATTTTCAAAAAATCTCTTAAGATAATCACATTAAAAATGTTGAGTTGAAGTTATATCTTAATTTAGTTTTGACATTGATTATGTGTTTGAATTCTTTTTGCTTCCATGATACTGAAAAATTCACCACATATGGAATGAGCTAAACTTATTTGAATGTGATTCTTGTTAGGCATTGGTCAGCTCAGAATTTTCAACATGTTATTTGGAGTTAACACAGTTAAAAATTTCATTCATTCATCCAATAATTTGAAAATAGATGAATATATTAAGTTGTGTCCTAACTAATGTCAAGTTACTCTTTTTAGCAGTTTAGATGACAAGAGCAACAAATTTTTGGTGTCCAACTAAAGTTTAAGAATGATGTTGGAGTAGATATCAAGTTGATTGCCTGTGGATGATGCAAGAAGAGAATGATGAACTAGTGGGTGCATGAAGTAATTGGAGGCGTTCTTGTTTGTTCCATGAAATTGAAGACTTAATAACAACCAATAAGAAGTGATACCCCGTATTACTTGTTAGAGATGGAGTCTAATATTCTGAATAAGAGTGTGAGCACAGCGATTGCAATGTACTAGGTTAGGGTTTTTCAGTAGGAATAGAATAAATATGTTGTAAACCCTATTTTTCATATAGTGAAACCATTAGTTGCTCGCTTCTGTGGATGTAGGCACATCGCCGAACCACGTAAATCTTTGTGTTGTTTTTTTCTCAATTTCCACTAAAATTGCATTAAAAAAAAAAAATCACAACACTCCTATATTATTTTCCTGCTGGAAATTATAAGTCATCAATGAATTAATGATCTTGCAGTTGAGTTGACATTTGTGCAAGAAATAAAGATAACAAAATAGAAGATATAAAACTAAGACTATTACCTACCCCCAAAAAAAAAAAAGGAAGGTTGACTATCCCAAAATTTTTGTAATTTTAACCGGAAATGAATTCACAAACTTGATTTTGTTTCAATCTTCTTCCTCACCCCCCAACCATTTCTTTGGTTGTATTTTGCAATTCTAAGTTTGTTTAGTGTTGTTGTGAGCTATACAGTGTTTCATAGGTTGGTTATATCTTCTTTAATTTAAAGCATTTATACTTTTTTTTTTTGGCATTTTGATTAATCCATTTATCTATATGTACTTGGTTGAAAAGAATGTGTAAATCAAGCTACATGTGAGGGAATTTTTAATGAAATATACCGGTTCAATCTATGCAAATTGCAGATTTAGGCATTTGATAATTTGGCTTGTAATAAAACTGGAGATCAATACCTTACCACTTACTTATTACCAGTTAGTTCCACTTACTGAACCAATTTATGTGCCTATTGAAGTCTCAATGTCCCCTTAAGATTTTAATATGTACTTAGCTATTTGCTAATTGCCAGTTGCATTTTCTTACCTTTTTTCTGGTTTTGGGGGGGGCACAATTTTGTACCATAAACATGAAGTTCGCACTATATAGAGGATAAAAGCTTTAAAAGTGATTTAATTGATTTAATTTATAAATACTAATTAGTTTAAGGTCTAGAGACACACGTGCCCTTTTTCGTCTGGAAAATCCATTTTGCTTTAAAGTTCCTTTGCTGAGGACTGTTTGTGCATGATTTATTCTATGACTAGTAGATATATATGGTCTTTGTAAGGATGTAGTTATTGTTGTAAGCACAGTATGTTCCGCAATTACTTCAATTGAAACAAATGCAGCTAGCATGTCGGTTATACTTATGCTAATAGTGTGGATAACTAAAAGGCGTTGCTTGTATTCCAATAACCGTGTAAGAACCACATTATGATATGTAGCTAACTTTCCACTGTAATTAAGATATCCTTAAATATTGTACCAAAAATATAAATTACACTTGTAGTAGTTCTTCTTGAAATTTATTCTCCATCAATTTATAGATATTAATTAGGAAGCAGAAAAAGCATAACGCTTTAATCATTTGGCTTCAGTTCTCCAAAATTCGTTGCTTAGTTGCTATCAAAGGGTTTTTTCAATGTTGGGACTAATCATTGAATTTCAAGTGGATTGTAGTTCCAGTAAAGAATAAATCTGCAAACATTTCAATAAACGTTCTGCTAATGGTATTTTGAAGTTACATCCATGAGTTTTGTTTTCAAATAGTCTGTTCATCAGTGACATATTCCTTATCCTCGTTAGTTAGCTTCTCCTTTTTGTTCTTCTCCAACAAAAAAAAAAGAAAAAAGAAAAAAAAAAACTTCTCTTTTTTATGACCCAATATTGGGCTCACATTAATTCATTTTCTACGAACCTCTAAAAATTATTCGAACCATTTGTCTAAGTTATATCCAGGCCATCAAAACCCAGAGCCCATGGGCCTATTAGCACTTGTACTGGATTACTTGGATTGGCCTATTAGCACATGTACTCCATTTCTTTCATCTCTATATATTAAGAGAATTTTGAAAATTAGTTATTGTCTCTTTTTATTTCAAAAACACTCCTAATTTAATTAACTTATCCTTAATCCTAAAACATAAAAATGAGGTTAAAATCGTAAATTGATAAAAAAAAAAAAAAAAAAAACTACCCATGTTCTATAAAATTTCCCACTACCCCATGTACACAACCAAAACTACCCTATTTTCCTATAAGAAAAACTACCACATGTTCTTAAAAAAAAAAAAAAAAAAAAAACTACCCCAATTTCCTATAAAAAAAAACACCTACCAAAAAAAAAAATCTCATTGCACGCACAAAACTCGTGTGATGAGGCTAGTCTTTATTATTCACTTCAGTTATTCTTCATAAAATCAATTGCAAGAGAACAAAATCGAGTAATACTGTTATGTACATTGATAGAAATTTTCCATGTTACAAGCATCAACTAATTAGTTTCTTGTGAATTTTACCAGATCTTTTCATGTGAACATTGGGAATATTTGGAGTGCTTTTACTGTTAGTATTTGTGAGTTAAATTTCTCTTTGTTTTTATGCCTCACACTCTCACAGCCATGGACACTAAAGTGCCCAAAGTACTCTGACAAGGTATGGGTTGAGTGACTCTGAAAGTGAACGTGCCACTAATGATTCTGACTTTGATGAAGAAGGTGACTAGAGTAGTTCTGTTGAGAAACTGACTTTGGAAACTAAATCTCATTCCCCTTGTAAATTGTAGTGTACTTCATGGTTCTTAATTGTTACTTTGGTTATCTGCTAAACTGTGTTCCCTGGCAATGATCACTGTATATTGTGATTTGTTAGAGCAAGGATTTTCTTTACTTCAAAGCAATCCTACGGTCATCTTAGTGCATAAGGTGTATTGAATAATTTCACATGAAGAAGTAGCATTTCAAGATTAATTTCACATGAAGAATTAGCATTTCAATATTTGAGTTGGTTTCCTTTATGGAGCAAATTTTGATTTTAGTATAGGGAATCCTGGATAGGAGAAGAACATCCTGTTAGACCATTGTTTTGAATCAATGAATCTACAATAATCTTAGCATCTAACTCAATCTCAACATGACTAAGCTGTAAATCATTGTTTAAAGGATAGAAAAGGATTATGTGTTCCTTGTAACCTTTTTCATTTTTAATGAATTTGCCAATTTTTGTTAAAATAATGCTTTTTCTATAAAGTATTTTACTAAACAGTTCATTTTGAAACTTGTATTGAAGAATAATCTCATTTGAAATTTAACTCTTGAAAGGTCTATCTTTAAATAAAAAGAATCGAATTTCAAGCAAAATGAGATGATTGATAACCGTTTCAAAAATCGTATCCCACTTGTAACTCAACTCTTAAAAAGTCAAAATTCACTGAACCTTTTTCCTTTTCCAAAATTTCTCACAATCAATCTCACTCTTGGCTCTAACTTAAAAGTTTTAAAGCAAATTACAAAATGCACCCTGTAACTTTGACCGAAATTCAATTTAGTCCTTTGACTTCCCTTTTGTTCAATTACATCCTCTAATTTTTAGTTTATTCAATTTAGGCATTCTATTAGTGTCTATCATAAAAGCTTTGTTAAGGACCCTATAAACAACAACGTTTTATTTTGCCAAACCCATGCTTTAGAGGTTTCTTAATGAATTTTTTTCCCCCTATTTTACAAAGACTAATAGAAGGCTTGCAATTATTAAACTTGAAAATTAATAGACTTAATTGATTGAATTGATTGTTATTAAAAGTTAGAGGATGCAATTCATAATTTAGCCAAAATTTTAAATGGAACTCAAACTCTTAAAAAGTCGATTTGTTTATAGCCAAATTTGGACAAAGTCTGGACAAAGTTTCAAATAACTCAGACATTATAAAAGTTGAGTTCTATATAAAAGAGTTACAAGCAACTCAACTTAATATAAAAACAATTACTTATAAACACTAGTACAATATTCAAATTTCAAAGTACAACTCTACGAAGCCATTCTAGACCCTACACAAACCAATGCATTTACGATTATGAGAAACACTTAGTCAAGAAACCAATACAACAAACATTTTAAGTTGCTGTCTTGTTGAAGATTCTACATATAGCTTCATTAGCTGCTGCCTACTGATTTGTTGCTACCTCTTTTACAGAGATTCGAGTCCCCACAATTATCTAGCTCCGACTTTACAAAAACCGTTCACGTTTCTTTCATGTAGCTTGACAAAAACAGGTGGTGAATGGCGATCAACAAGCACACTGGGGTGGCATGAAGACAATTTCTTAAAAAGTCAAAGCAAGATTTTATAAAAAAGAATTGCTGTCAATATTGTAAACCACAGGCCTTATCCATACAAGAAACAGAGACCTTACAAATATTTTGAATTATTATCTTATGACAATAGAACGAAACATGTTCTTATCTCAAAATTATAATAATATGGCTTGATTTGTTATTAGATGCGATTATCTCCATCATAGAAAGAAAAACAGAAAAATTGTCAACTCTTATTGTTCAATTGATATCTAATAAATAAGTGAGACAACTAGGATTTAAATCCTCCTATCCCCTATTATCAAATTATAAAAAGCAAAAAAAAAAAAAAAAAAATTCTCACATCCATAATAGTTGAGAACTTGTAGAATATTCTATCCCAAGGCAGCATAACTAGTGCACGTACGGCTCAACCATGAGCCCTAGAGACAAACAATGAGCCCTTACTTGCAAAGAAGAGGTACTATATTGGTCTACAAATTGATGTGCCTTGCCAAAGACTGTCCATCTTGGTATCATAAATGTTAGATGTCCATGAATGATTTATGTTTTGAGTGGTAGATACATAACATCTTTGTAAGAACGTATTTACTGTTGTTTTGATTTATGTGTAGTGTTGATCATTGAAGTGCTCTGTTCTCAATTAGATACCACTACATACTCTATCTCTATAGCGTAGCATACCAATAATCAGAAGCAAAAGCATAGGCTTAAACCTATTGATTTAAGTTATCCAAAAATCCTTGTTGAACTGATATTGAAGGGAAAGGGAATGATTATTACACGTTGGCATCAATCTATATATTTTAAGTGGATTGTAGATTCAATCGACAACAAAGCTACAAACATTTCATTAAACATTATGCTAATGGTGAATGCCTTCAATATCTATAATCACATGAAAATTTTCAATATATATACAAAATATTTTTTAGAAAAATATACTAAAATTCTATAGCATTGTTTGAAGCTATAATAGTAATGAATAATGATACTATGTTTTTGGACATTTTTTTTTTAATTTAATTTTTTAAGTAATTGTCTTGTCATGAATTTGTGTGTGATAATGCGTTCATTTATGTGAGAACTAATTATGAGAAAATGGTAATTGAGGTATAAAATTTGTTACCTTGGAGAATTGATTTTTTAAAATTCTTTTTAAAAAAAAATTAAACTTATAAAGGTCTAATGAAAGCACTTTTTAAACCTTAATTATTTGATTATTATTTTGAGAAAATTTATCTCACCGTTGTTTCTTATTCTTTATTTATATAGAGGAATCTAATTACCTATCCCAATGAAATTGCAAAGTTGATTTTGTTTCTTTCTTCTTTTTAATTTCACCCCATTTCTTGGGTGGGTGTTTTGAAATTCTAATTATTTTCATTGTTGCTGAGCTGCTATCAAAAAAGGGGATAGTTATTCAATGCAGGAACTAGTCTCTGTATTTCAAGTGGATTGCAGTCCCAGTTTAAAATTAATCTGCAAACATTTCATTGAAGTGCAAGCTTCTCCTTTTACGACCCAACTTGGGCTCACATTAACTTATATTCTATAGCCATCTGAATAATACTGGTCCATTTGTCTAATATAGATCCAGAATATTTAAAGCAATAGCCCATATGCCTTTATGCGTATTCATGGATTACTTGGATTGGCCCATTAGCACATTTATGTTACTATGTTAGCCACTGATTTGTTGCGACCTCTTTTACAGAGATTCGAGTCCCCACAATTATCTAGTCCCAACTTTACAAAAGCCGTTCACGTTTCTTTCATGTAGCTTGACAATAACAGGTGATGAATGGCGATCAACAAGAACAATGGAATAGCACGAAGACAATTTCTTAAAAAATCAAAGAAAGATTTTATAAATAAAGAGAGTGGCTGTCAATATTGTAAACCACAGGCCGCACCCATACAAGAAACAGAGATCATACAAAAGTTTTGAATCATTATCTTATGACAATAGAATGAAACCTGTTGTTATCTCAAAATTATAATAATATGGCTTGATTTGTTATTATGTACGGCTATCTCCATCATAGAAAGAATAACAAAAAAATATTAAAATTCTTATAGTTCAACTGATATCTAAGCGAGACATTTAAGATATAAATTTTTGTACCCCCATTATCAAATTATAAAAGCAAAAAAAAATAATCAAGTGCTTGAAGAGTTATGTACACCCATGATAATGGAAAGAAAAATCAATCACACATTTTTTCCATAATAACAATTAATTTTATAGGCTAAAATGGCAGGTTCTCAATATCATTAATCACCTACTAGCTTTTCGGCATTATATATATATATATATAAAAGTTGGATTGAAGCTATACTTTGTAACTTTAAGTAAGTAATATTATATCACCCAATTTTTTTTGTTGGATGTGAATTTAATAAATCTACCACTATATTACATTTCCTTTTTATACTCTCCATGCTTGTAAATTTCAAGTTAATCAAACATCAATAGTTATGTTATCTACTAAATATTTAAATTTTAAGTTTTTGTAATTTAAAATAATACATAAAAGATGAGTCTTTTGATCAAATAGTAAATACTACCCTGGTTGGCATGAAATTTCATATAACTATTAAGAACCAGAAAAAAAAAAAATCCAATGGCGGGATTTAAAATTTTAATTCAATAAAAAGTTATTAAATAGCTTAGCATTGCTTAAAATTATACTAGATATGTGACTTGATTTTAAATCCTCTCTCTCTCTCTCTCTCTCTCTCATATATATATATATATATATATATATATATATATAACTCCATCTCTCAAATATGGTGGAAACGATCAACTAACGCCCAATTACCAATTATTAAAATGACTAAACCTCTCTCTCTCTCTCTCTCTCTCTCTCTCTCTCTCTCTCTCATATATATATATATATATATAACTCCATCTCTCAAATATGGTGGAAACGATCAACTAACGCCCAATTACCAATTATTAAAATGACTAAACCTTTGTACTAAAATTATCTATCCATAGCCGTAGTTTTGTTTTATTTTTATTTATAATAAGAGGGAACAGAGAATTTAACACCAATATATTTTTCTTTCATGGGAGGTTTGAAACTCAGTCAGTAAAACTTTTGGTAAATATAAGTAACTCGATTGAATTTCTCTTTTCGAAAACAAAATTTTAAATTAGCAGATTAATTCGATCACTATTAAACATGATATTTGATTATTTAATAATAAAAAATAAACCCATTGAAAAATTTAAATCATACATGCCCTTGTAACTATATATACACACATTAAATTTATCTGCTATTCACCGAATTGTTAAAACGGCCAAACCCGTCGTCATGGTCATGGCCCTACGTTCACTTGGTGTAAAATCAAAACATAACAAACAAAAAAAAGGTCGATGAAAAAGAAAAAAACGAAAGGAATGGTTCATGAGCCCCATCCATACAGTTTTCTTCCAGTCCAAGACTCTAGAGGTGGCTCATGGTCATGGCCCTACATTCACGTGGTGTTTTGTTCCGTCTGCTCATGAATTGTGCATTCTAGTTGCGGAAATGGGCGTGTCTTCTTCGCATCGTTAGACCCCAGTACTATTACGTGTATTAGTATCATACAAGCACTCAACCGATAAAAATCAACCATAATTCTGAGAAATCAAAGAAAAAGAGAGAGTATTGGACTTTGTTGGAGTTTGAAAGGTACCTTAGTTGGACAGCTGTGACTAGAGGTGTTGGTGGCACCGGTGAATGATGTGTTTCATTTGCTTTCGATGCAAGTTGTGGGAGGAAAAGCACAGTGTTTTGTCTGCAATATTGCTGTTTTCATTGGGTCAAAAGATATTGTAATTCTGCAGCTCATACTACTGCAAAGCATTCCCTAGTTTCTAAAGAGTCTTTATGCTGTAATTTGTTAATTTGCAATTATTTCTGGTTTGAATGCAACTTGAAGTTTATCAACAAATTTTTTTTTTTTTTGGTTGTGGCTTATAATTAAAAAAGCATTGTAATTAGGTTCTCCACTATAGCTTATAATCCAATTTTCTGCTTTTTAGTTTTTATGTATATTTTAATTTTTTTTAAACTTTTTTAAAGTAAAAGTATATTTTAACACATTTTCAGCAAAAAGTTAAATAAATTGTTCTCAAATAGACATATACGTGTGTGTTTTGAACTAACTTATAAGCTAATTTTTTTGCTTTTATGTCAACTCCTTAAAATTTTACTTTTTTACATTTTTTTTTTTTGACTTTTTCAAAATACAAGTATATTTCAGTACATTTTCAACAGAATAATTTCAGTAAAAAGTTAAGGTTATGTTTGGTAGTAGTTTTTATTTTCTATTTTCAAAAACATGTAATTGGGAATCGAAAGAAAAAACAATTTTCTTGTATTTTTTTAAATCAAAAACACGTTTGGTTAGTTGAAATAAAAAAAAAAAAAAAAAGTTTTTTGAAGAAAAAAATAGAAAATTTGTTTATAATTTTGATGATGCTGAAACAAGATTATATACTTTTTACAAAAAGGCAAATGAATGGAATTTATTATCCAAATATGAAATGTAGCACGTAGGGTGATTACAAATATACAAAGGAGCTATATGTTATATAATTTATTCTCTATGTGCACAAAACTATATGGTATCAATTTTAGATGGAAATCGCACAAAGCTTTTGACGATGCAGGTGACAGTACAACCAATTTTGATATTAAAAGTAGGAAAATTATTAGTTTACAATTGACTGTTTGCATAAGCTGATTTACATTGTATTTGTAGATTAAATAAATGTGTACATGTTGTATATATTTGCATGAATAGTGTATAATATTGTACACTTTACATTAATAGTAAATATAAAATAATAATTGTTCTTTCGACATTAAAAAAATATTTGTTACTAATATATATAGTGAGAACCAACAAGGGAACTAAGCCACTGAAAAATTAGATTAATTAGATCACAGTTAAACATGATACTTGATTATTTAATAAATAATATAAAAAAATACCCATTGAAAAATTCAAATCATACATGCCCTTATAACTCTACACACACACATTGAATTTATCTACTATTCACTGCATTGTTAAAATGACCGAACCCAAGTCAGGTCAATGAGCATCAAAACAAAAGGTACTCAAATTAGTGGATAGTTCAATGCTTGTGTTTTGTTTTTGTTTTTGTTTTTTTTCTTTTTTATTATTAACCTGTAAAATATAAGAAATGTTATGTGCACAATATTTTTACAACAAATTTTAAGTAACAAGTTTTTACTTGCTATTACTGTCAAGCAAGAAAGTAATTTCACTGGTGTATTTAAGTTAAAATACCATAACAAGGCGCCAATAGCCAAATAACACATTTTTGCAAATTATGTTACAATCTACCACTGTTTCAGAAATATGTAGGGATCCACCACTTTTTAGGTACTCAAGTTTCGCAAAATCAAGTTTTCCGTGGTACTTGAGTTTATGGAACTCGAGTACTATGAAAAAATTTTGAAAATTTTTTATGGTACATGAGTTTCATGAAATCAAGTACCATAAAAAATTTTCAGAAATTTTCAGAGTATATCTTTTCAAAGAACTCAAGTTTCACAAACTTGAGTTTAAAAAATGTGATAAATCTCTACATATTTCTAAAACAGTAGTAGACTGCTAAATTTTTTGCTAAATAGTGGTAGTGAGTCATTTCTGACTGTAACAATCTGCCCATTGTGTAGGTATCACTTTTTGTAAAATATTCGGTCATATGGTCATACTTAATAAAAAAAAATAAAAAATAAAAAACTATGAAACGAATGGTTACAAGGCCAATCCATACAGTTTTCTTCTGATCCAGACTCTAGAGGTGGCTCATGGTCATGGCCCTACATTCACGTGGTTGAGGAAATGGACGTGTCTTAAATCCAAGAAAAAAAAATGAGAGAGTGTATTGGACTTTGTTGTAGTTGGATGGCTGTGACTAGAGGTGTTGGTGGCACCAGCGAATGATGCGTTTCGTCTGCTTTTGATGCAAGTTGTGGGGAAAAGCTTAGGCCCTGTTTGGATAAAAAAATTTCCTCACTCAATTTCCATCACTCATCACTCATCACTCATTACTCATTACTCTTCACTCATCACTTATCACTCATCACTTAAAAATACTATACCCGTTTAGTACCATCACTCAGTTTTCATCACTCATATTTTTCACACTATTTGTGGGTCCCAGTCTGTCAACAGTGCAGCTTTTTCCTTCTTTTTTTTTTAAATTTTTTTTTCTGGGTTCGTTCACGTCCATAGGTCTTTTTTCTGTTTTTGTTTTTTTTTTTTTTTTCAGTACCAGATCACGTTGAACCCAGAAAAAAAAAAAAAAAAAAAAAAAAAAAAAAAAAAAAGGAACTAACGTTAACGTTGAACCCAGGAAAAAAAAAAAAAAAAAAAAACTAACGTTAACGTTGAACCCAGGAAAAAAAAAAAGAAAAGGAAAAAGAACTAAGTTAACGTTGAACCCAAAAAAAAAAAAAAAAAAAAAAAAAAAAACCTGAAGACCGAACCCAGAAAAAAAAAAAAAAAAAAAAAAAAAAAAAAAAAAAGTCAGCCGGTCAAAAGTTGCGGCTGTGGGTCCCCCAATGTGTGTTTAATTACAAAAATGTCACTGAGTTATGAGTTATGGAAACTGAAAACAGCTAAAATGTGTTTTCAGTTTCCATAACTCATAACTCAAAAATCAGAGAATTGAGTGATGGAAACAGAGTTATGGAAATTGAGTTATTTGAATCCAAACAAAGTTTTTGTCATGGGTCCCACCATTTTTGAGTTATGAGTTATGAAAACAGAGTTATGAGTTATGGAAACAACATATCCAAACACCCCCTTAGTGTTTTGTTCGCTTCTATCTTTTAACACATTTTCAGCAATTTTTTTTTAGCAAAAAGTTAAATAATCGTTTCCAAATAAACATGTACAATTTCTTTTATTTTTGAAGGTCTTATAACATACAAAAATCCCAATTATACAAATAACGTAAAGAAAAACCTGATAACAAAATGCGGCTTTCAAGTTTGAAGCCTAAAACAATTTTTTGGGGAGGACTTAAAAGATTTATTTATTTTTATTATTTTAAAATAGTTGGATCGTTGAGGAATAAGGATTTGAATCTTAAATGTCTCTTTTAAAAATAATGGAAAGTATTAGTCGAGCTATAAGACTCTTGAATTTAAAATTTTTATTAAGTATGAATTATTGAGGGAGAAAAAGAAGAATAAAATATAAGATTTAGAAGGATTTTATTTAACCAAATGTATGTATATTTAATTTTCTATATCTATAATAAGCACACATTGTAAATTTCAAACTGTTGCTAAGTAACTCAAAAAATTGTTATGGCATAACAAAGTTAGCAAAAGTAAAGGTTTAGTAGGTTACTCTTCACATCTTCGCATAGTAGTACTACATCCCCCTTCTCACTTGTTTAAATGCTTACTGTATCTTCCATTCTTCCTTGCACCTCTGATCCACGATCAAAGTGGAAAAAGAAAATAGAATAATTATTTCTTAACTCAACAACGAGGTTTTGCCTCGAGTGGTACAAAGAAAAAGAGTGATATTTTAACTATTACAAACTTTACTATGTACGCCTTTTTTTTGGAATAAATATATCAAAATCTAAATCATAAATAAAAAATAATTAAAAAAAATATTGATTATGTTATTTGTGTGAGACCAAAAAAAAAAAAAATTACAGTTTTTTTTTTTTTTTTTTTTTTGAGAGGGACCAATTACAGTTACTGACACATGGGTTTGTAAGTCTTTTATAGTAAAATTACTAATTACGTTAGGATTTTTCACAAAAAAGAAAAGAAAAGACATGCGTAAAAAGTTTGTTGGGAAATTTAGACCCCGATTGATAGAATTAACAAGTTTTAAACTCAAGTTTTTAATTAGATTTATTATGAATAAAAATTGTTAAAACAAACAAACATCAATATCATGTCACAAATAATGCAGCGGAAAAAATAAATAAGATAAGATATGATGACCCAAGAAAGCCAATGAAACCAACTAATTTCACAGTAAAAAACTGAGGGGGAAACCTTCCCAAAAAGCAATTTACCATAGTAAAAAGAAGTTTCAAATCTAGTACAAAACCTTTGTCCCTAAACTCTACAATTCCCGTAGATGAACTTACAACAGAAACCTTTTACCGCTTCAGAACCTCTGAACTCTTCAATATATGAACGCTACCCTATTGATGCACGGATCCCAGTACGTGACTAACTCCTTTGCACGAATCCCAGTACATGACTCACTCACCAACTTAAGGAAGACGAATGTTGGCTGCAAAGTTCTTCACTTCATCAACAATGAAAATCAAGAAGCACTTGGTTACAAAACCCTAAGGCACAAAGAAGCAGTAACTTCTTTTTTGCATATACTCTCCATGTATTCTCTTATGTGACAACCTCTATAATAAACCTTATATATGTCTAGGGTTGTGAGAAAAGAAACCCTACGCAAATACAAAAGCATGAGCCGAAAATCAAATTTGGAAATCTGAATTTCCATAACCTCAATAGATATCTCGATAGATAGTATCTGTCGAGCCTCATTAAACCTCGATAGATAGCTATTTGTCGAGCAGCTGTCGAGCTATTTGTTCGCAGGCGTCTGCAGGTGTCGAGGTATCTGTCTAGCTTTAGTGAACACCTTTTCTTCACTTGTTTCTTGGTTCAATCTTCATGGCTATAATATTAGACTTAAACAACATGTTCTTTGAAGTATTAAACACATCCTAGATCTACCTAATTACAAGTAAAGTGCATTTTGTCAAATGATTAGCCAATTACATAAAATATGTCATTAACAATCTCCCCCTTTGGTAATCCATGACAAAACCACAACAAACAAATGAACATATGAAAGAAGTCATAAATCACTCAACTCATACTCACTTGTTGAATACAATAAAATCTATTCTAGCACAAACTCTTGAAAAACTTTGCAAGAAGAGAGTTTATGGCAAGTAGACTTTGACAACTTGTATTTCTGAAATACTTTAAACAAAACACATCAAGTCATCTTTGTGTAAAGCAGAAATAATAGATTGCATACAAAATAAAGAAGCATGTGTATAAAGAAAAAAAAGAAGCAACACATGTAGAGATAAGTGAATAAAACATACATCATCACATATACCACTTGATAAGCATTATGTATGTGAAAAAAAAAATGGTCACAAGACCTAAGGTACAAGAATAAGAAGCTAAAAGAAGCTCTTACAACAACAAGGTGATAAACACTCCCCCTAACAAAATGAAACACATCTCCCTCTTACAGAAGCATGTATTTTTCCCTCTAACTTGTAGAATCTTTAAAAAAAACCACAATTTCTTCAATTTCTCCTCCTTTTTGTCATGATTGACAAAGGGTACAAGAAACTATAAAGCCTCACTTGAGAAACATAAAGATGATCAAGGGGGCACAAAGAATGCATAAAAATGCATGAATGTAATGAAACAATATGCTCTGGATGAAAAGATAAAAGAAACATGCAAAATGTGTGAAAACAATGCATGCAGAGGATCTCGATAGATCGAGAGGTGTTGAGAAGCTATCAAGCATACCTCAATGGATCGAACAGCTATCAAGAAGCTATTGAGGGGATAGAAACTTTCTCGATCAATCCACCTAGCTATCGAGAAGGGTCAAGATTGTGATAAAATCAACTGAAGATCTCAACAGATAAGCCAGGTATCGAGAAATGTCGAGAAGATGTCGAGATGACTTAAAAATAGTTTTTCAAGAAGGGAAAAACACAGATATGAATGCAATCAAACATGCAACTCAGCCAATAATTCAACCAACATTTTAACCTGTCAAAAACATCTCTCAATCAATAGAGAGTTAAGCATTTAGCTCCCAAAAACACACCCACACACATACACACACACTAAACAAGTTTAACCAATGCATGGGTATACAAAGGAGAGAAAAGAAATACCTAATTATGTTAAGCTTTTTGACATTGCACTTTTGCTATGCCGAAGCATACAGATGTCATTGACATTTCACTTTTGCTATGCCAAGATATACAGATGTCATATCATAATTGGCAGGTAACAGTGGTAAAATAGTTATTTATGTCTTTCTCTTAGGATTTTCTAGTCCTTCCCGTCAAAAAGAGTGATACAAGTGTTAAGTACAAGAGATCGCTTAACCTTACTTATCACAAACAAAGAGCTATAAAACTCACTTACTTAGTTGTGCATAAAGATGCTCATCTAAGCTACAAGAAATACAAATTTTAAAGAACTTTGTTTCAATGGCCATTTTAAGGTTCACAAGAACTGATATACACATACACACATTGTTTTTGTATTTTTCTGATTTTTTCCTTTTTATTTTGAAAACAAAACAAACTAAAAACTAAACAACTAAACAAAAACAGAGAAACAACATGAAAGAAAGATGCAAATGCATATAAGCATGATTCCAAAAACAGATAAGAAATCAAGCAAAAAGACTCCTACTACAGATAGAAAGAAATAACGCAAAGGACAAACAGAAAAGACAATTAAGTCTTAGACTCTTTTCTCACCCACACAGCATGAGTCTTTGGCCGTGAAGATGAAAAGGCACGTGTCCTAGTATGACTTCTAGAGGACATGGAAGAATTAAAATTCTCCTAAAATTGAGTTAAAAAGCTCAAAACTTTTAATATCTTCTTAAAATCACCTACATCCTCATTGACAATAATCCATCAAAAGTTTCTACCGATGAGATAAGTGAGGCAGAATTTAGTCTCCATTAAGAAAAAATAGATAATTGTACAAAAGATGAATATAATTGTCGTTCTTATCTTTTAAATTGTCTTGCCAATCATTTCTATGTTTATTATGATATCACTTATAATTCTGCCAAGAAAATTTGGAAATCATTACAAAGCAAGTATGATACCGAAGAGGCTGGTGCAAAGAAGTATGCTGCTAGTAGATTTTTCTAATACCAAATGGTGAATGGAAAATCGGTGGTGGATCAAGCACAAGACTTCCAAATGATTCTGGCAGAATTAAGATCCAAAGGTATAAAGATTGGAGACCATTTGGTGGTAGCTGGCATAGTTGATAAACTACCACAATCTTGAAGGGAGTTCTAAAAGACTTTGTCGCACAAACAAAAGGAGACATCCTTAGAGACTTTTATCACACACATCCATGTAGAGGAGGAGGCTAGAGGACAAGATGTACTCATAACACAAGAGAGCAATAGTAATTCCACTAGAAAGGTAAACCTTTCTTCAGCCAATAATAATATACCTAAAAATCACTTTCCTAGAAATGGTCAATTGAAGCCTAAGAAGAGAACCTTTAAAAATAATAATAAACCTCAATGAAGGAAAAACCCGAATAAAAATTACAATAAGAACCAAGGACCCCCTTCACAAGATCAATTTAATAGATCTTGTTTTGTTTGTGGCAAGAGTAGGTATATTACTCGATTTTGCAAATTTCGGAAACATAAATCTATTCTGCAGGCTAATGTAACCGAAGAATCTTTAGTGGCTATGATTACAGACATCAATATGGTGCAATATGTTGAAGGGTGGTGGGCAGACTTTGGTGCTAATATGCACGTTTGCCATGACAAAAATTGGTTCAAGTTGTACACTCCTTTTGAAGAAGAAAAAACTGTTATGCTTGGTGACTCTAGCAATACCATAGAATTGTTAACACAATTTAATTTGGCCCGTCATTGTTGTGGAAGCTCTTAATGTTGATATGAAACATATTGATAATGATTTTTTTTTTTTTGTTTTTTTGTTTTTGGTGTTTATTTGTTGAGTATAAAAAAAGTAACAAAATTTTCAAAGTCAAGTCAGATATAAGAACATTGAGGTGAACAAAACACATAATTAGAAATGATCTTTTTTTTTTTTTTTAATCCTTTCTTTTTGGTATTCTTGGATTTAGTTTTGTGAAGTGATTTATGAAAAGTGAGAAACCCTGAAAAACAAAGACCAAACTAACACAGTTGATAGTGATTAAAAATTTCTTGATTAATTCCTCTTGGTTGAACATATACACTCCCTATAAAACAATATCTTAATCTCACTAAGTTGAAGGTAGCATACTATTCAATCATTTTGAAAAAATTTTGTATTAAAGTTATAGATTCTATCTTCTAATGGACGTTTGTGTGTGTGTGTGTGTGTTTGTGTGTGTGTAATTGACTATTCAAACTAAGAATTCTTTGTCATATGTTACTCTCTAAAGATCTTATTAGCTATATAGATTGTACTTTTGGTTTATGAGACAAGATCAGCAAAACATTATTTTTTTTTGAAATTATATTTAGACGATATTGGAATGTCATGAAAGATAGATTGGTCTTATATTACTATATGATATAAGTAATCATGTGGTTTATGTTTGAAGAGTTATATATTGTAGGATTTATTCATATGTTCATATGATGAAAACAAGTTTGCCTTTTGCCTTCTATTTTATATTTTCACTTTATGATATATGATTTATTGATTATGAGAAAAAAAGAGATGTCGGTCTATGTTTTGGAGAAAAATATACTTATAAGAGTTGATACGCATACATCTGTATAGTAATTAACAAATTATAAATGAGTACAATTTGTTCTAATGATTCTCACGCCATAAAAGAAAAAGAAAACTTTTTTTTTTTGCATTGTGTTTTCATACATATCTAAATATATATTATACCCGACTACAAAATATATTATGTTACATTGCAAAAAATTTCTAATTAAACATAATTTCAAATAACACATACTGACTTTTAAAAATAGAGTCTAATACATTAATTCAATAATTATCCAATAAAAATGATTATATCAAATTTTTCCGTGCATCGTGCAGGTCTGCGACTAATGAAAATAATGATGATAACTTTCCCATTCCCTATTAAAAATAGAGAGAGGAAAAAAAAAAAAAAAAAAAGATAACATTTCTATAAAAGTTTGATGATATCAAAAAATAAATAAAGTGTCAAATATGAATCTGGGTTATCTGAAATTTTTGAAGTTTACTAAAATAAAACTCGCATAGGTTAAAAAAACTATAGATAAAATTTATAAATGCAAAAATAAAATAAATAAAATCTTGTTGGTGGGAGAAAATATTGATAAAAAATATAATTAAAAAAATTTGAAAAAAATAAAATATTAGTAAAAGTATAAATTAATTCAAAACGAAATATCCTCTATGCACGTTGAGAACCCGCTAACATGTCTAGCAATTTTATGAGCATCAGAATTACCCACCTCCTAATATGAAAGATATGAACAACAGTAAAGCTTTCAGCTAAATATTTTGACTCATCAATTGAATGACCATAAGACGCCAATGAAACATCCTCACTCTTTAAGGCATTGATGATTATCTCTGAGTCTCTCTCCAAAATAAGAAAGGATAGTCCAATATCCTGAGCAAAGGTTAAGGCCTTGACAGCTACCATAGCTTCCACAGCTACAATTGAACTTTGGAGGAATATCTTCTTGGCCATGAATGCCATTACTTGACCCCTTTCTACCCTGATTACAATGCCTATACCAATTGGGTTTTCCTCTTTAAATATAGCCCCATCAAAATTGATTTGAAGTAAGATCTCGAAAGAGGCTTCCACTTGACCCACTAAGGAATCCAACTATTAGAATCAGGTGGTTTTGGGGGGGTGGGGGGGATGGTTCGATTGAAACCTGAAAGGGTAAGAAGCACATCTAGGATGATTTGAGCTATAGGAAAAGACTTGCTCATAACAAACTTCAGTACCAAATAGTCCAAATTGTCTGAGCAGAGAAATCCAAATTTTTTATTTTCGTTAATCACATACTGCACAAGCTCACTATGAAAGTGAGTAGAGGTGCAAAAACTCCAACAAGGATTCAAATCCAAAAGGCATGAATTACATCTTCTAGGGTTTGTTGACAATGATCGCAAGTATCCTCCTCAATAATACATCGATGAACTTTAGTAGAAACATAATTTCAAATTGCATGTAGTAAAAAATTCTTGACCTTGTTTTAGAACATCCATGCTCCAAACTTGCTTCTAGATTTCGTGCTCCACAATTGAAGTACTCAGGACAACAGCTGCCATCCACTTAGTGTAAGTAAAAACGTTGGGATAGTCCCAGTTTTTGTACTAATCTAAAATCTTTTGTTATATGTTATTTAAAAGGCCACAAATGCGTTGACCCCTTGTGATGAATTAAATTGATTAATTAGCCGAGTTATTAATTAATCAAGTTAACATGAAAATTCACGTAGCAGCACAAACAAATCACCAATAACTAAAGTATGCAGCAGAAATAAAATTGACACGGTGATTTGTTTACGAATGGGGAAACCTGACGGCAAAAACCCCACCGGGTGATTTAAGGTCACCATTCCCGAAACTCCACTATTATCACAACAAGCGGTTACAAGTAAAGGAATCCTAGTATCTTACCAACCTATAGTTGAACCCTTACCCCAATACCCAATTGGACTTGTTCTGTAGTGACAATTTATCCTTTTGATGCACGGCTCCCAAGTACGTGATTAACCAATTGCGTGGATCCCAGTACGCGACTTCAATTCACCAACTAGAGAGAGAGTTGTTGGTTGCAAAGTTCTTCAATTCATCCACACGATGAAGATCAAGAAGATGCTCGGTTATAAAACCTTACGGTGCACATTACACAGCAACTTCTTCGCAAGAATGATGAACTAGGGCATGAACTTTGTCTCGGATCACAAATAGCTTAAACAAGGATTTTTCAATGCTTGTACAACTTGTGTACTTGTGCTCTTTTGATGGCCCTTAAAATAATCCTTTTATATGTCTAGGATTAGGAGAAAAGAAGTCCCAAAGACACATTCACGGATTGGAATCAAAACATAATTGAAAATTTGTTTTCCATAAATCTTGACAGATAAAAGTGTCGAGGATCTGTCGAGAAGCTGTCGAGCCTTGTGACTGAAACAGCTTCTAAAACTCGATAGATGCATGTGTCGAGACTAGGTGTCGAGCTTAAGTATCTTGCACTTTCTAGCTTGTTTCTTGGACAGACTTGATGACTTCAACACTTGATCTTGAAACACAGTTTCTTAAAGCGTTAAACACATCCTAAATCTACCCAATTACAAGTAAAGTGCGCTTTGTCAAAGGATAAGCCAATTATATAAAATAATGACATATGTTAAAAACCACTTGAACCACATATGTCCTAACATTATTATTATTTTTTTTGGAGTAAAGTATGGTATTAGTATTATGTCCATGCGATGTATGATTTAATAATAAATAATTATATGTAAATAAAATTAATATTTCAATATTATAAGAAAATTGAGTTTTCTAACTCTTGAAAGAGATTTTAATTCTTAGGGTAGTAGTAGTACACCGTACATCTGGATGGTGATTTAATGAGAAAAAAAAAATCAGTCTTTTTAGAATTACAAAAAAAAAAAAAAAAAAAATTGAAGGCTATTAAGGAAAATATTGATATGATGGTTATTTCTTATTTTATATATAAAAAATAATCAAATTCCATAGATATATATATGTACACCAACATGCATAGAAATTAGAAACACTAAAATATTCTAATATAATTAATTTTAAAAAAGAAAGAAATTACAGCTAAAATAATAACTTGGTTCTTAGCACGAAGCATAATAGGTTTATTGACAAATGAAAGACTAAATCACCAAACCAGTTGGAGCAAATCCTTTGGAAAATCCAGCAATGAAAGATACAAAATTACAAATAAACAATTTAAATAAATAATGTAACATGAAGAACTTTCGAATGATCTATCAACTTAGCCATTTATTGTGATGAATCATAGATGATAGAACTTCTTAGCTATATAATCTTTTTCAATGACATAAATAAAATAAAATAACAGTTCGACATAAACTCTGTTTGCCACGATGGAGAAAAAACATTAAAAAAAATAACACTATATACCTTGATAGAAACTTAATTTTTTTTTTTTTTTATACAAGATAAAAATTATATTTTAGCTTAATCTAAATGTATATGTGTGTGAAGCTTCATTCTGGAGACTTGAACCCATACCCTTACCCCCACACCCCACAAGCACTTATCCTTGTAGAGTGACCATTGCACCATGAATGTGCAATGATCAAACTTAAATTTATAAAGACCAAAAGATATGGACCATTCTGAAACATAGATTAAATGTGTAATTAAAACCTTATACAAAAAAAATTGACAAGTTTTTAAGCATTTTTTTAGTAATATTTGTAATAGTTTCTATATATATTATTTGGTCATTGATAGTGTGAAAGAAAAAATAATCATTATTTCATAAAAACTATTAAAAATAATTAATAGTTACACTAAGGGGATGGCGGTTGTTGTCCGGGGATATGGATAATAATTAAATAGTAACCTGGGATTTTAAAAGAATAAGTGAAAAAAGATAAGGTTATTTTTAGAAGTATTAAAAAATAATAAAATGTTGCTAGGATTAAAAGAGGGACAGAGAATCGAGGTCGGCACTTGGCCCCATGAATGAGAATCACGAAGTCAAAATAAAAAAATTAGAAAAACATAAACAAGTTGTATGAGAGCGCATGGATTTTATAAATCAATGAGGAAGGCCAGAGGGTTCTCGCAGCACTGAAAGAAGAAAAAAAAGAAGAAGAAGAGCGAAGTAAAAGCACTTGAGGTAAAACTTATGTTCGAGTTCTCTCTTAATGGGTTTTGAATTAAGGATGTATTTATTATACACAATTTTACACACCACGTTGTTGAACTAAAACAGTAACTTGAAGTCACCATTTTAAACTTGAAAATTGTAATTATAATTACTATAAATGGCAAAATTTATGTGTAGTTTTCTAAAAGATCCATCTCTTTTTGTTTTCTTCCGTTAATTTTTCTTTTCTTTTTTATGTTTCCTGACCTGCAACTGCAAGAAAGCACAAAGTAGAAGCTTTCTTCAGTTCAGATCTTTATGGGTTAACCAGCAATCATCACTCTCTTTCTCTCTCTACAAATTTTCCCTCTAGTTGTTTCTTTCTTTACTTTTTTTCTGAGAGAAATTGTATACGCATTTGGCTCCTTACTCTTCAAATCTGTCTCTTTGTTTTACCTTTGAAGATGAGACAACTCCTCCTCACCTCTCTAAGCTCCACCACACCCTACCCTTGTAGGAAAAAACATTTTCCTCTCTTGATATTCATTTGACTAAACTTTGTTAAATTCATATTTAAAATGTTGTGTATTAACTTGCCATTTTCTTAATGGTAGATTTTCCAAATTATTCTCAATTTCAGTATTAAGATCTGTTGTTTTAAATTTTTAATTAAGATGTATTTTTTTTATATATAAAATAGAATTTTTATTCTAGCTTAATTTAAGTGTGTATATGTGTGAATCCTGGCCCTTACCCCCAACACCCTTACAAATATTTATACTTGTGGAGTCACCACCACACCAAAGGTGTGCGGTGGTAATTAAGGTATATTTTAGAATATTAAGTATGTTTTTTATTTTTCAAGGGGTTGTTGATAGATATCCTGTAAGTCTTTTGGTGCTTGATAAATTTTGTATTTTTTATTCTTAAATTATCAGTTATATTTTTACTAACCATGATTAAACTTTTGTAAAGAGATTTTTATAGGGATTTGGAATAATATGTTACTAATATAAACAAAAGGGAGAGTGATAATTTCTTCAAATCTTAAGGGATGAGAGTGTGTTTTTTATTAGACTATTTTAGACATCTAAAAGATGACACCAATGAAGGATGTCGTCCGCTTCTGATAATTGCCCTCTTTATTATTAGATCAAAACATCAATCGATTTTTAGTATAAAGAAAAATTGAATCTCAAATCTCTTATTCAACTATTAGAAATTCTACTAATTAAGCTAACTAAAATCTACGGTACATACTACTTAGATGTAGAAATAAATGTTATTCTACAATGACTTGTAAATTGAAAACATTTAATTGTAGGCATATCCTAGCTTTCCAATTGAACTTCTATTTCCTTTTGGGAAATAAATTTTAAATCATCATACAACATATTCACCAAGAAGCCACACGAAATTTACAAAAGAACTCTTTTTTTTTTTTTTAATAATAAAAATTCATTCCTAAGTTTCTTTTGGGATTGAGATATTCCACACTTATGGCGAAGTCTTTTTCGCTTTACTTATTTTTGTATGGATAACTCAATAATAACAACAACAAAAATAAAGGATTTGAAGTAGAGGAAGTGTATCTCTCTCACAAGTAAGAAATACTCTGTTATGATATAGAGAAAGAATAAATAGTAACCTAAAATATATGCTACTCTAAAGCTAGCTTGCCATGAAACATAATCTAAATCAAATCAAAGCAGCCAAAACCATGTAGGAATAAGAATCTAAAACATACTGAAGTTTTAATTAGGTGACTTGCTGGAGATCTTCGAAACTAATTAGGATGAGGTGATATTATTGGCTTTGTTGTATGTAGCACTACCAATTCAAGGCACACATCAACAAGTTCAGACCAAAAAAACTCCTGCCTTAATATGTCAGCCTTCTCTAAAATGGATGAGACGATGACGCAGGCTGTTGAAATTGGAGATATTAATGCCTTGCGCCAATTAATTGGGGAGGATGTAAATCTTTTGGATCGCATTGACCAGGTACAATGTGTTCAAACTCCTTTACACATAGCTGCATCTGCTGGGCGCATCCAATTTGCCATGGAGATGATGAAATTGAAGCCCTCATTTGCTCGAAAACTAAATCCAGATGGGTTTAGCCCTATTCACCTTGCTCTAAAAAATGGGCATATTGAGCTAGTGCGTCAGTTTCTAGAGATTGATATGAACCTTGCTCATGTCAAAGGAAATGAGTGTATCACTCCTTTGCATTATGTTGTAGTAACAGGTGATCATCACATTGATCTATTGGACAAATTTCTATTAGTTTGTTCTGATTCCATTAGAGATGTGACAGTGCGAGACGAGACAGCTCTACATATTGCCCTAAAAAATGACCAGCTCAAGGCTTTCAAATTTTTGGTGGGATGGCTTGGAAGAAATTTCTTTAAAAATGCTTCATTAAATGTAAAAAAGGTCATGGACCAGAAGGACGATGAAGGCAATACTGTGTTGCACATTACGGTATCAAAAAATGAAACCCAGGCAAGTTTTCTATCTCTCCATTAAAATCTATTCAGTATTAACAAAATATGAGCATAAAAAAAATATTATGAATAGTCTAGATAACCATTTTTGTTTTTTGAATTTGTTTTCGAACCAAGACTCATTTTTTGGGGCCAAGTAAATTTTTTGAATTAAATATACTACTTAAAATTGTTTAAAATTTTAGGGAGTTATGACCTCCCTTGGTATACGTACGTACAGTTCCATCACTATTAATATATAAAAGAATTATCTTATTTTTCTAATGAATCAGTGGCTTAATTATCAATTGCATATCATACATAATGATCATTTTTTTTTCCTTCTTTAATTATAAATTTATAATTTTAGTTAAAAAAATTATAAAAGAAGAAGAAGCTTATGTGTTTGGATTAAGAACAACCAAGGATGAAACTTAACTAATTTACATTATGCAAATTGTTAGTCACTTACTCGCTTGGGGGTTCCAATTTGTTGACGTAAATAGTACAAATTTAGAGGGTAAAATAGCATGGGACATCTTGCAAGGACAAACACAAGTAAATAGCAGAGAGATCGGGCTTATGCTACACAGTGCTGGAGCTTTATCAGGTGTATCTCTTTTTTCAAATACTCAAAGTGATGATAATAACATTGATGAATTTTACAACTTAATTGTAGAGGATGTACATCTTTTGGAGCACATCGACAAGCTACCATTTGTTAATACTCCTTTACACATAGCTGCATCTTATGGGAACATCCAATTTGCCCTAGAGATGATGAGTTTAAAGCCCTCATTTGCAAGGAAACAAAATCAAAATGGGTTTAGCCCTATTCACCTTGCTCTAAGGAATAGATATTCCAAGCTGGTGGTTCAGTTTCTACAAATTGATGGGGACCTTGTTCGTGTCAAAGGAAGGGAGCAGCTAACTCCTTTGCATTACGTATTAGAAAGTGATGAGAACCTTTATCTATTGAAGGAATTTTTATTAGTTTGTCCAGATTCTATTACAGATGTGACGGTTCGAAATGAGACAGCTTTGCATATTGCCCTTAAAAATGACAAGCTCAGGGAATTTAAATTCTTCGTGAAATGGCTTGCAAATAATTCTTCTGAAAATGCCGAATTTAATCAAAGAAAAGTCCTGAATTGGGAGGACAATGAAGGCAATACTGTGTTGCACATTTTAGTATCAAAAAATGAAACTGAGGTAAGCACTCTCCATTAACATCTACTAAGTATTAACAAAATATGAATAAAAGGAAAAAAACATAAAATAACCAACCATGAATAGTCTAGATAATCATTTTATTTTTTGAACCAAAACTCATTTTTTGGGTCAAGTAAATTTCTTTCGTTTTTTTTTTTTTTTTTTCTTTTCAAAAGTTAAAATATTTTATACCAAAATATACTATTTAAAAATGTTTAAAATTTTAGGGAGTGGTGGCCTCCCTTGGTCTATTTACAGTTCTGTCATCAGCGTAATATATCTATATATATATATATATATATATATATAGAATATGATTATTATTTTCTTCTTGATTATAATTTTAGTTATAAATTATATATAAAATAAGTAGATGAAACTCATGCATTTGGATTAAGAATGGACCACGGACGAGACTTGACTGATTTACATTACACAGGCTGTGAGACACTTATTCTCTAGGTGTAAGGAATTCGTGGATGTAAACCATAAGAATTTAGAGGATAAAACAGCATGGGATATCTCAGAAGACAATAGAGAGATTAGGGATATGCTACGCCCTTCAAATCTCCGAAGGCTGTCATCGGTACTGTCAAATGAGGATTTAGGACGTGAAATAAGGAATTTTACAGAGGAAAGGCGCAATATGCTTTTGGTGGTTGCAACACTGCTTGTAACACTCAGCTTTCAAGCAATACTCACTCCTCCTGGTGGAGTTTGGCAAGATAATGGTCTATGCATTACCACAGAACCAGGGAGTAGTTATCATCAGATTCCTCCCTTCAATAAAACAATACGGAGTAGTAATCATCCAAAAATCATATATCTGAGTAAGTCCAATACCACATTAGAGTGTGAACACAAAGCAGGGACAGCCATTGCTTTCGATGATCGCCTTTTTTCGCTGTTCGTCGTGTGTAATACCATGCTATTTTCGCTCTCAAGCTCATTAACTGTTCTCCTCATTCCAAGTAGAAGAACAAAGGCTCTGTTCTTCCTGCTCAGTATCATCCTCTGTTTAAGCTATTTTTATTCAGCCTGGACCATAACCGAAGCTCCAAAACTGATGATTCCGTTAGTGTCTGTTGCGAGCATCTACTTTGTTTCAATGCAGCAGTTATCCTGGAAGCCATGATCAGACTCAGTGCAATACCACAGCAGCACATAAAGCAGGGACAGCCATTGGTTTGGAAGGAATCTCTCTTCTGATATTCTTTATTTACAGTACTCGCACATTTGTGTTGTTCTCATACTCAGTAATTGTTCTCCTCATTCCAGCTGGGCACATTAAGTTCTTTGTAATCAATGCCTACTTCCTCTGGTTTTGTTATTTTTCTTCACTCAAGTTCCAGATTGGTCAGTTATTTCAGTTTTTTCTTTCTGCCTTGATTTTTGCAATCTTACCAGCAAATTTTCCTGCTTTGGAAAGAGTCAGGCTAAGCGGTTTGAGGATTCAATCATGGGAGAAGACTTGACGGAAAAAATAGCTGACCTTGGAGCAGTATGCATCTGTAATGTGTCAATTTTTATTTTTTTTTCTTTGATAATAAAATTTTAGTCTATTTTTCCATGGGCATAGTTAAAGTACTTAATGTATTGCCTTTATTGCAATGAAGCAGTGTGATTGCCTAGCATTATTTAATTTTTGAATTTATAAACAAATTTCTCACATACCTTATATGTTAAGAGTGTTTGGTTCTGCAATCTCCGGATATCATTGGGTGCTTTAAATTTCAAAAAGATCACACTATCCTGTGGATGAAACACGGGTCATACTTATATTGTTTGCAATGTTAGAGTGAAGCTTTTTGAAAAGAATAAACTCTACTTTGAATCAGAATAAGGTAAAATCCCCATTGGCCCGGTCATAATGCATAGACTTAATTAAGTATCCATAAATGTCTATTCTTCCAAAACTAGAGAAAAAAAGAACAAATAATGATTCTAGCTTGGTCTAGCTTGGTCTGTTCAAGACTTTGACTTTTTTAAGTGCAGCCTGCATTGCTATTTAGTGTAGGGGTATGCATTCAGTTGTAGTACTCACAAGCATCAAAGCAGTGTCCTATTTGTGTAATGGAATGGGAACTCTAGCTGGTCCATGGGCATGGAGGCAGTTGTGCTGGACTTTCAATTGTTAAAGAAGCAGATGACAAATGTGTAGGTTGGACAAATTCATTTTAGCTGAACCGTTGGCAATAGCAAATAGTGCTTCAAAGTCTTATATGAATAGCTGGAAAAACAAATAGAGCTCTTTGGTTGTCTTTTTTGCACCAACATTTTGTTTTGTACTTTTGGAACTACGGTATCAGAAAACAAAAAATATTGTGCCATGGTAAGACAAGCCTAGTGAAAATGTAAAATCATATCATTATGCCACCCTATATCTATAGGGGAATAAAAATGAAAATACATTGCAGTCAATCTAAGCAATGGAAACATAAAAAGCCTTTCAGCTGAATACAACTTCCCTTGTTATGGTTAAATGTGTTCTAATACTGTTCACTGAACCTGTCATTGGTTTTGTTAACTAAAGAATTAGTAGCATGATTATGAAGTGATTCACTTGTAAGGCTGAAACTGAGCCATGTTCAGGTAAAAATATTTGCATTTACTCGAACAGTGAAAAAATATAGATTAGGTTTGGAGTCCTTGTTTTGCTGCAGAAAATTGCAGCTTCTTTCTCTACTGAAAATGGATGGTTTTTTGCAACCCTTAAGCAATCTTTGTGCTTCTTTTCTGCTGGAATATACAACCTAACATTAGTTTTTTCCCTTTTCTATGAAACTCCATGTCAAGCATCACTTTACAGTACAATGTCTTTGTCTCCAAGTACTTCAACTAGCAAATTGATAGCAATTAAGCAATGAAGCCCAAGTATAGGCTTTAAGAAATTGGAGGATCGTATAAGTAGAAACTTAGTACATTGCTTAACGAACAGTATTATATAGAGGTCAATCACCTTAAGAGTACTAGTAGTACTATACAACTACATAGGTGGTGCAGTGCAGTACAAGAGTACCAAGGAATTTGTAACAATGCAGTAGGCCCAAGAATGAGCTTGGGGCTGATACTTCTCAATGTCAAGGTGGAAGTTGAGAGACCAACTTCAGTTTGGATACAAGGTCATCGAAATGACAATGGGGGTGTGACTTTGTGAAAATGTCTGTAGGTTGATCATGAGATGGAACAAAGTATAGTTGGAGGAAGCCCTGGAGGAGACGATGATGAAGATCACAATCAACATCGTTATACTTGGTCCATTAGTGGATGGCATTGTTAGGGGAAATTTGAATGGAACTTTTGTTGTCATAGTATACAGGAGTAGTAGAAGCAAGAGGGACCCAAAATCTTGAAAAAGCCAACATAACCAAAGGAGCTCCAAGCTAGTCTCAACAAGAGCACAATATTCAGCCACTGCAAACGTAAGATGACTAAAAATCTCACCTAGGATGACTAAAAATCAGGTTCAGATGTTGAACTGTAAAGGACATGGGGTGTAGAAATCTCAAGAATTCCTTCTAGCATATGATTGACTTCCCTCATGGAGGGCCTTGATGGTGGCACATCCTGGATACACCAAATTTCCACCATCAGTAATTTCTTCACCCACTTCAGATCACTAAGAGCCTCCTCATCATTTTCCACCAATCTTTCCACTTTACCTTTACAGTAACATTCATAAGCCCCATTCCATTAGAATTGTTGCCCTCTCCATCTCAATTTCCACACATCTCCTGCAGCAAGTGATCTCCAACAACATGACTCCAAAACTATAAACATCAACCTTTATTGTGGCGGGTGTGTGTTCCTAAACCATTGGTGCAACATAGCCTTTAGTCCCCATGATGCTCGTGAGAGCTCGGGATTGGTGGTTCATCAAAAGTTTTCCTAGTCCAAATTCAGAAATATTGGTTGTAAAAAAATCATCCAATAGTATGTTTTGAGGCTTTATGTCAGAATGAATGATTTGTGTGCAACATTCTTTATGTGTAAGTACATTAGTCCTCTAGAAACTCCTGAAGCAATCTGCATTGTCACCAACTTGGTCTTACTACTCCAAAGAGGAAACTTGGCAATGAGCCATTGAACATAAACTTGTACACTAAAAGTCAGTCTTCACCCTCATCACAATAGCCAAGTAACTGAACTAGATTCTTATGGTGAGTTTGGCCAATCACAGTCATGTTGATTTTAAATTCCCTCTCATCTTCCCTCACCATCTTGTCTAGCTTCCTGACAGCAACATATTTGTTATGACTAGATGCTAATACCCCTTTATAGAAAGTGCCAAAAGAACCCTTACTCAATTCTTCTATGAACCCACCAGTGGCTTCTCAAGATCTTCATATGTAAATGAACGTAGATTCATGTCAAGATCTTTTGTAGGAACAATTTTGGAGAAATTTGATAGTTTTCCTTGCCACAAGAAGAATACAACTAGAGAAATTGCAGTTACAGAAAAGAAGTTAAAAAAATACAGAAGTACCTAAGAGGATTGCAAGGATCAATATTGCTTGATTCTGCTTTCCTTGGCCTGGATTTTATGAAGAGTTATTCAATTTCAATTTCTTGAACAGTTCATTTCTTTCAACTGCACTGCTGTTGAGCCTCCCATGAGAAAGTGATAATTTCTTCTTCCAACATCTTCCTGTACCATTATAATACTCTGGTTGCTGGAAAATGGCAACTGCACACAGGAAACCTTGCATGCAGATTCTGTTGTAGGCTGTAACAGTTCACAGTCAGCTTAAGGCCAAACAACATACTCCATCTCCAAGAATTCAAATTGATCCTTTGAAATTAAGGATCCCATCTTGTAATAGTCACTTATGTAGCTTAAATCATCTTGTTTGCAGCCAATATTCCTCTTATTTACATCCAAGAGAGAAAGCCTGGGGTGCATTGGCCCACTGGCTTACCATAAGCTTCCAGAGTATGTAAGCTGTTATAACCACAAGTGCAACTTCCAGAATCACCACCAATGACCAAGCAGACGTTATCAGAAGCATACCACTTGGCAAGCCAGCTCTGGGTGAGCATAGAGTCTAAAACTCCATCAAAATCAAGTGTTGCCCCATAGTAAGAGTCTGTCCTGAAGACCGCACCCTCTGATATAAGGTTAGATATATTTCCCTACGCATTCTTGACTTAAGGTAGCCTGACTTGTCCAGGATTAGCTCAGAAACATCCTGATGACTGTAATAAACTCCATAAGGATATTTGGTGTTGTAAATATCAGATTGCAAGATGTCTGCTCTATGCCAGTGAAATAGAGCTGAAATGTCCCCCCTCGTAATTTTCTTCGGACATGATAGAGAATAGTATGCTCCCAGAATCTAAGACTTGGGTTGGTAAGCTTGTATTGATTGGTTCGTTGAAGCTAACCTATACGATGCTTTAGTTTGTGCTTGTTATCACAAAATTCCCAGTGTCTAGCATAGCCCCATTTGATACTTCATGATTCTCACTATTGTTGGACCTCCACAACTCCAATCGACTTGGAGCTTTGAGTACAAGCTGTCTGATAGGTTTTGATTGTCTCTCTTTACAAACCAAACTATAGTTTCATCTGGTATCTTAGCAAATCAGATAGAAAGTAGGAAATGATCTTGTTCACCTGGAAGCCAGTGGAATCGAAATGTAAAATCGCCAGATGGTGAAGGCTATGTGGAGTTATTGTCAGTGGCAAAGAGAGTTGAAACCATACATACGTTATTGTTAACTTGAGCTATTGCAGGAACCAGGAGGGTGATAACCGATAACAAGAACAAGCAATTGGCAAATGGAAATGAGAAAGTAATGAAGCTATTGGACAAAGATAGTGCTAATACAAAGTGGTTAATGGTAGACTTATGAAGAACTTAAATGTGTAGCCTTGGTAAATATTGTTGACTTTCAAATTTGCAAATGGTCAAAATTGTTAGGAAAATCAAACTGCAGGCAGCTGGTAGTTAATTGATACATCTCATAGATCACAAAGTTTTTAAAATGGCACTGTTTTGGATAACTTATTTTTTGGATTTTCAACCTCAATATGACAATTTTGGCCGGCACGTGCTTTGAAAATGACAAAATAAATTAATCATGGATAGTTTCACATGTTCAGGTGAGTTTTCATTTACTCAGGATTGAGGAAGGCTTATGCTTTGAGTGGAGACAAAAGCTAAGTGGTGAAGATTGACAAATATCAGCAAATTTTATTTGCAAACAACCAAAACAATCAATATCAAAGGAAGACAGTTTCTACAAGAAATAATTTGGCATTAATGTCTTGACTTCAAGACATATGACCCTTCCTTATTTTTGCACCAAACAAACAGCAATAACCAGGAGAATTAATTGAACATAAATTATAATTCAGATTGGAATAAGGTAAAACTCTGTTAGTCTGGTTGCAATGCACAAACTTGATTATGTTTAGTTTCAACCTCCAAATATCAATAAATATATTTTCATCTGCATATCATCTTCTTACTGTTGGCTACAACCAAATTTGTATTGAAACTTAAGTTATTTGTTCTTAAAGTTTTTGGATCAAACTCATTTTTTGTAGACCAAGCAAATTTTTCTTTTCAAAATTTAAAATCTTTATCTAAATATATTACTTAAAAATATTTAAAATTTTAGGGGAAGATGGCTTCCCCTGGTCTATGTATAGTTCTATTACCGGTAATATAAATATATATATATATATATATATATATATATGTTACAAGAAATTATCTTATTTTAATGACTTAGTGGCTTTGCATCTGCAAGTAATACATTTTGATCATTTTTTGTTCCTTCTTTAATTATAATTTTAATTAAAAAATTAGAGAAGAATAAGAAGAAGAAGTAGCTTATGTATTGGGATTAAGATCTCGAACCAAGGAAGAGACTTGACTAATTTAGTGACAGTTTATCACTACATTATGCAGGCTGTGAGTCACTTACTCGCTTGGGGTTTTAGATTAGTCCATGTAAACCTTATGAAGTTAGAGGGTAAAACAACAAGGGGCATCGTACAATGTCAAACACAAGTTGATGACAAAGAGATCAAGGTTAAGCTATGCCGTACACGGGCTAAAGCTAATTTAGGTTTGTTAGGGTATTCTTTGACAAAAACATATTTTTCTTGTAATTTGATAGATCTAAGTTGGGTTTAATGTATCAAGAAGTATGTAAAGTTTACATCTTAAGTAGTATCATTAAAGACTTGAAGATTGATCCAAGAAACAAGTGAAGAAAAACTAAAACAGTGAAGCTTGACACTACTTTCGACACTAGCATCTATTCATATAAATAGCAGTCCATATTTTGCATATATATTTTATATATTTATATGTGAATATGTATAACTATATATACGAATGTATGTATGTATATATTTGAGAATACACTAACCCATGTAAACTAACATTTGCTTGATGAGTTTTTTCTTTGGGTTTTAGAATTATTTATGTATAGGAAGTGGAGAATTATTTTCTTCAGTAGAAAATGGAGAAAGGTCACTTACATTGCAAAAAAGTGTAGAAGACTTTACTATACAGGAGAAAATTAAGAAAAGCCAGCTCTACAACAGAATATGCAGAAATGTCACTCACATTGCAAAAAAGCGCAGAAGACTTTATTGCACAGCAGAAAGTTAAGAAAAGCTAGATTTGCAGTAGAAAATGCAGAAATGTCACTCACATTGCAGAAAATGTAGAAAATTTTTTTATATGGCAGAAAGCTTTACTACACAGCAAAAAGTTAAGGAAATATAGTTTTGTAGCAGAAGCTGGAAAAATGGTCCTTTTATGGTAGAGATGGAGAAAGGTCACTCACGTTGTAAAAAAGTGCAGAAAACTTTATTGCACATCAGAAAGTTAAGAAAAGTCAGTTCTATGGCAAAAACTAGGGAAATGTTCCTTCTGCAGTAGAAACATAGAATAAACCCATTTTGTAGCGTCTTCTCTTAGACTTTGGATTCAACGTTCACGCATAAACTGACAGAGGCAAAATGGTACCTTGGTGCCCATTCCGCGAAGTGTCAGGCCTAACTTTCTTCTTAGAAAATGCCTTGACTAAATGTTGTCTAATAACATCAAGACACATGTCAAAGGTACAAGAAGTGTAAAAAACACCCTCAAAAGACGGTTTCTAACAACCATTCCATATCATTATAGGGAAATGCTAACAGATGCCCTTAGGGCAACGGTTAACAATCCATTTAAAAAAAGTTTTTATGAGAAAAGAAAAAAAAAACAATTAAATTTTTGACAGCTTTTTTTATTTTCAATTAAAGTGGTATCAAAACTTTCCTAAAATAAACTGTTAACTATTACTCTAAGGGCACTCGTTAGCATAACTCATCATTATATGGGGTTGTGCACTACTGCTTGCATAATCCTAGCCAAGTAATAATGTATACCACCAAAACTTATCTTATCCGCTGATACTAATCGTACTTTTTGAAAAAATAGCCAGCCCAATAGTAGGGGCTAATGAAATTTAAAAAAAAAAAAAAAAAAAAAAAAAAAAAAAAAAAAACCAAAATTCAAAAAGGATTTAAAAGAGAAAGAGAGCAAAGTAAGGTTATTTTAAAAAGGATTAAACAGAGAGAGAAGAAAAGGCTTGACTAGATTAAGAGAGAGAGAAGAGTGGTGGGCCTATGGAATACGGATGAGGATTACGAAGTCAAAATAAATAAAAATTAGAAAAATATAGAGGTAACTTATAGCGGTAGAGGAGAGCCATCGTATAAAGTAATGAGAAAGGCCAGAGGGTCTGGACAAACTGAAAGAAGAAAATGAAAAAGAACGAAAAAGAAAGACAACCACCTGAGGTAAAACTCATGTAGGGTTTTTCACTTTTTCTTTTTCCTTTTTTTTCTCTTTTTTTTTTTTTTTTTCTTTTGATGGGTTTGAATTGGCATCCTACCTCCAACTTTAATTTTTAAAAACATAAATCGTCCCTTAATGTGATTTTTTTAGGGATTTTTTTTCTTTATTTTTAAGTTTATTGGAAATTATTAAACTATTATAAATTTTAGTAGTAATGTTATGAATACCATATCGGAACCCATTTCGATTTGTCCATTAGAACAAAATGTTTCGGTACTAGTCTATTTCGGCGTACCGTCGCATGCTATAATCTTTAAGCTCAAATATCAGTTCAATAATAATAACATTATAATAATAACAACAACAAGAAGTATGAGTTCAATTATATATAGAATATAATTAGAGTAATAATATGGAAAAAAAAATGACAAACCTAGTTGTTGATTTTAGTGACTGTGGAACATTGAAAGATGTTTAAAAGAGGACCTGTTTGGTAGCAAATTTCAGGTATTGTTGTTCAAATTAATATAAAAATAGTGATTTTAAAAGTATTGTAAAAATACGTATTTAAAGTATACGCAATGCAAAAATTGTGTTTGGTATCATATTTCTAATAACATTTTTTTTAAAATAAAAAATTATAATTGTGTATTTGATATGTGTAGGTGTGTTTGAGAAAACTGTAAATTTTCTAACATAAACAGTTCAAAATGTAATTAATTATTTATTCTATCTCTCATCTTCGTTCCATCTTTCTCCTTTACAAGTCCAAGTTAGCTTGAACAATTTACTAAACAATGCAAAACCCCAACCGAATCAAAGCTAAATTGCTATTTTTTTAGTTGAGACAAGAGAAAAGAAAAACCCAGAAAAACCAGACAAAAGAAAAGCCAAATTACTAAACTATCCAACTGAATCACTGGTCATCCAACCCATAAAAAAGAAAAATAAGAGAAACCCATCAACTAGGATATTTACAAAAAAGAAAAATAAAAGAAAAAAGAAAGAAAGAAGAAGAAGACAGCGCACTAGAGGGAAAGAGAAAAGAAAATTAAAGAGAAGAAGAAGAAAGAGTAGCAGCGTGTAGGAGGAAGAGGAAAGGAAAAAGTAAAAAGAAAGAAAGAAGAAATTTAAAGAATAACATGCAACCGTGCAAAAGAGAAAAAGATTATAAAAAAAAAAGTTTGGAGAGAGAAAGAAAAGTAGTTGGGTATTGGCAATGGAGGTGTTGTCTAATCAAAGTGGGCCCCAAATTTTTAAATATTTATGATGGTGCCATTGAGTAAGTTGTTTATAATTTGAAAATTGGTAGGAGGAATTCAATGTTAAAACACTTTAAAATGAACAACATAACTCAAACATTTTGAAAAAAAAAAGTGTTTGTCAAATATGTTTTTCTTTTTAACAATAATTTTTAATATTTAAATATAAAAAATTGTTGTTTAAAATCAGGAGCCAAATGCGCTAAACATTTCCATTTTATTTTAAGTCACGTGGAGCTCACAAAAACAAAGAAAAGAAATATAAAAAAAATTAAATTTTAAACTCAAGTGGACAAACCAAAAGAGCTTTAAAGGAAGCAGTAGTGCGTGGGCTCACAAAATCAAAACAAAGAATATATCTAAACACAGGTGGAGAACAGCAGCACAACACAGTGGCACACATAAAAGAGAGGAGGTAGGGGACTGAAACGGTGAAACCAAAAGAAGAAGGTAGAAAAAGAAGAAACAGAAGAAGAAGAGCCCAAAACTAACAAGAAAAGACGAAGAAGATACCCAAAACCCAAAAGAAGAAGAAGGAACAAGGAGGTAGTTTTTTTCTTTTTTCTTTTTTTCCTTAGCATCAATCATACATTTGGTCATACTAAAAAAAAAAAACTCATAAATTTGGTATGCATGTTGCACCATTTTGAGGGTCTAATAAAATTTTCATTTATGGGTATATTAGCCTCTTCACGTTGATCTGCGCATGTTTAGTGAATTAAAAAAATTATTCTAAATCTTAAAAATTTGTCCAATTTTTTATAGGACTATCTTATAAATATTAAAAAAATGACACTAATGTAGGTTAAATTTCCTATTTTTTATAAGACAATTTTAGACACCTAGAAGATATTATGATACCAATGATGGATAAAATTCCGTTTGTAAGTGGTACAGACTCCTTAGAGCATCCATAGCTGCCTTGCCATATCTCAAATGTAAGCCTTATTTGGCATTTAAGCTCAAAAAACCCCCAACAACTGGATTGGTAAAATTGACAGTGGCCAAAATTTTTTGACATAGTGCTACAGTACCATCTCATCTTTGAGATGGTACTGTAGCACTATGTCAAAACATAATACTATATTTTAATTCACATCAACTACTCTCTCTCTCTCTCTCGGCTTTGCTCTCCATCGCCTCTCTCTCTCTCTCACCACTGTCAAGCTTCTCTCTCCATCCCCTCTCTCTCTTGATTTGGGCATGGCGGTGGGTTGGGATCGGTTGATGGTGGGTTTGGATCGGCGAGGTCTAGGTCGGCGAGGTCTGGGTTCGGCGTTTTGGTAGGCGTGGGTCACGGCGTGGGTTGATCGTGGTTTTGGCCGTGGGTTTCCGGCGTGGTGGTGATGGGTTTTCGGCGTGGGTTGATCATGGTTTTGGCCGTGGGTTTCCGGCGTGGGTTGATCATGGTTTTGGCCGTGGGTTGATCTGGGTGAGATCGGCGTGATCAAGGTGGTTGATCATGGTTTACTAATCGGTTTTGGCCGTGGGTTTCCGGCGTGGTGGTGATGGGTTTACTAATCGGTTTTGGCCGTGGGTTTCCGGCGTGGTGGTGATGGGTTTACTAATCAGTTTTGGCCGTGGGTTTGGGGCTGAGTTTCAGTGGTGGATCATGGTGGCATCGGTGCGGTGGGCCATAGGTTGTGGTGGCACGGTGGGTCTAGGGCTGAGTTTGGCTGGGTCTTTACGGTGGTGATGGAGGTGATGAGTGGCAGAGAGAGAGAGAGAGAGAGAGAGAGAGAGAGAGAGAGAGAGAGAGAGAGAGAGAGAGAGAGAGGGAGGGGAAGATAGACAAAAATGAGAGAGAGAAATAAATATATTTTACTGTGTAAATATATTATTTTAATGAGTAGAATAGGAAAATAAAAGTTGGGATGTTGGAAGAATTAGAAAATGGTATGGTATAATGATAAAGTGACTTTTTGAAATGGTAAAATAGAATAGGATTGGCATTCCCAGCTGTGGATGCTCTTAGATGCATAAATGTTATTCTATAAAAGAAGCCAACATAATCACCAAGAAGCTAACATGACATTTACAAATGAAGTTGAAAGAATGACACTCATACTCAAAAGAACCCATTTTTTTTTAATAGTAAAAAAAAATTATTTAGCAGTTTCTTTTGGGAATGAGATCATTTCACATTTATGTCGAAGTCTTTTTCTTTTTTACTTATTTTTGTGTGGATAATTTGATAATAACAACAACGGCAATATAGGATTTGAAGTAGAGGAAGTGTATTTCTCTCACAAATAAGAAAGACTATGTTATGATATAGAGAAAGAAAAAACTGTGATCTAAAATATATGCTACTCTAAAGCTGGCTTGCCATGGAGCAGAGTCTAAATCAAATACAAATAATATTCCAAAGCAGCCAAAACCACGTAGGAATAAGAATGTAAAACATACTGAAGTTTTTAATTAGGTGACTTGCTAGAGATATTCGAAAATAATTAGGATGAGTTGGTAATATTGGCTTTGTTGTATGCAGCACTACTAATTCAAGGCACAAAACAACAAGTTCAGAGCAAGAAAATCCCTGCCTTAATATATCAGTCTTCTCTAAAATGGATGAGAGGATGGAACAGGCTGCTGAAAGTGGAGATATTGCTACCTTGCACCAATTAATTAGAGAGGATGTAAATCTTTTGGATCACATTGACCAGTTACAATGTGTTCAAACTCCTTTACACATTGCTGCGTCTACTGGGCACATCCAATTTGCCACAGAGGTGATGGGATTAATGCCCTCATTTGCTCGGAAATTAAATCTAGATGGGTTTAGTCCTATTCACCTTGCTCTAAAAAATGGGCATATTGAGCTGCTGCGTCAGCTTCTAGAGATTGATAGGGACCTTGCTTATGTTAAAGGAAAGGAGTGTATCACTCCTTGGCATTATGTTGTTGAAACAGGTGATTGTCACATTGATCTATTGGACAAATTTCTATTAGTTTGTCCTAATTCTATTGCAAATGTGACGGTGCGAGATGAGACGGCTCTACATATTGCCTTAAAAAAAGAACAGCTCAAGGCTTTCAAATTCTTGGTGGGATGGCTTGGAAGAAATTTATTTAAAAATACTTCATTGAATGTATTCTTAGTCCTGAACCAAAAGGATGATGAAGGCAACACTGTATTGCACATTGCAGTGTCAAAAAATGAAACCCAGGCAAGCTCTCTGTCTCTTCATTAACATCTACTCAGCATTAACAAAATATGAATTTTAAAAAATACAAATAAACTAGATGACCATTTTATTTAAAATCTTTTTTTAAAATCTTTTAGGGAGTACGTACAGTTCCATCACTGGCAATATATAAAAATATTATCTTATTATTTTTTAATGATTTACGGGCTTATTTTGCAATTGCATGTAATACATAATGATCATTTTTTTTACTTATTTAATTATAATTTTAGTTAAAAGATTATAAATGGAGAAGAATATTATGCATTTGGATTAAGAACGGACAAAGGACGAGACTTAAGTAATTTACATTGTGCAGGTTGTGAGTCACTTACTCGCTTGGGGTTTCCGATTTGTCGATGTAAACAGTACGAATTCAGAGGGTAAAACAACATGGGACATCTCACAAGGACAAACACAAGTAGACAACAGAGAGATCAAGCTTATGCTACACAGTGCTGGAGCTTCATCAGGTTCATCTCTTTCTAGTGATAATAATATTGATGAATTTTACAACTTAATTGGAGAGGATGTAAAACTTTTGGAGCACATCGATGATCTACCATTTTTTAATACTCCTTTACACATAGCTGCATCTTATGGGAACATCCAATTTGCCCTGGAGATGATGAGTTTAAAGCCCTCATTTGCAAGGAAACTAAATCAAAATGGGTTTAGCCCTATTCACCTCGCTTTAAGAAATGAGCATATAGTGTTAGTGCGTACGCTTTTACAAATTGATGGGGAACTTGTTCGTGTCAAAGGAAGGGAGTGTCTCACTCCTTTGCATTACGTGGTAGAAAGCCTTGAGAACCTTGATCTATTGGAAGAATTTCTAGTAGTCTGTCCTGATTCTATTACAGATGTAACGGTGGAAAACAAGACGGCTTTGCATATTGCCCTCAAATATGACAAGCTCAAGGCTTTTAAATTCATCGTGAGATGGCTTGCAACAAATTGTTCTGAAAATGATAAATTTAATGAAAGAAAAGTCCTGAACTGGAGGGACAATGAAGGCAATACTGTGTTGCATATTGCAGTATTAGAAAATAAAACCCAGGCAAGCTCTCTCCAATAACATCTACTAAATATTAATAAAATATGAATAAAAGGGAAAGAGGAAAACATAAAATAACCGACCTGAATAGTTTAGATGGCTATTTTATTTTTTGAACCAAATCTCATTTTTGGGCCAAGTAAATTTCTTTTCTTTTCTTTTTTTTCAAAATTTAAAATATTTTATACTTAAATATACTATTTAAAAATGTTTAAAATTTTACGGAGTAACAGCTTCCCTCGGTTTACTTACAGTTCCGTAACCCGCATAATATATAGTAAAAAAATAAGTAATACTACGGCCACAAACTATTTTACAAAATGTTGATGTGGTCAATCTCATATTGGTTTTCATTTAGGTCCATTATTAATATCACTTTTTCAATTACCAATAATCACACATCACATTAGTTGTTTGTAAATTTTTTTGTAAAATAGTTTGTATCTCTAGCATTATTTAAAAAAATTATCTTATATTTTAATGATTCGGTGGCTTTGCAATTATACTTAATACATTATCCCTATATATTAATAGGTTTCAGAAAATTAGTTATCACTATCTAAATTATCAAAAATACCCCTAATTTAATTAGTTATCAGATAAATTTCCTCTAATAATCTTTATTTTCTTCTTCTTAATTATAATTATAATTATATATATTTATATATATAAAAAGAAGAAACTTATGCATTTGGATTTAGAACAGACCAATGACGAGACTTGACTGATTTACACTACGCAGGCTGTGAAAGACTTATTCGCTTGGAGCCTCAGTTTTGTCCGTGTAGACCTTAAGAATTTGGAGGATAAAACAGCATGGGACATCTTGCAAGGACAGACACAAGAAGACAACGGAGAGATTATGGCTACGCTACGCCGTGCTAAATTTAGATGGCATCCAATGAAATTGCTGTCAATGCCAAATGTTGCGATCCTTTTGAGGACGGAAATTAGACGTGAAGTATGGAAATTAACAGACGAAAGGCGCAATATGTTTCTGGTGGTTGCAGTACTGCTTGTAACAGTAAGCTATCAAGCGGTGCTCAGCCCTCCTGGTGGACTTTGGCAAGATAATGGTCAGTGCGTCAACCTCACTGAATATAATAAGCATCATAATGGAAGCAATCATCTGAATCCTGCACCCATTTATCTGACTCAGTCCAATACCACACTAGTGTGCGAACACATAGCAGGGACAGCCATTGGTTTGGAAAATACCTTTTTTATGGTGTTCATGGTTTTTAATTCCTTGACATTTGTGCTCTCAAACTCATTAATAAATCTCCTCATTCTAAATGGGTGCATTAAGCTTATGTTCTTCGGACTCAGTATCACCCTCTGCTATAGCTATCTTTTTTCACTCCTGGCCATATGCGGTATTCCAGAGACACCGATTCTGGCTGTGTTTTTTGCGGGCTTTTATTTTATGTTAGTACAACTTTTATCCTGGTATAGCTATCTTTATTCACTCCTGGCCATATACAGTCCAATACAACAGCAGCACAAAAAGCAGGGACATTTGGGTTCTCATACTCAGTAATTGTTCTCCTCATTCCAGATGGGTACATTAATTTCTTCGAAATCAAGGCCTACTTCCTCTGGTTTTGTTACTTTTGTTGACTCCTGGCTCCAGATTGGTCGATTATTTCTGTTTTTCTTTTGGGCCTTTGATTTTTGGAAAGAGTCAGGCTATAAGTGGTTTGCGGATTCAATCATGGGAGAAGAATTGATGGAAAATAATAATAATTATAATAAGCGGCCCTTGGAGCTGTATGCATCTGTAGTGTGTGTCAATTTTTACTTTTGCTTCTTTGATAATAAAATTCAGTCTACGTTTCTATGGGCATAGTTGAAGTACTCAATTAATGTATTGCCTTTATTCCAATAAAGCAGTGTGATTGCATTTGCCTAGCATTACTTAATTTTTAAATTTATAATCAAATTTCTCAGCTATCTTGTATTGGAACCATATCCCTTCTCCTTTGTACTAGAAGCAATGGCCATACTTATATTGTATGCAATAATAGAGTGAAGCTTTTAGAAAAGAATAAACTCTATTTTGAATCAGAATCAGGTGGCCTGGTCATAATGCACAGACTTAATTATGATATTGATTTCAACCTCTTTAAGTATCCATAAACGTCCATTCTTCAAAACAAGTTACAAACAGAACAAATAGTGATTGTCATCTCAATTTTTTGAATATGATTTTTCAATGTCCAAAATTAAGAGAAGGAAGTGGCGTGGTGCTAGCTTCGTCTGTTCAGGATTTTGACTTTGTTAAGTGCAGCCTGCCTTGCTATTCAATGTAGGGGTATGCATTCAGTTACAGTACTCACAAGCAGCAAAGCTGGTCCATGGGCGTGTAGGCAGTTGTGCTGGACTTCCAATTGTTAACGAAGCAGATGACAAATGTGTAGGTTGGACAAACTTATTTTAGTTGAACCATTAGCAATAGCAAATGGTGCTTCCAATACTTATATGAATAGCTGGAAAAACAAATAAAGCTCTTTGGTCCTCTTTTTTTCCCCAACATTTTGTTTTGTACTTTTGGAACTATGGTATCAGAAAACAAAAGATATTGTGCCATGGTAAGACAAGCCTAGTGAAAATGTAAAATCATATCATTATTCCACCTTCTATCTACAGGGGAATAAAAATGAAAAACCACTGTGATCAATCTAAGCATTGGAAACATAAAAAGGCATTCAGCTGAATATCATGTCCCTTGTTATGGTTAACGTGTTCTGACACTATTCACTGAACTTGTCTTTGGTTTTGTTAACTAAAGAATTAGTCGTATGATTATGAAGTGGTTCACTTGTAAGGCTGAAAATGAGCACTTGCTCAAACAGTGAATGAATATAAATTAGGTCTGGAGTCCTTGTTTTGCTTCAGAAAATTAGAGCTTCTTTCTCTACTGAAAAGGGTTGTTTTGTTGCAACCTTTAAGCTATCTTTGTGCGTCTTATCTGCTGAAATATACAGCCTAACATTAGTTTTTTCCCTTTTCATATGAAACTCCCTGTCAAGCATGCATCATTTTATAATACAATGTCTTTGTCTTCAAGTACTTAAACTAGCAAATTGATAACAATTAAGCAACCAAGCTCAAGTGTAGTCTTTAAGAAATTGGAGGATTGTATAGGTAGAAACTGAGAATAAGTACATTGCTTAATGAATGGAACTATATAGAGGAAGCCTATATATAGAGAAATCAATCAATTCCAGAGAACTAATAGTACAATACAACTACATAGGTGGCACAGTGCAGTACAATAGTATTAGAGAGTACCAAGGAATTTGAAGCTTGGGGCTGATACTTCTCAATGTCAGGGTGGAAGATGAGAGACCAACTTCAGTCTTGGGTGAGCGTAGAATCTGAAAACTCCATCAAAATCAAGTGTTGCCCTATAGTAAGAGCGTTTTGAAGACCGCGCCCTCTGATGTAAGGTTTGATATATTTCCCTATGAGTTCTTGACTTGAAGGTAGCTTGACTTGTCCAGGATTAGCTCAGAAACATCCTGATGACTATAATAAACTCCATAGGATATTTGGTGTTGACATCTATTTGATTAAGTATCAGATTGTAGGAGGTCTGCTCTATGCCAGTGAAATGGAGCTGAAATTTCCCCCCTTGTAACTTTCTTCGGACATGATAGAGAATAGGTTGCTCCCAGAATCTAAGACTTGGGTTGGTAAGATTGTATTGGTTGATTCGTTGAAGCTAACCCATATGATGCTTTAGTTTGTGCTTGTTATCACAAAATTCTGTGTCTAGCATAGCCCCATTTGATACTTCACGATTCTCACTGTTGTTGGACCTCCACAACTCCAATCTACTTGGAGCTTTGAGTACAAGCTGTCTGGTCAGCTTTTGATTGTCTCTCTTTGCAAACCAAACTATAGTTTCATCTGGTATCTTAGCGAACCAGATAGCAAGTAGGAACTGATCTTGTTCACCTGGAAGCCAGTGGAAACCAAATGCAAAATAATCTGATGGTGAAGTCCATGTGGAGTTATTGTCAGTGGCAAAGAGAGTTGAACCCTCACTTATGTTATTGTTGACTTGAGCTATTGCAGGAACCAGGAGGGTGATAACCGATAACAAGGATAAACAATTGGCAATGGAAATGAGAAAGTAATGAAACCGTTGGAAAAAGACAGGGCTAATACAAAGTGGTCAATGGTCGACTTATGAAGAACTTAAAAGTGTAGCCTTGGTGAATATTGTTGAGTAATGGTGTCTAATTCGAAATTTGCCAATGGTCAAAATAGTCAGGTAGTTAATTGATACATCTCATAGACCACATAGTCTTCAAATGGCACTGTTTTGGATAACTTAATTTTTGGATTTTCAACCTCAATATGACAATTTTGGCCGGCACATGATCTAAAATTGACAAAATAAATTAATCATAAATAGTTTGACATGTTCAGGTGGGTTTTCATTTACTCAGGATTGAGGAAGGCTTATGCTTTGAGTGGATACAAAGGCTAAGTGGTGAAGATTGACAAATATCAGCATGTTTTATCTGCAAACAACCGAAACAATCAATATCAAAGGAAGACAGTTTCTACAAGAAATAATTTGGCATTAACATCTTGACTTCAAGCCACATGACCCTTCCTTCTTTTTGCACCTAACAAACAGCAATGACCAATAGAATAAGTTGAACATAAATTATATTTCGGATTGGAATAAGGTAAAACAGTGTTGGTCTGGTTGCTACGCACAAACTTAATTATGTTTAGTTTCAACCTCCAAATATCAATAAATATGTTTTCATCTGTATAGGCGACATACAGAACAAACAGTACGTGCCAAAAAAAATTTAATTGATTTTCAATTTCTAAAATAACTGCAGGTTGCAGCCTGCCTTGCTATTTGCCAAATTATGCTGAAGCTTCAGCATAGGGATATTCACACAGTTCTAGTACTCACGTGCAGCAAAGCAGTTTCTGATTTGTGCAATGGAATCTGTAGCTCTAGTTGGTCTATGGAGGCAGTTATGCTAGACATTAAACAGGTAAAGAAGCAGATGACAAGCGTGTAGGTTGGACATGTGGACAAACTCAGTTTAGCTGACCCGTTAGCATTACAAAATATTGCTTCCAAGTTCTATAAAATTTTACCAAGAAGAACAGCTAAAGCTCTAGTACTTTTTTTTTTTTTTTCTTTCTCTCAACATTATGTTCTACTATGGTATCAAAGAACAAGAAATAATGAGCCATGCTAAATATGAAACCATTATGCCGCCCTCTATCTACAGGGGAAAAAAGAAAAAGAAAACTTAAGTCCTTATATAAGCAATGCAAACTTGAAGCCATTTTGGGCTGAAGATTCTGTAATCGTTCACACTTCACAGAACTGTTACTTCAAATAAAAAAATGAGTCGCAAAACTAGTTTTGGTTTGGTCAACTAAAACATAGTGTATGATTATGAAGTGATTCCCTTGTAACTTTTATGGTTGAAATTGAGCCATGCTCAGGTATACATACTAAATTTACTGGCTGAAACAGTGAATGAATAAAAACCAGGCCCTGGAGTCCTTGTTTTACTGCTCTGTTCTTTCTCTGTTTGCTGCAGAAAATCACAGCTTCTTTCCCTACGATGAGGGCTGGTTTGTTGCAATCCTTAAGCTATCTTTCTGTGCGAAGCTACATTTTATTGTACAATGTCTATGGTTCTAGGTGGTTGTGATTTTTGCCTTTGGCTCTAGGTACTTTAATTTGCAAATTGATTACAATGCTTAATGCCAGGTATACATTCTTAGAAATTGGATAATCAAATAAATCAAATCCATTCTATTTTATGTGGTAGACATAGCTTTATAAATTCCTAAGGTCTACAATCATGACTCCAAACCTCCACTAATACCTAGTTATTCTCACCACCATTATCATCCATATGATCATTTTCAAAATGTTCTATTTTCTTTAGTATTAATTCTACTCATTCAATTATTAAAAATTTGAGTTGACAGAATTTCAATTTCATTAATTAATGTAAAATCCTTCATTTTAATAATTCTAAAAATTCCTTATAAGTATTTTGTTAACATCAAACAAAAATCCAATCATCTAATCACTATGACAGAAACTAGAGTACAAGATTACCTGTTCTAGTTCCACCAACGAAAGTATCATAGCCAAAACCCCACTTCCTTTTTATTCTTTTCCTCTATAGCTTCATCACAATGTTAATTCCTTTATATAACACCCTCTCAAGCTAGTGCTAGCCAAGAGAAAGATTTATTTATTTTTTGATAGGTGAAGATAAGAATTCAAATGCAAGGTAAAAATTGTAAAAGAAATATCAATAAAAAGGTTGAGGAGGCTCATTGCTTAAATTAGTGCTGCACACGGTATAGTGATTTAAAACAAGAAAGGAGTCAAACTATTTGTCACATGAGTTGAAGGATAGATATATTTGGAAAATTAAATACAATTACCATTCATCTTCCTCAACTAATGCATTCTATAGCAAGAAAAGTAACACAAAAAATCAAATCAGTAACAATTATTAGTATATTATTTTTCAAGTATATAAGAAGGAAATAGCTACTTATCAACAAAAAAGAAAAAGAAGGAAATAACTAAGCAAAAGGCTGAACTGTGTTGCACATGCCAGGGTTCCTAATGCACCAAAGTGGTTAAATGGGTTCAGCTCCAATACCTCTTCGTACCGTTCTATATCTCCACTCGTTCAACCTATCTGTTGCCTCAGCATACCTTTTCTTACCTGTCTCATCTCAGTTCCCAGACCACAGTGTCTCTGCCATTGCTGAAGTGTAGACCAAATTCTTTCATCTAAAACTGCAGGATTTGCTTGCTCAGACCACAATGCCACCTCCCCACCTAACACTAGATTGGCCTCCTCCTCACTCAACCCATATGTTATATCATAGTTGTATATGGTTTGCCATGTTTTGAAAGGCCCACACCATGATCTGCGATTTCCAGAGTTATCACTTGTTTGTTGATCATACTAGCTGTCATTCCCTAGAAAGTCACCATGCCCACAGTCCAGATAATAGAAATCCAAGGATGATACGATAACCTGGTATCCAGAAGAAACAATCTCTCTCTCTCTCTCTCTCTCTTAAAATTCTTTTCTTTCTCACTCTCTGTATTTCTAGCCCCCTATTCAAATGGGAAGAGACCCTATTTATACTAGTTGATCCTCCCTTTAGTAATGGATTATATTAAGGTAGTTCATAGAAAACTTGTCCCATCAGGTGTTTCCTTTACCTTCTGGAGAGGCTGAGTAGGTATGAACTATGAAGCACTATTTAGGCCGGAGGTCAACATCTAAACTCTAATTCCTTGGCCCTATGCTAATCAAGCCGCAACTATACCTTTGCCGAACATCTCCACTATGCGAACTGAGGTGGGTGATAAGTCCGCTAAGCATTGGGTTGCATCAGACTCATGGACATGCTCAGTCCTTTATGCACTCTGGGCTGGGCCTGCTCCTTTTATACTCCTTACTCCCTTCATAGGCCTGTGATCCACGACCTATAAAAGGAAACTAGTAAAACCACTCCCCCGCAACAAATCCTTCCTAAATATGAGATTTAAATTCAAATGTTTAGACGGTGATGATGACATACCTATCCATTCAAGAGGCTCTCAGTGTTCCCAAGATCAAAGAGTTGAGAAGTATTTGGGACTTCCATATTTTGTTGAAAGATCAAACAATATGAAAAAAAAAAGTTAATTATTTTTTGTAATCTTTTCTATTTTGAGAAAAACAAATTTTAATTTATTTTTGTGTTTCATGAGGTACATGTATTTATTTCTAAGTATAATTAGATTTTTATAGGTGACGGACTAATGATTAATATTAAAAAAAAAAAAAAAAGGAACTTATATGGTTCTCTTTTTTCAAAATAAACGCGGAGGGAGGGTCTAAGTTTGGGTTCTTCCAAGCAGTGTCACGAGTCTAGGTAATTTATATTATTTTTTCTAAAACTCATATTACAAAAATAATTTTGAATATCGCAACCCTTCTCAAGTTGAGAAACAATTGAAATAAATAAAGAAAACACAAATGCAAATTTAATAATGCACCTAAACAAAATATAGAAAATAAATAAAACTTATAATTGAATATTTATGAGTTTATTCAAATAATATGATTGTATACTAAATTATATCAATCATAACAATCTACTTTTCTCCTCTTTTTAATGGCATGCAATATAATTAATTCTCGAATATAATACTACCAAATGAGTAATATACATGAACTATAAAAAAAAATATTTTTTTTTTTTTTACAAAATATTTTTATATAAACTTATAATGTACTTGTACATCTCACGAAACATCTGCTAGTTCCTTATGAAACACATGTGAAAAATTCTTGAAACTTCTAACATACATGTCAAACTTGAAGTAATCCCTTGAGTTGGTTTTGTTCCAAAACTTTTACACTTTCATTCCAACTTTTGTGTCTATGACTCTATGCCTAACGTGAGAATCACCTAAACTTTTTAATTCTTTTTCTACTTCTGTTGGAAAATCAAAGAAAGCTTCTTTTTTCATATTCTTTTCTATTTAGAAAAAAACAATTGTGCTTTTAAAAGAACAATAATAATTTATTTTTATGTGTTTAATGAGATACATGCATTATTATTATTATTATTTTGAGAAGGAGGGTCTGAATTTGGGTTCTTCCAAACAAAATCACCATGATACAAGGGTCTTGATAATTTATATTATTATTTATCTAATATTTATATTTAAAAACAATTAATTTTGAATATCATATTCCTACTAAAGTTTCACTGTTTTAGCAACAATTGAAATAAAACGAACAAAACACAAAGGAAAATTTAATAATACAACCAATAAAAATATAGAAATTAATTTTGCAATTAAATTAGTCAAAAAAACTTAATATTTGTGAGTAAATTCAAATTATATGTTTATATACTGAATTATATCGAAGACAAAACTTTGTTGCACATTGTTGACAGAGAGTGATTATAATACATATTTAGTCCTCAGAGAGAGTGGCTGTCAACCAAAAAATTTTGAACAAAACCTTTTCAACAATACATATTTATTGTTGACAGAGAGTGATTATAATACATATAATATCGAAGTAAATTCAAATTTGAAACCTTTTATATCTAAATATAATACATAATGATTCACTGAAGACCCAATCCTAAACTGGAAGGACGGTGAAGACAAAACTTTGTTGCACATTGCAGTATAAAAAAAATCAAACCAGGCAAGCTCTTTTTCTCCCCATTAACATATAATATGCATTAACAAAATATGAATAATAAAAAAAAACTAAAAATAGTCTAGATGACCATTTTCCTGGAAGGATTTTTTTTTTGCAGTATAAAAAAATCATACTAGGCAAGCCATTAACATATAATATGCATTAACAAAATATGAATAATAAAAAAAAACTAAAAATAGTCTAGATGACCATTTTTGAATTTTTTTTTTTTTTAACCAAAACTCATTTTTTGGAGCCAAGAAAATTTTTTTTTTTTTCAAAATTTAAAACCTTTTATATCTAAATATAATACATAATGATTCAGTGGCTTAATTTGCAATTGCATGTAATACATATTGAATATTGTTTTTAATTTCTTTAATTATAATTTTAGATATAAAAAAATTATAAAATAAGAAGAAGCTTAATTATGCATTTGGATTAAGAACTGACCAAGGACGAGACTTAACTAATTTACATTATGCAGCTTGTGAGTCACTTACTCACTTGGGGTTCTTGATTTGTCGATGTAAACAATATGAACTTAAATGGTAAAACAGCACGAGACATCTCACAAGGACAAACACAAGTAGACAACAGAGAAATTACAATTATGCTACACAGTGCAGGAGCTTCATCAGGTTCATCTCTTTCTACAATTACTTGAAGTGATGATAATAATATTGATGAATTTTACACCTTAATTGGAGAGGATGTAAATAAAATTGCAGCTGAAAATCAAGAGGAAAGTATTTCTATACCAAAACCACCTAAATTGCAGAAGGTAGACAGCTAGCAAATTCAAAATACCACAACTAGCTATCCTTATTTCTTATGGAAAGTCTAACGACTGTTACACATGATTTGCTCCTTATTTTTTCTCCTCTGTACATATCCATCTAAACGGACAATATACAAAATGTAATAGTTTCTATATAAATGAAATACCAACTCTCTCTATATCAAGGTGAGATAGAATCTCTCAGGAATTCTTTATGGTATCAGAGCCAACCATGAGATAGAGAGAGAAACAAAATTCTGTTTTTTTTTTTTTTTCTTGAACCCCCCATGTCAACCACATCAAGCTCTTCCCCTGCCCTCAGTCAATCTGATGACTACCCATATCCTGTGACACTGAATATTGCAAATTTTGTGTCACTTCGTCTCTCCTCTACCAACTTCCTTCTTTGGAAAACACAAATGCTCAATATCATTGAGAGCTATGACCTCCAAGGCTTTATCAATGGTGAAGTTCAACCACCACCCCAGTTCATCAATAATGCTGACTCTAGCACACAAACTAATCCTACATTTGTGAAGTGGCACTAAACTGATTGTCTTGTCAAAGGTTGGTTGACAGCCACTCTCTCTGAGGAAGTTCTTGGCATTGTTGTAGGCCTCAATACTGCCTTTGAGGTCTAGAATGCATTGGTTCATGCATTTGCTCGTGTCTCATCAGATCGAAGCCTTGCACTTAAGCAGCGGCTTACATCTTTAACTCGAGGTATCGATACCTTAGTTGTTTATCTCAGCCAATTCAAAGCAGTGTGTGATGATCTTGCAGCCATTGGAAAGCCAGTTCTAGATCACAAGAAATCATGGTGGCTACTCAATTGGCTTGGCAAAGAATATGAGGTGTTCACTACTACCATGTTGAGACCACCAGTCCTTCCATACTCTGAAATTGTCACTTCATTGGAGAGTTATGCTGAAGCGCATAAGCTTGATGCTCAACCCACTCCTCAAATGGCTTTCTATGGCCAACGCAACAATAAAAATAAAAGAAACAATGGTGGTCAAGGGCCCTTTAATTCTAAGGGACGTGGGTTTGTTCAAGGTGCCCAATCTGCACTAAAGAATTCCAACCATCCTACACGAAATCTGCCAGCAAATTCACCAATCATCGCAACCAAAAACACAAAAGATGAAGCAATTATCTGTCAAATTTGCAACAAAAGGAATCACACTACCCTTAAATGCTTTAATTGATTCAATCACTCATTCACAACAGACAATATTCCACAAGCACTAGTAGCTATAACCATTGTTGACAATCAAGATTTTGATTGGTTCCCAAACACAGGCGCTAGTGACCATATTACTAGTAACCCAGGTAATCTTCATTGCTTAACTCCTTATCATGGATCCGATGGTGTTATGGTTGGCAATGGTCATACTTTACCTATCACACACATTGGTGAAACTACTCTTGGTACTGGTTCTTCTCCTATTCACTTGAAAGATGTGCTATTAGTTCCTGATATTAAGCAAGATCTGCTCTCTGTTAGTAAACTTACTACTGATTATCCACTCATCTTTGAGTTTGATGGACATGGTTTTGTGATAAAGGATAGGACAACCAACAAAACAGTAGCGAAAAGGACTAAACAAGGTGGTCTTTATGCCTTTGATAGAGGTCCAACAACCCTATTCTCCCATCGATTCAAGCGGGTTGCTAGAGATTGTTGGCACTATCACCTCGATCATGCACACCAAAGGATCATTGATCACTTGCACTCAAGAAATTTCATTTCTTCTGCTTCAGCATCTAAGTCTTCTTCAATTTGTACTAGTTGTCAAATGGGGAAATCATGTAGGCTTCCATTCTTTCCTAGAGAAAATGAAATAAAAATATCATTTTACAAAATTTATTGTGATCTATGGGGGCCAGCCCTTGTTTCTTTTAGTGAAAAGTTTAGCTACTACACGATATTTTTTTATAACTTTACCTTCAATCCATCCTTCAGCCAAATTGAAGAATATCTTGTGTTCAAATCAAAATCACATTACCACAATTCCAATCAACAAATCTTTCATGGAGATCGAATTAGAGGATCACTCTTTTGTAATTACAGAAAATTGTACCATATATTCATCAATACAAATTCACATTTATGAAACTATTTTACTTGTTTGATTTATTTCGAACTAAGAAATTTAGTCGTCCACAAAATCCTTGTAATTTGTTTCACATTCTCTCTTTGAACAAAAACCCAGTTGGAGTTTTGTAGTTTCAAACCGCTAGATCTATCTCTACAGTGCTAGGTACGTGTAGTTCTTGTTTTCTCTATGCTTTTCACTCTAATGGGTGTTCTGGGTTTTGCTAAAGATAAGATTTTTTTCATTAGTTTTTATTTGAGCTTTTCTAGTTGGGATTTTTAACTAGGAAGGTTATGAATTTTCTCTGTTATGTGCTTCACATTTGGTTCTGGGTGCTTCTGAAAAGACTTTTAGCTGGTGTAACTTTGAAATATGTATGATTCATGTTTGTTCTCATGTTCTTGTGTAGCTTCAGATGTTTTGGTTAATTCATTTATTTTGTGTTGGTGATTTTACCTCTCTTTTCTTCATTCTTGTTTTGGCCTTTTTTGGGGGTTTACAATTTATATCTCTAGAAATGTGTAGCTCAATGTTTGTCCTTTACAACCCCCCAATGGCTGCGAACTTAATTTGTTTTTTGCTTTTCTTGTTGGGTTGTTTCCATTTTCTCTTTTTTGTTAATAAAAAAGAAAACTTGTAGTTTCTGGGAATGTGTTAATTTATCTATGTTTTGTGGGAACTTGCAAGTTTCTGGAAACTTGTAATTTTTGTGTTCCACGTTCCTCATGTACACAAAAAAAATTATCTTATTTTTTTAATGATTCAATGGCTTAATTTGCAATTGCATGTAATACATCTTTAATTTGCATCAATGATTCAGTGGCTTAATTTGCAATTGCATGTAATACATTTTTTTTTTTACTTCTTAATTATAGATTTAGTTAGAAAAATTATAGAAGAAAAAGAAGTTTATGCATTTGGATTAAGAACGGACAAAGGACGAGACTTATTTAATTTACATTATGCAGGTTGTGAGTCAATTACTCACTTTGTGTTTAGGATTTGATGTAAACATAAATTTAGAGAATAAACACAAGTAGACAACGGAGAGATTAGGCTTATGCTACACATTGCTAGAGCTTCATCAGGTTCATCTCTTTCTACTTTGACTCAAAGTGATGATAATAATATTGAGGAATTTTACACCTTAATTCGAGAGGATGTAAAACTTTTGGAGCATATCAATGAGCTACCATTTGTTGATACTCCTTTACACATAGCTGCGTCTGCTGGGCACATCCAATTTGCCATGGAGATGATGGGATTTAAGCCCTCATTTGCTAGGAAACTAAATCAATATGGGTTTAGCCCTATTCACCTCGTTCTAAGAAATAAGCATATAGACCTAGTGCGTAGGCTTTTACAAATTGATGGGGACCTTGTTCGTGTTAAAGGAAGGGAGTGTCTCACTCCTTTGCATTACGTAGTATAAAGTTGCAGTGAGGACTTTGATCTATTGGAAGAATTTCTGTTAGTTTGTCCCAATTCTAATACAAATGTGACAGTGCGAAACGAGACAGCTTTGCATATTGCTCTCAAATATAACAAGCTCGAGGCTTTTAAATTCATCGTGAGATGGCTTGCAAGAAATTGTACTAAAATTGATAAATTCAATGTAAGAACAGTCCTGAACTAGAAGGACAATAAAGGCAACACTGTGTTGCACATTGCCATATCAAAAAATCAAACTCAGGCAAGCTCTCTCCATTAACATCTATTAAGTATTAACTAATTATAAGTAAAAGGAAAAAAATAAACATAAAGTAACCAACCAAAATAGTCTAGATGACCATTTTACTTTTGAACCAGAGCTCATTTTTTGGGTCTAGTAAATTTCTTTCTTTCTTTCTTTTTATTTTTCAAAATTCAAAATATTTTATACCTAAATATACTATTTAATAAAGAAGTTTAAAATTATTGCTTCCCTTGGTTTGCGTACAGTTTCATCACTAGCGTAATATATAAAAAAATATCTTATCTTTTAATGATTTAGTGGTTTTGCAATTGTATTTAATACATTATGATCTCTCAGCAAATAATAATAATAATAATATCAATAATATATGATCATTATTTTCCTTTTAATTATAATTATAATTTTATATACAAAAGAAGAAACTTGACTTATTTACATTACGCAGGCTGTGGGACACTTTCTTGCTTGGGGTTCCAGTTTTGTCGTTGTAAACCATAAGAATATAAAGGGTGAAACAGCATGGAACATCTTGTAAGGACAGACACAAGATGTAAACAACAGAGAGATTGAGGCTATGCTATGATTGCTAGGCCATGCTGGGGCTAATTTGGGTGTTCCTCTTTCTAAATTTAAATGGCATCCAAAGGAATGGCTATCAATACCAAGTATTTTTACCCTTTTGGGTATGTATTTTAAACGTGAAATGGGGAGCTTATCAGAGGAAAGGCGCAGTATGCTTCTAGTGGTTGCAATACTGCTTGTAACAATCAGCTTTCAAGCGGTACTCACACCTCCTGGTGGAGTTTGGCTAGATAATGGTCAGTGCAATACCACAGAGGTAGGGAGAGGGAGTAGTCATAACGGAAACAATGATCAGACTCCCTTCAATACAAAGGTAGGGAGTAGTAATAATCCTGTAACCATTCATCTAACTCGATCCAATACCACACTAGTGTGTGAACATAAAGCAGGGACAACCATTGCTTTGGAAGATCGCTTTTTTTGGCTGTTCCTCCTTTGTAATTCTTTGATATTTGGGATCTCAAACTCATTAATTGTCATCGTCGTTCTTAATGGGCGCATTAAGTTTCTATTCTTGGGACTCAACCTCACTCTCTGTTTTAGCTATTTTTATTCAGTCCTGGCCATAACCGATGATAAATTTTCAGCGTGTTGTCTTGCATATGATTCGGCCATATTTTCTGTTTTAGCAGTGCTTCTTTCAGGTACCAATGATCAGACTCAGTAATTGTGTTCTCATACTAAGTAATTGTTCTCCTCATTCCAAATGGGTATATTAATTTCTTCATAACCAATGCCTACTTCCTCTATGTTATGTTCTAAGTACTTAGGAACTAATGTATTCAAACTCTAATGTGTATTATTGGCAAACTATGATCAAAACAGGTGTTTAATCTGTTTTAGACTTACTCAAAGTATGTCATTCATGTAAAGTTAAAATCGAGTTAACTACAGAAGTTAATGTGTAAATCTGCCTGGCTCGATCAATCGAGAATTAGACTCAACCAATCGAAAGTTGTGCAAATTGTTTTTTTTGCAGAATTTCCAACTAAACCCTAAGCCCATATGACGTGTAGAATTTTATGTTTTGCCCTAGGTATAAAAGGTAAACCCTAGCCACATTTTTGAGGTTGCTCATATTGTTGTTTGTGTGAATCTCTTGTGAGATTTAAGAGGTGCTTTTCTTCACACAAGTTTAGGATTATCATGAAGGAGATTTCTTCAAGAGCTTGATGATCATTCAGTTGCTGCCATAAGAGTTTAAAGATACACAAGCGGGAGTGGTTGTACTTGCTGGAGAATCCAAGAAAGAAGGAGTTCGTGATCTCGAAACTTGCACGTGGTCGTGTCAGTAAGTTTTCTACTGGTGGGTAGTAATAGGATGTTAGTGGTATAAGTCACTATTGTACTAACTTCGATTCTTTCATAGTGGATTTAAGTTTACCTTGAAGATAGCTAAGTTAAATCCTCCCCAGGTTTTTTACCGGTTTGGTTTTCTTGGGTCATCATATTTTTGTGTTTTTATATTCCGCACTTTACATTGATATGATTATATGATTATGTTAACCTAGATCTGAAATTTGGACTAAGTAATAACTTAGCTTATTAACTAGGTTAATCTAATAGTGTTTTAGGGGTCTAAAAACTTTACAAGTGGTATCAGAACGGGTAGCTCTTATGTGTAGATCTTTTGATCTCTGAGCTGATCCTTGACCCCTGCTGTCATGGAACACGAACACTCTCTTGTTATTCCTCCTCATTTTGATGGGAATAATTATGCTTACTAGAAAGTCAAGATGAAAGCTTTCCTGAAATCTATTGATGAGAGAGTCTGGAACTCCGTTGAATATGGATGGGAGAAGCCCAGTACCCCTATGAGTGAGTGGCAAACTTCTCAGAAAGAAACAGCCGCCTTCAATAGCAAAGTTATGAATGTTATCTTTAATGTTGTTTCTATGGTGGAATTTAAGAGAATCTCTAATGTTGAGGTTGCTCACACTACTTGGAATAACCTCCTGACTGTGCATGAAGGCATAAAGGTTGTTAAGATCAGTAAGTTGCAACAATTGACAACTAGATTTGAAAGCATTAGGATGTCTAATGATGAATCTTTTGATGAATTCTATGCTAAACTTAATGACATTGTTAATTCTACATACAACTTGGGTGAAATCTATGATCAACCTAAAATTATTAGGAAGATTCTTAGATCTTTAACTGAAGATTTTAGACCCAAAGTGACTACCATCACTGAGAGCACGGATGTGGTCTCCATCCCTGTTGATGAACTTGTAGGATCTCTTCAGTCTTATGAGTTGGACCTACCCAAAACTAGCAAATCCAAATCAATGGCTCTTAAGTCTGTTGATGATGTTAATGTTGGTGGATTTGATTATGAGCTCTCTACTATAGAGATTGCTTACCTTGCCAAGAACTTTAGGAATTTCCTTAAAAATACCAACAAAAGGGCAAGCGGTAAAAACATTGATGACCGTAGAAACTTTAGGAAGAATGATCTAAGGTTAACAAAATTGAAAAATCTAGAGAAAAAGTAGGTCAATCTTCTAATAATTCTATGGGTCCTCAATGTTTTGGATGTCAAGGGTATGGTCACATGAAATCTAAATGTCCTATATTCTTGAGGTCTAAGGGTAAGGCTATGGTTGTAACCCTTAGTGATGATGAAGTTTCTGATGATGAGTTTGATTGTGACAAGGATGGAAACTTCATTGCTTTCACTGCTATTGCTGTAGTTAATGAAAGTGTAACTGTTGAAGAGAACCCTTCTAATGGAGAACTTAGTACGCGACTTCAATCACCAACTAGAGAAAGAGTTGTTAGCTGCAAAGTTTTTCAATTCATGTACACGATGAAGATCAAGAAGATGCTTGGTTACAAAACCCTACGGTGCACATTACACAGCAACTTCTTCACAAGAAAGATGAACTAGGGCATGAACTTTGTCTTGGATCATAAATTGCTTGAACAAGGATTTCTCAATGCTTGTGCAACTTATGTACTTAATGACGGCCCTTAAAATAATCCTTTTATATATCTAGGGTTAGAAGAGAAGAAATCCCAAAGACATATCCACGGATTGGAATCAAAACAGAACTTGGAATCTGTTTTTCTTAAATCTCGACAGCTAGAGATGTCGAGGTGCTGTCGAGAAGCTGTCGAGCCTCAGGGCTAAAACAGCTTCTTAAAGCTCAATAGATGCATGTGTCGAGAATAGGTGTCAAGTTTTAATAACTTGCATTTTCCAGCTTGTTTCTTGGACAGACTTGATGACTTCAACACTTGATCTTGAAACACAGTTCCTTGAAGCGTTAAACACATCCTAAATCTACCCAAATACAAGTAAAGTGCGTTTTGTCAAAAGATAAGCCAATTACATAAAATAATGACATATGTTCAAAAACAACTTGAACCACAGTCCTAATAGATCTGCCAATTCCAAACTTGATCAGATGTTAAGTGTTCAAAAGTCTCTTTTCAACCAAACTGGTTTAGGTTTTGTAGAAAGTATCAATGTGTCTGCAACTAATTCCATAATCTTTGTTCCTTCATCTTCTTCTGAACCCCTTGTGAGTGAGGTTGTGAGTGAGGTTGTCAAACCCCTTGTGCATGAGTTTGTCAAACCCATAGAAGTTTCACCTCCCAAGAAGATTAGGGTTGATAAGGCTACATGGGTTTGTCATTTTTGTGGAAAGTCTAGGCACATTTGTCCAAACTGTTATAAGCTTCAAGCTGCTAAGAGAGCAAACAAACCAAAAGTACTTGTGCCTCAAGCACAAGATCCTATGGTACTTATTGGTGAGTTGGTAAAAGCTCTAAACCTTTATTCCAATTCTAGAGTTGGAAATCATTCTAATATGAATAATAACTCCAATGCTCAAGGTGTATATAAACGCTTTGGATGCAAAAGGCTCAATCTAAGTGAGTACTTCTGACATTGTCCTTGTTTCATTGCTCTACTCCTTGTGACCATTTTTTTGGGTATTTCTTGTTTTTCTTATCTTTGTTTTTCTAGGATGTGCATTGCATAACATTCATGCATTTCATTCTAGGATGTTTTTGTTAATTTAATTAAAAAAAAAAAAAGGGAAGCAAAATGTGTTTTGCATTTATTTCATGGTTTTGAAAACAAAGTTGGTCAATTTATTTTCACATAACATGTCTATGTACCTTGTTTAGCTTCGGTGAGCTTATTTTATGCACTTTACTAGTTAAAAGCTTTGTAGTGCATGTTGTGTGGGAAGATGTTTGTAGTTTTTTATTACTTTGACTTGATCTTGAAGTCACATGTCTTTGACTGTCAGACTTGAACCTTTTGAGAAAGGCATAAATAACCATCTCACCACTGTTTATTAACCAATCATGAACACCTTAGTGCATATCATAAAATTTTGTTCTCAAAAAAGTGTAGCACATGCACAAAAAGAACATAAGGTGTAGTCTCGGTTTAAATGAAAAATTGGTGTGTACATTATTAGACTATAATTAAATCAATCAAATGAAACTGGTGTATACATTATCCCGGCTATTTTTAATAAGTTTCTGAACAAATTAAAATTTGTGTATACAATATGAGGCAAAATCAAGAAACTTACATGATTGCAAGCTTCTAATCTAGGAATATGTGGGAGTTATATGATGTAACTCTTTAGGTGATAGTCTCTTTCAAATTCTTTGTGATGAATTTTTGTAGACTTTGTGGTTGACTTCTACTTACATATCACCTCACATGTATCTCAAGTTTTTGCTAGTTGCACACACTACACAAGTTACTCTTTGCTAAACTTTGTACATGTTATTGTGTGTGTCTGTGGTCTGACCAACCAAGTTTGAAAATTCCTTGAGTTTTATGCAAAATAGACTTGATTCTTGAGAATTCAAGGAAAATATTTGAAAATCTTAATTTTTGGAAAACTGGGTTTAAAACATGTGTTTTTGAAAAGCATTTCATCCCATACTCATGCATTTTATTCATAAAATTCAAAACTTTGAGGAGTTTATGCATCAAATTGCTCTATTTTTCAAAAACTTTTTTTTTTCCAGAATTTCGACCGGTCGAACCTGTTTTTCGATCGATCGAAATTGCGATTAAAATTTTGGTCAGCCTCTGTCTGTTTTGATCGGTGCTCGATTGGTGTTCGATCAATCGAAGCATTTTCGACCGATCGAATCTGTTTTTCGATCAATCAAAAATCGTGTAAAGATTTTTTAAAAGGATTCTTTTTCACGTATTCAACTCACTTTTCAAAAGCTTTTCAACTTTTTCTCTCCCTATACTATTTGGTCAAAGCTCCAATCCAGATTTTTGTCATTTTCTTCCATTCTTTTTGCAAGGTTTTCCTCTCCCAAGGCTGGTAAGACCTTTTTTACCCTTTTTTTTGCATTTTATTTCATGTTTCATGCATAAATTCATGCATTTAAGGGAGATTTTCAGACCTATGCATATTTTGGGGTTTTTGATGATTCAAGCCATTTTTTCTGAAATTGATCAATGGATTTTTGTCATACAATGTTATAATCATGATCTATTGTGTTTAATTTGATCAATTTGGTGTTTTGTGAGGAATTGAGAATTCTAAGGCTTGTATTTATCCGAATTGAGGATTTTGTTCAAATTGAGTTTGATTGATGAAATTGACTTGTTGGCTAACTGCATTTGATCATTATATCCTGTTATCTACCTTCTGAGATAATCAATTAGTCAATTTGTTAAAAATTCTACAAGTAGTTTTTCAAAATTTTGGAGTTTTTGTTGTAAACTCTTTGCTCAAGCCAATTTTGTGATTCTAAACTTAAACTTGAACTTGTTATCACTGTATTAGAGCATGCATCATGACATTTATCTGTTCATGCATCATATAGATTTTTTTAATTTTTTTGTTTTTGTTGTGCTAACTTGCAGTCTGCATTGTGTTTTGTTCTGTTATTTCTCTTATGTCTCTGTCCCTATCTTAGCACCATGCCTAGGAAGACTAGAGCCAATAGGTTATCCTCCTCTTCTTCTGCCCCTTCCTTTGAGAGTGATAGATTCTTAAGTACGAAGCACCAAGAGACCTTTGAGACGCTTAATCTTAAGAGAAAGATTGGGCTGAGCGTAAGGTTTTGCTAGATGAGCTTGATCCTGCCATTAGGGCAAAATTTGAGCGTAGAGGCTGGTTGCCTCTTCTAGATTTTGATTCCCCCCCTCCAGCCATCTTGATTAGAGAGTTCTTTTCGAACCTCTCTATTCACTCTTGTGATTCCGGCACTCTTGTGAGGAGTTGGATTTGTGGTGATGAGTACACAATTACCCCTTCGGTAGTGGCTGATGCTTTTGGGGTGCTTCTTGTTCAGCATCCTATTTACCCGTATGATGTGTCTCCTCCCCTAGACGACATCATGTCATACATCATTAGTACTTCTATCCGGTGCGGTTTTGACCCTCGAATCACTTCTACTTAGCTTACTAAGTCTACCTATCTTATTTTTCGGATAGCGTGTCATTCCTTGTGGCCTATTTCTCATATGCACACCATTCCTTTGGAGCAATGTGCATGTTTGTATGCTCTGGTTATGGATGCTCCTATTAGTTTTCCTCATTTGTTTTTTCGTTCTTTGAACAAAGTTTATAGGAGTTCTTCTACTGCTCATGCTCTTTTTCATCCTATTTTCATTCATAGGATATTGTTATTTTTAGGTTTGTCTGACTTCCCTGCTTCTGAGCTCGTATACATTATTGCTCCCATAGGTGCCACTTTTTATAGGCAAAGGGCTGCTCAGATGAGAGAGCGCTCTAAACGTCCTAGAGTTAAGCTTTCTGGTACCGCACCCCCTTCTTCTTCTACAGGTTTTACTTCTGGTGAAGAGTTTGCTGATCCTGTAGGTGTTGCTGCTGCTGCTGTTCCTCTGCCATTAACTTCGGATGACTTTGACATTCGTTGTACTTTGGAGACTGTAGTGACCGTTCAGGCGACTCATGGTCAGATTTTGGTGGACATGCTTGATGAGATCCATGCTTTGCGAGCAGATTTGGCGAGTCTTAGACGTTCGCTTTCTCCACCTTCTTTTGATAATGGATTCTGATTGTCCTTTGGCATTCCGTCACAAAAAATGGGGAGTACAATTGTGTATTTTTGAGCACTTTTTGTAGTTAGGGGGAGACTTTATTTTTTTGTGAGTCTGTGGAGATTAGATTTTATCTAGGTGCTTCACTTTATATTTACTTTTTTGGCTCTTGATGTATTCTTGTTAGGGGGAGATACATTCATTCTTATATATGGTTCTTGTTTCACTGCTTATTGACTTATGGCTATGAGTTATTCATTGATATATGTCTATATTTTGTGTTTTGTGAATTTAATATGTTTATTTTATTTACTTGTATTTTCCACACATACGTTTATGCATTTTTTTTAGTGTTTCAGGAAATATACAGGTTGATTCAATTGAGCTGCTGTCTACACTTGCAACTGATGGATAGTAGTTAGGATTGGATTTGTTATAATGAGAATTTTTTTAAAAGGCTTTTCTTTGTAAACTTTGAGCTTTTAGTTGTGTTTTGTCACGGATTGCCAAAGGGGAAGTTTTTTAGGTTCTAAGTACTTATGAACTAATGTATTAGAACTCTAATGTGTATTATTGGCAAACCATGATCAAAACAGGTGTTTAGTTTGTTTTAGACTTGATCAAAGTATGTCATTTATGTAAAGCTGGAATCGAGTTAACTGTAGAAGTTACTGTGTAAATCTGCCTAGCTCGATCAATCGAGAATTAGACTTGACTGATCAAAAGTTGTGCAGATTGTTTTTTCTGCAGAATTTCCAACTCAACCTAAGCCCATATGACATGTAGGGTTTTATGTTTTGCCCTAGATATAAAAGGAAAACCTTAGTCACGTTTTTGAGGTTGCTCATATTGCTGTTTGTGTGAATCTCTTATGAGATCTAAGAGGTACTTGCCTTCACACAAGCTTAGGATTATCAAGAAGGAGATTTCTTCAAGAGCTTAATGATCATTCAGTTGCTGCCATAAGAGCTTAAAGATACACAAGCGGGTGATTGTACTTGCTAGAGAATCCAAGAAAGAAGGAGTCTATGGTCTCGAAGCTTGCACGTGGTCGTGTCAGTAAGTTTTCTACTAGTGGGTAGTAATAAGATGTTAGTGGTCTAAATTGCTATTATACAAATTTCGATTCTTTCATAGTGGATTCAGGTTTACCTTGAGGATAGCTAGGTTAAATCCTCCCCAGGTTTTTTACCTGTTTGGTTTTTCTAGGCCATCATATCTTTGTGTTTTTATATTTTGCACTTTACATTGATATGATTATATGATTGTGTTAACCTAGATCTGAAATTTGGACTAAGTAATAACTTGGCTTGTTAACTAGGTTAATCCAATTGTTTTAGGGGGTCTAAAAACTTTACACTCTAGTTTTTTAATTTTTCTTCACTCCTGACCATTACCCAGGCTCCAACTTGGTCGATTATTTCTGTTTTTTGCAATCTCACTAACAAATTTAATTTCCAGCTTCGGAAAGAGTCAGGCTAAGCGGTTTATGGATTCAATCATGGGAGAAGAATTGAAGGGGAAAAAAAATATTAGCCGACCTTGGAGCTGTATGAATTTGTAATCTGTGTCAATTTTTATTTTTGTTTCTTCAATAATAAGATTTAGTCTATGTTTCTAAGGGCATAGTTGAAGTACCCAATGTCATCTATGAATATAATGTATTTTCCAATAAAGCAGTGTGATTGCATGGGGAATTTATAATCAAATCTCTCACATACTATGCTATTTTCACTCTCAAACTCATTAATTGTTATCCTCCTAATCATACATTTTTTTGTCAAATTAATAATAAATTATTATATTTATATGTAATAACAATTTTTTAAAAATATATGATAAAGAAAAATAGTAACACACCTAGGGGTAGGATTGGATGTAAATGTGAAACTAAGAAAAAAAAATAGTAACTGATATAAGTTTTTTCTTTTCAAGTGTATGGATTTTTAACTATACATGTGGTCACTCTCTTGAAATTGGAGCAAGCACTAGAAAAACTTCTTGGACTTGGAAATCTATAGAGCATTTATCAAAATAGTTGATCAAACAAAAAGAAAAGCTATGAAAAAAAAAAAGAGAAAAAGAGACAGAGAATGAGAAAAGAATCCCAGATATAGATACAGATTTGTTGGTTGTAACGGTGGTGTAATTTTTTGCTGATAAAGAAGAAAAATGTAGGGAAAAATAGCTTCATTCTGTTGTCAATCGCAAGGTAAGCCAAAGTCCAAGAAAAAAGGTTTTTTTTTTTTTTTTTTTTAACAATGAGCGAAAATTTGAAACATTTTTTTTTTCTTGACCAAATTGCAAAATTCACTCTTTAAGTTTCACCAATTTTTATTTCAGTCCTATAAGTTTAAGTTTTGTTATTTCAATACTTTAAGTTTCATTCTTTTCTAATTAAGTCCTCCGTTTATGTGTAGTTAGTTTTTTCCGTTAACTTTGATTTTGTTTTTTTTAAATTATTTATTTCTTTATTTTAGAAAAAACATTAAAAAAAAAAAACCAATTATAGGAACGTTCTGAGAAAACAAGAATGAGAAAGAGGGGGAAGAGAGAGAGAGAGAGAGATTGAGAGGGGCAAAGAGGAAGAGGAAGAGGCCTCCAATACTGCCTCAACAAAGTCTCCCAAAACTTTATCCTTATCCCTCACCAAATCGATTCGATGACCTCCTAAGCTCAACAACATCACTGCTCACGGATTTTTTTTTTAAATAACTATAAAATTCAAACTATTTTACTAGTTAGCAAAGTTTTCAAACTATTTAAGTATCTAAAAATTCAAGTCTGTTAAACTCAATTTCACTGTAGCAAATCAAGTTTTTAAAACTCGATTTTCGATGTTGGCAAAGTTGAGGTGGAATAAAAGACCCACGTTGAAACCCACGTGGAACTCAAGTCTTAAGACTCAATTTCCTGTTCACTTCCTTCTTTTTCTTCTTTTTCTTTTTTTCCTCCATCTATCGTGGCCCCAAAAACCCAAGCCAGTTCTTCCTTCTTTTCATGTTAGGACATATGTAGTTCAAGACTGTGAACATATGTCGCTATTTTATGTAGTTGGCTAATCCTTTGACAAAACGCACTTTACTTGTATTTGGGTAGATCTAGAATGTGTTTAATACTTCAAAGAACATGTTGTTCAAGTTTAGTATTAAAGTCATGAAGATTAGACCAAGAAACAAGTGAAGAAAAAGTGTGTACTAAAGCTGGACACTTGGTGGACACCTGGCGGATAGCTGCTGGACACCTGCGGATAGCTGCTGGACAGATAGCTATCTATCGAGCTATCTATCGAGATTTAATGAGGCTCGACAGCTGCCCGATCGATCGAGCTATCTATCGAGGTTACGGGAATTCAGTTTTCCAGATCTGATTTTTGGGCCAGGCTTTTGTATTTGTGTAGGGTTTCTTTTCTCACAACCCTAGGCATATATAAGGCATATTTTTGAGGCCGTCACATAAGAGAATACAAGGAGAACACATGCAAAAGGTGACCGAAACCTAATTCTCTCTGAAACTACTGCGTCTTCGCCTTGGGTTTTGTAACCAAGTGCTTCTTGATCTTCATTGTGTGTATGAAGTGAAGAACTTTGCAGCCAACATTCTTCTTCCTCAAGTTGGTGAGTGAGTCACGTACTGGGATTCGTGCAAAGGAGTAAGTCGCGTACTGGGATCTGCGCATCAAATTGGTTAGTCACGTACTTGGGAGCCGTGCATTAAACAGGAGAAACTGTCACTACAGAACAAGTCCAATTGGGTATTGGGGCAAGAGTTCAACTGTAGGTTGGTGAGGTACTTGGGATTCCTTACTTGTAACTGCTTGTTGTGATAATAGTGGAGTTTCGGGAGTGGTGACCTTAAATCATCCGGTGGGGTTTTTGCCGTAAGGTTTTCCCCATTCGTGAACAAATCACCTTGTTATTTACTTTTCGCTGCTTTACTTAGTTTCGGTGATTTGTTTGTGCTACCACGTGATTGCATATTAATTTGATTAATTAATAACTGGGCTAATTAATTAATCTAAGTTATCACAAGGGGTCAACGTGTTTGTGGCCTGTCAAGTGGTATCAGAGCAGGCACACTCTGATTAGGTTTTAATCTTTGATGTGTGATCCATTGACCCCTATTGTCATGGAAACTCTTGATTGTTTTGATTTACATGATCTTGTGTTGAATGATGATGATGATATTCATGATGCCTATTGCAAGCTTTATAATTTTTGTATGAAATCTCTTGAATGTTCTACAAAATTAAAAGCTAAATTTAAAAAGGTCAAGCTTAAAAAAGATGATTTGATTGCAAAATTGGATGAAGCCACTAATTTGAATAAGAATTTTAAAAATCAAATTTCATCTCAGGTGGACAAAATTAAGAGTTTGGAAGAGCAACTAGTTGAATTTAAAACTGAAGTTGAAAAATTAACTAGTGCCAAACTTGTTGTTGAGCCTAACTCAAAAGAAAATTATTTTTATATTCCCCCATTCAAAATGAATAATGAAGAGTTGAAGGCCAATATTGCTAGGATAGACAAAGGTAAACAAACTTATGGTAACGCTGAAGTTTCTAAACCTATGTCTAAAACTCCTCCTAGGTTGGATGATAAATCTGTTTTTGTCCCCACTTGTCATCATTGTCACATTGTTGGTCTTATTAGGCCAAATTGTCCTAAGCTGAGGACTCTGTCAACCTCTAAGGTTTGACCTCCTTCTAGGAAGCCGAGTAATTCTAAAACTGCTCATATTTGTCACCATTGTGGTGTTTCTGGACACACTCGTCCTAATTGCTTTAAGTTGTATCCTCATAAGCAATTGTCCAAACGGTCACAGGTTTCCTCTCAAGGACCTACACCTTTGTTTGGAGAGTTATTAAAAGTCTTGAGCTTTTTAACTCAATTTCAGGAGAATTTTAATTCTTCTATGTCCTTTAGTAGTCATACTAGGACTTGTGCCTTTTCATCTTCACGGTCAAAGACTCGTGCTGTGTGGATGAGAAAGGAGCCTAAGACTTAATTGTCTTTCTGTTTGTCCTCTGCTTTAATTCTTTCTATCCTAAGTAGGACTCTCTTTGCTTGTTTTCTTCTTTTCTTTTGGAATCATGCTATCATGCATCTGCATCATTCTATCATGTTCTCATGCATATGCATCTTTCTTTCATGCATTCATGATGTTTGTCTGTTTTTGTGTGGTTGTTTAGTTTTTATTTTGTTTTGTTTTCAAAATAAAAAAAAAAATTGAAAAATACAAAAACAGTGTGTTTGTGTGCATTAGTTCATGTGAACTTTTTAAAATGGCCATTGAAACAGAGTTTTCTAAACTTTATATCACCTGTAGCTTAGATGAGCATTCCTCTGCACAACTAAGCAAGTGAGCTTTGTAGCTCTTTGTTTGTGATGAGTAAGGTTAAGTGATCTCTTCTTCTTAACACTCGTATCACTCTTTTTGACGGGTTGAACTAGAAAATCCTAAGAGAAAGGCATAAATAACCATCTCACCACTGTTACTCACCAATCATAATATGACATCTGTATGCTTCGGCATAGCAAAAGTGCAATGTCAATGACACCTGTATGCTTCGGCATAGTAAAAGTGCAGTGTCAAAAGCTTAACATAATTGGGTATTTCTTTTCTTTCTCTTGCATGCCCATGCATGATATGCTTGTTAAAAGAAAATATGCAAAGATATAAAAAGCAAAAAGATCAAAAATGCTTTAAAATATAGTTGCAAGCGTGTTTTCTAGGAGATGTGGGAGTTATAGGATGTACCTCGAAGGTGATAGTCCCCATCGATTGTGTGTGAGTTAAAGTGATTTTCTCATATCTCAAATCGTCATAACATTGAGACACATATGCAATCTTGAGATGTTTTCACACACAACACGCAATATTCTTTGTTATTCTTGATACATGTGCAGGTACAATGTGATTTGGCCATCACAAAGTTTACATACTTTAATGTATGCTCACTAAACTGTCTGGACTTGTTTTGAAATATAAAATTGGTTAGACTTGTTTAGTGTGTGTGTGCGTGTTTTGAGATACATGTGCATTTTTTTCTTATTGAGAGATGATTTTGAGAGCTTAATGTGTTGATTGGATCTTTGGTTGAGTTGCATGCATGATTGCATTCATGTCTGTGTTTTTCTTCTTTTGAAAAAACTGTTTTTAAAGGCATCTCGACACCTCTCGATACCTGGCTTATCTGTTGAGATCTTCAGTTGCATGTTATTGCAATCTCGACACCTCTCGATAGCTAGGTGGATCGATCGAGAAAGTTTCTGTCTCCTCGATAGCTTCTCGATAGCTGTTCGATCCATCGAGGTCTGCTCGATAGCTCCTCAATACCTCTCGATCGATCGAGATTCTCTGCATGCATTGTTTTTCACATGTTTTGCATGTTTCTCTTATCTTGTCATCCATAGCATCTTGTTTCATTACATTCATGCATTTTTATGGATTCTTTGTGCCCCCTTGATCATCGTTGATCATCTTTGTGTTTCTCGAGTGCTGCTTTATAGCTTCTCGTACCCTCTGTCAATCACGACAAAAAGGGGGAGAAATTGGAGAATTTGTGGTTTCTTTCTTTAAGATTCTACAAGTTAGGGGGAGAAATACATGCCCTTGTAAGGGGGAGTTGTGTTTCATTTTGTTAGGGAGAGTGTTTATCTCCTTGTTCATGTACCTAGGTCTTGTGACCATGTTTACATACAGCATGGTATTTATCAAGTGGTATATATATGATGATGTATGTTTTCTTCACCTATCTCTACATGTGTTGTTTCTTTTCTATCTTTATACACATGTTTCTTTACTTGTACGCAATCTATTATTTCTGCTTCACACAAAGATGCCTTGATGTGTTTTGTTTAAAGTGTTTCAGAAATACAGGTTGTCAAAGTCTTCCATGCCATGAACTCTCTTCTTGCAAAGTTTTTCAAGAGTTTTTGTTAGGTTAGATTTTATTGTATTCAACAAGTGAGTATGAGTTGAGTGATTTATGACTTCTCTCATATCTTCATTTGTTTGTTGTGGTTTTGTCACCGATTGCCAAAGGGGGAGATTGTTAGGACATATGTAGTTCAAGACTGTGAACATATGTCGCTATTTTATGTAGTTGGCTAATCCTTTGACAAAACGCACTTTACTTGTATTTGGGTAGATCTAGAATGTGTTTAATACTTCAAAGAACATGTTGTTCAAGTTTAGTATTAAAGTCATGAAGATTAGACCAAGAAACAAGTGAAGAAAAAGTGTGTACTAAAGCTGGACACCTGGTGGACACCTGGCGGATAGCTGCTGGACACCTGCGGATAGCTGCTAGACAGATAGCTATCTATCGAGCTATCTATCGAGGTATCTATTGAGATTTAATGAGGCTCGACAGCTACCCGATCAATCGAGCTATCTATCGAGGTTACGGGAATTCAGTTTTCCAGATCTGATTTTTGGGCCAGGCTTTTGTATTTGTGTAGGGTTTCTTTTCTCACAACCCTAGGCATATATAAGGCATATTTTTGAGGCCGTCACATAAGAGAATACAAGGAGAACACATGCAAAAGGTGACCGAAGCCTAATTCTCTCTGAAAGAAGCTACTGCGTCTTTGCGCCTTAGGGTTTTGTAACCAAGTGCTTCTTGATCTTCATTGTGTGTATGAAGTGAAGAACTTTGCAGCCAACATTCTTCTTCCTCAAGTTGGTGAGTGAGTCACGTACTGGGATTCGTGCAAAGGAGTAAGTCGCGTACTGGGATCTGTGCATCAAATTGGTTAGTCACGTACTTGGGAGCCGTGCATTAAACAGGAGAAACTGTCACTACAGAACAAGTCCAATTGGGTATTGGGGCAAGAGTTCAACTGTAGGTTGGTGAGGTACCTGGGATTCCTTACTTGTAACTGCTTGTTGTGATAATAGTGGAGTTTCGGGAGTGGTGACCTTAAATCACCCGGTGGGGTTTTTGCCGTAAGGTTTTCCCCATTCGTGAACAAATCACCGTGTTATTTACTTTCCGCTACTTTACTTAGTTTCGGTGATTTGTTTGTGCTACCACGTGATTGCATGTTAATTTGATTAATTAATAACTGGGCTAATTAATTAATCTAAGTTATCACAAGGGGTCAACGTGTTTATGGTCTGTCATTTCATTTAAATCCATTTCTCAAAATCGCAACCCAAATTACGATCTCAATCTAAGCAAAAATCCAAACCCCTCATCTAAATCCATTTCTCAAAATTCCAAACCCAAATCACGATCTCAATCCGAGCAAAAGTCCAAACCCAAAAATCACGATTTCAACATTGGAGCGCCATTGGTTTATCTCTTGATTTGTTTTCTATTTTTTCTGGGTCCGTCTGTCTCGGATGGAATTTTTTTTGTTGTGGGTTTGTGTTTTCTGGGTCTGTTAGTGTTTTCTAGGTTGATTAACTAGGTTTTTTCTTTTTCTCTTATGGTTGGTTTGCTTGTGATTTCTGGGTTGTGGTTCTGGTTTTCTGCGTGGGTCTGTGTTGTGTTTTCTTTTCTGCGTTGCTGCATTTCTGGTTTCTGGGTTCCTGCATTTTCTAGTTGCTGCGCATTTTCTAGTTTCTGGGTTGCTGCATTTTTTCTGGTTTTTGGTTGCTGCACATTTCCTAGTTTTCTTGTTTCTAGGCTGAGTTTTCTAGTTGGGGAAATTGAGTCTTTAAAACTCGATCTTCTATAGTGAAATCGAGTCCCACAGACACGAATTGTTAGACACCTAAATAGTTTGAAAATGTTGTTAACTAATAAAATAGTTTGAATTTTATAGTTATTTAAAAAAAAAATCTCGCTGCTCTGATCTAATCCTTCTCTAGACCCTGAACCCAAGCTCGTGGATGGGTCATCTGCATTGTAACCTGAGCTCATGGCTAATATCCTGGTGGCTTTGTTAGGATTGTCGTTGGCTTGGCAGAAGGCCAAAACGTCGTTCTTTAGAGAAGCCAAAGAAAAGGCCTCTGCTAAGGTTTTGAAGATCTTACTCTGTTCATCTTCTTTACCAGTCGAAACAACGCCGCCTTTTTTGCTGGTGATGGGATTAGAGACTTGAGGCCTCCTTTTCTTTTTCAAGTGCTTCAGATTTGGCCACCAGCAAGTGCTTCCTAGGATGGGTCTTTCCATTCATCAATTCTGCAAAGTGAAAATTAATCATTTTATCCTTCACTATGATAGATATAAATAGATAGAGAGAGTGACTTACACCCAACTGTAACGAGGTCATTTTTAGGAGTCTGCCATTGAAATAGCACTAATCTCAACACTCCAAGTGCTTTTGTCATTTACTTTGTTGCAGACATGTTTCCATGATTTCATTTGATTTTTTTTTAAAGGCAAAAATGTAAAACTGACTCTCTAAATTTCACATTTTGTCATTTCAGTCCTCTAACTTTAGTTTCAGTCAATGCAGTCCTTTAAGTTCCAAAAATGTTTGAATTCAGGCCTTTCATTAACTTCTGTTAATGCTCTACTGTTAAGTACAATTTTTTTTTCTTCTTCAGTTTTTTATATTAAAAAAATGCAGAAAACTAATTTAAATTTTTTAAAAAAATTAAGAAATCCCCATAACACACCACAAACACAGCACACAAACAACAAAAAATTTCTTTACATTGATCACAAGATTCACAACTAAAAATGGCATCCAAACGGACCCAAAATTTTCATATCACCGACATTGACCTCTCTGCTAAGGGAGGCCAGCACTCCCGCAGGTAGGATCTAATAGTTTTATTTTGTATCAAGATCCTCCTGTGGATCTGTTGGACAAATTCAAAACAAAGCGCAGAAAACAATTATCTAACATCAACCATCAGTAACATATACAATTTACAAATTCGCTACTCACAAACAATGATTATTTATTCAAGAAACAATGTTTCTGGGTTTTTCTTTTTTTGTGGTTCATTTGGTTTTTACAAACAAAATTAGAAATAAGAAAAGATTTGACTAAAAACTAAACTTGAAAACCCAAATCAGATCACAGAGACAAAGAATCCAAGGACACCCATATTGGATTGGAGAGAAAGAATCCAACGACACAAACCAGATCGGAAAGGGAACTTAACCAGGTTGTTCACCAAATCCAAATGACTTTGAAACCAACCAAACACTATAGCCCAGCCATGGCAACACAAGGATAGTCAGCAGTGACCGGTGAGGAGCAATGGCAACAATGTCTTTGGTGGCTTTGATAGGAGGTCTTTGGTTGACTCTTTAAATATTAGAGAGGGTTTGGCCGATAAAATACAATCCCGAAGAGAAGATCAGAGGCGCAATATCGTGAATGTACAGGATGATCTTCAGCTGATAGCCCCAGGAAGGGAAGATGATGAAGAACGAGATGTTTTCCCTATCCTAGAGCACCTCCACCTTACTGTTGTGAGAGGATTCCTTTACAGGGTGATTATTAGATTTAACAGAAAAAGAAAACAATTTAATTACATCTTTCTTTCACCATTTTTTTTTTTTTAATTTCAATCAGTTTTCTGCATTTTGTAATATAAAAAACTGAAGAAGAAGAAAAAATTGCACTTGACGATAGAGCATTAACAAAGTTAGTGGAAGGCCTGAATTGAAACACTTTTGAAACTTAAAAGACTAAATTGATCGAAACTAAAGTTAGAGGACTGAAAATACTAAATGTGAAACTTAGAGGGTCAATTTTGCATTTTTACCTTTTTTTTATCATTTTTTTAAATTAAGAAATAAATTAAAAAAATAAAAGTTAATGGTAGAAACTAAAGCACATTAACTGAGAACTTAATTGTAAAAGAATGAAATTTAAAGGATTTAAATAACAAAACCTAAACTTATAGGGCTGAAATTAAAAATAGTGAAACTTAGAGGGTGAGCTTTGGATTTTAGCCTTTTTTTCTTTCTTATAGAATTAATTATTTTAAGACTAGTGCTACAGAAACAACATTTTCATAACAAAATTTAGGTGACAATTTATTAAAGGTAGGTAAGAAAGTAATGTATTAACCAAAATAAAAGTAAAAAAGTGATGTTAATTGTAGGTCCAGATAAAAACTAGTTAAACTTGCTATTTTAACTTTATGGTGAAATTATTGTAAAAATATTATAAAAGTAGCAGCATTACCCAATGCCTCTTTATGATTAAAATTTGTACTTAATATTGTTTTTTCGAGAAGATAATTTGTAGTTAATATCTTCCAATTGTCAGACGCATTTATTTTGACCTGTTTCTGTAAAGTGGGGAAGCACAATTTTGTTCATTGACTTTGCACTAAAAGCTCTAAAATTGAGTCAATTGATTTCATTTGTAAATGTTGATTAGTTCAAGGTCTAGAGACACACTCTGCCCTTCTTGCCAAGAAAAGGCACCATCCCAGTTTAAAAAATTTTATGCCTTGCCGATGACTGATTTGTGCTTTATTTTTGATACATGACTTGTAGGTATCGTTTTTATCACAGTTTGTTCCGCAACTACTTCCGAGTGACAGATGCAACTATTTTGAAGATACATCCATTAAACTACATCCACATATTGGGTGGTATCTTGTTTTAAATTCGCACAAAAAATTATAGAAATAAGAAAATGTGAATAGCACAATTGATAATTTAATCCCTAAACCAAATGGCAATCGACTGAAACTTGTGTTCGAGATCCAGTGACGCTAGTCTGCCAGACCATTCAAAACAACGGCCCATAGGCCTATTAGTGCATTCATTGGATTACATGGATTGGCCCATCTCCAACTTGGATTTCCTCTCTGTACACTCTCTTGAATGATGGTGGGCACTCTTTCACTCTCTCAACTTTTGATTTTGGATATTTTTTTGGCTTGATTTAATTGGTTTTATTTATTTACATATCATTGGTTTTTTCACTGTTCTTGATAGAAATCGAAGTCCAAATTTCTTCATTGTTCTCTTCAAGAAATATAGAGTTCAATGAAAATGTTTTGGTTTCAACAAGTTAGCAACTCATTAATTGAATAGGTGATGTATCTGGATGGCCTTGATTTCTGGCTGTGTATTAGAATAGAGTGAAAATTGGCGCTTAGTGATATCGTGGTAATGTTTGTTTAGTATCTTGGTGTTCATTGAAAACAAAAGTGCAACACTTTCCCCATTGTTTGCATTCGATACATGGGCCCTACCGCCCTAGGCTCTAAGGACGATAAATTATTAGTCCACTGCTATAGATTTGGAGCTTCTGGTTAGTCAAGTTTGGTATTCATGCGCAAAGTGGTAAGTATCCATAGATTCGCTAATTTCTTGTGCAGCTTTGAAGATTAAACAATGCAAACTGTAATGCAAGAAGCCAAAAGCAACATTGTGATAGCTCCAACTTTTTGACATAATGAGCAAGTTAACTGTTATAACAGCGGCCATTGCTTTAAGCTTCAGTAATGCAGGGAAACACTTTTCCCATTGTTTGCTTTCAATGCAGAGGAGCCCTACTGCCCTAGGCTCTAAGGACGAGAAATTATTAGTCCACTGCTATAGATTTGGAGCTTCTGGTTAGTCAAGTTTGATATCCATGCGCAAGTGGTAAACAATGCTAACAATAATGCAAGAAGCCAAGAGCAACGTTGTGATTGCTCCAACTTTTTGACATAAGGATCTATCATCTGTAGAATCAAGACATGTCTGACTCGCTCACTTTTCAGCTTTTGTTGAGGAGACAAATGTTTGTCTCTTTCGAAAAGATGAGGAAAAAAAAAAACTGATGAAAGACTGCAAGTTTCATATACAACTGTCATAACTAAGGGCCATTGGCCATTGCTTTAAGCTTCAATAATGCAGGGGAAACAGTGTCCACATAGTTTGCTTTCGGTGCAGAATATTGAAGAAGGGCCAGAAGGACCGATACTACAAGACTCTTGGATTATAAATTTTATTAAGTATGAGGTATTGAGAGAAAAGAAAGAATGAGACATCAAGCTAAACGAGTTATGCTTCATTATGCTTCATCAATGTGTTATTGCCATGCATGGTAGCACCTAGGGTTATAAACGAGTTAATATACAAGTATTAAATGCTCATGATTATATTTAGATTTTATTTCAGATACAAGCCAAACAGTAATGCAAGAAGCCAAAAGCAACGTTGTGATAGCTCCAACTTTTTGACATAATGAGCAAGTTAAGTGTCATAACAGCCGCCATTGCTTTAAGCTTCAATAATGCATTCGAAGATGGGAGGGGCCAAAGTATAAACACAAAAAAGTTGATGAAAATCAAAATTAACATTTACTCAAGCTTTGTCAAAATTCATCCCATTTATTAACATTATAATCTCATATTTTCACAATTTGGATTGATACTGATTTAATTGGTGCTAATTTTTGGAAATTTTGTTTGAAAATTTTCACGAATTGAAACATCAATACTATAGGCAATGCTGCATTATCAGTTTCAAATTATTTGTAATTTTTTCTCTTTAAAAAAATAAAATATTATAGATAATTTTCTCATCATATTCAAATAAAAGTTTCATTATTTCCATATTATATAGCTCTATAGATTCAAAATTTAGTCCAAAAAATAAACCAAACAAATATACCCCACAAGCTACAACAATATTAATGTTAATAATTCATAAAATAAACTAACAAACAAACGTTATCAATTAATAATATTTATTACTAATCACTGCATATATTTGATTCATATAGTTCTCACAGGCTCCACTCTTTAATTGCCAGTTTCCGGTTTCCCATTTTTCTATTCTTTTTTATTTTATTTTTTTCTCATTTGTCCTTATCTGACCATCTCTTTTTCAAATTCAAGAGTCAAGACTCAATCATTATTACAAAGGATGGCTTCTTAAAAAGTACGCAGTAAACTCACACACAAAACACATTGCACTATCAGTCTATCACAATAGCAAAATAGAGACAAAGAGGACAGACATCATATAGTGCTATATTTTTTTTTTTAAATGGGAGGGGGGGGGGGGGGGGGGGGGGGGCATGGCCCCCCTCTGCCCTAACATGGGTCCGTCTCTTTACGCAGGGAAACACTTTCTCCATTGTTTGCTCTCAATGCAGAGGGGCCCTACTGCCCTAGGCTCTAAGGACGAGAAATTATTAGTCCACTGCTATAGATTTGGAGCTTCTGGTTAGTTAAGTTTGGTATTCATGCGCAAGTGGTAAGTATCCATAAACTCGCTAACTTCTTGTGCAGCTTTAAAGTTTAAACAATGCTAACAATAATGCAAGAAGCCAAGAGCAACGTTGTGATAGCTCCAACTTTTTGACATAAGGATCTATCATCTGTAGAATCAAGACATGTCTGACTCACTCACGTTTCAGCTTTAGTTGAGGAGACAAATGTTTGTCTCTTTCGAAAAGGTAAGGAAAAAAAAATTGATGAAAGACTGCAAGTTACATATACAACTGTCATAACTAAGGGCCATTGGCCATTGCTTTAAGCTTCAATAATGCAGGGGAAACAGTGTCCACATAGTTTGCTTTCGGTGCAGAATATTGAAGAAGGGCCAGAAGGACCGATACTACAAGGCTCTTGGATTATAAATCTTATTAAGTATGAAGTATTGAGAGAAAAGAAAGAATGAGACATCAAGCTAAACGAGTTATGCTTCATTATGCTTCATCAATGTGTTATTGCCATGCATTGTAGCACCTAGGGTTATAAACGAGTTATATATACAAGTATTAAATGCTCATGATTATATTTAGATTTTATTTCAAATACAAGCCAAACTTGGACTCATCATTGTATGAGATTAAATGTAAAACTTTGGTTGATTTTCGTTGTTGAAAAAGCTTGAATTTGTTTACAAGATACTTGATTAACTCATTCTTTTTGCATGTATACTAAACATTGCAACTAAATTTTTATACCCTTTACATATCCATGCTAATAATTAATAAATTATAGCTGAAAATATATATTATGAGTTTATTAGATAGAATGATTTTTGTTTATGAAAAAATTAATTCACTGACCTTATAATGTCAAAACTTATCAATAAATAGACTATTTCTAATCTCAAGTCTACATAAATTTTTTTATATATTTCTTTGAGGACATTTGGATGGCTGGCTTAACGAACTTGAAAGACATGCTATAAGAGATCTCAACTTCCATTTACCATACTATCTGTTTAGAGGGTTTTCGAGATATTTTATGGGCAAAGAATGTAGTAGTCTAGCCAAAAACTATGACATCACTTCTTTATTTCAAATATATATATATATATATATATATATATATATATATATATACACACAAACACACATAAACACATAAGATTTTAAAAGGCTTTTATTTAACCAAATATACGTATATTTAATTTTCTATATCTATAATAAGCATACATTGTACATTTCAAATTGTTGCTAAGTAACTCAAAAATTTGTTATAGCATAACAAAGTTAACAAAAATAAAGGTTTAGTAGGTTACTCTTCACATCTTCGCATAGTAGTACTACATCCCCCCTCACTTGTTTAAATGCTTACTGTATCTTCCATTCTTCCTTGCACCTCCAATCCACAATCAAAGTGGAAAAAGAAAATAGAATAATGATTTCTTAACTCAGCAATGAGGTTTTGCCTCGGGCTGTACAAAGAAAAAGAGTGATATATTAACTATTACAAACTTTACTACGTATGCCTTTTTTTTTTTTTTGGAATAAATATATCAAAATCTAAATCATAAATAAAAAATAATTAAAAAAATATTGATTATGTTATTTGTGTGAGACCAATTACAGTTTTTTTTTTTTTTTTTTTGGGAGAGGGGCCAATTACAATTATTGTCACACGGGTTTGTAAGTATTTTATAGTAAAATTACTAATTACATTAGGATTTTTCAAAAAAAAAAAAAAAAAAAGAAAAAACATGCATAAAATGTTTCATCATATTAAATATAAGGTCTTTATGAAAGATTATTTCCATTAGGAGATTTAAGAGTGCACTGCCTAGAATTTATTCTAATTATTATATATTTTGATTTATTTTATTTAATTATAGTAAAATTACTAATTACATTAGGATTTTTCATGAAAAAGGAAAAGAAAAAACATTTGTAAAATGTTTCATCATATTAAATATAAGGTCTTTATCAAATATTATTTCCATTAGGATATTTAAGAGTGCACTGCCTAGAATTTATCCTAATTATTTAATTATTATATATTGTGATTTATTTTATATAATTATAATAAGAGTGATAGATCCATCTACAAAGAATCTATTTGTGAAAAGCTCTGTAACTTGCTCATTAAAATTTTCTATATCTGTAACTTGCTCATTTACAAAGCTCTGTAATTATATATTAATTTTTTGTCACCTCAACTTATAAAATTTATATAATAATAGTTAGGTTTTAAAATTATTCTTAATTATTTGTTGGACTACACTTACCTGAAATATGTCAGGTTATTTAGAAACGTGACCCTTGCTTAGGAGGTGCTACTTTGCCATTTTAGTCCCCTAAAAATTGTCATTTTTTATTTTCAATACAAAATTTTTTAAAAGTGTTTTATAATGTTAAAAATTTGAAATGAAGTCGTTTCAAAGGAGTTAACATAAACTTTTTAAGGGTGATAGATAAAAGGACTAAAATGCACGATATTATCAAAATTAATAGATTGAAATGATAATTTTAAAATTAAATGGAGTAAAATGAGAAGTCGTTATAGAATGTCAAGTGTATTTTTATAAGATGAATAGAATAACATTTAACAATCAATGAGAATAAAAAAGACAAAAATAGAAAACACAAAACTAAATCGTATCAATTCAAAGGAAAATTCTAAAGAATACAAAAGTTCACCAACCTAAAGTAGAGATGCAAGAAAAAAAAAATCAAAAATTGAAAAAAAAAAAAATATATATATATAGAGAGAGAGAGAGAGAGAGAGAGAGAGAGAGAGAGAGAGAGAGAGAGAGAGAGAGAGAGAACCTTTTGTGCTTGAAAAAAAATAGAAAATTATACATGGAATGAGAGAGGAAATGACAAATTTATATTATGAGGATAAGAATAAGAAGAGTAAAACATACAGGAAGATAATGGAATAGTAAAATAATGATATTAAATTAGAGAGTAGTGGGGATATGAAGAGTTAAAATGGAATGAGAAAGGTTGAAGAAAGTTAAGATAAATGGTAGTGGGATATGAAAAATTAAAATAGAATTGAAAACTTAATAATAAATAAAAATAGTTTTTTTTTATATATACAATATAAAATTTCTACTTTAGCATAATCTAAGTATATATGTGTATGAAATTCCCTTTTGGAGACTTGGACCTCAGCCCTTGCCCCTTACACTCCATAAACATTTATACTTGTGAAGTGACCACCTTAATTCATTTTAAATGAAAAAAGAAAATCTTATAAAAAAATTAGAAAAAAAAATGATAATAACATAGTTACTGATGTGACTTAATTAAAGCGTGGCTATAATAAATATTACGCTTCAGTTTTTAGACATAATTGATTGATTGTTGATACCAACATGGAAAAAAAAAATCCTATTATTTCCATGTTGAAAATATTGGCTGTTCCACATTTTTCTGACAGGCATGGTCTTAAATCGTGATGTTGATTGTTGGATAGTTTCACATGGGATGCTTGGCCGAGTTAGAAAAACTTCTTTGGATCCATGTTCACAATTATTCATTGTCACCGTACCTTTGAAGGAAATGTTACTATGGCTCCAGACTCGATGTTTGGACCATTATAATTTTCCACTCTATAATAATTCTTTTCACATAAATTTTACAAAAAATAACTAAAGTGTTTTTTCTTTTCTTTTTTTACATAAATAATTAGTAGGAATGGCAACGGGTTGGGTTTGGGACGGGTTTTTGCATATCCGAACCCGACCCGCAAATCCAGACCCACAACCCGGACCCGGCCCGATTACTTAACGGATTTTTTTACAGGACCCGGACCCACCCTGTCGGGTCCCGCGGGCCCCACGGGCCCCGTTTTTTGAAACAAGCCCCAAACTCAACATCAATTCCACGGCCAAACATCCATTCCCAGAAATCCCTTCTCTTCAGATCTTCACAGCCACACCCAAATAAAAAAATTTTAAAAAAAAATCCCATTTTTCAATCCTCAAACCCAGATTTAACCAAGCCAACGGAGGAGATTTCGAATCAAACAGAAAATAAATATAAAGAAGAAAAAAATAGAAATGGAGAGAGAAGAGAGTCGTGGCCCTGAGTTGGAGATCAAAGAGAGAGAGAGAGAGCTTGAGATCTTCGGCCTTGGGTTTTAGATCCAGAGATAGAGGAAAGAGTGCAAAAACAGAGTGTAAATAAGGTTCAGCCATGGAGGCTCAAGCTGGGACTGGCTATTGAGCGAGAGAAAGAGACGGAGCTGCCTTAGATGGTGGCTCGCGGCGACGGCTTGCGGTGGCATCAAGTGAGGACGGGACAGCAGATAACAGACCGGCGGTGCAGAGAACTTGGACGGCGTCGAGGTAGTGCTTGAGTGACAGACTTGCTCTTGTCTTGTGTGAGTCCGTGTGTTGTGTGAGGTGTGTGCTTTTGTGAGGCAGTGAGGGTGAGGAGCTGTTGAAAAATGAGAGTTAAAGTTTGTTGTTAGTAAAGCTATATATATATATATATATATATATATAAGGGGGGGGGGTTTAGTAATTTCAAACAAATGGGTTTTATCCGGGCCGGGTTTCGGGTCGGGTTTCGAATTTTTTTTTATAAAACCCGGACCCGACCCGGACCCGCTTTGGGTTTTTTTTTTTTAACCCATACCCGACTCTATTCTCTATCGAACCAGGTAAAATCCGGCCCATTAGGGTCGGGCCGGACCGGGTATCCGCGGGTCGGATTTAAATTGTCGTCCCTAATAATTAGTGTACCACCTGTACATAGTTAATAAATGAAAACAAAACTTCATTTGCCCGACTAAATTGTTCTTAAATTTCATGTAGTTTTGTATGTATTTTAAAAGTATGCACAAAAGTTGAGTTTGTAGTTCGAAAAGGGAATGAGATAAGATCATCACCCATTGAACCCTTCATTTTTTTTTTTAGAAAGAGTTTTAATTTATGGTATCTGACTAAGACTCCAGTCAGTTTTTTGTGTAGGCGAGGATTGAACCTCAGATCTCTTATTCAACTATCAAAAACTTTATTTTTTTTAGATGTAAGACATATGGCGTTTAAAAATCAAATAAATATCTTGTATCGCAGATCTAACTAATTAAAAATGTGGAGGTAAAATTGTCATACATATGTAATTAAAAAATTGATATGTACTAGTCTAATTTGTTGAAGTAAATGATATGTATGACCATTACAGCACCTGAAACTAATTTGTTGAAGAGCCTAACTAAATTACATCACCTGCCAAAACCTTTGGGTCATGGAGGTTGGGGGCAAATGATGTAATTTAGACCAGAATAAAACTTTCCATCATCTTTGGCATGTTACCTTAGAAGATAACATGGTTTGCGACTGACACTTTTATTTTATTTTTTTAAATCTTATTGTTTTTACATTGGAAATATTGGCTGTTCCACATTTTTCCGATAGGAATGGTCTTAATTAGTGATGTAGATTGTTGGATAGTTTCACTTGTGATGCTTGGCGAGTTAGGAAATTTTCTTTGGATCCAGGTTTGCAATTATTCATTGCCATTGTACCTTTGAAGGAAATGTTAGTGGATTTTGAGTCAGAAGAAGGTGACTTTATCGTATGGCTCCACACTCCATCTTTGGACCATTATAATTTCCCACCATGTTTGAAATTTCGCAAGAGCCCCCCATACAATTGATTTGGGCCATTTGGGTTTCTTTTTTTTTTTTTTTTTAAATACTTTATTTTAGGTAAATAAAAAATGGGTTGAAGGGCGACCAGTGTGAGTTCCCTACCTAGGCGTGACCATAGTAGGCACTTTATCTGCACTCGGGCAAGACCCCATACTTTCAATCTATGAGAAACTCAAATATTATTCTTTGAACCGTTTAGGATGAAGATAAAGTATAAAGAGCACCTATACACAGATAGTGTTGTAGCTAAACTTTGTCTAATATTTTCTATATTGTGTTCAATGCTTAGAAATTGTCTCTCTTCTATTTAATTAAATATTTTTTATTTTTTATTATGTATGGCATGTGGCTCGGAATGTGTTGGCAATAACGCCGGCTCACAAATAGCCAACTTTGGATTAAGATCTCGGACCAAGGAAATTAAAAGACTTGTCTAATTTAGTGACAGTTCATGGGACATCTGGCAATGTCAAACACAAGTTGACAACAAAGAGATCAGGGTTAAGCTATATTTGGCGTGCACGGGGCAAGCAGACTGCCTAAGGCCATCAAGATGTTAGGAGTTTTTTCGAAAGAGATATGGTCGTGAATTGATGATGACATTATCAGACGAAAGGCGCAATATACTTTTGGTGGTTGCAGTACTGCTTATAACAACCACCTATCAAGCATTACTCAACCCTCTGGGGGGACTTTGACAAGAAATAATTTCTTGAAATAATTCCCTTGTAACTTTTGTAAGATATGTCATATTTTAGATTTAGGGGTTATTTTGGTAATTTTTGAGGTTTTATGAGCATTTTGATTTTTTAGTGGTTTTTGAGTATTTTAGAGTTGGGTGATTTATAGAAATGATAATTGGGTCATAATTGGGTACCCAGTTAAAATTCGATCAACATTAATGTTAATTGGGTTAAATTGGATTAATACATATTTAATCCAATTAGTAATTGAGTGGATTTGAGTCTTATATAAGTGGGTGAGTTTGAATGGGCAAATAGGTTTGGATTGATTTTACCATCCCCTAGGCAAGATGATAATAGCAAGTGCAATACCGCAAAAGTAGAGCCAGGGAGTACATATAAGTGCAATGCCACAGCAGCAAACAAAGCAGGGTTTGCATAGCATTATTTAATTTTTTTTAATTCGTAATCAAAATTTCTTACAAACTTTATTTATTAGAACTCCATCCCCTCCCCTCTTTCTTGTGTGTTGAGGTGTTTGTTACTAATAATAAATAAAAAATAAATAAATAAATCCACTTGCATTGAGTACTGAAAAATCTCGTTTAGGTTGGTTCCTATTAATTTAATTGATAAAATTAGTCAATGTTTTACACGATGCACATGTACACTATCCATTTTGAAATTTTAATAAGAAATTATTTCTATTTCCCATATATAATACTTTTGGGAATTAATTTCAAATATATTATGGGAGATCGAAAATCGAGGAGAATGTAAATTGTCAAATATATAATTATTTTCACAAACTTAAACACAATTTTTTTTGGTTTTTGTTTTTGTTGTTGTCAAAGTACTAAACTCAAGCAAGAATGTCAAATTTCTATAATAATTTTATTTTCACATAAATTTTACAAAAAATAACTATAGTGCACCGCCTATACATAATCAATAAGTGAAAATAAATTCATTTGCCCCACTTAACTCTTCTTAAATATTAAGTATTTTTATATTTTAAAAGTATGTTTAAAAGTTGAGTTTGTAGGTTGAAAAGTGAATGAGATAAGACCATCACCCATTGAATCCTCCTATACCCACCCAATTCAATTTTTTTAGATGTAAGACATGTGGTGTTTAAAAATCAAATAAATGCCGCATGTCTCACATCTAACTAAAAATGAGAGGGAAAATTGCCATACATATCAGTTTTTTAGAAACCTTTTTTCTATCATCCTGGGAGATTAGTGTAATAGCTTGTGTAAGGACACAAATCAAGCCTAGACCCAAGTGAGTGATGGGCCGGCCCAAGTGGTCTATACAATAAAATTTGTAGAGAGTGGGCTTGAAGCCTAGATTTCTTGGGATGGTGGAAAGCAATAGCGTTTGGGCTAGGTCCACAGTGGCGTGCAATGAGCTAGAGGAGTAACTTTGGCTTTCTTCGGACGTGGGCTGAGGAGTCTCTATCCTTGCTTCCCTTGTGCTATGTTGGAGAAAAATCTTCTTTCTTCCAAAACTAGACCCCCCTCCAATGGCCTCCCCTTCTCCTTTTACACTCCCCTTTTCTCTTGTTTCTATTCATAGAGTCATAAATGCAGATCCCTTTTCCATCCATTGTCTTCTTGGAAACTATCCATCGTGTCCATAAGACTGATCACTGTCCTCTCAGGGGTCACTTCCCCATTAATGCGGCCAAGCGGGTAGGTGGGAAGCCTTTAATGCGATGGTAGCAGCTTTGTGCAGAGCACGTCTCACTAATTCTCCTCCTCGGCGTCCCATTGAAGTGTAACATGGCTTGTTAAGTTTCAAGAGTCCTTTCCTTAGCGTCATGTTACACCCTTTGGTCCTCGTTTTTGTTGTCCGAGGAGACCTTCTCCTCGGACTTTCCCTAATTGGCCAGTGTCCTGATCGATAGGCTCTTGAACCCTTAATTTAGACGACCTTATCCCCGCTTTGCAGCCCTTTAATGAGGTCAACGTCCTCGGACAAGGCCCAAGGCCCACATTGGTGTTTTGACATTTCTACCTCCACAGCTTGCATTTTTTTTTTTTTTTTGAAGTTAGTGTTTTATTCCAAACTAAAAGGGAAGTAAGTTTAATAATGGAAAACCACAAGGAAGGCCAATACAACTCTTCGATGTTAACAATTTAAATGACATGTAATCTGTTGGTAAGATTTTCAAAATATATTCCATTCAAAATTGACATATACAAATAGTGGAACTACAAACAAACCATGAAGAGTGAGTTTTCAAGATTTCACTTGATCACTAACAAGTGAATGCAGTCTCTCTCTCTCTCTCTCTCTCTCTCTCTCTCTCTCTCTCTCTCTCTCTCTCTCTCTCTCTCTCTCTCTGTGTGTGTGTGTGTGTGTGTGTGTGTGTGTGTGTGTGTGTGTGTGTGTGTGTGTGTGTGTGTGTGTGTGTGTGTGTGTGTGTGTGTGTGTGTGTGTGTGTGTGTGTTTTTAACCCCCTATTCAGATGGGAAGTGATCCTATTTATACTGGTTGACCCACCATTCAGTAGTGAATTATATTAAGGGGGCTCATAAGATACTTGTCCAATCAGGTGTCTTCTCCATCTCTTGGAAAGGTTGATCAAGTTAATGGGTATGGAGCACTATTTAGACTAGTCATTTAGTAATAAATGTAACCTATGTAATGAGATGAACATCTCTAAACAATGTGGATGTGAATATCTAAACCCTAATTCCTTGTCCCTATGTTAATCAAGCCACAACTATACCTCGGCCTAACATCTCCACTATGCGAAGTGAGGTGGGAGCTGCATGTATGCATTTGTATAATGCTTGTCAATTTTTATTTTTGTTTCTTTCTATAATAAAATTTAGCCCATGTTTCTAAGGGCATGGTTGCAGTACCCAATGTCATTTATGAATATAATAATAATGAATATTGTAGTAAAGCTGAGTGATTGCATAACATTACTTAGTGTGTGTTTGAGATTGCTTAAAAAACTAGTTTTTTTATTATTATTATTTAATTTATTTTTGTTACTATTCACGAATCCTATTGTACTTTCTAATATTATTCATTGGCCTCATGTATTATTTCAGCTACATTTCAGCTTTATTTATAGTATTTTTCAGCAAAAAGTTTTCAATTTATTTACAGCTAAATAAGCTATTTCCAAAAAACACATATCTTTGTATTAGAACTCCATTTCTTTTCCCTTGTGTATGTATTTATTTAATAATAATAATAATAATAATAATAATAATTATAATAAATACACTAGTGTTGAGTAGTGAAAAAAATTAATTAAAGTGAGTTTTTTCATAAAATTATTCAATGTTTTAGGTGATGCACATGTACACTATAAGTCCATTTTGTAACCAGAATTTAAATAAATTGTTTTTCACATATATTTTAGAAAAGATAATTTTTTTTTACATAAATAATTACAGTTTTAAGGTATTGGTTAAGCTGTTGTGGGCCCTGGTGGTTGGCAGTTGAGTTCTTTATTAGATTCGGTAAAATTTAGTTACAATTTCATGAGTGTGGTATATTGAAATTTTCAATCAAATTAAAACATGTAATTAAGTTGAAATGATTTTTTTTGAAATTCATGTTTTATTGGTCAATATATTATATATTGCAATTTATTAGTCTTTATATATTGTTGGATTTTGTTCTAACCTTACTTACATACATTCATATATATATATATATATATATATATATATATATTGATGCATTTTGAGTATGAGGGATTAATATGGGCCAGCGGTTTTAAACAATACGGATCCAACATCATTTTTGATTTTTGTATTATATAACAGATAGGCTACACGGGACTGTGTATGGGAAGGTGTTTGTGGTTAAATATTGGTTTGATATTGATTAATTATCTTGGTATTTCCAATAATACAAAAATAAAAAATAAAGATAATCATCTAGATATCTAATAACACAGTGTAACTTAAGTCTAGCATCTGATAAAATAAAATAAATCTAGCAAATATATACCACACACAGATTCAGGAATTTTAAAAATATCTTCTAAAAAAAAAAGGAATTTAAAAAATAAAATCAGCAAAAAAAAACATATACCACACGTTATTTTTAAGGATAAACTTTAGGACATATACCACACATTATGTGTACGGAGTAACTATTAAGACAGAGTATCAATATATAGGAGAGAGAGATTGATATACCACACAGTGGTTGGAGTCGGAAAAAAGGCTGCCCTTTTTAATATCAGACTTGTCTAGAAACTAGAATGGATGCCAAAGTTGAGAGGTTGAAGCAAGTTGCTCAAAGTGGAGATATTGGTGCCTTTTACACCTTAATTCGAGAGGACGTTAAACTTTTGGAGCACATCGACGAGCTACCATTTGCAGATACTCCTTTACACATAGCTGCATCTACTAGGCAAATCCCATTTGCTATGGAGATGATGGGATTAAAGCCTTCATTTGCTCGGAAACTAGATCCAAATGGCTTTAGTCCCATTCACCTTGCTCTACAAAATGGGCATATTGAGCTGGTGCGTCGGCTTTTACAACTTGATAGAGACCTTGTTCGTGTCAAAGGAAGGGAGCGGCTCACTCCTTTGCATTACGTGGTAGAAAGTGGTGAGCACCATAATTTATTAAAGGAATTTCTATTACTCTGTCCTAATTCTATTACAGATGTGACGATTCAAAACGAGACGGTTTTGCATATTGCCCTTAAAAATACCAGGCTCAAGGCATTTCAATTCTTCGTTGGATGGCTTGCAAATAGTTCTTCTGAAAATGCTGAATTTAATAAAAGAACAATCCTGAACTGGAAGGACAGTGAAGGAAATACTGTGTTGCACATTTTAGTATCAACAAATCAAACTCAGGTAAACTCTTTTCATTAACATCTACTAAGTATTAACAAAATATGAATGAAAAGGGAAAAAAAAAACATAAAATAACCAACCATGAATAGTCTAGATAACCATTTTATTTTTTGAACCAAAACTCATTTTTTGGGTCAAGCAAATTTTTTTTTTTTTTTCTTTTCAAAATTTAAAATATTTTATACCAAAATATATTATTTGAAAAATGTTTAAAATTTTAGGGAGTGATGGTCTCCCTTGGTCTACGTACAGATACATCACTGGCATAATATATATATATATATATATATATATATATATATATGTATATCTTATCTTTTAATTATTCAATGGCTTTGCAATTGCATGTAATACAATATGATTATTTTTTTTCGTCTTAATTTTAATTATAATTTAAGTATATAATAAGTAGAAGAAACTCATGCATTTAGATTAAGAATGGACCACGAACAAGACTTGACTGATTTACATTACGCAGGCTGTGAGACACTTACTCTCTTGGTGTAAGGGATTTGTGGCTGTAAGCCATTGGCGTATAAGATTTGTGGATGTAAACCATAAGAATTTAGAGGATAAAACAGCATGGGATATGTTGCAAGAAGGCAACAGAGAGATTAGGGATTTGCTACGCCGTGCTGGAGCTAAACCGGGTTCATCTCTTTCTACATCTAATGGGTATCCAAATCCAAAGCACCAAAGGCTGTTAACAGTGTCATATAGTACAATAGAGATATTAGTGGATGTTTTTTTGCTTAGTAGTTTAAGACGTGAAATAAGGAAATTTACAGTGGAATGGCGCAATATACTTCTGGTGGTTGCAGCGCTGCTTGTAACACTCAGCTTTCAAGCGGTACTCACTCCTCCTGGTGGAGTTTGGCAAGATCATGGTCAGTGCCAACCATATCATGGTCATGGCAATAACAGTAGTAATTATCCTAAAATGATTTATCTGAGACACAACCATACCATATTAGAGTGTGAACGCAAAGCAGGGACAGCCATGGCTTTGGAATATAGCCTTTTTTATTGGTTGTTCCTCACGTGAAATACCGTGCTATTTTTGCTCTCGACCTCATTAATTGTTCTCCTCTTTCTAAATTCTCCCATGAAGGCTCTGTTCTGTTTACTCAATATCATCCTCTGTTTTAGCTACTTTTATTCAGTCAATACCATAACTGATGCTCGATATCAGATGATTCCGTTAGAGTCTATTGCGTGCATCTACTTTGTTTATATACAGCTTTTATCCTGGAAGCAATGATCAAACTCAGTGCAATACCAAAGCAGCACACAAAGCAGGGACAACCATTGCTTTGGAAGGAACCCCTTTTCTGATATTCAGCCATTGATTTACAGTACTTGCACATTTGTGTTGTTCTCATACTCAGTAATTGTTTTCCTCATTCCAGCTGGGTACGCTAACTTCTTCGAAATCAATGCCTACTTCCTCTGGGTTTGTTATTTTTCTTCACTCAGGCTCCAGATTGGCCAAATTATATCAGTTTTTCTTTCAGCCTTGATTTTTGCAATCTTTGGAAAGAATCGGCTAAGTGGTTTGAGGATTCAATCATGGAAGAAGAATTGACGGGAAAAAAAATTGCCAACCTTAGACCTGTATGCGTCTGTAATGTGTGTCAATTTATACTTTTGTTTCTTTGATAGTATTAAAATTTAGTCTATGTTTCTCTGGGCATAGTTGAACTACTTAATTTATATTGTAATAAAGTAGTGTGATTGCATAGTGTTACTTAATTTTTGGATATATAATCGAATTTCTCTCATTCCTTATATTTCAAGAGTTAGCATTTGGTTCTAAAAGCGCTGGATATTATTGGGTGCTTTAAATTTCGAAAAGATCATACTATCTTGACGATGAAACAGTGGTCATACTTATATTGTTTGCAATGTTTAGAGAGAAGCTTTTAGAAAAGAATTAACTATACTTTGAATCCGAATAAGTTAAAACCCCATTGGCCCGGTCATTATGCACAAAATCCATAAATGACAATTCTTCAAATCAAGTGAAAAAAAAAAAAAAAACAAAACAAAACAAAACAAAACAAAAAAACAAATATTGATTCTAGGTTGGTCTGTTCAGGACTTTGACTTTGTTAAGTGAGGCCTGCCTTGCTATTCAGTATAGGGCTATGCATTCAGTTATTGTACTCACAAGCAGCAAAGTTGGTCCATGGGCATGAAGGCAGTTGTGCTGGACTTTCAGTTGTTAAAGAAGCAGATGACAAATGTGTAGGTTGGACAAATTCATTTTAGCTGAACCGTTAGCAATAGCAAATAGTGCTTCAAAGTCTTATATGAGTAGCTGGAAAAACAAATAAAGCTCTTTGGTCGTCTTTTTTTCACCAACATTTTGTTTTGTACTTTTGGAACATAACTATGGTATCAGAAAACAAAAAAAAAATATTGTGCCATGGTAAGACAAGCCTAGTGAAAATGTAAAACCATATCATTATGCCACCCTCTATCTGCAGGAGAATAAAAATGAAAATCCATTGCGGTCAATCTAAGCAATGGAAACATAAAAAGCCATTCAGCTGAATATCATGTCCCTTGTCATGGTTAATGTCTTCTGACACTGTTCACTGAACTTGTCTTTGGTTTTGTTAACTAAAGAATTAGTCATATGATTGTGAAGTGGTTCACTTGTAAGGCTGAAGATGAGTACTCGCTCAAACAGTGAATGAATATAAATTAGGTCTGGAGTCCTTGTTTTGCTGCAGAAAATTAGAGCTTCTTTCTCTACTGAAAAGGGTTGTTTTGTTGCAAACTTTAAGCTATCCTTGTGCGTCTTATCTGCTGAAATGTACAGCCTAACATTAGTTTTTTCCCATTTCATATGAAACTCCCTGTCAAGCATCATTTTATAGTACAATGTCTTTGTCTTCAAGCACTTAAACTAGCAAATTGATACAATTAAGCAACCAAGCCCAAGTGTAGTATTTAAGAAATTAGAGGATTGTATAGGTAGAAACTGAGAATAAGTACATTGCTTAATGAATGGTACTATATAGAGGGAGCCTATATATAGAGAAATCAATAAATTCAAGAGTACTAATAGTACAATACAACTACAAAGGTGGCACAGTGCAGTACAATAGAGTACCAAGGAATTTGTAGCAGTACAGTAGGCCCAAGAATGAGCATGGGGTTGATACTTCTCAATGCCAAGGTGGAAGACGAGAGACCATCCTCAGTCTTGGGTGAGCATAGAATCTGAAAATTCCATCAAAATCAAGTGTTGCCCTATAGTAAGAGTCTGTCTTGAAGACCGCACCCTCTGATGTAAGGTTAGATATATTTCCCTATGAGTTCTTGACTTGAAGGTAGCCTGACTTGTCCAGGATTAGCTCAGAAACACCCTGATGACTATAATAAACTCCATAAGGATATTTGGTGTCGACATCTATTTGATTAAGTATCAGATTGTAGGAGGTCTGCTCTATGCCAGTGAAATGGAGCTGAAATTTCCCCCCTCTTAACTTTCTTTAGACATGATAGAAAATAGGTTGCTCCCAGAATCTAAGACTTGGGTTGGTAAGATTGTATTGGTTGGTTCGTTGAAGCTAACCCATATGATACTTCAGTCTGTGCTTGTTATCACAAAATTCCCGGTGTCTAGCATAGCCCCATTTGATACTTCACGATTCTCACTGTTTGTTGGACCTCCACAACTCCAATCTACATGGAGCTTTGAGTACAAGCTGTCTGGTCAGCTTTTGATTGTCTCTCTTTGCAAACCAAACTATAGTTTCAACTGGTATCTTAACGAACCAGATAGCAAGTAGGAACTAATCTTGTTCACCTGGAAGCCAGTGGAAACCAAATGCAAAATAGCCAGATGGTGAAGTCCATGTGGAGTTCTTGTCAGTGGCAAAGAGAGTTGAACCCACACTTATGTTATTGTTGACTTGAGCTATTGCAGGAACCAGGAAGGTGATAACTGATAACAAGGATAAACAATTGGCAATGGAAATGAGAAAGTAATGAAGCCATTGGAAAAAGATATGGCTAAGACAAAGTGGTCAATGGTTGACTTATGAAGAACTTAAAAGTGTAGCCTTGGTGAATATTGTTGAGTACTGGTGTCTACTTTGAAATTTTCCAATGGTCAAAATAGTCAGGAAAATCAAACTGCAGGCAGCAGGTAGTTAATTGATACATCTCATAGATCACATAGTTTTCAAATAGCACTGTTTTGGATAACTTATTTTTTGGATTTTCAACCTCAATATGACAATTTTGGCTAGCACATGATCTGAAATTGACAAAATAAATTAATCATGGATAGTTTGACATGTTCAGGTGGGTTTTCATTTACTCAGGATTGAGGAAGGCTTATGCTTTGAGTGGATACAAAAGCTAAGGGGTGAAGATTGACAAATATCAGCATATTTTATCTGCAAACAACCAAAACAATCAATATCCAAGGAAGACAGTTTCTACAAGAAATAATTTGGCATTAACGTCTTGACTTCAGGCCACATGGCCCTTCCTTCTTTTTGCACCCAACAAACAGCAATGACCAGTAGAATAAGTTGAACATAAATTATACTTCAGATTGGAATAAGGTGAAACAGCGTTGGTCTGGTTGCTAGGCACAAACTTGATTATGTTTAGTTTCAACCTCCAAAAATCAATAAATATACTTTCATCTGTACAGACGACAAACAGAACAAACAGTAAGTGTCAAAAAAAATTTAAGCGTTTTTCAATTTCTAAAATAACTGCAGTTTGCAGCCTGCCTTGCTATTTGCCAAATTATGCTGAAGCTTCAGCGTAGGGATATTCACACAGTGCAGCAAAGCAGTTTCTGATTTGTGTAATGGAATGTGTAGCTCTAGCTGGTCTATGGAGGCAGTTATGCTAGACTTTAAACAAGTAAAGAAGCAGATGACAAATGTGTAGGTTGGACATGATGACAAACTCAGTTTAGCTGATCAGTTAGCATTACAAAATATTGCTTCCAAGTTCTATAAAATTTTACGAAGAATAACAACTAAAGCTCTAGTACTTTTTTTGTTTCTCTCAACATTTTGTTCTACTATGGTATCAAAGAACAAGAAATAATGAGCCATGCTAAATATGAAACCATTATGCCGCCCTCTATCTACAGGGGAAAAAAGAAAAAGAAAACTCTACTCTTTATATAAGAGATGCAAACATATGAAGCCATTTTGGGCTGAAAATTCTGTAACTGTTCACAAAACTGTTACTTCAAATAAAAAAATAAGTTGTAAAACTAGTTTTAACTTGTGTTTGGTTTGGTCAACTAAAAAATAGTGTATGATTATGAAGTGGTTCCGCTGTAACTTTTAAGGTTGAAAATGAGCCATTCTCATGTATACAGTATACATACTAAATTTACTGGCTGAAACTGTGAATGAATAAAAACCAGGCCCTGGAGTCCTTGTTTTACTGCTCTGTTCTTTCTCTGTTTGCTGCAGAAATTCACAGCTTCTTTTTCTGCGATGAGGGCAGGTTTGTTGCAATCCTTAAGCTATCTTTCTGTGCCAAGCTACATTTTTTTGTACAATGTCTATGGTTCTAGGTGGTTGTTGTGAATTTGTCTTTGGCTCCAGGTACTATAATTTGCAAATTGATTACAATACTTAATGGCAGGTATACATTCTTAGAAATTGGATAATTTAATAAATCAAAGCCATTCTATTTTATGTGGTAGACATAGCTTTATAAACTCCTGTGATGTCTACAACCATGACTCCACACCTCCACTATTACCTAGTTATTCTCACCACCATTATCATCCATATGATCATTTTCAAAATATTCTATTTTCTTTAGTAATAATTCTACTCATTCAATTATTAGAAATTTGAGTTGACAGAATTAATTTCATTAATTAATGTAAAATCCTTCATTTTAATAATTCTAAAAATTCCTTAAAGTATTTTGTTAATATCAAACAAAAATCCAGTCATCTAATCACTGTGACAGAAACTAGAGTACAAGATTACCTGTTCTAGTTCCACCAACGAAAGTATCATAGCCAAAACCCCACTTCCTTTTCATTCTTTTCCTCTATAGCTTCATCACAATCTTAATTCCTTTATATAACACCCTCTCAAGCTAGAGCTAACCAAGAGAAAGATTTATTTATTTTTTGATAGGTGAAGAGAAAGATTCAAATGCAGGGTAAAAATTGTAAAAGAAATATCAATAAAAAGGTTGAGGAGGCTCATTGCTTAAATTAGCATTGCACACGGCAGAGTGATTTAAAACAAGAAAGGAGTCAATCTATTTGTCACATGAGTTGAAGGCTCAATATATTTGGAAAATTAAATACAATTACCATTCATCTTCCTCAACTAATGCATCCTATAGCAAGAAAAGTAACACAAAAAATCAAATCAGTAACAATTATTAGTATTATTATTTTTCAAGTATATATGAAGGAAATAGCTACTTATCAACAAAAAAGAAAAAGAAGGAAACAACTAAGCAAAAGGCTGAACTGTGTTGCACATGCCAGGGTTCCTAATGCACCAAAGTGGCTGAATGGGTTCAGCTCCAATACCTATTTGTACCATTCTATATCTCCACTCGTTCAACCTATCTGTTGCCTCAGCAAACCTTTTCTTACTTGTCTCATCTTGGTTCCCAGACCACAGTGTCTCTGCCATTGCTGAAGTTCTTGGCCAAATTCTTGCGTCTAAAACTGCAGGATCTGCTTGCTCAGATCACAACGCCACCTTCCCACCTAACACTAGATTGGCCTCCTCCTCACTCAACCCAAATGTTATATCATAGTTGTATATGGTTTGCCATGTTTCGAAAGGCCCATACCATGATCCTCCATTTCCAGAGTTATCACTTGTTTGTTGATCGTACTGGCTATCATTCCCTAGAAAGTCACCATGCCCACAGTCCAGATAATAGAAATCCAAGGATGATAAGATAACCCGGTATCCAGAAGAAACAATCTTTTTGGTGTTTTCATGCCCATTGTTTGCAAGATGGTATGCTCTAGAGGTAGTGCTGTGGTTGGTACCTTGATATTACCATCCAATATAACATCTTCCCAATAAACCACTGTTCGGTTTAGGGATACAATGTAAGGAAAAGTAGAGTTGACAAAGATCTCGAGTAGCTGACTGAGAGTTCCACCATTTGAGAGGAAGGACTAAATGGCCGGATCAGCTTTCCAATAACTAGGGATGATCTCATCAGCTCTAGCATGTAGAATGGTTCTGGGAATAAGGTGGCCACATCACTAATGCCTCTTTTTAGGACTTGGTAAGTCTTGGGGTTTAAGGGGTTCAAGTGGCCTGTTCCAGGTTCAGAGGCAAGACGGTCTTCCCACTTACTTCCTACCGGCCACCAAAACATGTTTGCACATGTCACAATGTCAGGATAGGCTTCTGCCCGTGATCTTGTATGGGCTACAAGCAAAAAACAAAATTTTAAACTCCTTCCATTTTCACCACAAGGATTATTATAGTTTAACTTAGTACAACCCTCTGATATGGAAAAGGAATGGACTGAAGTTTACTTGATATCATCGTATGCATTATGATTCTAGATTAAATAGTTCAACAATGTGAATCATCTTGTGTTTTTTGTCTTTCTAAAATTCTCGCCCAATCCCACTGTCAAAAGTTGTATTAGCTTGTGTATATTCACCATATTGTAATATAAGAATTATCAAGGTTTCTCAGTTATATTTGAATTTTGACTTTGCAATTATATCTTGCTCATATTCGAATTCAAATATAAAATACGTCTAACAAGTTTTGGCAAACAATGAAAAACTAAAGAAAGCATCTAATGGGAAGCTATCGGATTGATAACCCAATATCCTGTGTAAAATAGCTTGGGCTGCTTCCATTTATCATATTTGATGCCAAAGGAAAGCAAGAACTCACCATGGAAAAGTAAAATGGGAGGTGTATGCTTGGGTTGATTTCAGTGGGAATTGTTTTTTGGCAGTAATGCAGAATGGAATTCTATGCAGTGAGTAAGGGATGTATTCTTAAGAGGAATAAATATAGCGGTAGGAGAGTTTACAGTGTGATTTCTGTCATGTTTTGTTGATTAATTAGATGGTAGTTATGGTTAGTTCTTTCCGTAATGTTTGTCATTGTGTAAGATCTGTTTGTACCACTGGTAAGAGGTGTTTGAAGCTTTGAATTGCTGCTTGTTTTTGCTACTATGCATGTTTTGTTAGTTGAACAAAGGTCACTTGTTCATCCGCATCCTAATTGTTAATTATAAGGGCAAGAGATGCATATATGGGACTTGTTGGAATAGATTTAGACTGATTGTAGCAAATAGGTTGTTTGAAACAAGTTTACCAAACATAATTTCATTTATCTCCTTTTTTGGTATAGAAGGCTCATCAGAAATTGTGAGACTCAACTGCTTTATCTTTTGAAGTTTCCTGATTGATTTCTAAACCTGTTAAAGAATACCATAATTTTGGAGGGTTAAATCTTAGTCAAAGTTTTTTATGTACTAAATCTTAGGCTCCTCAATCAAATTCTATCATGTGTTTGTATTGGCCAATAAACCACAAGGTTGAATTCATTTGTGGTTTAATTCATTTGTACTTGGGAGAGGATGACAGTACAATCTTGTTGTTGGATACAATTGAGGAACCCAAAGTACAACTCTTAAGGAACTATACCTAAGTTTTGCCCCTTTTGGAATACACTTAGAGGAGTTAGATCTGCATATCCAATGCCAGCTAGCTAAGAATTTGTTTAGTAGTTTCTTTGCAATACAGTGCAAAATTGGGTAAGAGACGGCCTACCAATTATCTTTGTCAAACCTGTAAAAGTGACAATGTTGTGTACTAGACAGGACCATTTATAACTAGCAATACAACCCAAAAATTTTGTACCAAAAGGAAAGAGAGTAGGATTGCAAGCAAAAAAGTAAAGGCAAAATAGAGAATTTTTACTGACCGGGTGAGTCAATCTCTGGAATAATTCTCACTCCATGATCCAAGCCAAACGCACAATTTAGTTTACATCATTAGGAGTGTACACCATGTCCGGGCCATAAGACCCCTTAGCTGCCAAATCAGGCTCAGACGGCACCAAAAGTGGGAAAGAGTGTGAGTCAGTGATGTGCCAATGAAACACATTCATCTTATTCACACTCATAGCCCCAATAGTCCTCAATATGTCCTCAACTGGGTAGTAATTCCTAGAAGTATCCAACATAACCCCTCTGTGTCCAAAAAGTGGTGCATCCCATATGTACAACCACACAGCCACACGTAAAGGGTCACCCCAAACAAGCTGAGAAAAAGTCTCAAAGCCTCTCATGGCACCCCACACAGTCTCTGCAGTCAAATTAGCGGGACCCCGTGTGGGAATAATGAGTGTATAGGACTCATTCACGTTGTGGTGAAGTGGGGCTGTGAGGTCTGAGACAAAGACCAAAAGGGTCTGTAAAGGAGGGGTGGAGGTGGTGAAGTTGAGTACGGGAGGGACTAATGGAATGTGGTTCTCGGTTTGGATAAGATTGAGGTAGCGTTTGATGGCGGAGGAGAGGTGTATATGCGTTTGGTTGGGCGCTGAAATGGTGAAGGTGGAAGAGAGAAGAGTGGCTTGTGGTTTTGGCCATGAAAAAGCTCGTGGCTTTGGCCATACTTGGATTGAGGATTCAACTGCTAAGATTGGGAAGGACAATACTGCTAGTCCTATAGAGATAATGAGAACGGAATTGACGAAATGAAGAAACATTGATTTTTTGTTTACCATAAAATGTTAGGTGGGTTAAAGTTAGAGAGACTTTTTGACCAAATTACAAGCACTTTGAATTTTGAAAGCTGTTACTTGACTGTCCATGTTGTGGCCTCGTTATAGTTAAATAGTACTTGTGTTGCTTCGGTTGTTGGTCTTAGTTTTGTTTGGTTGTTGTTTGGGACTTTGCTTTTCGTTATTAGTGATTGACCTTTACAATGCCAAACTGCCGAAGCCGAAAAGAAACATTGAATGGTAGTATGATTTAAGATCTACTTTGTTTTTCAGTCAAATTACCCCTTCTTTGATTTGTAATCAATGAACATTTGTGGAAAACCTGCTGTCCAATTTATATTTATATATCTATACCTATTTTTATTTTTATATATCTAAAAATTAAAATATAGTATTTATTATTCTTATATTTATGTTGAAGTGTATTAACTATTATATCATGTATTTATTTTCAATACTCTCCGTCTTATTTTTCTCTTCACTTTACCTTTTAATCCACCTAATAATCTATACTTTAATGTTACAATTTACTAAAAGAAATTGTTATTCTCTCTTCCATTCAAATTTTTTTTTTTTTTTATACATTTCTTCCATTGAATTTATATTTTGCCCACACAAAAAAGTGAATTCTATCTCTTTATTTATTTATGTATTGTCTTTCTTTTAGGTGGTTTTTAAGTGATCATTTTTTCCTTGGAAAGGCTCATAAAAGTTTGTATAGCTAACCAAATTATCCAAAATTTATAGTGAACTAGATTGATTTAATATCCCAAAAAGCTTAAAGTTGTCATTTCAAGAATCCAGTGACCAAAATCTTCGATTATTATCTAAAGATAATATTGGACATACCCATGATCTACTACAAAACTTTGTCCCAAGCCAAGCTTTAATTAGACTTCATTTACCTCACCAACCACATTTATATTTATGAATTATATCAATGTTTATGATTATTAGATTCAACAAATTTTAAAAGAGGTTTTGTAATGGGTGTGTGGTAGCATAGGTAGTTCTCTCTCCTCTCCTTCAACATCTATGAAAATTTTTGGGGAGTTGGGGGATTTAAAATTTTTGAAGTGTTAAATCTAAAATTAAAGGTGCTAAATCTTATTTCAAATCCAAAGATTTCAATTGTCTAACAAAAAATTCAAAGGATTTCAACTTTTAAAATCTTTGATGAATTTGGCCCAAATACATATAATTTACATTTAAACTATTTAATCAAAGTATTTAGATTTATAAACTAAAATCCAATCAAAAGGCCCAAATCTTGCTACCCAAAGAATGAGTAAATTAATATAATTTGAATTTTGGAAGAGAAATTTTGGGATGCAGTTATTTTTGCCCTTAAAGAATTCTTTTTGAAGTGGCTTTGGAATTAATTGACACTTATAAACCTTCATCCACTTAAATTCTGTCGTTTCTTTTTATTTCTGCTTGGAGGAAAAATAAAAAACAAAAACAAAAACAAAGTCACTAGACAGATATTGCTTTGTCATATTATTTCACATACTTATTCTTGGTTCCGAGTTAAATAAGCAATATGCAAAACAAGTTCCTACGGCAAGTCCATGTTCTTCTTTCCACGCAACAAATATATTACTAGCAAACCTATATATCTCATAAACAATTGCAAATAAATAATGATGATTTAATAGTAAGATATGACTACAAGAAATTGATATTATATATATATATATATATATATATATATATATATATATTGCAGCTGGAGTCCTTGTTTCGATGCTCTGTTCTTTCTCTGTTTTCTGCACTGCAGAAAGTATTTTGTTAGCAAAAAATTAATCATTCAATCACAGTGACAAACTGGAGTACAAGATTACCTGTTCTAGTGTATTATAGCTCCACCAACGAATGTATCATAGCCAAAACACCACTTCCTTGTCATTCTTTTCCTCTGTAGCTTCAACATAATCTTAATTCATTCACATAACACCCTCTCAAGCTAGTGCTAGCCAAGAGAAAGATTTAATGTAGAGTAAAAATTGTAAAAGAAATATCGATAAATAAGTTCCACAACTATTTTAATAGAAGTTTAGATTGACCTAAGTTGAGGAGGCCCGTTGCTTAAAACTGCGTTGCACACAGCAGAGTGATTTAAAACAAAGAGTTGAACCATTTGTCACATAAGTTGAAAGTTTGATACATTTTGAAAATTAAATACAATTGCCACTCATCTTCCTCAACTAATGCATTAGCAAGAAGAGTAACACAAAAAATCAAATCAGTGACTGTTATTAGTACTATTAATTTTTAAGCATATAAGAAGGAAATACTTAAGCAGCAGACTGAACTGTGTTGCACATGCCAGGGTTCCTAATGCACCAAAGTGGCTGAATGGGTTCAGCTCCAATACCTCTTCGCACCATTCTATATCTCCACTCATTCAACCTATCAGTTGCCTCAGCATACCTTTTCTTACCTGTCTCATCTCGATTCCCAGACCACAATGTCTCTGCCAATGCTGAAGCTCGTGGCCATATTCTTGCATCTAATACTGTAGGATCTGCTTGCTCGGACCACAATGCAACCTCCCCACCCAACACTAGATTGGCCTCCTCCTTGCTCAGCCCATATGTTATATCATAGTCGTATATGGTTTGCCATGTCTTGAAAGGTGCACACCATGATCCTCCATTTCCAGAGGAACCACTTGTTTGATTATCATACTGGCTGTCATTCCCTACAAAGCCACCGTGCCCACAGTCCAGATAATAGAAATCCGCAGATGATACAATAGCCCGGTATCCAGAAGAAACAATCTTTTTGGTGTTATTATGGCCATTGTTCCATGTTTGTAAGATGGTATGCTCTGGAGGAAGAGCTGTGGTTGGTACCTTGATATTAGCATCCGATATAACATCTTCCCAGTAGACCACTGTTCGGTTGAGGGATACAATATAAGGGAAAGTAGAATTTACAAAGATCTCGAGTAGCTGACTAAGAGTTCCACCATTTGAGAGGAAGGACTGAATGGCTGGATCGGCTTTCCAACAACCAGGGATGATCTCATCAGCTCCAGCATGGTAGAATGGTTCTGGGAATAGGGTGGCTACATCGTTAATAACTCGTTTCAGGACTTGGTAAGTCTTGGGGTTTAAGGGATTCAATTGGCCTGTTCCAGGTTCAGAGGCAAGACGGTCTTCCCACTTGCTTCCGGCTGGCCACCAGAACATGTTTGCACATGTTATAATGTTGGGGTAGGCTTCTGCCCATGATCCCGTATGAGCTGCAAGTAAAAAAAATAAAATTTTAAACTCCTTACATTTCACCACAACAATTACTAAAGTTTAATTAAGTACAAACTTATGGTATGGAAAAAGGAATGGACTGAAATTTACTTGATATCATTGTATGCATTATGATTCTGGATTAAATGGTTCAATCATTTGAATCATCTTGTGTTTTATGTCTTTCAAAAAGCCTCACCCAACCCCACTGTCAAAAGTAGTATTAGCTCGTGCATATTCACCATATTGTAATATAAGAATTATCAAGGATTCTCCAATTATATTTGAGTTTGATTTTGAAATTATATCTTGCACATATTCAAATTCAAATATATAAAATGTCTAATAAGTTTTGGCAAACAATGAAAAAACAATGAAAGCATCTAATGGGAAGCTGTATGCTTGATAATCCAATATCCATATATCATATTTGACGCCAAAGGCAAGAATCACCATGGACAAGTTAAGGCAGAGGAAAGCATCATTCAATTAAATGGAAGGTGAGGGCTTGGGTTGATTTAGTAAGAATTTTTGCAGTAATGCAAAATAAAATTCTATGCAGTCAGTGGGGGATGTTTTCTTAAGAGGAATAAATGTCACTGTAGAAGAGCTTAGGGTGTGATTTCTGTCATGTTTTGTTGAATAATTAGATGGTAATGGTAGTTATGGTAGTTTTATCTGTATCGTTTGTTGTTGTGTAACATCTGTTTGTACCCCTAGCAGCTTTGAATAGCTGCTTGTTTTTGCTACTTTGCAATGTTTTTGTAAGTTGAACAAAGGTCACTTGTTCATCAGAAATCATCTAAGCATTCTAATTTTTAATTATAAGCGCAAGAGATGCATATGTGGGACTTGTTAGATTAGATTTAGACTGATTGTAGTAAATAGGTTGTTGAAACAATTTTACTAAACATAATCCGTTTTCATTTCTTCCTTTTTTGGATAAAAGGTACACCAGAAATAGTGGGATTCAATCTTTATCTTTTGATGTTTCCTGATTGATTTCTGAACCTGCTAAAGAAGATAACTATTTTGGAGGGGTAAAATTTAGGGACAGTTCTCTATGTACTAAACCTTAGGTTCCTCAAGTAAATTCAATTATGTGTTTGTATTGGCCAATAAACGACATGGCTGAATTCAATTGTCCTCCAGAGAGGATGATAGTATGACACTATTCACACTGCATTGGTCAGTACATTTGTGTTGTGGAATATAATTTAGGAACCCAAAGTACAAGACTATACCCAAGTTTTGCCCCTTTTGGAATGCACTTAGATGAGTTAGATTTGCAAATCCAATGTATGAACTCATTCTAGTATCTTTGACATAGTCTGAGATTCCAAAGTTCTTATGCATATACAATGCCAACTAGCTAAGAGTTTGTTTAATTGTCCTACAAATTACCTCTCTCAAACCCATAAAAGTGACAATTTTGTGTACTAGATACTACCGTTATAACTAGCAATACAATTCCAGAAATTTTGTACTAAAAAGAGAAAAAGAGTAGGATATCAAACAAAAGAGTAAAGGCAAACGAGAAAAGTTTTACTGACCGGGAGTGTCAATCTCTGGAACCACTCTAACCCCATGCTCCAAGCCAAACTGCACAATTCTGTTGACATCATAAGGAGTGTAAAGCATGTCAGGACCACAAGACCCCTTAAGGAAAGAGTGTGAGCCAGTGATGTGCCAATGAAACACATACATCTTATTCACACTAATAGCCCCAATGGTTCTCAAGTTCAGGTTCAACGAGTTCAAAGAAGGAGGAAAGCCTACAACGCACCGTTTCATTAAAATAGAAGATGTTCTAAACGCTCCGTTTCATTAATGCTTAGAAATTAGAATCAATACGCCTCGTTTTGAGTTGGTATTGAGATTGTGGCTGAAGGTTGCTAAACGGTGTCGTGTGGCGAGAATCAAATGACCGTTGCAGATGGCGCGAAAAGCTGTTAGAAGCTCAGCTGCATTTCCTGGATTCACGGGCTTAGATCCCCCAAAGATTGGGATTTTGTTTATACAGTTACAGTCATCATTTGTATACTATATATAGAGTATTAGTGCTCAGATGTAAATTAAGAAAGAAAAACAATCATTTTGCTCAATAAGAATTTTTCTCTCATAAACTCTCTCTTCCTCTTTTCTCTCTTTTGCTTTCCTCTACTCTTTCTTTCCTTCTTGGTATTTCTCTGTGTTTCTTCATGTTTTTGGTAAATTCACCATTGAATTGCATCTTCTTCTTATATACTCCATGCTGGGAAAACTTCGAAAAAATTAAAGATCAATAGATATGTCATTAATAAATTGTTTAATTTGCAAGCTTTTGTAATTTAAAATTATACATAAAATATATTTTTATAGATCATATAGTAAATAATATCTGGTTGACAAAGAAATTGATATATGTATTAAGAGCTTAAATAATTTTCAATTCAACGGTTAGATTTTTAAAATATATAGTAATGTTTATTTTATTGAGTAAGGTTATAGCATAAGGCTACAACCAATTTTGTAACTAAACTTTGTCTTATAATTGATGGACACCTATATAAAATTAATATTGACATAAATGTAATTTTTGTTGAGGTGGAAGCCTAAATGAAGAAGGTGTCGCTTGACAGAACCTTATGTGTATTAAGAGCTTAATTTGCAAATTTTTGTAGTTTAAAATTATGCATAAAATATATTCTTATAAATCATATAGTAAATAATGTATGGTTGACAAAAAAATTGATATAAGTATTAAGAGCTTGAAGAATATGCAATTCAACGGTTAGATTTTTAAAATATGTAGTAATGTTTATTTTATTGAGTAAGGTTGTATTTTAAAGTTACAACCAATTTTGTAGCTAAATTTTGTCCTATAATTAATGAACACCTATATAAAATTAATATTAACATAAATAAAATTTTTGTCGAGGTGGAAGCCTAAATGAAAAACGTGCCACTTAGTAGAACATCATGCTCTCATGGTGTATAAGATTTAAGTCATAATGTATGTACAAAAATATTTTTAAAAAAAAATTAATGTATTAAACTAACAAAAACAATTACTATATATATATATATATATATATATTTTTGAGGTCGGGGGTTTATTTGAACTCCAGAACAAAGTGTAGCACTGCACCTGCTGCTATTTGCCAAGTTGTGGTGAAGCTTCAATGTAGAGGTATTCATTCAGTTCTAATGCTCACAAGCAGCAAAGAGTGGACTTTCAACAGTTCAAAGAGTTTTAGGTTTAGACAGCAAAAAGGATTAACATTCCACTACAGTGCTTATCGTTAAGAGACCAACTCATGAAGATCATTTGTCACTGCATGACTGCCTTATACCAGAAGGAAAGTAACGAATCTTCATGCTCCTGATTGTCAAGCTTAATTTAGATGGAGTATGAGATAACACAAAGAATGAATAATCATCTCTCTGAAATCTCAGAGCACAAATAATTTTTATATAATGTTTATTATCTTATGTTTTAATCCAGAACTCAAACTCTCAGAATTGCATTGAGAAAAGTCTGCATCTATTACAAATTGGTTTATTTTGTAATTAGATATTTGTATAGTTCAACATTTTCATGAATGTTCTGGCAGTAGTGGATCATCACGGTTGATATAATTGCTTCTTACAGTTATCTTTTGGTTTTGCTTGACTTTCATATGAAGAGTTTATAGAATCAAGTGGCTCGAAAGTAGGTCCTTAGGGCTTAGAGATTAATTAAACAAATTTAAACAAAAAAAGTAGACACATATATTATTAGTTCAGAATATAACACTCCATTACGTGTTCTTTATAATATGTTCTTGGAAATTAACTATTTTATCTTCAATAGGACTGTCGGGGTCACTTCCCAAGGAAAGATGCACGAGACTGTGATCACCGCAATTAATTTGTTATATATGGGTAAAAAGTTTACACTGGGAGAGCTAAAAGAAGGAAATCAAAACACTGAAAATTGACAAATACAGAAAGTGGAACTACAAATAAACCATGATGACTGAGTTGTCAAGATTTCACATGATCACTGACACTGACAAGTGAATGCAGTCTCTCTCTCTCTCTCTCTCTCTCTCTTTGTATTTCTGGCCCCTTATTCAAATGGGATGGGATCCTATATATACTGGTTGATTCTCCCTTCAGTAGTGAATTATGTTAAGGGAGCACAGAAGATACTTGTCTTATCAGGTGGGTTAATGCCTTAATGTGTGTAAAGCACTATTTAGGCCAGTCATTTACTAATAAATGCAAAACTCATGTTATGTGGGAATATCTAATTAATGCGCAGGTGAACATCCTGCTCTGATTCCTTGGGCCTATGCTAATTGAGCTGCAACTACTTATACCTTGGCCTAACATCTCCACAATGCGAGCTGAGGTGGGTGATTCGTCGGCTAAGCATTGGGTTGCGGCATAGGGCTTTGCCAGGATGGATGCCCAGACTCATGGACATGCTCAGTCCTTTCCTTATGCACTTTGGGTTGGGCCAGCTCCTTTTATTCTCCTTACTCCCTTCATAGGCCTAGGATTCACGGCCAGTGGAAGGAAACTAGTCAAATCACTCCCCCACAACAAATCCATCCTAAATATCCTCCAATGACTACCTACTGAATGTTGAAGAGTTAAATTCAAATTTTTAGACAGTGGTGACATACCACTCCATTCAAGTGGTTCTCGGGGTTCCAAGATCAAGGAGTTTGAGAAGTATTTGGGAATTCCATCTTTTGGTGAAGATCAAAGAAAGCTTCATTTAGCTAAATCAAACAATTGAAGAAATATATGAAAAAATAGTTAATTATTTTTTGTATTCTTTTCTATTTAGAAAAAAAAAATTTGAAGAAATATATTAATGTATTTTTATGTGTGTAATGAGGTATACGCATTTATTTCTAATTATAATTAGATTTTTATAGGTGGTGCACTAATGATTAATATAAAAGAAAGAAATGGTTGGATTATAGATTGACACCGGTTGATTAATTCAATTACCCAATTTGATTAATTAGGTCAAATTACATGCAAATCATGAAGCACGAACAAATCACCAAATAAACTAAATGCAATGGAATTTAAATTAACACGATGCTTTGTTAATGATTGGGCAAAACCTCTTGCAAGGCAAAAACTCCATCGGATGAATTTCAAGCCACCACTCTAAAAAATTTACTAATCACGAATTAAGTGGTTACAAGTATAAGAAATTTTATCATTACCCTAAACTATCTCAAAATATCAACCTATAGCTAAACTTTTACTCCAGTCCATAATTAGACTTGATCTTGTAGAGACTTTTTCTTGTATGCACAAATCCTAGTATGTGTCTGACTTCCCAATAACTGATTGATTGTTGTTGGATTCAAAATTTTTCACTTCAAAGCACATTGAAAATCTAGAAGCACTCGGTTACAAAGTTCTAAGGTGCACAAAAACGCAATAACTTCTCACAGAGTGTATGAGTTGTTAAGCCCCAAACCCAAAAGGATCCAAAACATGAGAAAAGAAACTCAAAGGTGTGTATTTTTCCTTTTTGACAAATCAATCCAAATAATCCATACCAAGTACCAACATAAAAAATATTCATAATAATTTCATTAAATATACTCCTAAAGTAAGTCAAAGCTCTATGCAATATTGCAAGGACCATTGGCCACAAAAGAATAGAGATTTGAATAAATATAATTAGATATCATCAGCTTGTCCTATTAGTGGGAATAAAAGTCATAACCACTATACTATACAAATAAGTCAAGCTTACTCTAGGATATACATCATCTAAATATCTCCATCATAAAAGTCCAGTCTCCATAAGTAGTTAGTTTAACTATTGCAAGCCACAAAACCTGTCTCCAAATGATCATATCCTACTCAGAAAAACTTTGTAAAAAAATGGGATGAGACAGAACTTAGTAAGTAGCATAATTGATGGAGTGGGGGAAATGCAAGTTTCTTAATGATGAGCAATTTACAAAATGTGTAATTTGGGAATTTCCATTAGGATCATGCAAATCCATTTTTCTTAATAAATTGACAACAATAATTAAAAGAATGTAGCACCAAGTTTTCTCAAAATATTTCAACACAAAATTACATACTATTTACTGTGAGCTATCAAAACACCCTTTTAAAACCTGAAAATCCAACCCAAAGCCACATGACAAGCTGCCATAAAGACGTTAGGTATGCTACAAAGACATCAATTTGCCACAAAGACGGGGTGCCAAGATACTAATGTCACAAAGAATACGGCATCTGACTAGGTAATCACTGGATAATCACATGTCAGCCCAAGGGAAAAAGCATAAAGAGATCAAAGTTTATATGAAATGAAAACACTGTTCATCTTCAAATAGTTTCACAAAAGGCTTTGAAGTACCCAATATATTCACAAGGTTCTCAAGTTTTCCAAAATCATTTCTTGTCAAAAGTCAAGACAAAGCATATTTAGAATTTGCAAATAATGCACTAAATCCACAAAATCCATTCCCAAGAATTTTATAAAAGATACTTATTATTTCCAGGCTAACAAATCATGCATTTCCCCATTCATATTACCCAATATGATACACTATTCTTGAATAGTCATATATAATAGGGTTACAGCACAATACTTTTATGAAAACATAGTTCTACAAATAATTTTCCAAAATGAGTTTGACCCAACAACAACATGTATGCAACATGATTATTTTCCAAAAAATCCCATTAACAAGCTACTTACCTTGCACCCCACAAAACCCTAATTCTCCAAGCTCCAAAAGGAGATTAGCTAAAACCTAAACAATATCAAGCAAACCTATCACAATAAGTATAAAGCTTAAAATTGTATTTAGCTACAAATTAAGAATTGTTTAATTAAGCAAGCCTAGTATTCAACCTCACAAATAATGTATTCTACTCCTATAGTTTCTTAACACTATAATTTACAAGGCATAGACCCCAATTTATAGACTTAAATCATGTCATTCAAAACCTTCTCCTTTATCATAAGAATTTCTTCCATAATATATATGAAAGTTCAAATAGTGTGTAAAACACCTATGAACTTTTAGATCCCCAAATATAAAATAATCAACACAAGCTTATAATCAAACAATATATGTGCGAAAAATAAAATATAAGCTATAACCAAATTGGTAACACGCAATAAACCATATTTAATCACAAACACAACAGCAATTAAAAGGTAAAGAGAAAAGGAAGAAGGATGCAAACACAAAGATAACACACCGATGTATTATCGAAGAGGAAATCGAAGAACTCAGCGAAAAACCTCTCCGCCACCCTCCAAGTGGTCAATAATCCACTATAGAATGAAGTTGGGATACATGAATAGTAGAAAACCCTCCAAGCTTAATCTACCCAGTGCACCTAAGCCCTTCAAGCTTCTTGCTCGAACAAGGTTACGCCAAACCTTGTCTTATTTAGCTTACCAGATCCCACAATCACCCATTGCATCAACCAAAATGAATTGGTCCCTTCTGAACTGCTTCTCAAACACCAAAATACCTCCTCACTGATATGAGTATGGTGAGATGAGGATTTGGCTAAATGTACTTCTCAAGGATATATCAATGGAGAGGGTGAGAGTAGAGGAATTTGGGGAATCAAAGGATAAAGATTGTGGATGAGTCAATCTTGTTTTTCTCTAGGGTTTCTCTCTCAAAATTCTTTTTAGAAGCTCTCTACATTTCGTGGCTATAAGGGTACGAGTTACGAGTTTGAGTCGCAAGCTAACTGCCTAGCCAGACTGGAAGTTTTGTCTTGTAGTGCTCCAGCTATCATGACCCTTTAGTTCCCCTGTATGTTTCACACAGGTGTCACCTTTAGCGACTCGCTAGTTGCGAGTCTCTTTTTGACTGCACATATTTGAGGTTTCTTCTCACTCTCTCACACATTATTCTTACATAATTCCCACCTAAATACAGGGTATCTAATTGCTAAAAATACAAGCAAATTTGGTATGAAATAAAGCCAACACATGATTGAATAAATTCAACCTTACAATCTTCCCTTTTGGCTATTCCTTGATAAAATCCTAAAACAGACTCTAGACTTAACGTGTAAGTTGGGAACAGCTGCCAAAACTCACTCACACCTAACTCTAGAAATTGTGAAGCTCTTGAACCATACGAACAAGATTTTTTCCTGAAAACAATAACACAAGATGATCATTGTAAGCAGAAATCTTAAAATGCATATGGAACAAGCACAAAATGATCAAGTAGTAAAGATTAAAGCAATAAAGCATGACTTGACCAAACATGAACAATCATTGTAAACGGTGATCACAATGAACATTCACTCAAGGAATGAACATCCGGACATGCAAGCTAATAAGCTCTATGCAAAGTATCATCTACATGTCCAACACTCAACTGATACATAAACACAAGAGAGATGCATTAAGAATATAAAATCTAACAAGGACACAAGAGTGAAGTACTAAAGAAAATGTACAATATAAACTAAAAGTGCTTAAAGTTTCTCCCCCTCAAAATGATGAGAAGCTGTGATGCACTTGGAACATATATACCTGTAACCTGAAACACTTGCACAAAACACATTAAATCCTCAAGGTAAAGCAAGTAATAAAAAGACGAGTGTAATGTAACAAGTAAGAAGCGATCAAGTAAACATGTTGTGAAATATATGAGCAACTTGATCATACATCAAAATAGTCATATAGAAATGACTACAATGATCACATAGCAAAACAAATGATTATTCGAACATGCAATCAATGAAGCACAATAGCATAAGAAAGTATGCATATCTAACACAAAAACACGATGCAATGAAAACAACAAAGCATAGATACTAAACATAACTCAAAGCACCAAAAGACAACCAAGAAAACAAACATAGAGAAACACAATCAAAACAAAGTTTTCTTATTAACACAATGTCTTCTCCCCCTTGGTATATGTATCTCCCCTATGGAATATCTCTCCTCCTAAAAGTGTCCAAGAAAAATAAAATTTCTCCTACTAAGAATGTGCACAAAAGACATATAGAAATGACAAAACTCTTCGGTATACTACTCTGGAGTATACTGTCTCCCTTTTTGTCCAAGTGTTTTTCGCAATTGAAAGATCCACCTGTGAGAAAGTCGCGAGGGAGTCGTGAATTATTCTGAGTAAACCTTGCGACTGGAGTTTCCACTTGTGAACCAGTCGCCATAGTGAGTCGCGAAGATGACAAAAACCCTAAAATTTTGAAATTTTTCTAAGTCTTTTTTGCGACTAAGGGCTCAACCTTACAGTATACATACTATTTTAAGAGACCCATGAAACAACATATACGACAATATCCACCATTACAAACCTCGAATGTAAATCCTCCACTAGCTCTAAGTAAACAATAAAAATTAGATTTACCAACTATTTCACATTAAAAAGCCAAAACCCCCAAATCTTAACCACTTAGATAACCACCATTGTAAAAACTATAGACTCACTCATCAAATAATTCCACCAATACAAAATACATACATATAAACACATGACTATCACTTACAAATTAAGCTCATAAATCACATGAATATCATTATCAAAATTAGATTAAAATAACCTCAAGAAAAATTATAAAGCCTACCAAAAAGATTAGAAATTTTTACTTCAAATAAAAGATGTGAAGATGCTTAGCGGTTCCTAAGGATTTTTCGGTGATTTTGCTGAAAAAATGATGGTGGTGTGGAGTGGAACCTAGTGGTAGAGTAAGTGAGTTATGAGAGAGGAGTGTCGTGTGAAAAGAAAAGAAAGAAAACAAAATAAGAACAATAGGGATGGCCGGCCAACCAAGAGAGTGAGATATTTTGTGAATATGTGGAGGGGAATTAAGGGGGTAGGTGGGGCTCATGTGTGGGTCAATCTGACCATCCTTTTTTTTTTTTTTTTTTTTTGAACTTGGGACGTTACATGAGTCCTCTAAATTGAGTTTTTGTATCTTTGATGACTTTAAAATAAAGTTTTTATATGCTTTAGAGATTTAGTGAACGAAACCCTAGCAATCTAAGTCATCATGGGCCGAAATTATGATTTGAGAATTCTGGATTTGCATAGCTTGATAGATTGAGAGGTGTTGAGCTTAGTGTCGAGAATTGCTCATTTAGTCTCGATAGATGCTAGTGTTGAGCTCCATTAAATCAACTTTTCTTTACTTTTTTCTTGGTTCAATTTTCATGTTTTTAATGATACCACTTGTTATGTCTTATCAACACACTTCTTGATATCTTAAACTCATCTTAGATCTACCCAATTACATAATCTGCATTTTGTCAAAAGATATGCCAATACATAGAAAATATGACCTTAACAAAAAGTTATATGATTCTCTTTTTTCACAATAAATTGGGAGGGAGTGTCTAAATTTGGGTTCTTCCAAGCAGTGCCATGGCTCTAGGTAATTTATATTATGTTTTCTAAAACTTATATTACAAAAATAATTTTGAATATCACAATCCTTCTGTAGTTTAGAAACAATTGAAATAAAATAAAGAAAATACAAACGCAAATTTAATAATACACCCCATCAAAATATAGAAAATAACTAAAACTTATATTGAATATTTATGAGTTTATTCAAATAATATGTTCATATATTGAATTATATCAATCATAATAATTTACATTTCTCCTCTTTTTAATGACATATAATGTAATTAATTCTCGAATATTATACTACCTAATGAGTAATATATATGAATTATAATTTTTTTATTTATATAAACTTATAATGTACTCTTACATCACGTGAAACATCTGTAGTTTCCTTATGAAACACAAGTGAAAAATTCTTGAACTATCCCTTGAGTTGGATTTGTTCCAAAACTTTTGCACTTTCATTCCAACTTTTGTGTCTATGACTCTATGCCTAACGTGAGAATCACCTATAATTTTTTTGCTACTTTTATTGGAAAATCAAAGAAAGTTTCATTTTTCATATTCTTTTCTATTTAGCAAAAAATAATAATGTTTTTAAAAAACGATATTAATTTCTTCTAATGTGTTTAGTGAGATACATGCATTTTTTTTTTGTTTTGGTTTTTTTATTTATTTATTTTATTTATTTTTAAGAATGAGTGTCTAAATTTGGGTTCTTCCTGACAATATCACTAAGATACGGGGGTCTTGATAATTTATATTATTATTTGTCTAAAGTTTATATTTAAAAACAATTAATTTTGAATATAGCATTCCTGCTCAAGTTTAACTGTTTTAGCAAAAATTGAAATACAATGAACAAAACACTGAGGCAACTTTAATAATACACTCAATAAATAATATAAAAAATAATTTTGTAATTAAATTAGTTAACAAATTTTAATATTTGTGAGTGAATTCAAATCATATGTTTATATACTAAATAATATCAATTATTATAATTTATATTTCCTCTCTTTTTAATGCCATGCAGTATAATTAATATTCAAATATAATACCTAATGAGATTTATACATGAACTATAAAAAAATATTACAAATTTTTTTTATAACTAATTTTCAAGAGGGTGTTTGGTACACTTGATGTGATTAAGTTGATATAATATATTTTGTAATTTTAAATTACAGATTGTTAAAAAAAAATGTAAAGTTGTTATTACAACTATTTTGTGTTGGCTTTAATTCCGTGCCAAATTTGATTGTAATTTTGTTCAATCTTTTGTACCGTATATACTATGTGGAATTTATTTGTAAGGGTTGTATGTGAGAGAGAGTGTGAAGACTCAAGGCAAATTGAAGATCAAAGAATTTTTTGCTGGTAGCTCGTGAGAAGCCTTCTTGCGAAGTGAAGCCATGTGCTTAGCACATGACTAGAATGCGAAGAGTCATAACAGATGGTGATAATTGGTTTTCGCGAATATTTCGTGAGTAAGGCCTTTCCGCAAGATATTCACCAAACATTCTGTTTTGCTAATTTGTCATACCTGATACACCATGTCTTTACCCACACTATATATACCCACATTATCCACATATTGGAAGGAGTGCTTTTTAGAGAGAAAACCCTAGCCACAACCCTTGAGAAATAGAGATTGTCATACCCACATTCCTTTACACAATCCATTGTGGTTTTCCTCAATTCCTACCTCTCCATATCCATATCCATATCCATATCTTTGAGATGTTGATAGCCCAAACACTTTCCACACCCATTCTGAGTGTCAAATGAGGTTTTGGTGTTGTTGGAAAGCATTAGAAGGAGCCAAGCTTTGGTGGAAGTATTGGAAGAAGCCAAGTTTTGGCGGAAGTATTGGAAGAAGCCAAGCTTTGGCGGATGCAATCGGGCGCATTGTAGGATCTAGAAAGCTAGATAGGACACAGTTCCGAGAAGCCTTATTAAAGTAGGAGCTTTGAGGGCTTAGGCGCACTAGGTAGATTAGGCTTGGAAGATCTCTTGCTATTCGTGTATCCCAACTTATTGTCTAGTGGATTGATTTACTGCTTAAAGGGCAGCGGAAAAGTTTTTCACCTACGGTTTCCTCTTCGATAACTCATCGGCGTGTTATCTTGTGTTTGCATTTCTCTTCCCTACTCTTTTAGCTTTCATTTCATTTCATTGCTGCGATGTGTTGATACTTCATTGTTTTTGTGTAAAATTATACATGGAAGATCAAATTGATAGGCTTAGTCACTCAATCAGATTGATCTCTTGAAATTCCCAAATTTTTTTGGCTCATGAAATTTTCTGCCATACATGTTCTTGATGATTTTTTTTTCCTTTCGATTCCTCTGATTCCCATGTTGATCTCTTTGATGATTATAGTTTGTCTCTGATGGAATGATGTAACATGAACGATTTTTGTATATTTAGGAATTTTATGTCCTATTGATTATACAACTTGTGTTCATTCCTTCTGCACTCCATCTGTTTGATAAAACGCACCAATGATTATGTTACGTACAAAAGAAGTGGAGTTTCTGTTACAGATTTTAACGTGCTTGCTGCAGTATATTTGGATGTTTGTTTAATTTTAGGATCAGAATAAGTTGTTGCATAATATTAAGATTAATTGCATTTGTATTTGCATTTTAGTAGGATAAGGGAAATTATTTATCAAGTGTTTGGGGGTAACGGTTGGTGGAGCTAGTGTTTGAGTTTTATTAGGATAGTTTGTGCCTAAAATGCGGGGTTATCTTGTATTAAAGGAGCAGTAGTTTACTTGAATAGAATGATCAGATAAGAATTATTTATGCAGAGTAATCTGTTGAGGTCAAGGATTCCTTGATCAATCCTAATTTCTTTTTAATATTTATCCAATATCCATTAATTATCAAAATAGGTAAAGGTCAAGTCTTGTACGTTCCAGATTACTAGCTTTGCACATTTCTTTTATTTGAATTTAGATTGTTGAGTTTTCAAACTACATATGAACACATTCCATTGCCATAGGAATGATCAAGAACATAGACCACAAAATATGAAATAATTCTTGATGAAATTGTCATATTGATTATGTAGCCTAAATTCAAAGTACTGATGCTGGGACAGTCCAACAAATAATGATTATTCCAATACACAAGGCTGCAAAGCAGCCTTAGTCAAAGATGAAACAAAAGGGTGAAGGAGAGTTGTTTTGAACATTTAGTAACAGGGGAATTGGTAAGGTCATTGGATAAGGATTTAAATTTTGGAGATGGAAGTGCTTTAGTGGAATGGATTTGTGGTTTCTTGTTTAACAACAAACTGGAAAAAAAAAAAAAAAAAAAAAAAAAAAAAAAAATCTCTCTTAACATCTTTCTATTTCTCTCATGCCAAAAAATTTGCACCTGCATTTGCCACTAAATACCTTTGAACTTGCCTTGGACCCCTTTTCAGTTATTGGAGTGTAATTATTCTTTGGTGCCTTTATTTTTTTAGTTAGTAAAAATCTCATCTTTGCTTCTCCTTAATGCAAAATACATTTGTTATTGTCTGATTGCCCTCATTTAAATTTGGACTATGCAGCTATTATATTTTGTCATTGATTATGAAGAAATTAATGTATCTTTTGAACATTCAGACTATATGATCAACTTTGTATTTCACTTTTAATGTTGGTCCTTTAGCTAAGTTCTTAAGATGGAAGTTCCTAAGCTAAACCCTCAACAAACTTACATATTTAGCAGTGATAATGATCTTATAGCTTCATCTTCACCTATGGCTGCTGTTAGTTTGAAATTTTGATATATGTTTATCATTGAAATCACTCTTTGTTCTTTTGTAAGGTTGAATGGTATGATTAAATGGATGTTATTCTTTGTTTGATCACCGAGAGCAAGAAAAGGCAGTTGTTGGAGGGGGATTAGTGCTAAATTTTAGATTGTTTTATGATAGTGTAGACCAAGTGTTCTCAGTTCTCACACAGTATAAGTTCTACGATTCTGATGAAATGTTGTAGAAAAATATGTGTAAGTGCACAAATCAAACTAATCCAAGTTTGAACCAGTGGACCAGCTCAATGAGCACTAAACAATGAATTTATAGAGAGTGGGTGTTTAATCTAGGTTTTTAAGATGATAGATAACACAAAGGCTCGATTAGATCCTGTGGATCATACACTGCACTTATATAAGTATGTAATTGACAGGCCACAAACGCGTTGACCCCTTGTGATAATTTAGATTAATTAAATTAGCCCAGTTATTAATTAATCAAATTAACATGCAAATTTACGTGGCAGCACAAACAAATCACCGAAACTAAATTATGCAGCGGAAAATAAATAACACGGTGATTTGTTCACGAATGGGGAAAACCCTAAGGCAAAAACCCCACCGGGTGATTTAAGGTCACCACTCCCGAAACTCCACTATTATCACAACGAGCAGTTACAAGTAAGGAATCCCAGTACCTCACCAACCTACAGTTGAACTCTTACCCCAATACCCAATTGGACTCGTTCTGTAGTGACAATTTCTCCAGTTCAATGCACGGCTCCCAGTACGTGACTAACCAATGTGATGCGCGGATCCCAGTACGCGTCTTACTCCTTTGCACGAATCCCAGTACGTGACTCACTCACCAACTTGAGAAAGAAAGAATGTTGGCTGCAAAGTTCTTCAAATCATCAGAGATGAACTAGGGCACGAACTTTTTCTCACAGATCACAATTTGCATGAAGAGAGAAGATGCAACTTGTATCTTGTGATTTCTGCTTATTCACTTGTGCAGCCCTTTTACGGCCCTTAAAATAATCCTTTTATATGTCTAGGGTTAGGAGAAAAGAAGTCCCAAAGACACACACACGGATTGGACTTGAAACAGACTTGGAATTCTGTTTTCTTTAATTCTCGACAGATAGAGGTGTCGAGAGGTGTCGAGACAGCTGTCGAGGCTCGGGCTAAACAGCTTCTTTAAATCTCGATAGATGTATCTGTCGAGGTTATCTATCGAGCTTTAAAATCTTGCACTTCCTTGCTTGTATCTTGGACAGACTTTGACGGCTTCAACACTTAAACTTGAACCACTGTTTCTTGAAGTGTTTAACCCATCCTAGATCTACCCAATTACAAGTAAAGTGCGTTTTGTCTAAGGATAAGCCAATTACATAAAATAGCGACATATGTTCACAAGTTTGAACAACTACATATGTCCTAACAATCTCCCCCTTTGGCAATCCGTGACAAAACCACAACATACAAATGAAGATATGAGAGAAGTCATAAATCACTCAACTCATATTCACTTGTTACATACAGTAAAATCTATCCTAACACAAACTCTTGAAAAACTTTGCAAGAAGAGAGTTTATGGCAAGAAGACTTTGACAACCTGTATTTCTGAAACACTTATAAACAAAACACATCAAGGCATCTTTGTGTGAAACAGAAATAATAGATTGCATACAAGTAAAGAAACATGTGTATAAAGACAGAAAAGAAACAACACATGAAAGGTAGGTGAAAGAAACATACATCATCATATATAAGAAGAATATAAGTACAATGTATGGTAGAACATGATCAAAGTATCTCTAAAAGATAAGGAAAGAAAAGAAATACATCTGATCATCTCACTACATCCCTCAAAGCACACTCCCCCTAACAAAAATGTCCTATGTCCTATGCTAACACTCCCCCTAAGTATGACTACTCTCATACAAAACTACTCCCCCTTTTTGTCACGAGTGACAAAGGGTAGAGTGTCAAGTAGACATCTCATCCGATGAGTCAGCATCTCCATCATCATCATCGTCGGAAGCATCATCATCATCGCCATCATCATCAGCCTCGGTCTCAGACGACGCATGAGGTGGCGGAGGAGAAGCCTCTGATGCAAAGCCGCCCATGGTCGCCTGTCGCCTAGCGATGCGGCCAACACGGACATTCACCTGATACAACTCAGTGGTGAGTGTATCGAGGCGAGCGTCCATGCGCTGTAACAGCGTCATGACGTCTCCCAGTGTGACCTCGCTCGTAGAAGAAGAGGTAGATGCTCGAGCGGATCTGGAGGTGGTCGGACGGGTGGAAGGAGGTGCAGCATCCGGCTGTCGCGATCTGAACTGTGCCTCGCTACGTTTTACGGTAGCGGCGTCTATGGCAGACATGACATGATAATGATCGGACGTAGGGAAGGGAATGGAAAAACGACCCAAAATCCTCGTGATAGCGGAAGGGAAAATGAGCTTATCACGGGTGGCCGTATCTCTATAGACATCGATAATAGAAAAGATGAAGTGAGAAGGAAAGTCTATAGAGAGATCCTCAAGGAGGGACAACAAGAACCGAGCACGAGGCTCTGTGATCGAGTTGTAGTGAGACAGTGGGTGCAAAACAAAGGTCATCACCATGTTAAGAAATCTAGGACCTTTAGCAAAAGGTCGACATGGTGTGTACATGTGATCTCCCCAAAGGGTAGGACGTTCACAGAACGCCGAGATCATCTCGTCTTTGGACACAGTCCAGAGACGCTCACAACTAGGGTAATCGGGATGATCCACCCTAGGGACATGGAGTACCTCAGAGACAAGCTCTGGGGTGACACAGAAGCGCGTACCTCGAACGCTAGAGAAGAAGGAAGGTACTGACGAATCAATCCCGTGGATGTTGGAGTAAAACTCCTGAATCAGCACGAGAGGAGACGTGACCGGGACGTCACACAGTAACTCCCATCCCCGAGTGTGAATGACATCGGGAAGGTCAGTGTCGGCAAAGTCTGCCAAGACGACGTGGCGTTCCGAATGAACACCGCGTTTAGAAAAGTTCTCCGAGAAATCCTTATGGGCTTTCTCATCACGGAACCGAACAGACACAGGGGTAGAATCAGAAGAAGACTGCCCCTTAGAACGCACGGGGTTCCTAGGAGGAATAGACTTACGTTTAGGAGCCATAGACGCTACTAACGTAAACATAGAAGAGGGGAAAGAAGAGACAAACAGAAAAGTCCCAAACAATTCAATATTGGCAGAAAGAAATATTGAAATGAAAAGAACGTATGCATGAAAATGCATGAGCATGTGACATGCAACTCAAAACACATCATGGGCTCAGCCCAATCCAAACCTAACAGCACACAATAGGAAGGCACACATCTAAATGCATGAAAATACAATTAGAATGCTAATGTGATGCAATGCATGTGGTTTTGAAGATCAGAACTCGAAAACCAACCCAAAAATTTCAGGAAAATCCCGACAATTTTGAAAACTCCCAAAAATTTTCAAAAAACACAAACCTAGGGTTTTGAAAACAATGCAATGCATGAAATGAGAGATAAAAGGCTTACCAAATGATGAAGAAAGTGAAGAAACACTTGAGAAAGCCTTGAGAGAGGTTTGGAGGGAGAGGGAAAAGATTTTGAGAGAGATCCAAGTGTTTTCGAGCGAGAGAGATCGAGAGAAGTGATTTCAAAATCGCGAAGGACCCTTATATAGAATCTCAGTAAATCTCGACAGATGCAGGTATCGAGAGCTGTCGAGGTAGCTGTCGAGGTAAGCTGTCGAGAAATTGCTCGTGGACAGATGAAGCTATCGAGGTTAGCTATCGAGGAAGAAGAAACAAGCATGTGGTGACCTCGATCGATCCAGAAGCTATCGAGGAGCTATCGAGCAAACAGAAAGTTTCTCGATCGATCCAGCTGCTATCGAGGTATCTGTCGAGACTGCGATAAGAATGAGTCTAAGGGTCTCGACAGATGGCTATGTGTCGAGAGGTATCGAGGAGGTGCCGAGATGCCTTTCAAAGCAGTTTTTCAAAAGAGGAAAAACACAGACATGAATGCAATCATGCATGCAACTCAACCAAGGATACAACCAACACATTAAGCTCTCAAAATCATCTCTCAACAAGAAATATGATGCACATGTATCTCAAAACACGCACACACACATTAAACAAGTCTAACCAATTTTATCTTTCAAAAACGAGTTAAGACAGTTTAATGAGCACACATTAACGCATGTCAACCTTGTGATGGCCAAATCACATTGTACCTGCACATGTATCAAGAATAGCAAAGAGTATTGCGTGTTGTGTGTGAAAACATCGCAAGATTGCATAAGTGTCTCAATGTTATGACGATTTGAGATATGAGAAAATCACTTTAACTCACACACAATCATAACTGCTCGATGGGGACTATCACCTTTGAGGTACATCCTATAACTCCCACATCTCCTAGAAAACACGCTTGCAACCATATTTTAAAGCATTTTTAATCTTTTTGCTTATTATTTCTTTGCATATTTTCTTTTAACAAGCATATCATGCATGGGCATACAAGAGAAAGAAAAGAAATACCCAATGATGTTAAGCTTGTGACACTGCACTTTTGCTATGCCGAAGCATACAGGTGTCCTTGACATTGCACTTTTGCTATGCCGAAGCATACAGATGTCATTGACATTGCACTTTTGCTATGCCGAAGCATACAGATGTCATATTATGATTGGCGAGTAACAGTGGTGAGATGGTTATTTACGCCTTTCTCTTAGGATTTTCTAGTTCAACCCGTCAAAAAGAGTGATACGAGTGTTAAGAAGAAGAGATCACTTAACCTTACTCATCACAAACAAAGAGCTACAGAGCTCACTCGCTTAGTTGTGCAGAAGAGTGCTCATCTAAGCTATAGATGACACAAAGTTTAGAAAACTCTGTTTCAATGGCCATTACAAAAGTTCACATGAACTGATGCACACAAACACACACTGTGTTTGTATTTTTCATTTTTTCAATTTTTTTTTTATTTTTATAAGAGAAGCAAAAATAAAACACAAAACTGAAAACACACAAACAAAAACATGTAAAGCAAAACAATGCATAAAACTAGATGCACATGCATGAGGAGGAGGAAAGATAGAAGGAGATCAATCCATGGATATAACACCGATGTTTTGACGAAGGAACTCAAAACGTTTGCTATCCAAAGATTTGGTGAACAAATCAGCTTTTTGGTCATCGGTGTGGATAAACTCAAGAGTAAGAACACCATCTTCGACAAGCTCCCTAATGAAGTGATGTCGAATCTCTATGTGCTTGGTTCGAGAATGTTGAACAGGATTCTTAGAGATATTGATGGCACTGGTATTGTCACAATAGATGGTGAGATGTTCTTGACGAATACCATAATCATGAAGGAGTTTTTGCATCCATAGGAGTTGGGTGCAACAGCTACCAGCAGCAATGTACTCAGCTTCAGCAGTGGATAATGAGATGGAGTTTTGCTTCTTGCTCATCCAAGAGACCAAGTTATTTCCCACATAAAAACAACCTCCTGAGGTGCTTTTTCTATCATCAGCATTCCCAGCCCAATCAGCATCAGAATATCCAGCTAAGACATTATTTGTGTATTTGCTATACCACACACCAAAGTTGGCAGTAGTTTTGACATACTTGATGATCCTTTTTAAAGCAGTCATATGTGACTCTTTGGGATTAGCCTGATATCTAGCACATACTCCTACACTGTAGCTAATGTCAGGTCTACTAGCAGTAAGGTAAAGAAGACTACCTATCATGCTTCTATAAAGTGAAGAATCTACACTTTTACCTAACATGTCAACAGTGAGTTTAACATTTGGGCTCATGGGGGTTCTAACAGAACTAGCAGATTCCAAACCAAACTTTTTCACAAGATTCTTAGCATATTTAGATTGAGAGATGAATATACCTGAATCTTGTTGACGAATCTGCAGTCCAAGGAAGTGAGACAACTCCCCGATCATGCTCATCTCAAACTCTGCTTGCATGAGTGTCGAGAATTCTTGAGCAAGCTCATCCTTAGTGGATCCAAAGATGATATCATCAACATAGACTTGAGCAACCACCAGCTCACCAGCTTTTCTTTTGATGAAGAGAGTTTGATCAGCCTGTCCTCTTGTGAACCCATGGGATATCAAATATTGTGTCAACCGGTCATACCAAGCTCTGGGTGCTTGCTTTAATCCATAGAGTGCCTTTTTGAGGTACAGCACATGATCCGGAAAGTGAGGATCGATGAACCCTTTAGGTTGAGCCACATAAACATCCTCTTTAAGCAATCCATTTAAGAAGGCGGTTTTCACATCCATCTGATATAGCTTGAACTTCAAGTGACATGCTAAAGCAAGAAGGACTCTGATGGACTCCATACGAGCAACTGGGGCGAATGTTTCATCATAGTCTATGCCCTCCATCTGAGTGTATCCCTGGGCTACAAGTCGAGCCTTGTTTCGGATTACATTACCCTCCTCATCAGTCTTATTTCGGAATATCCATTTGGTGCCGATGACATGCTCGCCCTCCGGTCTGGGAACTAAGGTCCACACATCATTCCTCTGAAACTGAAGCAGCTCATCATGCATTGCTTCTACCCAACTTTCATCCTGAAGAGCTTCCTCAACTTTAGTGGGTTCAACCTGTGACAAATAGCAAGAGTATGACACAAAGTTAGCAACACATTTATCAACTGTGCGTTTCCGCAATGTGAGTTCATTCATGTTTCCCACGATAGTTTCTGGAGGATGATTTGATTTGATTCTGGAGGAAGGTCTTTTGTCTTCATGACACTCGGAATCTGGGGATGTAGGAATGTCTGCTGGCTCTTCTACAACACTGGGAGTGCCAGGAGTACTTGGGGATGTAGGCTCTTGTTCCATGACCTCTAGAGCTCTCCTAGGTTCTGGAGGGAGAATGTCTTTGGGAAGTTCCTCATCAATTTTCTCAGGATTGATATCTGAAGACTCATCAATAACAACATTTACAGTTTCCATGACCTTCATAGTTCTTTTGTTATATACCCGATAAGCCTTACTTGTGGTAGAATATCCCAGAAATATCCCTTCATCACTTCTGGAATCGAACTTTCCTACATTCTCTCTATCCTTTAGGATGAAACAAGTGCTACCAAAAATCCTGAAATACTTCACATTTGGCTTTCTTCCTTTCCACAACTCATATGGAGTCTTTTTGGTGCCGGGTCTGAAGTATACTCTGTTCACTGTGTGACATGCAGTGTTAACTGCTTCTCCCCATAGATTTCTAGCCACATCCTTACTGTGCAGCATGGCTCTTGCCATCTCCTGGATAACCCTGTTCTTTCTTTCTACTACACCGTTCTGCTGAGGAGTAATAGGAGCAGAGAATTCTTGAGATATACCTGATCTTGTGCAGAATGACTCCATATATGAATTTTCGAATTCTTTACCATGATCACTTCGAATTCGGTCAATTTTCAGGTTCTTCTCATTTTGTAGTCTTGTGCACAATGTTTCAATGTGCTCAGGAGCATCAGACTTGGATCGTAGAAGAATAACCCAAGTGTACCTGGTGAAGTCATCTACTACAACCATGATGTATCTCTTTCCTCCAAGAGATTCGGTTCTCGTAGGACCCATAAGATCTAAATGCAATAGCTCCAAAGGTCTGGATGTTGCTGATGTCTGGGTGCTTGGATGCTTGGCTTTCGTCTGTTTTCCAAGTTGACATGGTCCACACACAACATTGTTCAACCTACTCAGCTTTGGCATCCCTAGAACAGACTCATGCTTAGATACAATAGAGAGATGTTTGTAACTAGCATGCCCCATCCGTTGGTGCCACAAGTCTTCATTTGGCAACCGAATACTATTGCAAACAATATCAGCATCAGGCACTAAACCATAACAGTTGTCTAGAGTACGTACCCCACTTATGAGTTTCTTTCCAGATTCATCCATAACAAGACATTTTCCTTTGGAGAATAACACCATGAAGTCTTGATCACATATCTGGCTTATACTCAACAGGTTCACTCTTAGGCCATCCACATAGAGAACATTTGCAATGTCTGGTAGTCCAGGTAGAGAGATAATTCCTTTCCCTTTTATCTGAGATTTGCTCCCATCACCAAAGGTGACATTTCCACCTTTCTTAGACTCGAAGACTTTGAAGAGGGATCGGTCTCCAGTCATGTGTCTAGAGCAGCCACTATCAAGGTACCATAGGCACGTGTCCATTACTTTGAATGCGGACTTCATCATGAAACACACTTCATGCTTAGATAGCAGATCAGTGGGAATGGTATCTTCTCTCATCTGCTTCTTCCGAGCCAGGCCTTTAACTTTAACTCTGTTTAAGCAGACTCCTTTGCACATTTTGAATTTGAGACAGTCTAGTTCCTGCTTGTATATACTGAGATCTTTTCCAACAGTCATCATGGAGGGAATCAAATAACTTTTAGACTTGTGTTTTCTGAGACACTCAAGGAAGGGAGATTAGAAAAACAAGATGTATTTGATATCACAGTTCTCTTCAGCTGAGAGACTGTAATTTTTCCATGACAACAGGGGTCAATGGATCACACACAATAGATTAAACCCTAATCAGAGTGTGCTTGCTCTGATACCACTTGACAGGCCACAAACGCGTTGACCCCTTGTGATAATTTAGATTAATTAAATTAGCCCAGTTATTAATTAATCAAATTAACATGCAAATTTACGTGGCAGCACAAACAAATCACCGAAACTAAATTATGCAGCGGAAAATAAATAACACGGTGATTTGTTCACGAATGGGGAAAACCCTAAGGCAAAAACCCCACCGGGTGATTTAAGGTCACCACTCCCGAAACTCCACTATTATCACAACGAGCAGTTACAAGTAAGGAATCTCAGTACCTCACCAACCTACAGTTGAACTCTTACCCCAATACCCAATTGGACTCGTTCTGTAGTGACAATTTCTCCAGTTCAATGCACGGCTCCCAGTACGTGACTAACCAATGTGATGCGCGGATCCCAGTACGCGTCTTACTCCTTTGCACGAATCCCAGTACGTGACTCACTCACCAACTTGAGAAAGAAAGAATGTTGGCTGCAAAGTTCTTCAAATCATCAGAGATGAACTAGGGCACGAACTTTTTCTCACAGATCACAATTTGCATGAAAAGAGAAGATGCAACTTGTATCTTGTGATTTCTGCTTATTCACTTGTGCAGCCCTTTTACGGCCCTTAAAATAATCCTTTTATATGTCTAGGGTTAGGAGAAAAGAAGTCCCAAAGACACACACACGGATTGGACTTGAAACAGACTTGGAATTCTGTTTTCTTTAATTCTCGACAGATAGAGGTGTCGAGAGGTGTCGAGACAGCTGTCGAGGCTCGGGCTAAACAGCTTCTTTAAATCTCGATAGATGTATCTGTCGAGGTTATCTATCGAGCTTTAAAATCTTGCACTTCCTTGCTTGTATCTTAGACAGACTTTGACGGCTTCAACACTTAAACTTGAACCACTGTTTCTTGAAGTGTTTAACCCATCCTAGATCTACCCAATTACAAGTAAAGTGCGTTTTGTCTAAGGATAAGCCAATTACATAAAATAGCGACATATGTTCACAAGTTTGAACAACTACATATGTCCTAACAGTAATATTGAGTGGAATACACTAATGCCGAGAACGATACTTCTTGTTTCTCTTACAAATTCTCTCTTTTCCTTTTTCTCTATCTTCTCTCTTCCTCTATTTTTCTGTCCTCTTTTCACCACCCATTCTCTCTCATCTTCCTTTTCCTTTTATAGGCCTGACTTTCTCCTTCTTCCTCCTTCCACGTATGATCCAGGTGTTTCCTTTTAGATACTTGTCCCATCATTCCCCCTTACTCTAGTATCTGGCGATGATGGTAGGGCAGAATTTCAATGTTCAGATGTCACTTCTTCATTAATGCGGCCAGAGGGGTAGGTATAATGCCTTCAATGCGGTGCTAGCAGCCTTTTCCTTGATATTTGTCTGCCATTCTCCTTTATTCTATACCCTCGTTTGCTCAGTTTCTGTATCAGAGGTCTTCCGTACGTGCACCGTTAAGCTGCCAGATCATTCTCATTGTCCTCGGCGGCACATTGCCGAGGACTAGGTTGTCTTCGGACGTCATATGTCTTGGCGTTTTGGTCATGCATGACACCTCTCTTCGTTATGTGACTTTGTAAGTTGGACTGATCACGTTCTCAGACCATTTCAAGACGTGGGGTTGGGCTTTTCTTATCGTGAGAGCTTTTGGGCCGGCCCACTGTCTGTACTTCGGCCCCATTGGCACTACATTAGCCCCTCGAAGCCCTTAGTTCTATCTCATTAGGAGAAATGAGGGCTTCGATATAGGCGCGCGGGATGACTTTCTTCTGACGTTTCAGTCTGCAAGGGAGCACCTCAATTAAATATTGGCAGCTCTCTGTCCCCCACGTCTTACCGTGCGATGCCCATCCAACGAGTAGGCGTACTTCACGGGGAAATAAGCGGGAAGTTATTTGCTTTACATCTTCCCACAAAATAAGTATTTCCATTTCAAAGGTCTTCTGCTCGTTTCAGACTTCGTACATTGAACATAACCTTTCCTGCAACCTACACGCGTCTCCACACCCTTCATTTCTAGGCCGAAGTGACATAGTTGCTTTAAAGTAAGTTCTTCAACCCTTCGTTTTCATTATTGTCGTTTATTCTTTCTGGTCATCCCCTTTTTTTTGTTCTCGGCCATCTAGATCTTCCCACCCCGTCCTAGTGCTCTCTCCTTAGCTTTAAGAAATGGGTAGGTTCGCGTCACTAGTAGATACCCCTGAGAAGATAGAAGCCTTTAAAGCCAAGTACGAAATTCCACCCGGAGTGTCCGTTACTTACTGTAAGACGGGAGAATGGCTCACCAAGAGAAAAACCGGTGAGGTAGTGATCCCTATGATAGCATTTTTAGAGGGAGGAATGAGAATCCCTATGATGCCCATTACTATGAGCTATCTTAGAGCTGCTAGGTTGTCCCCCACACAGTGTGCCCCTAATATATTTAGGATTCTGGGCGTCATAGACGTCTTAAATGAGAGGCTAGGGTTAGGTCTTACCCACCACGAGGTGAATTGGGTGTGTAACCTTCACCGTTTGAGAGGGCACACCTATTACCTGAAATCTAGGCACCCTGAAGTTAGGTTGATCCAATGTCTTTCCTATTCCAACAAGGGTTTAGATAAGGATTTCCTTATATTGTTTGGGGAATGGCATGATGGTTTCCACTATCCGACGATGGAGAGGGAGCCTGGTGAGTCCTCGTGTAGTGTTAGTTCTAACTAATGATAGATTTTCTTTTCTTTTCTTTTTTTTGTTGGTTGTGTTTTTCCTTAATTTGCTTATGCTAATCTGTTTTTCTTTTTGAAATATATGTGCAGATCGTCGCGCACTTACCCGTCGTGCTAACCTCGTCAACTTCGACCGTTTGAACAACATCTTGAAGGCCGAGGTGTTTGTGCACTCGGACGGTCAGCTCCGTGCAGCCCATCTCATTCTCAGATACACACCCATCTTCTCCGCCTTCCAAGTCCCTAAATGTGTTATCAAAGAGAAGGATCTGCGGCTGCCGAGGATTAGTGTAGCGGTTGAAGGCTTTCTGCTTCCTTCTGGTGCCCCGATCCCTCAAGGCATTCTGATTACTGAGCCTGTGAGGGTCGTTCCAGGAGCCTCCCACCTCGCTACTTCCTCGGCCCGATCCAGGTTGGGTGAAGGCTCATCTTCGCAGCCAACCATAAAGGAAGAAGAAGAAAAGGAAGGAGAAGAAGAAGAAGAAGAAGAAGAAGAAGAAGAAAAAGAAGAAGAAATCGTTGAGCTCTCGGACTCAGACGAGGAATTGGAGGCCTTTGATCAGCTCTTTCCACCTAGACCTCCATCACCGGTCGTCGGCTCCCTCTCCTTCACATCTTCGGACGACGACGACCAACCCCTGATAAGAATGGGAATCCAGTGTCGTCCCAAGCCAAGTCTTAAGGATGTCTTAGAAGGGCAAGTTGGAGCACAAGACCCTCCCAAGGTGCCTCCAACAAAATCCAAGGACAAGGGCACCGAGAAGGTCCCTTCAATAAAGGTTAACCTTCCTCCTCATCCTCAAGTCCAACACCCCGATCCCACTGATCATAAAAGGAAGAGAGATCAGTCTAAGGGGAAGGAAATATCTGAAGAGAACAGAGACCTGCCTGCTAAAGAAGTTGATCTGGAGAGGGGAGGCAAACACGCTCGGCATGCCCACTCGAGATCGGAGAGGCGCGTTGACCCTCCAGCAGCGTATCGTGCGCCCATTTGGGCTCCCCAAATGCAGGTAGACGATCAGGCCGTCACTGCTGATGCGTCCATTAGGGGGTCCGACGAGGGCACAGCCTCATGCATTGCTGATGCATTAGAGCAGGCACTTCTTTTGCCCGAGGACATGGGTGAGCTGAGAAGGATGAGGGATCACCACGTCTTCAAGGTTCTCAAGAAAGAGCTGGCCCTGGTAAGAACTTCGGTTGATTGTCTTTATATATATTCATTCTTCTCTTTCACTATACTAGTTGCTGTTATTTCTTTGTTTGATACCAATTGTATCCACGTGCTATATACTGACAATGTTCGCATGTAGGCTATCCAATTTGCACATAGGGCGGAGGAGATCACCGCCAACTCTTATAAGACACTAAGGGATGAAGAGTTGAGGCTGGGTCAGACCAGTAAAATATTGGAGCTTAGGGAGAAAAGGCTGCAGGAAATGACCACCAGCCTAAGCAAGGTGGAGAGTGAGAGGTTAGGTCTGGAGTCTTAACTAAAGACTACCACCAGGCAGGTCGAGGATCAAAGGCTGTTGCTCAGGCGCGCTGATGAAGATCTCGCCTCGGCCAGGAAGCTGGCAGAAGGCCTCGCGAAAGATCTTACAGCGTCCGAGGAGGCGAAAGAGGAAGCTCTTAAGGCCAAGGAAGAGGCACTTGCCAAGGCACAAGCGGCCGAGGCAATGGTTGATGAGGCTGAGCAGAGCGGCTATGATATGGGCGTGGCAGAAACCACGGATACATTCAAAGCCCAGGTGCCGGGGGTTTGTAGGGACTACTGCCTCCAAGTGTGGAAGGAGGCTCTCTCCCAAGCAGGAGTTGATGCTTCTTCCCCACTATGGGAGGAGGAGAGTGTCTACATCCCTCCTGCGATCCGCGTGGCTGCCTCTAGCTCAGCCAAGGATGATTCTCACCCTTCCTCAGCTGGGATTCAAATAGACGAGGATGCTGCCGAAGATACTGCCCCTACTGCCCAAGTTGAAAATGCACCGCCTCCTCCTGCCCCCAAGGAGCTGACCCCCAACCTTGAGGTTAGCAGGACTATGGAGCTAGTTCCGGCAACTTTGCCCATAGAGCCCAAAGAGAAGGCCGGCGAGTCCTCGGCCTCGATGGTTTCTCCTGCTGACCCAAAAGACCAGACCCAACCTGAGCCATAATCACCCGTGGCTTGGCTGCTTCCTCTTCTTCTCTCTTTTTCTTTGTTGCTCTTGGCCTTGTATTTTTATTTCTTAATTTCAGTTTTTACTTTCCTTCCCTTGTAATTCAATAGTTTGGTTATAAATGTACTGACAAATCTTTCAATTAATGAAAAGAACTTCCAACTTAAGCTGCTATTTTGTGTTATGTTTGGCATTTGTATCTTATTTCACTGCTATGCATGTAATATAGCTATACAATCAGCTTGTATCTATAGCATGTACTTATAATTTTCTGCCCTTAGCCAAGGAAACTTTGGGCAACTTATATACGTGCAAATGCTTTAAGCAATGACTGCCAACTTTTGCTTATACTTGAGGACAAACAACACGCTAAAAAAGTAATACACTAACGGGGAATCCGTTTGCTTAGGACTTGCTTAACAGTTATTTTCACGACAACACGTTGGAAAGAGAACTTAACAACATATTTTACATTTGAACTAACAGTACCTCAAGCTTTGCGCTTAGTACTTCACAACAATTAAAGACCCGTTCACTTAGTAACTTCAATGCTGTTTCCATATCAAGGAAAAAGATCCGAGGCAACCTTACTTCTCTACCCTAAATTAAGATAGAGGATCTATTGATCCGACATAACCTTAATAAAAATTGAAATAAGGTATAGGATCCGAGGACCCGGCGTAACCTCACTTTTTTGTTTTAAATTAAGATAGAGGATCTGATGATCCGGCGTAACCTTAATTGAACTTTGAATAAGGTAGAGGATCCGAGGACCCGGCGTAACCTCAATTTTTTGTTTTAAATTAAGATAGAGGATCTGATGATCCGGCGTAACCTTAATTGAATTTTGAACAAGGTAGAGGATCCGAGGACCCGGCGTAACCTTAATTGAACTTTGAACAAGGTAGAGGATCCGAGGACCCCGCGTAACCTCACTTTTTTGTTTTAAATTAAGATAGAGGATCTGATGATCCGACGTAACCTTAATTGAACTTTGAACAAGGTAGAGGATCCGAGGACCCGGCATAACCTTAATTGAACTTTGAACAAGGTAGAGGATCCGAGGACCCGGCGTAACCTCACTTTTTTGTTTTAAATTAAGATAGAGAATCTGATGATCCGGCGTAACCTTAATCGAACTTTGAACAAGGTAGAGGATCCGAGGACCCGGCATAACCTCACTTTTTTGTTTTAAATTAAGATAGAGGATCTGATGATCCGGCGTAACCTTAATCGAACTTTGAATAAGGTAGAGGATCCAAGGACCCAGCGTAACCTCACTTTTTTGTTTTAAATTAAGATAGAGGATCTGATGATCCGGCGTAACCTTAATCGAACTTTGAACAAGGTAGAGGATCCGAGGACCCGGCGTAACCTTAGGTATAATAGTATAAGTAGCACAAAAGTAATAGAACTGGAATGATAGAAGTGCTTTTTATTAATAATAATATCGTCTCAGATTACTTACATTCCAAGGATGGGGTATAACTTTTTCATCTAAGTCTGCCAGGTAGTAAGCTCCTATTCTAGCTATTGCCGTGATGCGATACGGTCCTTCCCAATTAGGTCCAAGCTTTCCCCATGCTGGATTTTTGGTGTTGCCCACTACTTTCCTCAGCACTAGGTCTCCGAGAACAAGCGGTCTTGAGTTTACCTTCGAATCATATCCCTGCTTCAGTTTTTGTTGGTAGTAGGCCAAATGAATCATGGCAACCTCTCTTCTTTCCTCAATCAAGTCTAGGTCCCTTTCCAGCAGTCTATCATTGCTTTCCGGAGTGAAGGAGCTTGTCCTCATTGTTGGGAAACCAGTCTCCAAAGGGATGACAGCCTCGGCGCCATAAGTCATCGAGAATGGCGTCTCTCCCGTTGATCGGCGGGGTGTGGTCCGGTAGGTCCATAGGACATGGGGCAACTCCTCCACCCATCTCCCTTTGGCGTCCTCCAGCCTCTTCTTCAGACCATTCACTATAACTTTGTTAGTAGCCTCGGCCTGCCCATTTCCTTGCGGATAAGTCGGAGTGGAGTATCTATTGGTTATGCCGAGACCGCCATAATATCGTCTGAACGCTTTGCTGTCAAACTGCAAACCATTATCAGACATGAGGGTATGAGGGATACCGAATCGAGTGATGATATTCTTCCATACGAATTTCTTCACGTCAACATCTCTGATATTTGCCAGGGGCTTGGCCTCTACCCACTTAGTAAAATAATCGGTGCCGACAACCAAATATCTTCGGTTTCCAGGCGCTTTTGAAAAAGGACCCACGATGTCTAAACCCCACTGTGCAAAAGGCCAAGGACTCGTCAGAGGATTGAGCACACCTCCAGGCTGGTGGATGTTTGGTGCGAATCTTTGACATTGGTCACACTTCTACACATAACTTTGAGCTTCTCGCTGCATGTTCGACCACCAATACCCCTGTGTTAGGGCCCTGTGAGCCAAAGACCTTCCTCCCGTATAACTTCCACAGATTCCTTCATGTAACTCTTCCAAAAGTAGCTCTGTCGCTTCAGGGTGCATGCATAACAGGTACGGGCCGGAGAAAGATCGTCTATAGAGCTTATGATCCTCGGCCAACCAGAATCAGGAGGCTTTTCTTCGTATCTTGTCCGCCTCAACTTTCTCCTCGGGTAGAACATCATCTTTTAGGAAGGATACAATGGGGTCCATCCAGCTAGGCCCCACTCTAATCTGGTGCACATGGATAACACTTCCCATCATTTTCGAGGGTTTAGGTAAGTCTTCAACTAGGACAATCCGAGGTAGTCCCTGTGCTGACGACGTGGCAAGAGTTGCTAGGGAATCAGCATGCGTGTTGCCGCTTCTAGGGACATGGGACAAAGTAAAGGATTCGAACTTGCGTTGTGTAGCTTTGACTTAATTCAAATAGTCCTGCATCCTCGGATCTCTGGCCTCCACCTTTCCATCTACTTGGCCCACAACTAGTTGTGAGTCTGAGAACACTTGCACGATTTTTCCCCCCAACTTATGGACCATGTCCATCCCTTTCAACAAAGCTTCATACTCGGCCTCATTATTAGTAGCCGAGAATCCCAGCCTTAAGGACTTCTCCAGTGTGAGGCCTTCTGGGGTCGTAATTACTACACCCACCTCGGATCCTCTTTGATTAGCTGCCCCATCAACGTAAACAGTCCATACCGCGAGACTTTTGCATGCAACCATACCAACTGATTTTTCATCAATGTCCCTGTTGATCACACTATTTTCTATTGTGGGTTCAGCAAATTCCGCAACAAGATCAGCCAACACTTGACCCTTTATTGCTGTGCGGGGCATGTACTTAATATCAAAAGAGCCCAAGATGGTTCCCCATTTTGCAATCCTACTGGTATAATCCGCGCTCCGGAGTATAGCTTTTAGTAGAAGCTGAGTCAAAATAACCACCGTATGGGACTGGAAATAATGGGGGAGCTTACATGTGCCATGCACCACGGCAAGGATTGCCTTCTCTAATGGTGGATAACGTACCTCGACTTCATGCAGAGACTTACTCACATAGTAAACTGGCTTTTGTACGTCCCCGTCAACCCTTATTAGCACCAAACTAACGGCATGGGCTGCCACTGCGATATATTCAAACAGGACCTCGTCGGCTTCGGGTCGAGACATGATAGGAGGATGAGCAAGATACTCTTTAAGTTGCTGAAAAGCCACGGCACACTCTTCTGTCCATTCGAACCCCTTCCATTTGTTTAACAATTGGAAAAATGGTCTGCACCGATCAGCAGATTTTGAGATAAACCGGTTAAGGGCAGCCGTCATCCCGGTTAACTTCTGCACTTCCTTTGGATTCCGAGGTGGCTGTAAATTGTTGATGGCCTTGACCTGAGCGGGGTTGACCTCAATTCCCCTATGCGTCACCATGTAACCCAAAAATTTGCCAGATCCAACGCCAAAGGAACATTTGGACGCGTTGAGACGTAATTTATACCTCCTCAGGGTTCGGAAGGTGTCGTCGAGGTCTGGTATGTGAGCCGAGACAATTTTGCTCTTAACCACCATGTCATCTACGTACACCTCAACCGTCTTTCCGAGTTGCGGCTCAAACATCCGTGTCATCATTCTCTGATAGGTAGCCCCGGCATTCTTCAAGCCGAAGGGCATTACCTTATAGTGGTAGTTCCCTATGGGTGTGACAAAAGCTGTCTTTTCCTGGTCTTCTGGAGCTAGGGGTATTTGATGGTAACCTTGGAAAGCATCCAGAAAGCTCATCCGAGGATGCCCTACAGTAGCATCCACCAACTGATCTATGCGGGGCATTGGAAATGAATCTTTTGGGCAAGCCTTATTCAAGTCTGTAAAGTCCACACATACCCTCCATTTTCCATTCTTCTTTTTTACTACTACCGTATGGGCTAACCACTCTGGATAAAATACTTTCTTAATGGCCCCTGCTTTCTTGAGTTTTGACACCTCTTCTTTAACGGCATCGGCGTGCTCTTTAGATGAACGCCGAGGTGGTTGCCTTCGTGGCACTGCGGCCGGATTAACATTGAGGTGATGACAAATAAACTCCGGATTGACTCTTGGTGCTTCGTAAGCATCCCATGCAAACACATCGATGTTTCGCTTCAAAAATGTGACCAGATCTTCCTTCTCTTGTGGGGGTAACTGACTTCCTACTTGGAAGAATCTCTCCGCATCATCTGCGATAACCACTTTCTCCAAATCTTCACAGCCTGGTCCTTCAGTCTCGACTTCATTTGGCTCGGCCGAGGATACTAACTGCTACAAATCCTTTTCAGCCAGGGTTTGAGACTCCTGTCTCGTCTGATGTGTAATGACTACTGTTATACATTGCCTCGCCATGGACTGGCTGCCTAGTATTTCCTCAACCCCATCCTCATACGGGAATTTCAGCTTAACATGCAGAGTTGACGATACGGCACCTAAGGCATGCAGCCATGGTCTTGCCATTATGGCTGTGTAAGGGGAGTAGACATCTACTACGATGAAATCCACGTCCACTACCACTGGTCCTGACTGTACAGGTAACCTAATTAACCCCTTTGGAATAACAGCCTTCCCTTCAAAGCTTATTAATGGGGAGTCATAAGCCATGAGATCTTCGGACCTCAAATTGAGACCCTTAAACAAATCTGGGTACATAATGTCAGCCCCACTCCCTTGGTCAACCATTACTCTCTTCACATCATAACCCCCTATCCTTAACGTAATGACCAGCGCATCGTCGTGTGGTTGGATAGTGCCAACCTTGTCTTCGTCAGAAAATCCCAGTACAGGCAAGGGATTCCTCTTGATCCTCTTCAGCTCAGAGTTGAGGTCCTCGGCAGTGGGACGTAGTACCGACATTATTCTGGTAGGGCAAGACCCAGTCCGACCTGGCGCCGCAAGGATGACATTGATTGTGCCCAATGGAGGTCTTACATTGTTACTGCCTTGATTCATGGAGCCAGATTGGGTACCTTGTTCATCAGGTCGATTCACAAATAGCCTTGATTTCCCCTCCTTGACCAGCTGATCCAGGTAATTCCATAAATTCCTGCAGTTCTCTGTGGTGTGGCCCTTATCCTGATGATAATTGCAATAGAGATTCTGATTACGTTTTGTAGGGTCTCCTATCATCTTACTGGGCCATCTAAAATAAGGTTCTTGGCAAATCCTTTCCAACACTTGCTGTACCGGCTCACGAAATACGACATTCACTGTCTGGGGCGGGGCCGACCTAGTCTGGCTAGTGAAATCTCTCCTCGGCCATTTGCTACCGTATCTCTCCGCCTTGAAGTCCCTACTCTCCTGGGGGATACTTTTCATTTTCCCTTTACTCTGCTGCTAATCCTCCTCAACCCTCTTATACTCGTCGATACGATCCATGAGCCAACGGACTGTTTTTACCGGCTTCTTGGTCAGAGACTTTCTTAGATCGTGCTCAACTGGAAGACCAACCTTAAAGGTGTTGACCGCTACCTCATCAAAATCACCATCTATTTCGTTAAACGCTTCCCAGTAACGAGTATAGAGGCCGAGGTACTGTACTGCACGTAACAAAACGGGACTCGAATGCCATTGTAAGTTCCATGTATGAATCAATGGAGTTCGCCTTTAAGCCGTTGAACCATCTCATTGCCACGGGTCCTAAACTTGAGGGAAAGACTTTACACATCAAGGTTTCGTTCTGAGAATAAACCGCCATGCGTTGATTGAAATGGCTTACGTGCTCCACCGGGTCTGTTTTGCCATTATAAATGGTGAAGTTTGGCTGCGTGAACCGACGGGGTAGTTTTCCCTTTTCAATACGATGTGTGAAGGGTGATTTGGAGAGTTGGAGCAGTGCCTTTCCCATGGCATCGCTACCCGAGCCCCTGTGATTCGTCCCTCTGCTTCTTCTGTTACGAATACTTTCCTCTTGGTACGAGAAAGTTTCTGTGGGGGGGGTTCTTGACCTCGGCCTATAGCCACTGTCCTGAGAGTCATATGATGAAGGGTCAGATATGGAGGGAGTCCTTTTCCGCTCTGCACAACGCAGCTTCCTCTTCAGCTGGTCAATTTCTCTCTACATGGCTCTAGTGTTATCTTCCCTAGAGCCCCTGCTTCTACCCCGCGAGCGGTTATCAGCTGTTCGTCCCGAGTGCACATTGCCCTCTCGATCTCCCATTTGCTCTACCTGTTGTAGTGGATCCTCGTGCTGAGATCCTAGAGACTCTGCATGAGCTGGGTTCAAATCTGTCATCACGTTGTCTATCACCAAAACGCAAGATCCCCACAGACGGCGCCAATTGTAAGTGCACAAATCAAACTAATCCAAGTTTGAACCAGTGGACCAGCTCAATGAGCACTAAACAATGAATTTATAGAGAGTGGGTGTTTAATCTAGGTTTTTAAGATGATAGATAACACAAATGCTCGATTAGATCCTGTGGATCATACACTGCACTTATATAAGTATGTAATATTGAGTGGAATACACTAATGCCGAGAACGATACTTCTTGTTTCTCTTACAAATTCTCTCTTTTCCTTTTTCTCTATCTTCTCTCTTCCTCTATTTTTCTTTCCTCTTTTCACCACCCATTCTCTCTCATCTTCCTTTTCCTTTTATAGGCTTGACTTTCTCCTTCTTCCTCCTTCCACGTGTGATCCAGGTGTTTCCTTTTAGATACTTGTCCCATCAATCCCCCTTACTCTAGTATCTGGCGATGATGGTAGGGCAGAATTGCAATGTTCAGATGTCACTTCTTCATTAATGCGGCCAGAGGGGTAGGTATAATGCCTTCAATGCGGTGCTAGCAGCCTTTTCCTTGATATTTGTCTGTCATTCTCCTTTATTCTATACCCTCGTTTGCTCAGTTTCTGTATCAGAGGTCTTCCGTGCGTGCACCGTTAAGCTGCCAGATCATTCACATTGTCCTCGGCGGCACATTGCCGAGGACTAGGTTGTCCTCGGACGTCATATGTCTTGGCGTTTTGGTCATGCATGACACCTCTTTTCGTTATGCGACTTTGTAAGTTGGACTGATCACGTCCTCAGACCATTTCAAGACGTGGGGTTGGGCTTTTCTTATCGTGAGAGCTTTTGGGCCGGCCCACTATGTGTACTTCGGGCCCATTGGCACTACAATATGTTTTGGATATATGTAGAAACTTCAACATTTACCTTTTGTTGCCATATGGATGATTCAAAAATTGTTTTGAATGGAAGTATTTTGCTTAGGCATTATCTTATTCGTTACACTTTGGCTTCAACTTGCACCCTTATAGAATTTGTGAATGTAATTTTTAGGTTCCATGAATGTGTATATTTTTAGGTTGTTTTTGAGTGAAATAATAACCTTGTAATTAAAGTGTACATTTCAATAAAGTTTTGTTTATTTTTGGATCAAACTCTTGCGTCAATTTGTGACCGGATAGGCATCATCAAAATTGTTCAATTTGAAGCATTACAAGAAATTAAAAATAAAACGCACACAATCAATTACATTTTATTACATTGTCAAACCAATATCAATAGAAGAATAACTATATTTTATTACATTTTTCTTGGTTTGTACTCTAAATCCTTGTAAAAGTTTTTGTAAATGAACATTAAACTACTCAAGTATCAAAACTAAATAATACGTTCAATGTTTCATTGATACTAAAAATTAGCCTATTGACAGCAAAATACATGACTTCAATGCTTCATGGAATGCTTCAAAACATTTTCTGGCAAGATACATTGAACTTTATGGCAGTAAAGGCTAATATTTTATCCTGTTAACAAGAAAATAAGAAACATAGTTATTAGATACTACTCCATATAACCTTTTGCAACAATAAATGGGAAATAAAAAAAGTGCAGAAGATGATGAAAAAAAAAAGTTGGGATATCTTGGGGAAAAAAATCACTTATAGGTTTAGAAGTCACAAAGCCAATGGAACGATTGAAGCAGAAACTAAGGGTGGCGGTGACAGCTAAGGGGAGGAGGAGAAGGGTTGGAGATAAGTGAGGTTTTTTTTTTAATTTTTTTATTTTTATGCGAGAGATTGTTTTTGAAACAATGAGATGCGGATTGTGCAAGTTAGGTCTCTTTTCAGCTTTCACGTAGATTGATGATCTGGCATTTCACATAGCCATTGGATGGCTTAAACGGTTAAGATTTGTGCTATTGCACACCGTGCAATACCCTAGGTATTGCACGGGATCTCAATCCCTTATTTTATGTGTTCCTTGGCATTTGTTTACAAGAGTAGTCACGAGTGTTTCCCTTTGGGGAACAAGCGTACCTCTAAACTTAAAAGCCTGCAAGGGTCGACTCTAAAGGTCTGTTTGGATAAAACTTATAACTGAAAACTGAAAACATTGTAAAAAAATAATTTTTAAATGTATGAATAGTACCGTGGGACCTATTTTTAATATTGTTTTTGGAATAAAGTTTTATTTTTGTAATAATTATATAATATATATATATATATATATATATATATATATATAATTCAAAATTTTGCCTATGGGTTCCATAAATAGTGCATGAACAGTGCATAAACAATGCATGAACAGTGCACTATCTCTTAAAAGCTGTTACGTGTGGATCAAAAAAAAAAAAAAGTGAAAACGCAAACGTAGACGCAGATAATCCTATCCAAACAGATACTAAATAGCTTACAGATTCAATCATTGGAGAAGATTTATGGCCTGTTTGAAAGTTAAAAAAAGGAGGGAGAGTAGAGTAAAAAGAGAGAGTAATTCAATTATCTTGTTTGGAAATTTTCTAAGGAAGGAGGGGGAGAGATTTGGAGGGGTTTCAACTACCTCTAACCCCTAATTTATAATTCCCCCAATTTACCCTTTCTAAATTAACAAAATTACAAACCGATTATATAAATAATCTTTGTTTGTTTCCTGAGAAAATTTAAGGTGAATAAAAAAAACAAAAATAAAAATAATTTGCTAATAAACAGGACCTCACACCTTTTGTAGTTGTACATTCACACCGTTTGTCGGCGTCGAAACTCTGCACAGAAACCAGCCGATCACGCCTCAAACTCACCGTTGGCGACACCTCGTTTGTATTCCGGTGAGGACCAGGCCTCGATCTGAAGCTCGAAGGCAGTGATTTGTTTCCACCACGACTTATGCGGCTCGCTGAAGACCTTGCAAGCTTCATTACGAAAATCGGAGACTCGTCATTCCAGTCATAAACGAAGTTCTGGTGGCTCATTTGGTTTTTAGCTTTCTTTGAATACAAAAGGCCTTTGAGTTGCAGAGATTTGAGAATATGCTTCAAAGTTTCCAAATCTTTGGACGGTTCTTCAATCCCTTATATCGATTCAACGACAAAAACGCACCATTTGTCGGCGTTAGAACTCTGCACAGAAACCGGCCATTGATCGAGGGCACAAGACGACGGTCGTTGATCGTGGTTGCTCGACTTGCTTCCTATGTGAAGCTTCTTGAAAATTTTTCATAAATAAAGAAAATTTATTTTTATTTTTATTATAATTTTTTTGAGGTAATAAAAATTATTTTATAATAGTTAATAGTAGTTTTATACTTTTATTAGTGGTATTTGATGGAATGTGAATGTTGATTAAATAATTATTTAATCTAACAAATTAATCATAGACCAATGTTGCAAATCCATTTTCAAATAGGGTTAAATTTGCCTATTTAAATCATTTTCTCTCATTTTCATCCTAATTTTTAAAAACATCTAAACAAGAGAAATGGCCAATTACTTCCTTCCCCCTCACTAATTTTAAAAATATCCAAATAAGGTAGAGGATAACCATTCCCCTCTACTCTCCTCTCCTCTACTTTCCTCTACTCCCCTCCCTCTCTAAACTTCCAAACAAACCTTTAATTAATGGAGTTGAATGTATGCATATGTAATGTGTGTCAATTTTTATTTTTGTTTCTTCTAACTTGGAGCTGCATGTGCATGATTACATAGCATTATTTAATTTTTCAATTTGTAATACCTTTGTAACTCCATTCCTTTTTCCCTTGTGGATGCATATTTTTGTTTCTTAATTAAAAATTATAATTTCACTTGCGTCGAGTATAGAAAAATCTAGTTCAAGTAGATTTCAGTTAGTTCAATAATAAAATTACTCAATATTTTTTGTGATGCAGGGGTACATTATAAGTTTTTGTAATTTTAATAAGAATTTTTTTTCTATTTCTCCTATATAATACTAATTATGTGTTGTGGTATTTTGGGAGTTAATTTGGATTATATTAAATGAGTTTGAACTTAGAGGGAGGTAAATTGTTAGGATTAATATAGTTAAGAATGTGTAGGCATTTCTTAAAATAATTTACAAATATATAATTATTTCCATTAACTTAAGCACACAATTGTTTTTGCATTTAATTGTTGTCAAAGTAATTAAACTCAAACAAGAATACCAGAATTTTAATAAGTTTTTTTTCACATATATTTTAGAAAAAATAACTATAATTTTTTTTTTTACATAAATAATTAAAATTTTAAGCTGTTGTGGGTTCATGTGGTTGGCAATTGATTTCTTTACTTGATTTGGTAAAATTTAGTTACATTTTCATAAGAGTATAGAGTATATTTAAATTTTCTATCAAATTCAAATATTGAACCAGTGGATGTTAGTGCCTCATCTTATCATTTTCTTTGACATATTGAACCAAAGATGCATATCTAACGTCGATTTGAATATGCTTATTTGTTGCATTTTTTATTTTTTAAATTGGGTTTGGATTTAGGTCCAATGTTTCAATGTATTGGATTCAACACAAATAAGAAGAATTTTTATTTATTGAATTTAAGTAAAATATTATATGTTTAATTTTAAAAAAATATAAATAATTTAAATAATATGGAGGATATTGCTGAATTCAAATGTTGAATAAAATAGGATGAGAAGAAAAAATAGTAAAAATGAAATGTATAGCGATAAACACCAAATTATTTTAGTTATTCTATGTAATAAAACAACATTATTTTATATACTATTTTTATAATGCAATAGGATAAAATTTAACAATCAATGAGAATAAAAAAGATAAAAATATAAAACACAAAACTAAATCGTATCAATTCAAAGGAGAATTCTAAAGATTACAAAAGTTCATCAACCTAAAGTAGAGATGCAAAAAAAAAAAAAAAATCAAAAAATCAAAAAATTGAAAATATATATATATAGAGAGAGAGAGAGAGAGAGAGAGAGAGAGAGAGAGAGAGAACCTTTTGTGTGTGAAAAAAATAGAAAATTATGCATGGAATGAGAGAGGGAATGACAAATTTATGGTATGAGGATAAAAATAAGAAGAGTAAAAAATAAAGGGAGATAAATGAATAGAAAAATAATGATATTAAATTAGAGAATAGTGGGGATATGAAAAATTAAAATGGAATGAGAAAGGTTGAAGAAAGTTAAGGTAGAGAGTAGTGGGATATGAAAAATTAAAATAGAATTGAAAACTTAATAATAAATAAGAATAGTTTTTTTTTTTATATACAATATAGAATTTCCATTTTAGCCTAATCTAAGTATATATATGTATGAAATTCTCTCTTAGAAACTTAAACTCCGCCATTGCCCCTACATCCCACAAATATTTATTCTTGTGAAGTGACTACCTTAATTCATTTTAAATAAAAAAAAAATTCTTATAAAAAATTTGGAAAAAAATTGATAATAACATTGCTACTGATGTAGAGACTTAATTAGAATGTGACATTAATAAATGTTACACTTCAATTTTTAGACATATTTTGACTGACTGATTGATTGTTGATACCGACATGAAAAAAAAAATCTATTATTTCCACATTGAAAATATTGGCTGTTCCACATTTTTCCGTCAGGCATGGTCTTAATTAGTGATGTTGATTGTTGGATAGTTTCACATGGGATGCTTGGCCGAGTTAGGAAAATTTCTTTGGACCATGTTCGCAATTATTCATTGTCACTGTACCTTTGAAGGAAATGTTAGTGGATTCTTAGTCAAATGAAGGTGACCTTATCGTATGGCTCCAGACTCGATGTTCGGACCATTATAATTTTCCACTCTATAATAATTTTTTTCACATTAATTTTACAAAAAATAACTATAGTGTTTATTTTACATAAATAATTAGTGTACCACCTATACATAATTAATAAGTGAAGAAAAACTACATTTACCCCACTAGACTCCTCTTAAATTAAATGTACTTTTGTACGTATTTCAAAAGTATGCACAAAAGTTGAGTTTGTAAATCGAAAAGGGAATGAGATAAGATCATCACCCATTGAATCCTTCATTTTTTTTTATAGAGATTTTTAATTTATAGCATCTACTCCTAATAATAATTCTTTATTAACAAACCAAGACATCAATCAGTTTTTTTGTGTAGGCAGGGATTGAATCCCAGATCTTTCACTCAACCATTAAAGACTTTAATTCTTTTAGATGTAAGACATGTAGTGTTTAAAAATCAAATAAATGTCATGTGTCGCAAATCTAACTAATTAAAAATGGGAGGTAAAAATGAGAGCGATAGAGTTAGGATTTTTTTTTTTTTTTTATATATATAGGTCGAGTATGGATAATATCCATATCCTACTCGAACTATTCGGGTAATATCCATACCCTACCCAATTAAGTTCTACCCATAAAGAATCGGGTATTACCCAGGGTAGGGTCGGGTATCCATTACCTAATGGGTATGGCCATCTCTATTTGTGACTCTATGCATCGGAATCTCACTTACCAAACAGCCATTTTAACATCGTAGATCAACAAACACGTCACCTCTTCAATGTTTTAAATGATTTTAGAATAAATGTGAGTTTTGAAAACATGATTTTTAAAATTACAAATAAGTTAACTTAGTTTCAAAAATAGTTGAGAAAATAACTAATTGGCCTAACAATTTTAAGGGAATAAATTAGCTTTAAGGACTAAATTAATAAGTTTAGAAAAATCTTAAACTTGATTGACATTAACCTCAATCTCAAGATTTATAAAAAAAATTTACCCTTTTTTTTAAAGCTAATGTAAAAATTTTATTCACAATAAAATTAAAAACCCTACAAATTACAAGGGCAGAGTTGGGGCCACACAACGTTGGCTGGTATTAATTGAAAGCACCTGCCAGCCACCACTTTTTTTTTTTAAAGTAAAGTGCGCGACAGGTCCTTGCTATTGTCTGTGGTACTGGTAATAATAATGTCCATAGAGTGTGCCTTAAAATAATTGAAGGTCATTATGTAGAGGAAATTTGTCGTGCCTGGCTGTTTCCAAATTCCAACCCAATGAGTTGCACGTTGGCTTTAATTGACTGAAAGCTCTGTGCCATTTTTTAATTTTATTTTTTTGGTTCCTCCCTACTTATCTAACTCACCAATGAATGTTCATAAAAAAATAAAATAAATAAATAAATAAAAACCAACGAGTGAAACAAGTCTTCAAGAACGGTAGTACAAGAAGAAATCTAGTAATACAACCAACTCTCATTATAATTTTAAAATATTTTTTATTTGAGTTGTAGTGTATATCAATATAATTTTATTTTATTTTATTTTATGTTGATCTATGGTAAATTGACACTTCACTTGTGATAAAAATGCTATAACATTTTGTTATGGTCGTTTGAGAACTATTCTCTTAAAGCTGTCTTATATGATCAACTCTAGTTTAATTTATTTTTCAATCATTGTTAAATTAACTAGTCACAAATTCATGTAAGTATTAAAGATTTTACCAGTTGAGCTACTTGAAATTTACAAAATCTTTTCTAAAGCTGCTAAGTGGTCAAGTGGTAACATGTTGGAACATTTTAAATTACTGACACTTAACAAATACAAATACTTTGTACTATCTTTTGTGTTCCAAACTTTCAATACATTTTTTTATTTTCCAATTTATATTCCACAAATTATAATGTCTTGGGAGATATAATAATAAATCTAGTGTATAAACGTTATCTTATTTAATATTAGGGATGAATCTATTAAGGGCTTCCTGTTATAGTGTAGGCAGAATCATGTTAAAATTTTCGGACTTCTATACCTTTTAATATATACATATATATATATATATATATAAATTTTGAAAGGTAGATATAGAGTGAGTGATGGGGTTAATTTGCACCAAATAAATGATAAATTAAAAGGGATGCGATTTCGATTGGGAGATCACTTTGTACCGCTCTTTTCTCGCTTTCAATTACTCAACAACTTTCACACGAAATTATAGCCAACTAGTCTCTACTGAAAGAGTAGTTTGATGACCTGGACATAGTTGAAGGAGGAATTTATTGCCAAAAACAAAAAAGAAAAAAACCGTAAGATTATTCACCAACTACTGTTATTGAAGCAACCACAATAGTCTCAACCGAAAGAGTAGTTGATGGCCTAGACATAGTTGAAGGAGGTCTCAGCGATTGCCATAATCTGTAGGTCCCCTGGTGTATGTCAGGTAGCTCATTTCTCTCCAATATTACCAACAACAACAAAAAATCAGTCAAATCCACAAGATTATAAACACCAAGAATTCGGTTTAGTTCCCCAATATTTTATACCAAAACTTATGAATATGCATAATCTTTTTTAAAAAACACTGTTTGTATATTTGATATTACCCTTTGCTCATATTATAACGGTGTACAGTATATGTCAAGTGGTTTCAAAAGTATGTTATTTGCTTGGGTTAGCGGCAAAATTGTGGATAATATTGCTGAAGTGTTAATATTAGAAGCATAATATACTATCAAGAAAGTAGACAATGCTTATGATCTTTCATAACAAACCTTAAACCTTCTCCGGTTTTTTTTTTTATATATTTTTTTATTTCTTTGTTGTCTCTCTCAATGATAATTATCTCACGGAGATGGAGGGGACCCACTATATTGTTGAGCAGTAGCCTTGTCTTACAAATTGACAAAAGCTCCATAGGCAAAGTTCCATGTGCGCCAGACTAACGAAGTGTTGGTATTAATGATCTTTTGGCTTTAAGGACTAATTTGCTCTGTTTAGAAAAGTTTTGGATTTGATTGAAATTAGTGTAAATATGTGAATGGAATTTACCCAAAAATAAAATACGGTAGTAAAATATTTTCCAAATCCTAACCATCATTGGTACATATATTTGTTTTTTGACTCTACTTTTTGCATGACTTAACTAATATGAGGCCCTCTATAGATTACTCATAGACTTTATCGGACTAGTTGAAGGACCGGTTCCTGTTTCCTCTTTGGCAGTTTGCTACTGATGATTTTGGTCATGCCGTTCATTATAAAATCTATAATTGTTTGTTATTATAGGTGGTGAATTTTGGTTATTAATTTAATTAGAATTTTAATAAGAAGTTCTTATATATTTACAAGATTTGGGATTTCTTGTCTTTAGATAATATTTTATTAAAAAAAAAAAAAAAAAAACTCAAACCCACAAGACCAAGACTACTTCGGTTTGGTTCCCCTACATTTGATAGCTAAAATTATGAATGTGCACAATCCTTGTATATCTTATATTACCCTTTACTCATAATAACAGTGTATCATATATGTTAAGCGATTTTAAAAGTACGTAAATTGTTTGGGTTAGTGGAAAAATTGTGTATAAGCAAATGAGTTATAAGATAATATTTCAGAAGTGTTATATAATCTTCTTCTAGTAACTGTAAGCTTGCTTAATATCAAAATAATATCAATAAGTTCACTTTGAGAAGCAGTTGTTTCAATATTTAATTTAACATAGCTTAAATTAAATGAATAGTGCAATTAATTAAAATTGAAGTGTTGTGATGATGCCGAACTTCACCAGTGAGCCGCACGGTCCCGAACGGTGCACGATAGGAACCTACAGAACAACAAGAGAAGACCTGGAAGGGAGCACCGGTGTGGTGCCGGCCTAGAACCCTCCGAAGGTCAAGTCAGGAACCTCCGTAATATCTGGAGAGCGTTAGAGTTTAACTGATCGTGCGTACCTTAATTTGTGAGGGTTCTGGCGTATTTATACTTGTGTAGACCTATTGATCTTTTTCCTTGTAGGGGTACCCTACCCTATGAGGCCCAGGCGAGTGGATCAGGCAGGCGTTACAGTACCCTAAATGGGCCGCGACCAGACCTGTTTGGGAGGCCCTGGAGCCCAGCATCCGATGAACAGAACACACACCAATGTTGTCAAATATTTTCCTCTTCAGCTGCCCCCTATTCCATGAATCCGTCATCCCACGTGACGGGTCCATGGAATAAGCTAGTCAGCCCGTCGGTAACATCGGCTCACCTTTATCCATGACGGACATATGGCGAGCATACGTCCGTTCCCTTACATCCGTCGCGATCTTGGCGTTGGTGAACCGTCATGCTGGAACAGGCATAAATGCCTGGGGACACGCGGCGACCCTCGATTGGTAGCTAACTAAGATCGAGGCGTCTCTTCGTGAGTCGTGTCGCTACCCCTATATATTCATCTTTTGCTCGTGTCATTTGCGCACTTTGGAGAAATTTTCACTGACTAGAGAGCATCCGTCATCTCTGTGATTACCGTCGCATATCTCTACCGTCGACCCATCCTTTCAACTTTTCACCGTCACCTCGTTACCTGTAAGTTCACTTCTGACCTTCTGCATTTTCTCCTTTTTGAACGTTAGTCCGTCGTCAGTGTAGATCTAGAGTCTTAGGTTTCCTTTCCGTCATTTGTAGGTGTCAGATGTCTAGTGAAGCTTCCAGCGGTCAATCTTTTGTCCGTGAGGGAGCAGGATATGACGAGGCTTACCCGTCAGGTCAGGGTGACCGGGGTTCCTCCGTCGATGTCAGAGAACCGTTATCCAGCTCTCCTTCCTCTATGGAAGATGAAGGGCGAGGAGAGGACGGGTCAGAATTTGACTCAAGCGAGGAACTAGAAGTGATAGATCCCTCCGTTCAGCCAGCTATTGGCGAGGACGGCTTGAGGAAGTTCATCCTGCCCCCCGAGTGGACGGTGAACTACTTCACTTCCACCATCGCTCTGCCGCACTTCAATACTCTAAGGGAAAAGTACCAAATCCCAAACTCAATAACAGTCCGTCTACCCTTTAAGAACGAGAGGTGCTACTACGAGGGACTGGAGGACGTCAGCGTGTACGAGCAAATGCTCAAGGCTGGCCTTCGTTTTCCTCTAAGCGCCCTGCACCGTCAACTTCTCCAGTATCTGGGTGTGTCCGTCACCCAAATTTCCCCAAATGCCTGGAGGGTGTTCTTGAGTGTAGAAGTCCTATATGGCGTCATGTCCAATGGGACAAGACGGTTAACAATGGAGGAGTTCTTCAATTGTTACCATCCGGACGAGATTGTCAAGTCAAAAGGAATGTACAGCTTCGCGGCGAGGAGCCCGTTGCTTAGGTTGGTGTCCGAGACCCCTGACTCCAACCGTAACTGGAAGGGCAGGTTTTTCTTCCTACAAGGGGACGAGTGGATGGGTCGTCGCGACGACCCGGAATTTTCACCCGTCGATAAGACATGGGGTATCGTACCCCCGTCGGGTATGTGATTTATTCTGGGCCCGTCTTATATCACCTGCGTGCCATTTGGTTACCTAACCGTCTTCCTCTTTGCAGCTCGTAGACGCACGGACATCACCGTTGAGCAGTTTGGCTTCCTTGAGTCCATCTTTCAGAAAACCAAGTTGTCGGAGAGGACCTGGGCCAAGCTCGTCACTCTCAACACTATCCATTGGTACTGTGACGGCCCAGAACCTTCGGCTGCCGCCATTAAATACGACGAGGGGGTACGCAAGCGTAAGAATTCTTACCCGTCTTGATTTTGTTTCTGATTTTATGCCCGTCATATGACTTAACCGTTCACCATTTGCAGAAATGGACGACGCTAAGAGACGAGCTCTAATCAAGCAACAGGCAGCCCATAAGAAGAAGAACGGGGGTGATCATCCCTCCAAGGGGCCAGAGAAGAAGGGGCCAGAGAGAACGGACCGTCCGGTGAAGAGGCCGAGGCTAGTGACGGGGCTTCCGGCCGTCCAGGGGGGCAACGAGCCTACCCCCAAGGTTGGCCTTGGCAAGGGTAAGGGTCTTATGACCAAACCTGCCACCGTCCAGGAAAAGGCTCCCGTCCTCCTTCGGGAGGACTCACAGTATGCTCTCGCCCAGGTCACCTCGATCATAAAGGAGGAAGACTATGAGGACCTGGGAAACCATGCGACGGAGGCAATGGGGGAGACGGCTCTATTCAGCCTAACCCAGGTAATATGTCCGTCTAGGTACATTTTGACTTGGGCCAAATCAGTGTATGCAAACTAACTTTCTGTTATTGTTGGGTGTAGACGGTGCTAATGGCTAAGGGCCTGATGGACCGTTGCCTGAAAAGTGAGAAATCTCTGGAGCGGGCACGGTCCAAGGGCAAGGCCTTGACGGAGGAGCTGGACAACATGAAGCTCTGGAGGATCCGTCACAAACAAAAACTCAAGTTGACGGAGGAGGCTCTTGGTGCACCGGAGAAGGAGGTGGAGTTCTTGAGGGAACTGGTGAAAACCAAAAACGAAGACATCCGTCGGGCTAAGGCCGAAGCCGTCCAGGAGTACCGTGATTCAGAAGCATTGCTGACGGAACTCGGTACTTCCTTCGCCGACGGGTTCGATGACTGCCTCCGTCAAGTGAAGGCGTCGTATCCAGACCTTGGTGTTGATCACATCAACATCGATGCCGGAGGCCAGACCCCAGCTCACGCCGTCGACTCGGAGGGGACGGCTGAGCTTTTTGGCGAGGCACCCAATGAGGCCCCTCAAAACGGTGACGACACCACCCGTCCTCAAGAGCCCGACGGTGCCAGGGATCAAGTCGATGCCCCCCAAGTTCCGTGATTGTCCTGCCTTCTTTCCGTCGTTTTTCTCTTTTTTCTTTTAGAAGCAATTTGTAATTTGAGGACAACTTGTTGGTGTAATTTTGCACCCGTCATGTATGCTTTAATATATTCAAGGCTTTTATTCACTCGTCGCATATTCTTATGAATGCTTTTAATTACTTTGCTTGTGTAAACAACGATCCGTCAACGTAATGAGCTACAAGACTAATCCGTCCCCCCTGTGGACTTTGCAATTAAACCGGTTGTCCAATAGACTCACCGTCCACGTTATTGACGTCCGACAGTAGAACGTTTTGGGATCGTGCGCCCACGTTGTTGATTATCCGTCCATTGTTTGGTCCGTCCTATGCGTGGACTTGTTGGTTATTCCCGTCGTTTATACGGTCCGTCCATTATTTGGATCGATGGATGATGTCCACTTTTAAATTGTCCGTCCACTGTGTGGATTTTGTAGATCATCCCATCTTTTAGATGGTCCGTCCACTTTATAGACTTAGTTGATTAACCCATCGTTTAGATGGTCCGTCCACTTTATGGACTCATAGGTTATTGCCATTTTGAAATGGTCCGTCCACTGTGTGGATTTTGTAGATTATCCCATCTTTTAGATGGTCCGTCCACTTTATGGACTTATAGGTTATTGCCATTTTGAAATGGTCCGTCCACTGTGTGGATTTTGTAGATTATCCCATCTTTTAGATGGTCCGTCCACTTTATGGACTTAGTTGATTAACCCATCGTTTAGATGGTCCGTCCACTTTATGGACTTATAGGTTATTGCCATTTTGAAATGGTCCATCCACTGTGTGGATTTTGTAGATTATCCCATCTTTTAGATGGTCCGTCCACTTTATGGACTTAGTTGATTAACCCATCGTTTAGATGGTCCGTCCACTTTATGGACTTATAGATTATTGCCATTTTGAAATGGTCCGTCCACCTTGTGGACTTGTTTGATCAAATCCATCCTTTAGATTATCCGTCTAGTTGTGGACTCGTAGATTATTCATCAAGTTGATGATCCGTCCACTTATGGACTTTTAGATTATACTTATCAATTTGATGATCCGTCCATTTGTGGACTTGTAGATTATTTCCATTTTGAAAATGGTCCGTCCACTTTGTGGACTAGTAGATTATTACCATTTTTTGGATGGTCCGTCCACTTTGTGGACTTGGTTGATTAACCCATCTTTTGGATGGTCCGTCCACTTTGTGGATTTTGCTGATTAACCCATCTTTTGGATGGTCCGTCCACTTTGTGGATTTTGTAGATTAACCCATCTTTTAGATGATCCGTCCACTGTGCGGACTTGTAGATTATTTTCATCTTTTAGATGATCCGTCCACTGTGTGGATTTGTAGGTTATTTTCATCTTTTAGATGATCCGTCCACTGTGTGGACTTGTAGGTTATTTTCATCTTTTAGATGACCCGTCCGTTGTGTGGACTTGTAGGTTATTTTCATCTTTTAGACGATCCGTCCACTGTGTGGACTTGTAGGTTATTTTCATCTTTTAGATGACCCGTCCACTGTGTGGACTGGTAGGTTATTTTCATCTTTTAGATGATCCGTCCACTGTGTGGATTTGGTAGATCATTTTATGTTTATGATGATCCGGCCACTTGTGGACTCAGTAGATTTAAAATCCTGCAAGCGAAGTGTTGAGGCGCTGCAAAAACTTCTGCCATTACGATGGGTACATAGGATTTCAAACAAAAACACAAAGAGTCGCCTTTAGGCATCCGGCTGCCCCGTAGGAAATAAGATTACAATTATCACAAGAAGACATAATGAATATTTTGCCGCCTTCTACTGGAAATACCTCTTTAGGTGCTCCGTATTCCATGGGTGGCTTAGCTTCTTTCCGTCTAGGGTTTCAAGGTAGTATGTCCCCTTCCTGTGCCATGCTATGACCCTGTACGGTCCCTCCCAGTTCGGTCCAAGCTTCCCTTGGGTGGAATCCTTCGTAGAGCCAAGCACTTTCTTCAGGACAAGATCTCCGACCTGGAGGTCTCTGTGTCTAACTCTAGAGTTGTAGTGCTTCACCATAAGGTCCTGGTACCGCGCTATTCTCTGCTCTGCAGCCGCTCTTACTTCGTCCACTAGATCGAGCTGAAGGCGCATGGTTTCCTCGTTTCTGTGCTCGTCATGGCTTGCAACGCGGTAGCTTGTGAGACCTATTTCTGCTGGTATGACAGCATCTGATCCGTATGCTAAACGGAACGGCGTTTCTCCCGTCGGTGTTCTCACCGTTGTCCTGTATGCCCACAAGACGCTTGGTAACTCGTCCGGCCATATGCCCTTTGCCCCCTCAAGCCGAGTTTTGATTATCTTAAGCAAGGATCGGTTTGTGACCTCAACCTGTCCATTGGCTTGTGGGTGTGCGGGTGACGAATAGTGGTTTTTTATCCCCAGCTGGGAATAGAAATCCCTGAATGCTTCGTTGTCGAACTGTTTGCCATTGTCCGATACCAGGACTCGCGGTATGCCGTACCTGCAAATGATGTTTCTCCATACAAAACTCCGGATGTTTTTCTCTGTGATGGTTGCTAAAGCCTCAGCCTCCACCCACTTCGTGAAGTAGTCGATACCAACCACTAGGAACTTCAGCTGTTTTGCCGCTATCGGGAAGGGGCCCATGATGTCGAGTCCCCATTGCGCGAACGGCCATGGGGCTGTTATGGGCGTGAGCTCCTCTGTTGGTCGCCCGATGAGGTTGCCGAAGCGTTGGCACTTATCACAAGACCTGACGTACATGTCAGCGTCCTTCTGCATCGTTGGCCAGTAGTACCCTGCCCTGAGGAGCTTGTGTACCAAAGACCTTGATCCAGAGTGATTTTCGCAGATCCCCTCGTGGACTTCCCTCATGACGTAGTCCGCCTCTTCGGGAGTTAGGCATCTCAAATAGGGTCGAGAGAAACCCCTTTTGTAGAGCACACCCTTCATTATGATGAATCGAGACGCCTTGACTCTTAATTTTCTAGCTGCCTCTTTACCGTCAGGAAGCAAGCCGTCTTTTAAGTACGCAGCTATAGGGGTCATCCAACACCGCTCACCGTTCACCTCCTGCACAGTCGTACCGTCTATTGTTGGGGATTCTTGGGTGAAGGATAGTACTTGGTCGAGGGCGACCATCGGCTCTGCTGAAGCCGCCTTGGCAAGCTGGTCGGCCTCTTGGTTTTCGTCCCTAGGCACTTGAATCAATCTGACTTGGAGGTTGCTCATTCGATTCTTTACTTCGTCGAGATACTTCATCATTCTCTCACTCCTGCACTCGTAATCGCCATTAATCTGGCTTATGATGACTTGGGAGTCGGAGTAGACCTCCATTCTTACGGCTCCAGCTGTAGTGGCGATGTCCAGCCCTGCAATCACAGCTTCGTACTCTGCCTCATTGTTCGTTGCTGAGAAGCACAAACGGATCATACACTTGATCTGATCCCCTTCTGGTGTGCGAATTACCACATCGACTCCTCCTGCGTGCTTGGTAGAGGATCCATCCGTGTGAACCGTCCATACGGGAAGCTCACCTGCCCCCGGGTCTGCTGCGACTGTGAATTCCGCAATGAAGTCCGCTAGTATTTGTCCCTTCACCGCGTTGCGGGGTTGATACCGAATGTCGTACTCACTCAGCTCGATCGTCCATAGTGCCACTCGCCCTGCAGCTTCTGGACTACTCATAGCCCTTCTCAGGGGCTGGTCGGTCAACACGTTTATTACGTGTGCTTGGAAGTATGGTTTTAGCTTTCGCGCCGCGGTCACCAACGCGAAGGCCAATTTCTCCATTGGGGGGTATCTCTCTTCCGCCCCCCTGAGCGCTTTGCTCGTGAAGTAGACGGGCTTCTGTATCCTGTCTTCTTCTCTAATAAGGGCCGCACTGACAGCCGCCGGGGAGACGGCGATGTACAATATCAGCTCTTCACCCTGCCTGGATAGGCTGAGTAGTGGGGGAGAGGAGAGGTACGCCTTCAAATCGTCGAAAGCTTTCTGGCAAGCGTCCGTCCATTCAAACGATTTCTTCAATGTCCGAAAGAATGGTAGGCACTTGTCTGCTGCCCTTGAAACGAACCTGTTCAGGGCAGCTATCTTGCCATTCAAGCTTTGGACCTCCTTCACCGTCCTCGGGGGAACCAGTTCTACTATCGCCCTGACCTTCTCAGGGTTGACCTCAATGCCCCTTTGAGACACCATGAAACTCAAGAATTTCCCCGCCGTCACCCCGAACGCGCATTTGCTGGGGTTCAGCTTCATGTTGTATGACCGCAGGGTGTCAAAGGTTTCTTGCAAGTCGCTCAGATGGTTGTTCTCTCGGGCGCTCTTCACCAGCATGTCGTCCACATAGACTTGCACATTCCTCCCAATTTGGTGTGCGAACATCTTGTTCATCAATCTCTGGTACGTGGCTCCAGCATTCTTGAGGCCAAAGGGCATTACCTTGTAGCAAAAGAGCCCTTGACTAGTGACGAACGACGTTTTCTCCTGATCCTCCTCGTCGAGTTTGATTTGATTGTAGCCGGAGTAAGCGTCCATGAAACTCAATATTTCATGTCCTGCAGTCGAGTCCACGAGCGCGTCAATACGCGGCAGGGGATAACTATCCTTTGGGCAGGCCTTATTTAGGTCCGTGAAGTCGACGCACATCCGCCACTTCCCATTCGCCTTCTTGACCATGACCACGTTTGCAAGCCAGTCTGGATAGTGCACCTCTCGTATAAAACCCGCCTCCTTCAACTTTTGGACTTCTTCGGCGATAGCCCGGTCTCTCTCTGGAGCGAACACTCGTTTCTTTTGTCGGACTGGAGGGAATGATGGTGATACACTCAGCCTATGTACTATAACGGTCGGATCGATCCCCGGCATGTCCTCATGACTCCAGGCGAATACATCTTGATTCTCCCTCAAGAAGGTGGTTAGGCTTTGCCGCAACGAGGGGCTAGTCGTCGTGCCGATCCTAGTGGTCCGGCTAGGCCTCGTGCCGTCAAGTACCACTTCTTCCAGTTCTTCGACTGCTTCAGCTGTGACTCGCTGTCCCTCGACATTCAGTGCTTGCAAGTGATCATCCATCTCTATCATGGCGAGATAGCATTCTCTCGCCGCCGCTTGGTTTCCACGGAGCTCTCCGACCCCATATCCGGTGGGGAATTTAACCATCAAGTGGTAAGTCGATGTCGCGGCTTTCCATGTGTTGAGGGTAGGTCGCCCCAGGATCGCGTTGTAGGCGGATGAACAATCTACCACCAAGAAGACCACGTCCTTGGTGACTTGCTGTGGGTAATCCCCCACCGTTACAGTCAAGGTGACGGTGCCAAGGGGATAGACTCTCGTACCCCCGAACCCGACAAGGGGGTAATTGGTCGGGACAAGCTGGTCTCTATCCAGCCTCATCTGTTGGAACGCAGGGTAGTAAAGTATGTCCGCTGAACTTCCATTATCAATGAGTACCCGATGTAGGTTGTACTCCCCAGCCCGTATGCTGACTACGAGGGCGTCGTCATGTGGATGGTGAAGGCGTCGGGCATCCTCCTCAGAAAAACCAAAGGTAGGCACTTCCACCCGTGCGGACTTCGGGGTTATGCCCGTCATCTATACGCTCTGCACCATCCGTAGGTAGGCTTTGCGAGCCCTTTTTTACGGTCCGGGGGTACCGCCCACGATCATTCTTATGTCCCCAATGGGCGGTCTTGGGCGCTCAGGCTCTCGAGGAGGGGGCTGGCCCTGCGGCGGATTCGTCCCTTCCCTGCTGACAAACCTCTGTAGCCTCCCTTGCCTGATGAGCGCCTCAATCTGTTGCTTCAAGTCATAGCACTCCGACGTGTCGTGGCCGTGGTCGCGATGGAAGCGACAATACTTGCTTCTTGATCTCCTGTCGGGATTCCCCTTCAACTTCCCAGGGTACGTCAGGGCTTCCTCGTCTCTTATCTGCATTAATACCTGATCGATCGGGGCCGTCAGAGGGGTGAAGCTGGCAAATCTCCCCATGGGCGGCCTCGGTCGTCTATCATCCCTTCTTTCATCCGTTCTAGCCTTCTTTCGTCCTCCGTCATGTCGTTTTTCTTCCAATCTCTCCCTTTTCTTAGGCTTACCGTCTCGCGCTATCAGCGCGTCTTCTGCGTTCATGTACTTCGTTGCCCTGTAGAGTACCTCGGACATTGTTTTCGGATCATTCTTGTATAAGGAGAAAAGGAACTTGCCCTTTCGCAGCCCGTTGGTAAAGGCCGCTACTTGTATCTTGTCGTCCATTTCGTCTATAGAGAGAGCCTCTTTGTTGAACCGTGCTATGTAGGATCTCAACGTCTCGTCTTCCCTCTGCCTGATACTCATCAAGCACGCTGTGGACTTCTTATACCGGTGGCCTCCTATAAAATGCGATACAAATTGGGCGCCTAACTCCTTAAAGGCACTAATCGAGTTTGGTGTTAGCCTGCTGTACCAAACCCTCGAGGATCCCTTCAACGTAGTGGGGAAGGCCCTGCACATGATCTCGTCTGGCACTCCTTGTAGGTGCATTAGGGTCTTAAAGGACTCCAAGTGATCCAAGGGGTCCTTGGTTCTGTCATAGCTCTCCAACGTAGGCATTCGGAACTTTGGGGGTAGAGGGCACGAAGTGACATGCGTCGTGAAGGGTGAATCGGTCCGCTGGACCAGGTCGTCGAGGTCGCTGGACACCCGTCCTCTGAGGGCGTTCATCATCACGGCCATCTGTTCCCGCATCTCCTGCATTTCTGCGGCGACGTGGGGTGGCAAAGTTTCAGAAGGGGTCGTCAGGTTAGTATCCCGCCTTTCCTGTCTGCTGGGCGCGTTACTTCCCTCTGGGGCCTCGTCATCCCTCCTTTCTACGCTTGTTCCTTCCTCTTGAACCCGGGGGGGCTCATCCCTCCGTCGTAGCTGCTCTTCCAGATCATGATTCCGTTTGGTCAGGCGTTCGACCGCTGCTGCTAGCGTTTGGACTTGTCTTTCCAATGCGGTCGAGCGAGGTTCGTCGCCTGGGTTGTTAGTTGTTGCCATCGACCTCGTGAACACCATGCAACTCTTTGTCTTAGGAATAGGACAACGTTTGATCGTCCTAGCGGTTCCCACAGACGGCGCCAACTGATGATGCCGAACTTCACCAGTGAGCTGCACGGTCCCGAACGGTGCACGATAGGAACCTACAGAACAACAAGAGAAGACCTGGAAGGGAGCACCGGTGTGGTGCCGGCCTAGAACCCTCCGAAGGTCAAGTCAGGAACCTCCGTAATATCTGGAGAGCGTTAGAGTTTAATTGATCATGCGTACCTTGATTTGTGAGGGTTCTGGCGTATTTATACTTGTGTAGACCTATTGATCTTTTTCCTTGTAGGGGTACCCTACCCTATGAGGCCCAGGCGAGTGGATCAGGCAGGCGTTACAGTACCCTAAATGGGCCGCGACCAGACCTGTTTGGGAGGCCCTGGAGCCCAGCATCCGATGAACAGAACACACACCAATGTTGTCAAATATTTTCCTCTTCATGTTGTTTTTTTTTTGGTTAAACTGAAGTGTTGTTTTTGTTGGTCCTGCTTCCTCTCCTGCTGCTTTCTCTATGTTCATGAAAATGAGTGCCCTTCAACTTTGTACAATTGTGTCCGTTTCTGTAGCCTAGAAGCATGGACCCATGTACTTATCAAAGCTGTCCTCATAATGCAACTTATCACTTGTTGTATTTTTTTTTTAAGGATATATATATATATATATATATGTGTGTGTGTGTGGTTAAATGATAATGTCAAATAAAAGACTTCAAAATTTTCTAACTTTATTTTATATGTAATTTTTATATTTACTAGGGAATATCTTTTTTTGTAGTTATGATAAGAAATATGGCTTCCCTTGTTAGAGTTTGACTAGTGATAAAGCTAGAAGTATAAGGACTACTGCGGACCTGAATTGTAGTTTCCATTTTGGCAACAATCTTTTTTCTTTTTTGTAAAAAATGAAGCTAAAAGGACTAGGATTTAAAAATTAATTTCACTTTCAATTTTTAATTAATTATATATTGAAATACATTATTGGGGCACGCACCTATTACCGTCACATGAACAAACATGCTGCAACTTGATCGCACAATTTTTTGTGTTTGATTTTATGTTTTACTAGTTATTTATTTGATTTGATTTGATTTTAAATTATAATATTTTTATAAAAAATCAAATAAATATATAACATATTATAATTCGTGAAATATAATTTAGATTATAAAAAAATTACTAAGTATTTGTATAGGTTAACTACCAATAATTTGAAATGTTCCAACATGTTACCACTTGACTTGGAAAATATTTTTAAAAGGAAACGAAAAAAGAGAATCCATTCACGTTGCCGCTACTTATAAGAAGCTGAAATGAGAAATCACGAAGCACAAACTCAAGCGCACTATTCCTAATTTCTACTTTCTGAATCACTTTCTGTTCGTTTATTGTATTGTCAATCCAACTTAACATTTAGTCTCTGAGCTAGAGATTTGAGTGCTAAAGTTTGGTTTAGACCTTTGAAATGTTAATTTTATCCACTAAAAAAATAATGAACTATTTAATTTTAATAATTACTTGAAATTAGAAAGAAGAAAATGAAAATTTGAAATCATTTTTTTTTAGAAGAAAGTTGAAATCAATTTGAGTAGCTAAATAGTCAAATATTTGGATCTAATGAATAATAATTTTTGTCCATGATCTGTATTTAATTATTTTATATAAAAAAATTAAAAAATCATAAAGAGAAAATTGATTTAAAAAGAAAAAGAGAATGATATAGTAACATTAAATATTATGTCTCAGCTTTTAGATATATATATATATATATATAAATTAGTCGCAAACTTGTGCGATGAATGTAAATAACTACTGAATGAGTTTCAAGAAAAAAAAAAAAAAAAAAAAGACATTATTTTTTAGTTTGACTAGTAAGCAAAAATGCATGAAATTAAAAAAAAATATATTGAAAAAAATGGCACAAAGTTTTATTAGTAAGGCAAAAGAAAAAAAAAATGTCGTTTTATTAATTAGTAGTTTTTTTGTGAAAACTATATATGTCAACACTATTAATTAATAATTAAGTAAAAACAATATAGGTATAGATAAGATAGTTTGTAATATACATGTCAAAAGATGCCTATTAAAAAGTCATAATTTTTCAAATTTAATATACCAAAAGGTACTATTTTGAAAAGTCATAACTTTTTATATTGGATATACCAAAATGTACCTATTGATCGAAAAAGTGTTTATCTAGTGAAAATGTACCTATTAACTGAAAATGTGTCTATTTAATGAAAATACGTCTATTGAATGAAAATATATCTATTGAATTAAAAGTTGTCTATTGACCGAAAATAAAAAATAAAAATGCATAACTTTTTAATGTTTATAAATATATATATATATATATGTGTGTGTGTGTGTGTGTGTGTGTGTGTGTGTGTGTGTGTGGGGCATTAGTTTATATGATTACATGACACGATGAAAAGTGGTCTAAAAAAGTTAAACATTTTGCTTTTATGTTACATAAATGGATGTAAAAAAAAAAAAAAAAAAAAGAGGACATTAGAGCATAATTAAGTGAATAATCGTGGCAGCTCTGGCTAGATTCAATGGTTCCAGCACTAGTATTTGACTAGTTAGGCAATAAGGTTATCCATTACTATAACTGAGCTCATTTACCCAAAAAAAAAAAAAAAAACCTGAGCTCAAGGCAATAAGAAAATTAATGAGTTCATTATTGGTTGATCACCGTCAGGTAACATCCTGTGGGGAAGACCTTCTGTCAAGTGGTGGACTTTGCAGTATACTTTTTGCAGTCCGGTCACATCTTCGGTCTATTTTTAAATTATTTCACGTTTATTCAAAGGAGTAGGGGCCACATTTTTTTGTTTTTGATTTGCCACAATTTTTTGTATGTATTGCAACAGCAATAATAACAATACAAGTGTACTTTGCATGCATTGTCAATTGATAGAATCATTTTGGTTTTTAGTTAATCATTTTGGTTTCAAACTAAAGGTTTCCATTGGAGTTGCACAATTAACATAATCAAATTGCTCATAAGTATTGTTTTTTCTCCCCTTCTTTTGTCTAGAATCCCTAATCTTGTTTTTAAAATATTGCAATCTAAACCTATGGGATAAGTACAGTTTATACCGGTGAAAATTGTTAAGTAAGGGTTTTTTTCAAAAAGCCTTGTCTTACAATTTGGCATAATATAGCTGATTGATGAAGCTTCACAGGCAAAGCTCAATAACAAATCTCCCTTTTTCATTCGTCCTGAATCATTGACCTTGTTTATAAAACTCTATGCTCAATTCATGGATGCAACAAAAACTGATAGATGATGCTCCATTCAATATGATGAATGTAGCATGTCATGAATGTCAAGTAGTTATGCATGAACATGGTTGTCAAAATCGCGATCTGGATCGTAGGATCGCACGATTTTACGATCCCACCTCACCAAAACGTTTAAAATCGCACTAGGATCGTAAAAATGCTAGGATCGTATGTAGGATCGAATAGGATCGTATAGGATCGTAGGATCGTATGGGATCCTACCGATCCTACCAAAACATCAGTTTTTGGTTTTTTTATTTATTTATTTATTTTATTTTTTATTTTTTAGGGATAAATTTTTGGTTTTGATGAAACTTTGAGGGTTTTTATTTTTCTATGTTGTGATGGAATGGCTTTTTATTTTTATTTTTTATAAAATTATGTTACCCTAAGCAAATGTTTTCTAGTTTTTAGTTCACTTATAATAAAAATGAAGGAATGCTTCATCATTTCTAAATGAAGAATTTATATTGGCTTTGCTACATTTTAAGCTATAATGTTGTTAAATTTATTTGATCAATATATTAATTTGTGTTATAATATTACTAAAATGTTTTTCTTATATATAATTTTATTAGTATGCTTGTATTTGTATATTGATTGATTGATTGATTGATTTTTTTGAGCTAGCTTTGTAATTGTTGTTAAATGGTATAACTTGAATGGTTGAGTGTGAAGTTGGATCCTTTTTGCAGCTCTACTATACAAATATACAATGTCTACATAGATGATAAAATGGTTGATGATGATTAGGACAGTGGTCATAAAAACCCTATAATGAGAATAATTAAATGTTCACTTCACCTTAATATTAATCTTGCATTTGGATTTCATATTTTAGTTAGCTAATTTCCATTTGATAGCTTATTTTGGATTTTAAACTTGGAACTTAGAACTTGGAAAATATTTCCATATTGTTTATAAATATTTTGGTATTTGGTTGTTAATTAAACATTTATTGAACTTTTTAGATACATTGGGTCAAAACGTAAATATATTTGTTTCGTTTGTATAGACGTAGCAATGTAAGACATGCAAATTACATTATATAATGCAAATCTTTGTTTTTTTATGGATAAATTCATAATTTACTTGATTATTCAATATACAAAGTCATTATCAATGTGTTTTTTTGTTATAAATATGAAAATATGTAAGATCTTACGATTTACGATCCGATCCTACGATTCACGATCCCACCTACCTCTCACGATCTTACGTAAGATCCCGATTTTGACAACCTTGTGCATGAACAAGAAACTAAGCAATTGCCTTTATGTGTATCAGTAAATTATTCTTTCCAAATTTTTATTTTGAATGTGAATGATGTTTATCTCCATCCAGGCAGATGCTTGTGTTTGTGGCAAAATTGATTTGTATAAGCAAAATTCTTTTGTTAAATTTCACTTTTCTGATGAGTAATATACTAAGATAGTTTTTTTTTTTTTTTTTAATAGTATTGCAGCTAAAAGAAGTGTTAGTATTAATAATCATCAATAAGTAAGTTGCATGGTTCATGTTTGTTGTACTTTTATGTGGACTTGCAAACTTGTATAACAAAAATTCTAGTTCTGTTGGTGCCGCTTCCCATAAGATTTAGATAGGGACCAGTCAGCATGGTTGATAAGAAATTGATGCCCTTCAATTTTAATTGGTCATTGTGATCACTCGGCCCCAGCATGCTTTTGTTGTAAATGTATGTTAAAAGCACATTAGTGCATAACTAAGTGAAATAATCATGTCACCTCTGCCTAGCTTTAATGGTTACAGCACTGGTAATATGAGTAATTAGGCAATAAGGTTTGTCCATTGCTAAAAGCGAAACATCCAGCACTTTTGGGGAAAACCTTTGTCACATACTTCAGCAATCAAGTCACATCACAGGTCTATTTTTAAATTATTTCACATTTGTCCAAAGGAGTAGGAGCCACATACTTTTGTATTGCAGAGGTAATCAGTCAGCGATTCAGCAACATTAATATCAAATTCATCTGGGTCCTGAGAATCTTGAAAATGACTTTTCTTTTTTTCTTTGGTAAAAAGAAAGTGAGTTTTCTTGGTCACCATTACACTCACTTTCACCCTTTGATAGCTACCAAGCATACTACTTTTTTTTTTTTTTTTGACAATCGGTACTTTTGCCTTTTGACTCTACTTTTCCCACTCAATTATTTAGAGCTAAAAGAGCTCCTCTATAGACAAGTGGCACGGCCAATTTGTATTTTCTAGTAATAAGTAGCTTCAACCTTTATTGTCTTTGGTCATGCCAATCCATTAAAAAATCTAGAGTTGTTTGTTATCATATATAGGTGATTAATTTTGGTAATAAATTTAAATAGAATCTTAATAAGATGTGCTTATTTTTAAATTTTGTGATTTCCAGTATTTAGATAAAGAAACAAAAAAAAAAAAAAAAATCACTCAAATCCACAAGATTATAAACACCAAGAATTCGGTTTACTTCCCCCAATATTTGATACCAAAAATTATGAATAAACATAATCTTTTTTTAAAGGACACTATTTGTATATTTTATATTACCCTATGCTCATATTGCTTAGTGGAAAATTTAGTTTCAAAAGTATGTAAATTGCTTGGTTCATAAGAAATTGCTTAGAGGCAAATTTAGATAGGAACTTATCAGCTGTCACGGATGTCACGAAGAAACAATATTGTCAACAATGTTATTGCTTATGGAGCCCTATTGCATGCACAATATTATGAATGGTAATAATTTTGTGGCGTTCAAGTTTTAAGCAAATTAAATTAAGAAATAAAAAACAAAAGCCCAAAAAGTTCACAACCTGTTCACTTCACAGGTAACCACGTGAATGAGCCTTCAAACCTCACATTTATTAAGCTTTATCTCCTCTCTCATCATTCAGAGTTTTAGACATCAAAATCTTCTTAAATCTCATCTTTCTCTCTTGAAAATTGAAACACCGAAGTCACCAGAGTTAGACATCACAATCTTCATTTTAATTAATTAATATTAAAATGTTCCAAACACAAGGCATATCACACTGTATTCATTTTTTGTAATTGGTAAAAATTATTAAAATAGCTGACATTAATGTGCAAATAGGTTTTCCTACCTAATGTTATTGTGAGAGATGCTACGTCCACAACATTTTTACAACATTTTTACAACAAATCATAGGTGGTTAGTTGTTATTAGTTCAAATTTGAACCTAACAATAAAATTACTTTTTTGCCCCAACAATAACAACCCATAACAACCTGCCACGTAGGATTTGTTGTAAAAATATTGTAGAAATGTTGTGGACATATCATTTCTCAATGTTATTAGAGGCTTGCTTAACTTTATGAAAATCATAAATTTGGTGTAAATTCCTATATGCTACCATAATGTACCATGCATCTTATTCTTGATGGGATAATTGGAGGGGTACACAAATAGAAGCATTTATAGCTAAAATTTCCCCAAAACATTTGTGGATACATGCCGGGCATGAGTGTTAGCAGTTAGAAAAGCAGTTGCAAGTGATGTTTATCACTCTATATCCTCAATATAAGTAGTATACATTTCTCGATGCTCGCTAATTTTGCTCTTAATCATCTAGCTAGGCATACAAATATATTACTAGGAGCAAATGAAAATACTAGAATGCAACTTCCTTAAACCAAAAGAATGAAATAAAGTAGACAAATATGTTTAGATACACTCCAGAAACATGGCCCCCCTCGTTGGTTTGTTTCAACTTTCAATAATATTTCTCTGAAGGATACCAAAAAACAAGAAGAAAAAAGAGTGCAAGTCGTACTAGCTAGCCGGTTCCATTAAAGTAGAACTGATCCTTTTGTCTCCTAAATATCTAAAATATATCTGCTCCCAACCCAAAAAATAATGTTGACAATCAGATACCAGACAAGATTTGATCTCAGACAAGGTTTGATATGCATGGTGGAAGGGGGATTGGGATTGGTGAAATAGATAGAGCCATAGAGGTATAGATTGAAATAGCCAAGTACCACGTCTGGGTAAAATTTGTGGCAAATTAATAATGTTATTACTTTTTTTTAAAGATTTTGTTAATGTGGATGCATAATAATTAATTATTTTTTAAATTTTTTTTTAGAATTGAAATAGTATTGATAATTTTTTTAATTTTTAAAAAAGTGTTTTAAAAAATAAATGTTTTAATGTGTGTCATAACCAGACCCTTTTTTTAATATTTAAGTTTCACAAAAGTGAGTTCTAAATCGTTACTCAAGTTCCTAGTGAATTGCCACCATCACACTACTAACCTGAAATTTGGGTAATAAAAAAAATAATATAACACTGTGTTGTGTGAAAAGTGAGATTTGAGAAGATTACAATGTTTGAAAGGTGAAATTTGAGAAGATTATGATGTCTGAAACTCTGAATGACGATAGAGGAGATAAAACTTTAATAAATGTGAGAATTGAAAGGTCATTAACGTGGATACCTTTGAAGTGAAACATGTGGTTGTGAACGTTTTGTGGCTTTGTTATATATTTTTTAATTTAATTTGCTTAAAACTTGCAGGCAACACAATTATTGCCATTCATAATAGGATTTGGTTAACGTGTGCTTTAAGGGCACATATTTTTCAAAATATTTTATGAAAAATTAAATAAGTTTTAAACATTTTCAATTCTTGATAAAATTAAAAAAAAAAATTGTATAATATTATGTCCTTAAGGCACACATTAATAACATCCTTCGTAATATTGTGCATGCAATAAGGAATCATAAGCAATAACATTGTCGATTGTTGATTGTTCATAATATTGTGTAACATTATGCAATAAGTGATCTTTAACTTTCACATTTATTGTATTTGTTAATAATTATCCAAAAATGTGAATTTTCTTTCTAGAAAAATTATAAATAAATATTTTATTAATCCCACTTTATTTTAGATTTTTTAACAATATTAAATTAAATTCATTACTTTATATAATAGTAAGATTAATATATATATTATTAGAAAAACCGAAACACTTATATGGTTTAGTGCAGAAATTTTTTTCAAAACTGATTTCTACGTCATATGTGTTACTGCTTAGTGAAAAATGTTTTGAATTCCTTTGAATTCACATTTGCTACTTGTAAGTATATGTTAAAGAGAATGCTCCTCTTAACTGACATAAATATATATTATCTTATCACAAAATATATATATATATATATATATATTACACTGCCCCGAGACAAAAGCAACAAATGTATGCCCTATTTTGTCTTTCCCACTTTCCAAAAAAAAAAATTCCTATGAGCGTCTATCCAAGTGTCGGTGCAACTTGTCAGAAAAAAGTAAAAAAAATTGTGGTTACACAACTCTGGTAAATTATTTCACATTTGTCCAAGGAAGTAGGGGCCACTTTTTTTTTTTTTTTTTATTTGCACAATTTTTTGTATGTATTGCAGAAGCAATAATAATAATAATAATATAAGTGTAGTTTGCATGCAATGTCAATTGATAGAATCATTTTGATTTCAATCTAAAAGTTTTCGGTTGCAACAATTAACATAATTCTCATAAATATTGTTTTTTCTCCCCCTTCTTTTGTTTAGAATCCCTAACTTTTTTAAAAAAAATTTTTGCAATCTAAACCTATTGGAAAAGTACATTTTATATCTGTGAATATTGTTAGCTGCTTCCCAAAAAGCCTTGTCTTACAATTTGGCACAAAATAGCTAATTGATGAAACTCCACAGGCAAAGCTCAATAACAAAACTCCATTTTTCATTAATCATTGACCTTGTTTATAAAACTCTATGCTCAGTTCATGGATGCAACAAAAACGGATAGGTGATGCTCCATTCAACATGACGAATGTAGCATGGCATGGATGTCAAGTAGTTATGCATGAACAAGAAACTAAGCAATTATCTTTGTGAATCCACAAATTATTCTTTCCAAAATTTTATTTTGAATGTGAATGACGTTTGTCTTTATCCATGCAGATGCTTGTGTTTGTGGCAAAATTCATTTGTATAAGCAAAATGAAATTAATAACACTGATTATAACTTTAACTGACATAGCAAGAAAATGGTATTGAGTGCACGAGAAAGAAGTATTGTACTCTCCTTTCTTTTATGACAAGCGCAAATTGCAATTTTATATTAATATTGGGCAGTTAGAACGTGACCTATAAATGTAAAAACTTAAGAATATTTTTCCTTATCATTTTCCTGCACTTAACCCTCTCTCAATATTTTCGGTAAAATTAAAGAAAAAGTTAATTAATTTAAAAAAAAAAATCAAAAACTCCACGTAATGACATTTCAAACTATACTTGTGATGTTCTCAAAAAAAAAAAAAAAAAAACACTAGTGATATGTTTGTTGTCGCAGGGTATAAAAGATTTTAACTTATGGGTTCATACACACTTTTCCTCTTTTTTATTTTTTTAAATTTCCCGATAATTTGAAAGAAAATATTAATGGAGGGAATAAAATTTATACTATCAAAAGATAATGACAGACATTTCGAACCGTACTGGCCAATATGGTTGGTGTACGGGCATCACCTTTCCCAAGCCCATTTGCTCAGAGGCCCACAAGAATGACGGTCCGCCTAGGGGCTTAACACTGATCAGGCTAATGGGCTCATTCCGGATCAGCTTAACGCACACCAAGCATTCGTAACTCGGAAACGAAATCGCCCGTGATATGCACGGCAGTAAGAAACATTGTCACCCTGAGTAAACACCCGGTTTTGATCCACGTTTATATGCTCGGCATTATCTGGGTATCGTCGGGCATCAGGCTTATGAACGGTGCAAGTTCCGAGGCCACCATCGTCCTCTTCCCACCACCTAACCTCCAACTACGATCAACGGTAGTGGACCTCCCATCCGTCGCTTAAGGAATGCCTTGGCCGAGCAACAAACCAAGCGGTGGAACCAGTTCCAATGCTATTACCATCTCTTTTCACTCATGATTAGACATCCACTTAGAAAGAACAGCATTGGACCTCCCTTTCCACTAACTTGGAGAATGATTGTGGTGGCCCCACGGGTTGCAGCTATAAATAGGGAAGGGGAAATCAATGGGAGGGGGCTAGAAAAATTTGGGAGGAAGGAGGAAGGAGAAGGAGAATTGGGGCACTTGGGCTGCCGAGCATAGAGTCACCCCATTGTAGGAAATCCAAAAACCCACCATACAAATAGATTGTGAGCCCAAACATCTTACAGGCCCAGTTGCCGTATCTGGGTGCGCACAGTTGGTATTTATTGTACTAGTATGAAAACCAGAACAGAAATGTAAGTGTTTCGTTCTGGTTAAAACATTGGCCATACTGGATTTGTTTTAGTCGAACTAGGATACAAATCGGATTTCGGCCAGTAATTAGATATCGGACCGGAAAAAAAACCAAGCTTTCTTTATAAAGTTTAAGAAAAATGAGGATTGTTTTGCAATTTTTCTCACCCTAAACTCAGATCTAACACTTGCAGTGACCTACCAGCCTTAGATCTGTTCATTTTGGCCTCACTTTGGCAGCGATGACAACGATGATAGGCAATGTACAGCAATACCCATGTTCATTGAGTCAGCCAAACGAAGTTGAATGCCTCATCTGAGAGAGAGCCTGAGAGATATTTGAAAATAAGTGGCTATTGATGGAAGAGAAATAGATAGTACTGATGGGAAGAGAGCTGGAAGTTAAAAAAAAAATTGTGAAATGAGAAGTTAACTCAGGTTGGATCAGCAATAGTGGATTGGTTCTTGGATCGGTGAGAAGAACAAGGTGTTGAAGAAGAAGTAGCAGCAGCAGTAGTAGTCAATGGAGAGCCCCAAAATCACCATCCATGTAGTGAAAAATCTGCCCAAAATCACCACCAAAATTACAAATCTAAGAATGAGGAACTTGATTTTAGAAGTGGCCCGTTTGGTACACAAGTTTAAACATATATTTTTTTAAATTATATTATACGCATTTTTATATTTTTTTTTATCCATATATATTTTTAAAAAAACTAAAAACTGTTGTTTAAACACACATACCAAATGGGCCCTCGATTTTTGTAAACTCGAGTTCTATGTAAAATCAGGTTTTACAAACTCAAGTTTCAAAAGAGTAGTAAGTTGCTCAATATTTCTCAAACAGTGGTAAAAAAGGTGTTTGGTAGAGTAATTTGGGATAAGATTTTTGTAATTTTTTGAAATACGTGTAGATGAAAAACTGTGTGGAAATGTGTGTAATATTGTTTAAACTGTAAAAATGTGAGTTTGAGATGGAAAAACGAACAGGTCCTAATAATTTTGAAAAATAGTGGTATTTGGCTATTTTTGCCCTCTTAGTTGTGTAAAAAGGAAATAGAACATGGTGGCTCATTCTTTTATTAGATTTGCTAGGAATATTGTGGATGATATGTATTGGATGGAGGATAAGCCCCCACCTACCGTAGATGCTTTGCATCATGAACGGTTACATATTAATGAATGAGTGAATCATTTGTTTTCAAAAAAAAAAGAAAAAGATGATGGAATAGACAAACTAATTTGGATGTTTTATAAAAATAGGTGTATAAAATAAAAAAATAAAAAAAAAATTCTTGCAAAATAAACAAAAAAACTAATGCGGTTGCTCTTAGTCAGCCAACAGGTTAACGTGTGTTGTGAAAAAAACTGACAAAAACTACTTGGAACAGGTGAAAATTTTAGAAAGACATGTTACTATTTAATTTTGATTCCTTTGGTTATATCACCAATTACTTTTTCTCAAGGTAGTCAATATCATACTGTACCGGCTGGTATGAATGGTATTTTTTGTTCCTCCACTTTGTCAGCACAGAAACACCTTTTGTTTCGTACTGATTTGAATATCGGACATACTGGGTCATTTTGTTCATTCCGGAAAAAATATTGGATTTCGGCTGAAAAACATGTATCGGACTGAAACAAAACCAAAAGTTACAAAATCATATTTAAATCTAAAAACTAAAAATTACTCTCTCCTCCCACAATAACTTACTGTTGCTCACGTTGATGTTACCACCACCATTTTGCCTTCATATTGCCAGTCCAGATGCCTTATGTCTTCTAGTCTAGTTCATATTAACTTTTTAAATCTTTTTTGAGTAGTTCTAAGACCATAAATTATTTTACAACTTTCATATTTCTTCTTATTTGTTTTTTTGTGTCTTCTACCAAACCTGCGTGAAAGTCACTTTCAAACCTTCAATTTCAAATTTTAACTATTGACAACAATTTGTCGGTGCCATGATGTCATTGATATGCCATTGGTCCAAAAGAAAATAATTTATATTATTATTTTGACTATTATTATTAGTATTAATAAGAGGAGAAGACAAGAGTCATGAAAGGAACGAGGGAGGACGTGAAAACAGTGGACGGTGAGAGGGGGAAAATCGGAATTTTGAAATTTGGAAAAAATATTCCCAGCGGGATTGGATAAGGTTCGCCGCGTAATGGAGTAGTTTTAAGAGGATAAATTGACGGAAATGGCCATGCGGTTGTTGGAAAATAACGGAAACAGAGAGAATCTGGTAGTGGCATGTGACATGTGAGGTTCTGATTTGGTGGAGCCCCATGTGCTGTGATTGATAGTGATGCAAAGTTTGGATGCATCTGCATCGGCCAAAATTTTTAAATAACTTTAAAATCTAAATTATATTATTAGTTAATAAAGGTTTGAAATAAATTTGGTTTATAATAAATCGAGTTTAAAAAATTCAATTTTAGAATGCTAAATCGAGTGCAATAAACTCGATTTTAACATTGTTTGTAGTTTATGGTCGGCATAGAACTCGAGTCCCGTGGACTCGAGTTCTGTCAAATAGAGATCAGAACCCAAAAATTCCATGATTTCCTTGGATGGAGGCCAGATGCAGAGGCGTGTTTCCGTCCTCATCTTTTTTGTTTATAACACCCTCAAATCCTTGGCCTTCCAGCAAATAATCGACTTCATTTTGCTTTCCGCTGCAACATGAAGTGCCGTCGTGCCTTTGTTGTTCAACAACTCCCAAGCATCCGGAAATTTATTAATGAGCTTTCTAATAATTTGAACTCATCCATTTCTGGCGGCAATGTGCACAGCTGACATGCCTTCCAATTTGTCCCGCTTGTATGCGATGGAATCAGAGCTTCTAATAAAAGCTCAAAAATGTCCAAACAACCATAATGTGCAGCATAGTGAAAAGGAGTAAGTCCAAATTTATCAGCTTCTGATACTGCAGATGGGTGTCTACAGCTCACCTCTTTCACAAATGCTACACAGTCTAGGATAGAGTAAAAGAAAACAAATGTTATTGCCAATGATAAAAAGGTAAAGAATAACGAAAAATGTTATGGTCATAGGATGATGCTAGTAATTAATCTTGGTTGGTTAGTATTAATTCGTTCAGTTATATATTAAATCCATCTTTGTTTAGGAAGATTGACATTGTTGGATGATTCTATTATTAATTGAAGGCATTATAGTAACTATGATAAATTAAATTCTATTGTTTTATCCTTTAAATTTATTTTATTCTTATCATATTATAATTTTATATTTTAGATAATACTTCTTTTATTTTAATTTAGATACGAAAAAGTTTAAAAAAAAAAATGAGAGAAGAATACAAAATAATAATAATAATAATAATAATAATAATAATAATAATAATAATAATAATAATAATAATAATAATTAATTGACTCTCAAATAGGATTTCTTGATTAAACTATTCAAGGAAAATAAAAATATAATAAGTTTTTTTTATGGAAAATTTCACATATTAAGGAATATTGTAACACTACGTAACTTTTAAAAGAATAATGCTAGAGAAATAAATTATTTTATAAAAAATTTTACAAACTATTAATATGATAAATGATTATTAGTAAATAAAAATATGATATTAATAATAAATTTAAATGAAAACTAATAAAAAATTAGTTATATTAACATTTTATAAAAATATTATAAAATAATTTGTACATAAAACGTTACTCTTCTTAAAAATACTGAAAATATTTAATGTACCGACCATGCATGTCACGTCATGTGGGTAGCTATAGAACAGTTCTCTTCTTAAAAATACTGAAAATATTTAATGTACCGACCATGCATGTCACGTCATGTGGGTAGCTATAGAACAGTACTCTTCTTAAAAATACTGAAAATATTTAATGTAACTACCATGCATGTCACGTCATGTGGGTAGCTGAAAATTTAATGGCTGAAAATGACTGTTGGTATACTTAAATATTTAATGTACTTGCTATGCATGTCACGTCACATCATATTCAGGCATACTTAAATCTAACGGCTGAAAATGTTTTGCTTTTATTATTAAAACCTTCCATCTCTCAACGTTGGCCACGTGAGGGAGTTGGTAATTCCAACTCAAAAGGAGTAACAAAAGAAAGCTGGGTTTGGATACAGCTTATGCGTTTTCGTGTCCTGTTTCCGCTTTCTTTCTATCTTTCTTTTTTTTTTTTTTTTTTCTTCAACGTGCATGAACAGTAACCGATACTGATCATGCACGTTTTTCATGGTAACAGTACTGTACGAGAGACAAAAATTACTGTTTGACATTGTTTAGACACTGTTCACGCACTCTTTATGGGACTTACAAGCACTTTATTAAAAAAAAATATTAAAAATAGGTCTCACAATACTATTCACACATTTAAAAATTATTTTGCTACAATATTTTCAGTTTTCAATTTTCAGTTCAGTAAAAATAAGCTCTATCCAGACGCATCCAAAGAAAAAAAAAAAACCAACAGTAGTCTTAACTCTTAAGGGAATTACAGAGTGATCTTCACTGTTCACTTCTCATCTGCTCAACAACTCAAGCAACAGCTCACTGTTCACCCAATTACTTCTCATCTGCTTTCTCGATTCAGCATCTAAGTTTCTCCACCAGTCCGCCTCTCTCATTTTTCTCTGAAATCTGAATCTACTCTCCACCTCCCTGACTCCCTCATCAGTCAACTGCTCTCATCAGCCGTTCACTTCAGGTATAGTATTTGGGGACCGGTTTGGGCACTGTGACCTTTAATAACATTGAGATTGGGCCTTGGATTTGTAACAGATTTGGGCCTTCACGTTTTTGTTCTTTTATATATATATATATAAAGCCTAGTTTTGTAATTGTTATGAGATATCTCTCATTAAGAGAGTGTTTGGCAATACTTCTCAAACAACAATTTTTAGTTTTTAAACAATATTTTACGCATTTTTACACACTTTTTTACCCACACATATTTTTACAAATATTTTCAAATAACAATTTTCAGTTTTTAAACACATCTATCAAACGGGTCTTAAGATTCAGCCATTTTATAATAAGATTCATTCGGCCCTTTTTTCTTTTTTGGGTTATAGATAGTGGCGGAGCTAGGAATTTAGGTCAGGGGGGGCAAGATTAAAAGTAAAAAAATGAATCTAAAAAAATTTATCAATAATAAAAACAAAATAAATAAACAACTATATGCTAATGTAATTACCATATAGAATCTAACATAAAATCATGGTTTTAAAAACTAGTATGGTAAAAGAATTGGAAAAGAGACTGGTGGAGATATTTTTTTAAAAAATCTAGTTGAGCACTTGTGGCAATAATATATTGACTTGTAGGATCATCTAATGGTAATATGAAGTGCCACGTTCCCAACATTTATACAATACTTTCACAATAAATCATGTGTGATAAGTTGTTATTAATTTTAATTCGAACACACCACTTAAATTATTATTTTTTTCATTAGTATTAGCTAGTAACAACCCTACACTTAAGATTTATTGTGAAACTATTGTGAAAATATTATGATAGTATTTCTTAATTTTAATTTCTTAATTTTTATTTTATTTTTCCCTTACCTCTTTTTTCTCCATCCACATATTTCTTTATTTTTTTTTTCCTCTTTTTTTCTTCTCCACACGTATTATTTCCCTTCTCTCTATCTATATCTTCACTTTTGACTTTTCTTTTTACTTTTCTCCTCTACCAAACTACCACTTTGTCCATTCCATATTCCATAACATGTAAAAAATTTTGAAAGTTCAAGGGGTAGGTCCATAACAGGAAAAAAATTTTGATAGTTCAGGGGGGGCACCTGCCCCCCCTCGACCCCCCCTCCCTCCGCCCCTGGTTATAGATAAGATTTGTTTTGTGTTTTTTTTTTGTGTGAATCTTATAAGTTAATAAGCCTTGAGTTATAGTTGTGCTTAAATCTTGTGTTTATTGAATAAGTTTTTATTTTTGCAGGTTGAGATTGCTAAAAGCTTGTTATTATTCTGTAAAACTATAGTAATACTTTTTATATAAATCAGGAAATCAAGTTATATTTCTTATTTGCTCTACACTTGAAAGTTACTTTTTATTTTAGTCTTTATAAATATATTGTTTGATTAGAAATGTCTACTAGAAAATATGCATCTGGATATAAGAAACTTAAAAAAGAAGAAAAATTAATTGAGTCTCAAAAAGGATCAATGAATAAATTTGTTATTAGTAATAAACAAAATATAACACAATATATAGGTATAAAACAATGAAATATAAAACACAATATATATAATACAATGTTAGAAGAACTTGAATACAAAAATTTAATTAGTCAATTTGCATCTCAAAAAGCAAGAAAAATAGATTTTAAATGAAATATATTATAATATAAAAATATTAAATAAAAATTAATTTAATAAATATATCGGTATAAAAAAGACCCCATTTCTAGTTTTCGCCTTAGGTCCTAAAATGTCTAGGGCTGGCCCTATATGCATAAACTGTTACACACACCACATTATTGAACTAAACAATAACTTGAAGTCATGAATTTGAACTTGAAAATTGTGACTTTAAGTTGCAAATTCAGTTAAAAAATGGTGCGTGTGTAAGATATTATATCCAACAAGTATTATCCCATCACAATTGGCATCCCACCTCCGTCCATAAATTAAATTTATTTTTAAAAAAAATCACTAAATGTGATTTTTTTTTTTGATTTTTTCTTTCTTTTTAAGTTTTTTTGAAAATATTAAACTATTAAAAATTTTACTACAAAATACTTAAAAATTGAAATGACAAAGAATACAATAGATGACACATTAGTATTAGATGAGTAATGCTATAGATACCAACTATTTTACAAATTATTACTATTTCAAATTTATACTGGTTCTCATTTGGACTCGCCACTGATATTATTTTTCAATGACCAATAACTACTCACCATATCAACAGTTTATTAAAAAAAAAAAATTGTAGTTCTAGCATTTTCTATATCAAATTAGACAAATTCATTCTTACTTTTGGCTTCCTAATTAAAAAGTTGACACATCATTTGTTAGACCTTTAGTGAAATTAGTAAATATGCTAACATTTCTTATATATTTATGAATAAAGTTTGGTTACAAATTGAGTTTGCTCTACTCAATATCTTTTTATTTGATGTGAATTTTGATAAATCTAAATTAGATTATATTTTCTTGTTATATCCTCCATGCTACTAAAATTTCAAGAAAATAAAAATTAACAGTTATCTCATCAATCAAATGTTTAAATTTCAAGTTTTTGTAGTATAAATTATGTATAAAAAATAAGTTTGTGGAACGAATGACAAATAACATCCAACTAGCACGAATTTGACTGGTATCAATGATGCATGTATTTGGGTATTTTTGTATCTTATATAAGAAGAGGTTCTCTAGATATTTCAATTGTATTTGTCTTTACAATTTTCATGATTTTGGTTTATGCTTTGCAAAACGAATTCCAACCATTCATAAGATTTGATTACTGGTTTCTTTCATCTACTTATACTGTTGTTCCTTTTGTGTAAATTTTTTATTATTTAATTATATAATTTTGTGGTTTTCCTATGATTGATGTTGTATGTTTATTGTCTTTCATCTGCCTATATTTTCTTTTCTTTTTGTCAATAATTTTTATTGTTTAATTATGAAATTATTTTATTTTCCTATCATTGATATTGCATATTTCTTTTATTTTTCATAACACGTTATCAGCACGAGTCTCTACCCAATTTCGAAAGGAAGTTGTGATCTCATTATTTTTCAAATATCAAAGATTATTTATATAGTTTTCTCAATTCACTGTAAGTTTTCATTTAAGGAATTAATATTTATCCTATTTGTTTGTCTTTACGTTTTATGCTCATAATTTTAGTGATTTTTAATTAATAAATTTTTTTTATGAGATTCACGTTATTCTATTGTTATATATTGTTATGAGATGCACGTTATGAGATTCATATTTAATCGATTAAAATATTTTGTTAAAAATGGTTTGTGATAAAGCAACTTAATCATAGTTATATGTACTGTGAACGAATCAACCTTGAATATATATGTCTATGTAGCATTCTTTCATTAGAATTTTGTATGATAAAAATATTTATTAAAAAATTACATAATACTAAGTTTTATTAAACATGAATAAACTAAGTCTTTTAAATATGACTAAACTCATGATTAATAAATATATAAATAAAAAACAAAACCAACAGTATCACTTAAATAAAAAAATGCAATATATTTATTTTCATTATTTTATTAAATTATATCCATTTCCGTATAGTAGCATAAGTTACATACTAGTTATGTATAAAAAATAAGCTTATAGACCGAATGGTAAATAACATCCAACTAACGCAAAATTTGATATACGTGTAAAGAATATAACGAATATACAATCTAATAGTTAGATTTTCAAAGTACGTAGTCATGTCATATTAGTTTTTTTAGTGACCAAACTGTGTCCTATATTTAATATTCATGTTATGACGTTTTGAGTGTAATAAATTTTCATTTAAAGTGGGAAATATTCACGTTATTCCTTAGCTTCACCTATATATATAGCGGGAAATGTTTAGGGAATTGGTTTAAGAACTATTTTTAGAAATATTTTTTTGAAAAAAAATGATAAAGCAATTAATTTTGTTGGTAGCTTTTTATGTTTCCTTTGAAAGTAGTATAAAAACCTTCCTAATATGATTTATTTACAATTGCCCTTAGGGCACCCGTAAACATGACTCATATTTAGAAGGCATGTTTGTGTCACTTTGAGGTCTAATAAATTTTCATTTATTGGGATATTAGCCTTTTTAAGTTGATCTGGTTAAGTGTGCACATTTAGTGGATTTAAAAAAATTTCTCTAAATCTTTAAATTTTGACCAATTTTTTTAGGGCACTCCATCCCTTGATGCTTGGAAGGATGACACTCTACCCTTGACGGAAAAAAACATTTTCCTCCCTTGATATCCATTTGACCAAACTATGCTAAATTAATATTTAAAATGTTGTGTATTAACTTGCCATTTTCTTAATGGTAGATTTTCCAAATTATCCTCAATTTTAGTATTAAAATCCATTGTTTTAAATTTTTAATTAAGGTGTATTTTTTTTTTATATACAAGATAGAATTTCTACTCTAGCCTAATCTAAGTGTATATGTGTGTGAAACTCTCTTCTAGAGACTTGAACCCCAGCTCTTACCCTTAACACCCCACAAGCATTTATACTTGTGGAGTGACCACCGCACCAAAGGTGCACGGTGGTAATTAAGGTGTATTTTAAAATATTAAGTATGTTTTTTATTTTTCAATTGGTTGTTGATAGATTTATCTTGTAAGTCTTTTGGTGCTTGATAAATTTTGAATTTTTATTCTTAAATTATCAGTTATATTTTTACTAATCATGGTTAAACTTTTGTAAAGAGATTTTTATAGAGATTTGGAATATTATGTTACTAATATAAACAAAAAGGGGAAAGTGTTAATTTCTTCAAACCTTAAGAGATGAGAGTGTTTTTCTTATTAGACTATTTTAGACATCTAAAAGATGACACCAATGAAGGATGTCATTTGTTTCTGATAATTGCCTCTTTATTATTAGATCAAGATATCAATCGGTTTTTAGTGTAAAGAGAAATTGAACCCCAGATCTCTTATTCAACTATTAAAAATTTTACCAATTGAGTTAACTAAAACCTAAGGTGCAGACTACTTAGATGTAGAAATAAATGTTATTCTATTATGACTTTGTAAATTGAAAACATTTAATTTAGGCATATCCTAGCTTTCCAATTGAACTTCTATTTCCTTTTGGAAAATAAATTTGAAATCATCATACAACATATTCACCAAGAAGCCACGTGAAATTTACAAAAGAACTCTTTTTTTTTTTTTTTTTAATAATAAAAATGCATTCCTAAGTTTCTTTTGGGATTGAGATATTCCACAATTATGGCGAAGTCTTTTTCGTTTTACTTATTTTTGTACGGATAATTCAATAATAACAACAACGGCAATAAAGAATTTGAAGTAGAGGAAGTGTATTTCTCTCACAAATTTACTTTGTGATATAGAGAAAGAATAAATAGTAGCCTAAAATATATGCTCTTCTAAAGCTGGCTTGCCATGAAACAGAATCTAAATCAAACCAAAGCAGCCAAAACCACGTAGGAATAAGAATCTAAAACATATTGAAGTTTTAAATAGGTGACTTGCTGAAGCTCTTCGAAACTAATTAGGATGAGGTGATAATATTGGCTATGTTGTATGCAGCCCTACCAATTCAAGGCACACATCAACAAGTTCAGACCAAAAAACAATTTTGCCTTAATATATCAGCCTTCTCTAAAATGTATGAGAGGATGATGCAGGCTGCTGAAAGTGGAGATATTAATGACTTGCACCAATTAATTGGGGAGGATGTAAATCTTTTGGATCGCATTGATCAGGTACCATGTGTTCAAACTCCTTTACACATAGCTGCATCTGCTGGGCACATCCAATTTGCCATGGAGATGATGAGATTGAAGCCCTTATTTGCTCAGAAACTAAATCCAGATGGTTTTAGCCCTATTCACCTTGCTCTAAAAAATAGGCATATTGAGCTAGTACATCAGTTTCTAGAGATTGATAGGAACCTTGCTCGTGTCAGAGGAAATGAGTGTATCACTCCTTTGCATTATGTTGTAGCAACAGGTGATCGTCACATTGATCTATTGGACAAATTTCTATTAGTTTGTTCTTATTCCATTAGAGATGTGACAGTGCGAAATGAGACGGCTTTACATATTGCCCTAAAAAATGACCAGCTCGAGGCTTTCAAATTTTTGGTGGGATGGCTTGGAAGAAATTTCTTTAAAAATGCTCCATATGCCAAAATGGTCCTGGACCAGAAGGACAATGAAGGCAATACTGTGTTGCACATTACGGTATCCAGAAATGAAACCCAGGCAAGTTCTCTGTCTCTCCATTAAAATCTATGCAGTATTAACAAAATATGAGCATAAAAAAAAATTACAAATAGTCTAGATAACTATTTTGTTTTTTGAATTTGTTTTCGAACCAAGACTCATTTTTTGGGGCCAAGTAAATTTTTTTAAGTAAATATACTACTTAAAAATGTTTAAAATTTTAGGGAGTTATGGCCTCCCTTGGTATACGTACGTATAGTTCCATCACTAGTAATACATAAACAAATTATCTTATTTTTCTAATGATTCAGTGGCTTAATTATCAATTGCATATCATACATAACAATCATTTTTTTTTCTTTCTTTAATTATAAATTTATAATTTTAGTTAAAAAAAATTATAAAAGAAGAAGAAGAAGCTTATGCATTTGGATTAAGAACAACCAATGATGAAACTTAACTAATTTACATTATGCAGATTGTTAGTCACTTACTCGCTTGGGGGTTCCAATTTGTTGACGTAAATAGTACAAATTCAGAGGGTAAAACAGCATGGGACATCTTGCAAGGACAAACACAAGTAAATAGCAGAGAGATCAGGCTTATGCTACACAGTGCTAGAGCTTTATCAGGTGTATCTCCTCTTCCAAATACTCAAAGTGATGATAATAACATTGATAAATTTTACAACATAATTGGAGAGGATGTACAACTTTTGGAGCACATCGACGAGCTACCATTTGTTAATACTCCTTTACACATAGCTGCATCTTATGGGAACATCCAATTTTCCCTAGAGATGATGAGTTTAAAGCCCTCATTTGCAAGGAAACAAAATCAAAATGGGTTTAGCCCTATTCACCTCGCTCTAAGGAATAAGTATACCAAGCTGGTGGTTCGGCTTCTAAAAATTGATGGGGACCTTGTTTGTGTCAAAGGAAGGGAGCAGCTCACTTCTTTGCATTACGTAGTTGAAAGTGGTGAGCACCTTAATTTATTGGACGAATTTCTATTACTTTGTCCTGATTCTATTACAGATGTGACGGTGTGAAACGAGACAGTTTTGCATATTGCCCTTAAACATAGCAGGCATGATGCATTTCAATTCTTCGTGGGATGACTTGCAAATAATTCTTCTAAAAATGCTAAATTTAATAAAACGAGAGTCCTGAATTGGAAGGATAATGAAGACAATTCTGTGTTGCACATTTTAGTATCAACAAATCAAACTCAGGTAAGCTCTCTCCATTAACATCTACTAAGTATTAAACAAAATATGAATAAAAGGGGAAAAAAACATAAAATAACGAACCATGAATAGTCTAGATAGCCATTTTATTTTTTGAACCAAAACTCATTTTTTTGGGTCAAGTAAATTTCTTTCGTTTTTTTTTTTTTTTTTTGTCTTTTCAAAATTTAAAATATTTTATACCAAAATATACTATTTAAAAATGTTTAAAATTTTAGGGAGTGGTGGCCTCCCTTGCTCTATTTATAGTTCTGTCGCCAGCATAATATATATATATATATATATATAATATATATTATCTTTTTTTTTTTTTTTTTTTTTTTCTGAATATATATCTTATCTTTTAATTATCCTGTGGGTTTGCAATTGCATGTAATAGAATATGATTTTTTTTTTCTTCTTAATTAATAATTATAATTTTAGTTATAAAATATATACAAAATAAGTGGATGCAACTTATGCATTTGGATTAAGAATGGACCACGGACAAGGCTTGACTGATTTGCATTACGCAGGTTGTGAGACACTTCCTCTCTTGGGGTAAGAGATTTGTGGATGTAAACAGTAAGAATTTAGAGGATAAAACAGCCTGGGACATGTTGCAAGAAGGCAACAGAGAGATTAGGTTTATGCTACGCCTTGCTGGAGCTAAACCGGGTTCATCTCTGTCTACATTTAATGGGTATCCAAATCCAAAGTACCAAAGGCTGTTAACAGTGCCATCGGTTGGTGCAATTTTGAATAACAATTTCACAGCGTCATGGGTTGTTGATGCTGTTTTGAATAACAATTTAACAGCGTCATGGGTTGTTGATGCTTTTTCGCATAACAATTTCGAATATGAAATGACTCGCGAAATAAGGGAACTTACAGTGGAATGGCGCAGTATGCTTGTAGTAGTTGCAGCACTGCTTGTAACACTCTGCTTTCAAGCGGTACTCACTCCTCCTGGTGGAGTTTGGCAAGATAATGGTCAATGCATTACCACAGAACCAGGGAGTAGTTATCATCGGCTTTCTCCCTCGAACATTTTCAAAAAGATTCCTCCCTCCAATAAATCAGTAGGCAGCAGCAATTATCCTAAAATCATTTATCTGAGTCAGTCCAATACCACATTAGCGTGTGAACACAAAGCAGGGACAGCCATTGCTTTGGAATATCGCTTTTTTGCTCTGTTCCTCTTGTGCAATACCATGCTATTTGCGCTCTCAAACTCATTAATTGTTGTCCTCATTTCAAAGTTGAACATGAAGGCTTTGTTCATCCCATTCAATATCATGCTCTGTTTAAGCTATTTTTATTCAGCCTGGATCATAACCGATGCTCCGAGTCTGATGATTCCGTTAGTGTCTGTTGCGAGCATCTACTTTGTTTCAATGCAAGTACTTTACTGGGAGATGTGATCAGACTCAGTGCAATACCACAACAGCACACAAAGCAGGAACAGCCATTGCTTTGGAAGGAATCCCTCTTCTGATATTCTTGATTTACAGTACTCGCACATTTGTGTTGTTCTCATACTCAGTAATTGTTCTCCTCATTCCAGCTCGGTACATTAAGTTCTTCGAAATCAAAGCCTACTTCCTCTGGTTTTGTTATTTTTCTTCACTCAGGCTCTAGATTGGTCAATTATTTCAGTTTTTATTTCAGCCTTGATTTCTGCATCTTACTAGCGAATTTTCCCTCTTTGGAAAGAGTCAGGCTAAGTGGTTTGAGGATTCAATCATGGAAGAAGAATTGACGGAAAAAAAAAAATTGCCAGACCTTGGAGCTGTATGCATCTGTAATGTGTGTCGATTTATACTTTCGTTTCTTTGATAGTAATAAAATTTAGTCTATGTTTCTATGGGCATAGTTGAACTACTTAATTTATATTGTAATAAAGCAGTGTGATTGCATAGCATTACTTAATTTTTGAATCTCTTGTACCTTATATTTAAAGAGTATTTGGTTCTAAAAGCTCCGGATATTATTGGGTGCTTCAAAGTTCAAAAGGATAATATTATCCTGACGATGAAACAGTGGTCATACTTATATTGTTTGCAATGTTAAAGTGAAGCTTTTAGAAAAGAATAAACTCTACTTAGAATCAGAATAAGTTAAAAACCCATTGGCCCGGTCATAATGCACAGAATCCATAAAGCTCTATTCTTCAAAACAAGTGAAAAGAAAGAAGAACAAATAATGATTCTAGCTTGGTCTGTTCAGGACTTAGCCGTTGTTAAATGCAGCCTGACTTGCTATTCAGTGTAGGGGCATGCATTCAGTTATAGTACTCACAAGCAGCAAAGCTGGTCCATGGGCATGGAGGCAGTTGTGCTGGACTTTCAATTGTTAAAGAAGCAGATAACAAATGTGTAGGTTGGACAAATTCATTTTAGCTGAACCGTTAGCAATAGCAAATAGTGCTTCAAAGTCTTATATGAATAACTGGAAAAACAAATAAAGCTCTTTGATTGTCTTTTTTTCACCAACATTTTGTTTTATACTTTTGGGACTATAGTATTAGAAAACAAAAAATATTGTCCATGGTAAGACAAGCCTATGAAAATGTAAAATCATATCATTATGCCACCCTCTATCTGCAGGGGAATAAAAATGAAAATCCATTGGTCAATCCAAGCAATGGAAACATAAAAAGCCATTCAGCTGAATATCATGTCCCTTGTTATGGTTAATGTGTTCTGACACTGTTCACTGAACTTGTCTTTGGTTTTGTTAACTAAAGAATTAGTCGTATGATTATGAAGTGGTTCACTTGTAAGGCTGAAAATGAGTACTTGCTCAAACAATGAAAGAATATAAATTAGGTCTGGAGACCTTGATTTGCTGCAGAAAATTAGAGCTTCTTTCTCTACTGAAAAGGGTTGTTTTGTTGCAACCTTTAAGCTATCTTTGTGCGTCTTATCAGCTGAAATATACAGCCTAACATTAGATTTTTTCCCTTTTCATATGAAACTCCCTGTCAAGCACCATTTTATAGTACAATGTCTTTGTCTTCAAGCACTTAAACTAGCAAATTGATAACAATTAAGCAACCAAGCCCAAGTGTAGTCTTTAAGAAATTGGAGGATTGTATTGGTAGAAATTGGGAATAAGTACATTGCTTAATGAAAAGTACTACATAGAGGGAGCTTATATACAGAGAAATCAATCAATTCAAGAGTACTAGTAGTACAATACAACTACACAGGTGGCACAGTGCAGTACAAAGTATAAGAGAGTACCAAGGAATTTGTAGCAGTACAGTAGGCCCAAGAATGAGCTTGGGGTTGATACTTCTCAATGTCAAGATAGAAGATGAGAGACCAACTTCAGTCTTGGGTGAGCATAGAATCTGAAAACTCCATCAAAATCAAGTTTTGCCCTATAGTAAGAGTCTGTCTTGAAGACCGCACCCTCTGATGTAAGGTTAGATATATTTCCCTATGAGTTCTTGACTTGAAGGTAGCCTGACTTGTCCAGGATTAGCTCAGAAACATCCTGATGACTATAATAAACTCCATAAGGATATTTGGTGTCGACATCTATTTGATTAAGTATCAAATTGTAGGAGGTCTGCTCTATGCCAGTGAAATGGAGCTGAAATTTCCCCCCTTGTATCTTTCTTTGGACATGTTAGAGAATAGGTTGCTCCCAGAATCCAAGACTTGGGTTGGTAAGATTGTATTGGTTGGCTCATTGAAGCTAACCCATATGATGCTTTAGTTTGTGCTTTTTATCACAAAATTCCCAGTGTCTAGCATAGCCCCATTTGATACTTCACGATTCTCACTGTTGTTGGACCGCCACAACTCCAATCTACTTGGAGCTTTGAGTACAAGCTGTCTGGTCAGCTTTTGATTGTGTCTCTTGGTAAACCAAACTATAGTTTCATCTAGTATCTTAACGAACCAGATAGCAAGTAGGAACTGATCTTGTTCACCTGGAAGCTAGTGGCAACCAAACGCAAAATAGCCAGCTGGTGAAGTCCATGTGGAGTTATTGTCAGTGGCAAAGAGAGTTGAACCACACTTATGTTATTGTTGACTTGAGCTATTGTAGGAACCAGGAGGGTGATAACTGATAACAAGGATAAACAATTGGCAATGGAAATGAGAAAGTAATGAAGCCATTGGAAAAAGATAGGGCTCATACAAAGTGGTCAATGGTCAACTTATGAAGAACTTAAAAGTGTAGCCTTGGTGAATATTGTTTAGTACTGGTGTCTACTTTGAAATTTGCCAATGGTCAAAATAGTCAGGAAAATCAAACTGCAGGCAGCAGGTAGTTAATTGATACATCTCATAGATCACATAGTTTTCAAATGGCACTGTTTTGGCTAACTTATTTTTTGGATTTTCAACCTCAACATGAAAATTTTGGGTGGCACATGATCGGAAATTGACCAAATAAATTAATCATGGATAGTTTGACATGTTCAGGTGGGTTTTCATTTACTCAGGATTGAGGAAGGCTTATGATTTGAGTGGATACAAAAGCAAAGTGGTGAAGATTGACAAATATCAACATATTTTATCTGCAAACAACCAAAACAATCAACATCAAAGGAAGACAGTTTCTACACGAAATAATTTGGCATTAACATCTTGACTTCAAGCCACATGACCCTCCCTTCTTTTTGCTCCCAACAAACAGCAATGACCAGTAGAATAAATTGAACATAAATTATACTTCAGATTGGAATAAGGTAAAACAGTGTTGGTCTGGTTGCCACTCACAAACTTAATTATGTTTAGTTTCAACCTCCAAATATCAATAAATATATTTTCATCTGTATAGGCGACAAACAGTAAGTGTCAAGAATTTTGGTAAGTGATTTTCAATTTCTAAAATAACTGCAGATTGCAGCCTGCCTTGCTATTTGCCAAATTATGTTGAAGCTTCAGCATAGGGATAATCACACAGTTCTAGGACTCACGTGCAGCAAAGCAGTTTCTGATTTGTGTAATGGAATGTGTAGCTCTAGCTGGTCTATGGAGGCAGTTATGCTAGACTTTAAACAGGTAAAGAAGCAGATGACAAATGTGTAGGTTGGAAATGTGGACAAACTCAGTTTAGCTGACCCATTAGCATTACAAAATATTGCTTCCAAGTTCCATAAAATTTTACCAAGAATAACAACTAAAGCTCTATTACTTTTTTTTTTCTCTCAACATTTTGTTCTACTATGGTATCAAAGAACAAGAAATAATAAGCCATGCTAAAAATGAAACCATTATGCCGCCCTCTATCTACAGGGGAAAAAAGAAAAAGAAAACTTAACTCCTTACATAAGCAATGCAAACATATGAAGCCATTTTGGGCTGAAAATTCTGTAACTGTTCACAGAACTGTTAGTTCAAATAAAAAAATAAGTTGTAAAACTAGTTTTACTGCTCTGTGCTTTCTCTGTTTGCTGCAGAAAATCATAGCTTCTTTCTCTGTGATGAGGGCTGGTTTGTTGGAATCCTTAAGCTATCTTTCTGTGCCAAGCTACATTTTTTTGTACAATGTCTACGGTTCTAGGTGGTTGTTGTGAATTTGTCTTTGGCTCCAGGTACTATAATTTGCAAATTGATCACAATACTTAATGCCAGGTATACGTTCTTAGAAATTGGATAATTTAATAAATCAAAGCCATTCTATTTTATGTGGTAGACATAGCTTTATAAATTCCTGTGAGGTCTACAACCATGACTCCACACCTCCACTATTACCTAGTTATTCTCACCACCATTATCATCCATATGATCATTTTCAAAATATTCTATTTTCTTTAGTATTAATTCTACTCATTCAATTATTAGAAATTTGAGTTGACAGAATTTCAATTTCATTAATTAATGTAAAATCCTTCATTTTAATAATTCTAAAAATTCCTTAAAAGAATTTTGTTAACATCAAACAAAAATCCAATCATCTAATCACTGTGGCAGAAATTAGAATACAAGATTACCTGTTCTAGTTCCACCAATGAAAGTATCACAGCCAAAACCCCACTTCCTTTTCATTCTTCTCCTCCATAGCTTCATCACAATCTTAATTCCTTTATATAACACCCTCTCAAGCTAGTGCTAGCCAAGAGAAAGATTTATTTACTTTTTGATAGGTGAAGAGAAAGATTCAAATGCAGGGTAAAAATTGTAAAAGAAATATCAATAAAAAGGTTGAGGAGGCTCATTGCTTTAATTAGCATTGCACACGGCAGAGTGATTTAAAACAAGAGAGTAGTCAAACTATTTGTCACATGAGTTGAAGGCTCAATACTTTCGGAAAATTAAATACAATTACCATCCATCTTCCTCAACTAATGCATTTTATAGCAAGAAAAGTAACACAAAAAATCAAATCAGTAACAATTATTAGTATTATTATTTTTCAAGTATATGAGAAGGAAATAGCTACTTGTCAACCAAAAAAAGAAGAAGGAAATAACTAAGCAAAAGGCTAAACTGTGTTGCACATGCCAGGGTTCCTAATGCACCCAATACCTCTTTGTACCATTCTATATCTCCACTCGTTCAACCTATCTGTTGCCTTAGCATACCTTTTCTTACCTCTCTCATCTTGGTTCCCAGACCACAGTGTCTCTGCCATTGCTGAAGTTCTTGGCCAAATTCTTGCATCTAATGGTTATATCATAGTTGTATATGGTTTGCCATGTTTTGAAAGGCCCACAACATGATCCGCCATTTCCAGAATTATCACTTGTTTGTTGATCATACTGGCTGTCATTCCCTAGAAAGTCACCGTGCCCACCGTCCAGATAATAGAAATCCGAGGATGATGCGATAACCCGATATCTAGAAGAAACAATCCTTTTGGTGTTTTCATGCCCATTGTTCCATGTCTGCAAGATGGTATGCTCTGGAGGAAGAGCTGTGGTTGGTACCTTGATATTACCATCCAATATAACATCTTCCCAATAAACCATTGTTCGGTTTAGGGATACAATATAAGGAAAAGTAGAGTTGACAAAGATCTCGAGTAGCTGACTAAGAGTTCCACCATTTGAGAGGAAGGACTGAATGGCCGGATTAGCTTTCCAACAACCAGGGATGATCTCATCAACTCCAGCATGGTAGAATGGTTCTGGGAATAAGGTGGCCACATCGCTAATGACTCTTTTCAGGACTTGGTAAGTCTTGGGATTTAAGGGGTTCAAGTGGCCTGTTCCAGGTTCAGAGGCAAGACGGTCTTCCCACTTACTTCCAACTGGTCACCAGAACATGTTTGCACATGTCGCAATGTCGGGGTAGGCTTCTGCCCATGATCCCGTATGGGCTGCAAGTAAAAAACAAAATTTTAAACTCCTTCCATTTTCACCACAAGGATTACTATAGTTTAACTTAGTACAACCCTCTGATATGGAAAAGGAATGGGCTGAAGTTTACTTGATATCATTGTATGCATTATGGTCCTAGATTAAATGGTTCAACAATGTGAATCATCTTGGGTTTTATGTCTTTCTAAAATCCTCACCCAATCCCACTGTCAAAAGTTGTATTAGCTTGTGTATAATCCAATAACCTGTGTAAAATAGCTTGGGCTGCTTCCATTTATCATATTTGATGCCAAAGGAACGCAAGAACTCACCATGGACAATTAAAATGGGAGGTGTATGCTTGGGTTGATTTCGGTGGGAGTGTTTTTTTGCAGTAATGCAGAATGGAATTCTATGCAGTGAGTAAGGGATGTATTCTTAAGAGGAATACATGTAACGGTAGGAGAGCTTATGGTTTGATTTCTGTCATGTTTTGTTGATTAATTAGATGGTAATGGTAGTTATGGTTAGTTTTATCCATAATGTTTGTCATTGTGCAAGATCTGTTTGTACCACTGGTAAGAGGTGTTTGAAGCTTTGAATAGCAGCTTGTTTTTGCAACTATGCATGTTTTGTTAGTTGAACAAAGGTCACTTGTTCATCAAGAAATTATCTAGGCATCCTAATTGTTAATTATAAGGGCAAGAGATGCATATATGGGACTTGTTGGAATAGATTTAAACTGATTGTAGCAAATAGGTTGTTTGAAACAAGTTTACTAAACATAATTTCATTTCTCTCCTTTTTTGATATAAAAGGTTCATCAGAAATTGTGAGATTCCACCGCTTTGTCTTTTGAAGTTTCCTGATTGATTTCTAAACCTATTAAAGAATACCATAATTTTGGAGGGTTAAATCTTAGGTAAAGTTCTTTATGTACTAAACCTTAGGTTCCTCAATTAAATTCAATCATGTGTTTGTATTGGCCAATAAACCACATGGTTGAATTCATTTTTGGTTTAATTCATTTGTACTTGGGAGAGGATGACAGTATGACACTATTCGCACTGCATAGGTCAATACAATCTTGTTGTTGGATACAATTGAGGAACCCAAAGTACAACTCTTAAGGAACTATGCATAAGTTTTGCCCCTTTTGAAATACACTTAGATGAGTTAGATCTACATATCCAATGCCAGTTACCTAAGAATTTGTTTAGTATTTTCTTTGCAATACAATGCAAAATTGGGTAAGAGACGGCCTACCAATTACCTCTGTCAAACCTGTAAAAGTGACAATTTTGTGTACTAGAAAGGAACTTTTATAACTAGCAATACAATCCCAAAATTTTGTACCAAAAAGAAAGAGAGTAGGATTGCAAGCAAAAAAGTAAAGGCAAAAGAGAGAATTTCTACTGACCGGGTGAGTCAATCTCTGGAACAATTCTCACTCCATGATCCAAGCCAAACTGCACAATTTTGTTTACATCATCAAGAGTGTACACCATGTCCAGGCCATAAGACCCCTTAGCTGCCAAATCAGGCTCAGACGGCACCAAAAGTGGGAAAGAGTGTGAGTCAGTGATGTGCCAATGAAACACATTCATCTTATTCACACTCATAGCCCCAATAGTCCTCAATATGTCCTCAACTGGGTAGTAGTTCCTAGAAGTATCCAACATAACCCCTCTGTGTCCAAAAAGTGGTGCATCCCATATGTACAACCCCACAGCCACACGTAAAGGGTCACCCCAAACGAGCTGAGAAAAAGTCTCTAGGCCTCTCATGGCACCCCACACAGTCTCTGCAGTCAAATTAGCAGGACCCCGTGTGGGAATAATGAGTGTATAGGACTCATTCACGTTGTGGTGAAGTGGGGCTGTGAGGTCTGAGACAAAGACCAAAAGGGTCTGTAAAGGAGGGGTGGAGGTGGTGAAGTTGAGTACGGGAGGGACTAATGGAATGTGGTTCTCGGTTTGGATAAGATTAAGGTAGCGTTTGATGGCGGAGGAGAGGTGTATATGCGTTTGGTTGGGCGCTGAAATGGTGAAGGTGGAAGAGAGAAGAGTGGCTTGTGGTTGTGGCCATGAAAAAGTTCCTGGTTTTGGCCATACTTGGATTGAGGATTCAACTCCTGAGATTGGGAAGGACAATACTGCTAGTCCTATAGAGATAATGAGAACGGAATTGAAGAAATGAATAAACATTGATTTTTTGTTTACCATAAAATGTTAGGTGGGTTAAAGTTAGAGAGACTTTTCGACCAAATTACAAGCACTTTGAAAGCTGTTACTTGACTGTCCATGTTGTGGCCTTGTTATAGTTAAATAGTACTTGTGCTGCTATGGTTGTTGGTCTTAGTTTTGTTTGGTTGTTGTTTGGGACTTTGCTTTTCGTTATTAGTGATTGACCTTTACTTTGCCGAAGCCGAAAAGAAACATTGAATGGTAGTATGATTTAAGATCTACTTTTTTTTTGAAATCGATTTAAGATCTACTTTGTTTATCAGTCAAATTACCCCTTCTTTGATTTGTAATCTCTAATATTTGTGGAAAACCTGCGGTCCAATTTATATTTATATATCTATACCTAGTTTTATTTTTATATATCTAAAAATTAAAATATAGTATTTATTATTCTTATGTTTATGTTGAAGTGCATTAACTATTATATCATGTACTTGTTTTCAATACTTTCTGTCTTATTTTTCTCTTCACTTTACCTTTTAATCCTTCTAGTAATCTACACTTTAACGTTACAATTTACTAAAACAAAATTGTTATTCTCTCTTCCATTCAATCTTTTTTTTTTTTCTTTATACATCTCTTCCATTCAATCTATATTTTGCCCATACAAAAAAGTGAATTCTACCTCTTTATTTATTTATTTTTTTGTTTTTTTTTTAGGTGGTTCTTAAGCAATCATTTTTCCCTGGAAAGGCTCATAAAAGTTTGTATAGCTAACCAAATTATCCAAAATTTATGGTAAACTAGATTGATGTAATATCCCAAAAAGCTTAAAGTTGTCATTTCAAAAATCCAGTGACCAAAATCTTCAATTACTATCTAAAGATAATATTAGACATACCCACGATCTACTACAAAACTTTGTCCCAAACCAAGCTTTAATTAGACTTCATTTACCTCACCAACCACATTTATATTTGTGAATTATATCAAAGCTTATGATTATTAGATTCAACAAATTTTAAAAGGGGTTTTGTATGGGTGTGTGGTAGCATAAGTAGTTCTCTCTCCTCTCCTTCAACATCTATGAAAATTTTAGGGGAGTTGGGGTATTTAAAATTTTTGAAGTGTTAAATCTAAAATTAAAGGTGCTAAATCTTATTTCAAATCCAACGATTTCAATTGTCTAACAAATAATTCAAAGGATTTCAAGTTTTTAAAATCTTTAATGAATTTGGCCCAAATACAAATAATTGACATTTAAACTATTTAATCAAAGTATTTAGATTTATAAACTCAAATCCAAATCAAAAGGCCCAAATCTTGCTACTCAAAGAATGAGTAAATTAATATAATTTGAATTTTGGAAGAGAAATTTTGGGAAGCAGTTATTTTTGCCCTTAAAGAATTCTTTTTGAAGTGGCTTTAGAATTAATTGACACTTATAAACCTTCATCCACTTAAATTCTGTCGTTTCTTTTTATTTCTGCTTGAAGGAAAAAACAAAAACAAAAACAAAGAAAGTTACTAGACAAATATTGCTTTGTCATATTCTTTCACATGTTTATTCTTGGTTCCGAGTTAAATAAGCAATATGCAAAACAAGTTCCTATGGCAAGCAGGGACAGAGCCATGCTTTAGGGGGACAATGGCCCCCCTAAAATTTGAAAAAAAAAAGTATATATATATATATATATATATATATAGAGAGAGAGAGAGAGAATCATAGATACAAATTTAGCATTTTTGTTCAATAAAATTACACTTAGGCTCCCTTAAAAGTAGCAAGCTCCAAAAAAATTAGCCCAATAACAAAATTACCAATAGCAAAGTTACAAAAATAATTAAGCTCAATCTACCAATTTCAACAAAATAAAAAAAAGCCCAACCATTTAAAATTTTTGAAACAAAACTAGGCTATAAATTTAAAGTTTCAATCCTTCCATCAAATTCCCAAAGGAAAAAATAAAATAAAAATCCCTTAATAAGAGAAAGTGAGAGACACTGAACTGTTAAAAAAAAAAAAAAAGGTACTGTCGTTACAACACAACACAATAGCAAATTGAGCATACAAATACGTGTATAATTGATGTTTTGAAGGACACTTGAGAGAGAGAGAGGGTTTACTGTGGATGAAATAAAGAAAAATGAAGAAGATGAAATGAAGAAAGAGAAACAAGCCGAAGAAGGAGTGGGGAGAAATAAAAATGATTAAATTGTGTGGATATGGAGAAGGTAGAGGGAAAAAAAAAGACGAAGAAGAAAGGTTTAGAAGATAAGGAGTAGGTGGAGGAGAATAAATCAGATGAAAAAAAAAAAAAAAAACTTGGCTTGTAGGTGGGTTAATGAGTGGGAAAACTAAAGTAAATTGGTCCATAATTACTGAAAGATAATATAATTCTAGTTCAAGTATAATATATTTTATATTACTATATATTAGGTTAATATATTGATATTATATAATATGAAATACATATATATATATATATTAAAGTAATTGTAGTTCCAAAACGGCATACTGGTATTAATTGGTACAAAAATATTTTGTTTCTTTAGTCATATTGACTGTCTTGATTTATTAATATTAATTGGAGTTTCATAATATTCAATCAAAAAAAAAAAAAAATTTGGAGCTTCATAATAATTTCTTTTTATACTTCAGCCCCCTTTACTCGGAGTCCTTGCTCCGTCCCTGACGGCAAGTCCACGTTCTTCTTTCCACGCAACAAATATATTACTAGCAAACCTATATATCTCATAAACAATTGCAAATAAATAATGAAGATTTAACAGTAAATATTGCAGCTGGAGTCCTTGTTTCACTGCTCTGTTCTTTCTCTGTTTTCTGCACTGCAGAAAGTATTTCGTTAACATCAAACAAGAAATTAATCATCCAATCACAGTGACAAACTAGAGTACAAGATTACCTGTTCTAGTGTATTATAGCTCCACCAACGAATGTATCATAGCCAAAACACCACTTCCTTGTCATTCTTTTCCTCTGTAGCTTCAACATAATCTTAATTCATTCACATTAAGTTAGTTGGGCTCCTCAATATTTGAAAGCTCTAAAATAGTTTCAGGTGCTCTAAGGGTCTAATTTGAATGAGTTCATGCATTGGAAGCATAAATTTATAACGAAAAAATAGCGGCCATACCTGTATTGGTTGTATTCATAGTTTGAACTTCTAAAAAAGAGTAGATTATACTTCAAATTGGGGTGAGTTGAAACACTGTTGGCCATAAAAATTTTCTCATCCTCATAGGCGAGAAACTGAACAAACAGAAGTGTCATCTCAACTTTCTTTAATACGATTTTTCAGTCTAAAATCAAAAGAAGAAAGTGGCATAGTTCTGTTGAAGATGATGGTCATGGAGGTTCTGTGATTTTCTCCGGTTCGGGTTCAACGAGTTCAAAGAAGAAGGAAAGCCTACAACGCACCGTTTCATTAAAATAGAAGATGCTCTAAACGCTCCGTTTCATTAATGCTTAGAATCAAAACGCATCGTTTTGAGTTGGTACTGAGAGTGTGGCTATAGGTTGCTAATCGATGGATAGGTTATCTGGTTAGTTTCGACAAGAAAATATTTTGGCATTTACGTGTTGATTTCAAGTCATTTGAACCTTCCTTCTTGTCGCACCCAAAAGTGAGCAGTAGTAGAAGTGGGTAGTTTTAGGTTGAGACCGCACAGAGGAAGAAAAATTCTCTATTAAGCAAATTGTCGAGAAATCAACTCATGAAGGGCATTTGGAACCACAGAAGGAATAATACTCTCTCTGAATTCTTAGTGTACAAATAATTTCTATATCGTGTTTATCTTTTGTTCTAACCTGGAGCTCAAACTATCAGAATTGCATAGGGCTAAGTCTTCATCTATGAGAAGGGTGGTTGGCCCCATGAATGAGAATCACGAAGTCAAAATAAATAAATACTAATAAATTAGAAAAAAAGAAAAAAAAAGAAAGTTAAATGTAGAGAAAAAGAAGAAGAGAAAAAGGCCAAAGGGTTCTGGCAGCCGGTGGACAATCTGAAGAGAAAAAGAAGAAGAAAGAAGAAGAAGGGATCGAACTACAAGCACCTGAGGTAAAACTTATGTTTTATTTTTCTATTTCTTTTTTAATTTTATTTTCCTTTTAGTGGGTTTGAATTTGTCCATGGTTGTATTTATTACACACAAGTTGTTACACATAGTTTTACACACCACATTATTAAATAAAACAGTGACTTGAGGTCACAATTTTGAAATTAGAAATTGTAATTTCAAGTCATGGTTTCAATTAAAAAATGGGGTATGTGTAAGAGCTTATGTGCAACAAGTATTATTTTGTCACAACTGGCATCCCACCTCTATCCATCGATTAAATTTATTTTAAAAAAATTCATCACTAAATGTGATTTTTTTTGGGACTTTTTCTTTACTTTTAAGTTTGCCTAAAAATATTAAACTATTACAAGCTTTACTACAAAATAGTTAAAAACTGAAATGACAAAGAATATAATAGATGTCACATCAATATCAGATAAGTAATACTATAGGTACCAACTATTTTACAACATTTTTACAAATAGTTGTTGTTGCAAATTTTTATTGCAAATTTTTACTAGTTTTCAATTGGTCTTACCATTGACATCACTTTTTCAATTACTAATAACTACTTACTACATCAACAGTTTATAAAAAAAAATTGTAGCTTTAGTAAAATTAGTAAATATTCTTAACATCTCTCATTTATTTAAGGACAAAGTTTGGCTACACATTTAATTGTGTTCTATTCAATATATTTTTATTTGAAGTGATTTTTGACAATCAAATATTTAAATTTCAGGCTTTTGTAGTATAAACTTATGTTTAAAAAATAAGTTTATAGACCGAATAATAAATAATATCCAACTAGCATAAAATTTGACATTTGTTCTAAAAATATAAAGAATATGCAATCCAATAGTTAGATTTTCAAAGTATGTAGTCATATTAAATTTTTTTTAGTTGCCAAACATTGCCCTATACTTAAAATTTATGTTATGACATTTTGAGCGTGTAATAAATTTTCATTTAGAGGTATATTAGAGAATGATTTTCTTTAGCATCACTGATATATTAAGCATGCATGTTGCGTCATTTTGAGGTCTAATAAATTTTTATTTTCTGGTATATTAGACTCTTTTAAGTTGATCTGTGCAAGTGCGCACATTTAATGGCGGATGATTTTTTTAAGGTGGTCTCATTAAATTTATTTTTTTACAATTTGGTCTAATCTAATAAAAAATAATATATTTCGTAATCATATTTTTATTTATTATATGAACAATCGTAAATGTAATATAGGAACAATCATAAATATAAATTTCAACAATTTTATTTTCATTTATTATAGGAGCAATTATAAATCATAAATATAAATTTTGTCATACCAAAATAAAAACAATACAATTTTTCTCAAAAATTCACGCAAGTTAAAGAAAATATTCATTTTTTTAATAAAATTTATTTATAACATTTTTTGAATCATTAAAAAGAATATAAAATATGGAAATTATTCTATTAATTTTAAACAAACTTTCTCAAACCCTATTTTTTCTACCCTACAATCAAAAACACCGAAAAACTTAACTATAAAATTAATAAAACTTAACAATGATTAATTGGACCAATTAAGAGAATAATTTGTTTTTGATAATCTATTAAGGTTATTTTCGTTGCAGAAATTGCAATTTCGTCCATCCAAACCATATTATCAAATAAACAATTATTAGCAAAATCAAAGAATCAAATTTCTTTATCTGCATTGTTATGATAATAATAATAATAATAATAATTGTAAAACTAAAATGTGTCACTCATCTGATTATTTTCATTTGACTAACCTTTGTTTTTAAAAAAAGAAGAAATGGAATTATAAAGCACTTCTAATACAACTATTGAAAGTACTTTTTCCACCCCCAAAGGATTAAAAAAAGAAGAAGTAAAATCTCATAGTTTAACATCTAAATTTATTGCTATAAAAAATCAAATCTAATTTGCAAAACAACTAATTATTAACTCAAATCAAATCACACCAATGGGATAAAGAGAAAGAACTTATGATCAAAAATTGGAATACAAATTAACTACATAAATATGCATAAAAGTTTATACAAATTTACTATAATGATAAACAAATGTGATGTGACAATTAAATCAACAATAACCAAAAGAACCATTAGTAGAAAAAAAGTGGTTGAAACAATAAAAAAAATACACCGAAAGAGAAACAAAATTGGAGAAAGAGAGAGAATATTGACCTTTTTGTGTGGACAACTTGGAAGGAATAGGCGAGAGAGGTGAGAATGAAGTAAAAAGAAATTTATATGAAAATTAAGTTGGAAGAGGAAGGATGGAAGTAGATGAAAGGTTGAACAAAGTGAAACTGTAGAATTTAAGAAGATATAAAGGGGAAAATCTACAAATCTAAAGGGAATCAAATGAAAATAAAAAAAAAAAAAAAAAATTATTGGAGGGGATGAAAAATTGAACTAAAAAGACAAAAACAAGAACAAAAACAAAAACATAAACAAAAACTAAAAATGCTAAAGATGTAGTGCATAAAGAGATCTATAAAATTTATTACAAAGCTTCCATTATTATATATAGTATAGATATATATATATACACACACACACACATTGTTTTTTTTTTTTTTTTATTCTTCATTGATTTCATTATTTAGTTATAAACATCTAAATTAAAGTAGACGAATATGTATAGATAAAATTATATGTAATGTTAGAACCACCCAAGATAAAAGTGTCAAGTCAATAACCTAATTATATTTTATTGTAAAAAATAATATGAATAAAAAATAAATTCTAAATTAAAGTAGATAAATATGTAAACGCAAAATTATATGTGATGTTAAAACTATCCAAGATGAATGTGTAAAGTCAATAATCTATTTACATTTTAAAAAAAATAGGAATAATAAATAAATAAGAAAAATACTAATTATGTGGCCAATAACGTGGCAATGAGATGACACAATAGGAGCTTAGAATAAATAAATGCTATACTTCAGCTTTTAGATATATATATATATATATATATTTCTCTAAATCTTTAAATTTTGTCCAATTTTTTTAGGGATAATTATACTCCTCTCCTTTGATGTTTAGGAGGATGACAATCTACCCTTCCCTCCTTGATATCCGTTTGACCAAACTTTGTTAAATTAATATTAAAAATGTTGTGTACTAACTTGTCATTTTGTTTATGGTAGGTTTCCAAAATTATCCTCAATTTCAGTATTAAAACCCATTGTTTTAAAATTTTAATTAAGGTGTATTTTAAAATATTAAGTATGATTTTTTTTTTTCTTTTTTCAACAAATTGTTGATTGATTTGTCTTGCAAGTCTTTTGGTGCTTGATAAATTTTTCATTTTTATTCTAAATTTATCAGTTATGTTTTTACTAACCATGGTTAAACTTTTTCAAAGAGACTTTTATAGAAATTTGGAACATTCCGTTACTAATATAACAAAAAGGGGAAAATGTTAATTTCATCAAACTTCAAGGGATGAGAATGTTTTTTTTATTAGACTATTTTAGACATCTAATAGATGACGCCAATGAAGGATAAAAGTTCTTTCTAAAAGGTACAAACTACTTGGATGGAGAAATAAATGTTATTCAATCTACAGTGACTTGTAAATTGAAAATATTTAATTGTAGTCATATCCGAGCTTTCCAATTGGACTTTTATTTCCTTTTGGGTAATAAATTTTAAATCATCATACAACATATTAACTACAAAGCCAACAAGACATTTACAAAAGAACTCATTGTGTTTTAATTAAAAAAAAAAAAAAGCATTCCTAAGTTTCTTTTGGAATTGAGATCATTTCACACTTATGACAAAGTCCTTTTCTTTCTACTTATTTTTGTTTGGATAATTCGATAATAACAATAATGGCAATAAAGGATTTAAAGTAGAGGAAGTGTATTTCTCTCACAAATAAGAAAGACTATGATATGATACAGAGAGAAAAAACAGTGATCTAAAATATATGCTACTCTAAAGCTGGCTTACCATGGAGCAGAATTTAAATAAAATACAAATAGTATTCCAAAGCAGCCAAAACCATGTAGGAATAAGAATGTAAAACATACTGAAGTATAATTAGGTGACTTGCTAGAGATCTTCGAAACTAATTAGGATGAGGTGGTAATATTAGCTTTAAAATGCTACCCAAACTAGTTTTAGCTTAAAAAGCGGCAGTAATGTTTTCCTTTATTATTCACCAAACAAAAGTGCACTCTTCACTCACCACAACAAATTACAATTTACAACAACAAAACAAAAAACTTACAAGCATATCCAGCAATATAGTTCAGTGAACTACCATGAAGATGGGTATTTGTTGCAACACCAAGGAAGACCTGCTGGGAACGCATGACCAATAAAGAAAAGGTTCTTATTATTATGGTGCACTCACATATTATGCCTCTAGATATTTTTCTCTGGCTAGGTGCCATTTATCCTTTTGCTTTTTTATATATCATCATCCCTATTATTCTCTTGAATATATGCATAGGGCCCTGTAAGAAGAAGTAGATACATAATCCGGTGCTTTCTGCCAACAGAATCCGAGAAGGACCCAGAACTACATGAATTCCTGCAGTAAAAGCTACCACCATTCCTCCTATAGATAAGCTGGTTAATACCATAGCATCCCGGCGAAATTTCTTCGCAACAGTAGAGCTCTTCTCTACAGAGGCCCAAAAGAGGAGGAAAATCGAGCCCGATGACGAAGCAAAAGAGAAGCAATCCGCAAGGACAAAAATACTAAACATGAGTTGCTTTATCAGAACCGCCGAGCCCTTACCAGGATCGTTACTTTTATAACCACCAGGGATTTGTAGTGCTGCTCCAAAGGTGACAGATGCAATGAGCGTGGCAACTACCACCAACATATCTTCCTTATACATACCATTACCATTAGATTGGGAGTCAGCTTCTTCCTTGGGGGCCTGATCACTCTCCTTAACGGGTTCGTCTTCGGATTCTTTCATTTGCCTCACCTCCTTTTTCAAAGTCAGTAGACCGAATCTATTGTTTAACCTAAACGAGATATAAGCCTGCAAGTTTTTTCAAAAAAATTGTTAAAAGAACGAGCGATGCTCCGGGGAACATAATATTTTCACAACTTTCAAGATACCATTGTGCAATTGTAACAACATCACTTAATTTTGGTCCACTACATATATCATATTTGTGGTTGGTGTTTAGTAAACACACCTTATTATACACAGTCTAAAGCACATGCTTAATATATACTGAAATCGTGATTTAAAATCACTATTGCCAAGTTAGAAATAAGTCACGGTTTGAGTGCATTTACAAGTGTGTAAGTGTAATATGGTATGTACTAGGATTTTCCCTTTGTTATAAACTGAATCTATCATAATAGGCTCATGTCATTTCAGCTAAAATATATGAGCCTTGCCTTTTCAGAATTCGTAAATTTGCTACTTGATTGAACGATGTCACCAGCGGTGAAGCCCTTGTTGTTTATAGCACTTCCATCAACTCTTTTGTCATCTGCAAGCTTGACTAAAATTCCATGATTTCCTTGGATGGAGGCCAGATGCAGAGGCGTGTTTCCGTCCTCAGCTTTTTTGTTTATAACACCCTCAACTCCTGGGGTTTTCAGCAAATAATCAACTACATTTTGCTTTCCGCTTTCCGCTGCAACATGAAGTGCCGTCATGCCTTTGTCGTTCAACAACTCCCAAGCATCCGGAAATTTTTCAATGAGCTTTTCAATAATTTGAACACATCCATTTCTGGCGGCAATGTGCACAGCTGACATGCCTTCCAATTTGTCCCGCTTGTATGCGATGGAATCACCAGCGTTTAATAAAACCTCAAAAATTTCCAAACAACCATAATGTGCAGCATAGTGAAAAGGAGTAAGCCCAAATTTATCAGCTTCTGATAGTGCAGATGGGTGTCTACTGCTCACCTCTTTCACAAATGCTACACAGTCTAGGATAGAGTAAAAGAAAACAAATGTTATTGCCAATGATAAAAAGGTAAAGAATAACGAAAAATGTTATGGTCATAGGATGATGCTAGTAATTAATCTTGGTTGGTTAGTATTAACTCATTCAGTTATATATTAAATCCATGTTTGTTTAGGAAGATTGACATTGTTGGATGATTCTATTATTAATTGAAGGCATTATAGTAACTATGATAAATTAAATTATATTGTTTTATCCTTTAAATTTATTTTATTCTTATCATATTATAATTTTATATTTTAGATAATACTTATTTTATTTGTAATTGTTTTATTTTAATTTAGATACGAAAAAGTTTTAAAAAAGGAGAGAAGAATACAAAAGAATAATAATAATTAATTGAGTCTCAAATGGGATTTCTTGATTAAACTATTCAAGGAATATATAAATATAATAAGTTTCTTTTATGGAAAATTTCACATATAAAGGAAAAATTCATCAAAATGACGTAGAAGGTAATGAAAAAGTACAATAGAAAGATATCACTAAAAATAATCATAATGATACTCAAGCAAGTAATATAAAAATTCTTGATTATATAAAAAGATTTTTCTTGGTCCAAAATGTATGTATCTCTTCTCCTCAGGGCGAGATGCTAACTCAAGTTGCCCCTCTCTACCCATTTTTTTTTCAAAAAAAAAAAATGCATGAATCTCTTACAAAATTCTACTAATAAATCCTATTGCAAGTTTTTTATAAAATAACTCAAAATTAAAATTAATGAAATCCTACTTAAAATTGATTATATTAGAACAAGATTAAATGGATTAGTTATATTAGTATATGTTAAGAAAACTTAAATACTAAATTTAATTAATGATTTTGCATCTAAAAAAATCAATAAGAGTGGATTTTAAATAAAAACAATTTTCTAATTTATTTTAAATATAAACAAGACCCATTTAAAATTGTCATCTTAAGTTTGTAATTGTTTCGAGCCAGCCATGACATATTTTAATGATTAGTTTGGTAAAGATGTATTGATTAACTTTGTACAAGAATTTTCTCTTGTTTATTTTTACCACAATTGAAACAATTTCTTCCAAAATTCTCACCCGTAAACACTATTTTCAATGGAACCCAAGACAGACAATAACATTTTTTTTTCTGGCTAATACTATTGTTACTTAATATGAGATTTTCACCCTACAAAACAAACCATTATGAACCATGATACTGTTGTTTTGGATTTTGGTTTGATGGCTTGACTCATTTTATTTTGGTTGATCGATTTAGGGGTTTTGAAATTAATATTAGGGATTTAGATTTTTTTTTTTTTTTTTTGCAGCTAGTTTATAGTTAAAATGGTAAGTGTTTATGAGAATGTTCAACCAAGTCATAGTAATATAATGGTGCATTCTCAAAATATTATTTTAGTAAAAATAGTCTAATAATGCATAATTGTTTGTTTTTAGGTGTGAAAATTCCATACTTAAGTAATGGTATTCCATACTTAAATAATGTCCAAGGTTTCCTTGAAAACATCGTTCACATATCAAAATTTTGGAAGAAGGTTTTTTATTTGAGGTAAATAAACGAAATGCATCTAGTGGATACTTTAAATGACATGATCCAGAAATCTTAGTTTATTTGAAATTTTTTCCATTAACTATAGCTCATATGCAATTTGGCATAGAATATATGTAAAGGGAATCAAAGTGGACAACATATGACTATTTACTTATTCCAATAGCTATGTACCATTTACATTGCGAATGCCCAGTAATTGGAGTTTGGGGGTGGGGAAGTGTAATTGAGATATTAATTGAGTAAATGTGTTTCTAGTAAAAAATATATTGAATAAATACGTGGTTTAATTATTAGTACGGAGCAAATCAGTTTAGTACTTACCATTTTATTAAAAAAAAAAAAAATCACTTTGATTCTAGCATTACTCCTTCAAAATATAGAACTTTCCCCGTACCTTTAAAGTTTTTTCGATGGTGTTTTGAGTCGATGGTAGGTTTCGGTGTGTAACCGATAAGCGGAATGCGTGGACGATGCCTGGAAGACAGAATGGGTTCAGTCAAAACATCATAAAGGATCGCTATGATGGTCCGGAACCAGCTAGATTGGTTTCCTACAAGAAAGAGAGACGACGCCCATATAAAGTTGACAAATTTATAATAAGAATAAAAGTCAAAATTATTACAAAAAGTTATAAGAGTAATAGTATTTATTCGCTATTTTTTGCTTTATATTTTTATTTGATCTCTAACCTTTCAATCATGTCAATTTGATCTTTAACCTTTTTGTTTAGTACCAATTTAGTCTACACCATTATTTCTTGAATAGAAATTACCGACATGGTAAATGACCAAAATAAAAAATTAGTTTATTGTCACATTAACGAAATTTAATTTTTTATTTTGATCATTTGCTATCTCAGCAATTATCACGTTAACACAACACTCAAATGTCATGAACCAAATCGATACAATTGAAAAGTTGGAAACAAAATTAAAATATATATGGTGCAAAGAATTGAGACCAAATATAGTTTATCCAACTTATAAAATGATGTGACATTGAACATGGTTGATAAACAATAGGTGAACCCACAGTAACAACATTGGTCCCTTTGGCTTTGTGACATCTCACATTACTTTCTTTCTGTGAATGCTCTTAGACATCGCGTTTTGTTTCTCCCCCTTAGCACAGGGAAAACGCAAGAATGACATCTCTCCTTATGAACCAAGTTTGCTACGACACTCAGTTAAGCGATGTGAGACAGCTTTGTTAGGCGTCACTTACCACCACTCAGAGGAGAGCCGACCTCACTCTATAATAATATTGTTAATATGTTTGGGAGGAGTTTACCTGGACCCAAGCGAATGATGGCTGCATGCAACACATTCATGGAGTCCCTTCCCCTAATGGAACATTTATTTTGTGAAAAAATTTTGTTGGCGATGTCAAAATGCCATTTATCCACGGCCAAGAAGAGCGGTGATTCTCCGACTTTATTTTCAGTACTAGTCCAATAGGGTTTTTCTTGGACTAGTAATCTGACGACCTCCAAGTGAGCACCACGGACAGCATCATGCAACGCTGTATCACCCTGATCATTTAATATCTCCACATTCAGTTTCTTGTCCTCGATTAGAACACGTGAGATCTCCACACAACCTACCCTTGCTGCAATATGCAGCGGCGAATCACCATTCATGTTACGAACATTCACAAGTTCTGGTTCACGTCCAATGATTGCTTTCGCCATACTTTCTTGTTTGTACTGTGCTGCTACATGCAGAGCGGTGTTGCCCTGCGGTGATAACTGCTGAAGGTTAACAGGCCCTTCTAGTTGATTGAATGATTCCGTATCTCCTGAAGCTACCAGTCGATATAATTTAATTTTCCCGGTCTCGGGTTGGAATTCCTCAGAGAAATTGTCTGTGTCTGAAGAAACAGGTTCGTTGAAACCCCCGGATGTTGAACCAATCTCTACGGGTTCCTTTAGCTTTGCACGGCTCCGTGGTTCACTACGTGAAGGTTCAGCTTCAGAAGGATCCATGGGTTCAGCAGCAGGACCAATCTTTGCATTTTCTTTCAGCTTCAGACTGCCCCCTTCTCCACCGAATGATGGTCCAGCTTTGGAAGTATCCCTGTCTGCATGGTTTTCTCGACCAAGTTTGATTTTCCCCATCTCCAGATCACCGGGACGACTAACCATTGCGTTTTCTTCCAGCGTCGGAAGGATCAATAGTTGTTCGTTTGTTGGTTGTTCTGGTGTTGCTTCCGAAGGTTGAACATCTATTCGCACGTGAGGATCCATCGGTAATGTTCAGATCTATTATTTATATGTTTGAATCTGCTTATTTTAGCTGAAATTGAAAAAAGAAATTATAGTAAATAAAAGTAAAAATTAATTAAAATAGTATGATGAGACTAATGTTTTGATTCCATACTATTCAAGCCAGAACAGTTGAAATATATCATAACAGTATGCAAAACAGTACAAGAATAACTTATGTTCCATCTCAGCAGATTTCAGCTTATTTCGAGTCATTCTAGCCAATTTCGGCGAGTTTCGACCAAGATGAGAATTTCGGCCGGTACTAGATTTTGCCTATTTAAAGAAGAAAAAAAAACGCTAAAACCTCAACTCTGCCGTTTTGGGCTTCGCTATTTCTCATTTAGCTTCATCCTTATCTCTTTGAGCCACCACACTTCTCTACTGTTGACATTTCCTTCGCTAAAGAACACTTACTTGTTGGACATGTTGGGGTCCAGCCTTGATTGTGTGAGGAAGCGTGTTTTTTACTTTTTTTCCTTTTTTTTTTTTTGAGAAACATGTGAGGAAGCATTAAAACCAAAGAAAGCATTCAAAAAATAAATAAATAAAAGTTTGTGAAGACCAGAGAAGAAGAATGGAGGAAATCAGATGAAAAGGACACGGTAAGTGAAAATGGAAAATATGTGTGGAGTAATGAAGATTGTAAGGAAGCTTCTAGGAGATCGTAATGGAGACAGGCTTTCAATCCGATCCGATTATGGCATAAAACCAAAAATAAATTAAAAACCGTTAAATAGTAAAAATCGGCCGGTTTAATCTGAAACCGGAAACCGGCGCGGTCAAACCGATTACTGACCGGTTTGTCCTTTCTCACCTAAAAGTCTAAAACTCCGTCGTTTAAGTGGAGGAAACTAGCCCTAACAGTTATCACTCTCGTCTGAAAATCTCACTTCTCCTCAATCTCCTCACTCTCAGTGTTTTCAGTTCTCTCAAGTCTCACGCCTCTCAACTCGTAAGAGTCAAGCCTCACCGTCTCACCCACTCTACAAGTCAAGCGGCACGCCTCTCTGCCTCGTCCACTCTGCCTCGCCCTCTCACGCCTCTCTGCCTCGCCCACTCTACCTGAGGCCTTGGGTTCGAAGTTCGAACTGCTGCAATGGCGCCTGTGGGTCGCTGCTGCTGCTGCTATATTTATGGCAGTGCTTTCCTACTTGTTCAGCTCCAAAAAACCCAACTTGGCCCTCTTAAAGAAGCTTTTTTTTCCTGCTGCTCTTTAATGATCTACTGCTTCAGATATGCAGATTTTTTTTTTCTGCTGCTTCCATTTTTAATGATCTGCACATCTCATATTCACGAGAGAGAGAGAGAGAGAGAGAGAGGGTACTGAAGAGAGAGATATGAAAAGCAAAAAGTTAAATGGGAAAATATAAAAAAGTAATGTTGAAACTTGATGCTTGAATAAGACGTGTGGCTGGCAGTGGTTATATAGATTTCAAAATGTGCGGTAGCTGAGTTATTAAAGTGTAGGATGTGTGGAGGGAAATAAATTATCAAGTAGATAGTGGCGGCGCCACGTTTAGGCCAGGGTGTTCCTGGGAACACCCTGACCTGAAAAAAAAAAAAAAATTACATATAGTAATTAATTTTTTTTTTATTTGTTTACCCTTAAAAAAAAATTTAGGAACACCCTCAACTAAGATTAGGAACACCCTCAACCAAAAAGGATTTAACAAAAACTCTTGATTTCTCATAAAAAATAATGAAAATATAAAACTATAATCCAAACAAAGCAGATATAGATCAGTAATGGAGGTGAGGAGACGTTTTGCTGGGTAGAGGCGGCTTAAGAGAGGAGCATGGAGGTGCTATTAGGGATGAACAATGCTTGTTGAAAGAAGCATGGTGGCGGCGTGAGGAGAACATTGACCGAGAAGAAAAGCTATGAGTCTGTTTGTCTGTGACAAAGAAATAAGAACGAAGAAGGAAAAGAAGAAAGAGAAGAAAGAAAGTAGATCTAAAGAAATATCTAGAAGAGAGAAGATAGAGATAAGATGTACACGTGTGAAGGAGAGAAAAAAGGTTAAAGCAAAAATGATGGAGAAAACAAAGGAAAAGGGAAAAAAAAGTTAATGGGCCTAAACCTGGTTGCTCCTCTTTCTGATGTTAATGGGCTGTTAGTTGAATATGATTGCCCTTTTACCCAAAAAAAAACTGACGAAGAGAACAAAGGAAATGGGAAAAAATTTTATTACAAATTAAATTAAATTAAAGGGTGGGCCTTCGTTTATGATATGGGTTATGACATGGGTATAATTAAAGGTTTGGGTTTATCACTTTATTGGCCCACTCAACTTTTAATTACATTATATATATTAATTATACACATAACAAATTATAGAAGACAATTAATAAACAAATTAAACAATTAAATTATGTTAGGCTAAACAATAATGAAACAATACATTATAAAAGGCAAACAAATTAAATTATGTTAGGCTAAATAATAACTAATAATTTGATAATTAATGAAACAACAATATAACAAATTATAGTTTATAAAAGACAAACAAATTAATGAAACAACTAAATAACAATAATTAATAATTTTATTAATATTTTAAATGAACTTATAGTTTATTGTTTATTCTTTTGCTAAAATTATGGACAAATATTTAATAAGAAAATCACGTAGAAGGCAATTGTAAACTTTATGTATTTGCGTGTTTTTTTATTGTTGTTGTTGTCAATATACAAAATTTTCTTTTTATTAAATTGTGTAATTTATGCTTATTGGGGAACACCTTGAAAAAAATTCTTGGAGCCGCCACTGCAAGTAGATGATGAAATTATTATCTACTCGTGAGCTTACTTTTTAATATTTGAAAGGTTAAAAAATAACTAAAATATTTAATAGTGGATTATGGGGTTTTGTTCTTGTATATGTTTTTTTGTTTTTGTTTTGATTGAACTGTGTTGAGTAGTGTCTAAAAGTTAGTAAACTAAAGTTCATTGTTTACTATTTTTAATTTTTTAGTTAAAATGACCGAGTATAATTTTTTTTATTATTAATTTTTTTTAGTTAAAATGACCAAGTATAATTCATGCAAAATAAACAGAAAAACTAATGCGGTTGCTCTTAGTCAGCCAACAAGTTAACGTGTGTTGTGAAAAAAACTGACAAAAACTACTTGGAACAGGTGAAAATTTTAAAAAGCCATGTCACTATTTAATTTTGATTCCTCTAATTATATCACCAATTACTTTTTCTCAAGGTAGTCAATATCATACTGTACCGGCTGATACGGATGGTATTTTTCGTTCCTCTACCTTTGTCAGTACAGAAACACATTTTGTTTCGTACTGATTTAAATATCGGACATACCAGGTCATTTTGTTCATTCAGGAAAAAATATCGGATTCCGACCGAAAAATATGTACCGGACTAAAACAAAACCAAAAGTTACAAAATCATATTTAAATCTAAAAACTAAAAATTAATCTCACTCCTCCCACAATAACTAACTATTGCTCACGTTAACGTTGATTCCGACCGAAAAATATGTACCGGACTAAAACAAAACCAAAAGTTACAAAATCATATTTAAATCTAAAAACTAGAAATTACTCTCACTCCTCCCACAATAACTAACTGTTGCTCACGTTAACGTTGCCACCGCCATTTCACCTTTTTGTGTCTTCTACCAAACCCCCATGAAAGTCGCTTTCAAACCTTCAATTTCAAATTTTTAACTATTGAGTACAATTTGTCAGTGCCATGATGTCATTGACATGCCATTGGTCCAAAAGAAAATAATTTATATTATTATTTTGACTATTATTATTAGTATTAATTAGAGGAGAAGACAAGAGTCTTGAAAGGAACGCGGGAGGATGTGAAAACAGTGGACGGTGAGAGCTATCTGTTGGGGGGGGGGGGGGAGAGAGAGAGAGAGAGATTGATATACCACTCAGTAACATCCAGATGAACTGAATGAGTAACATCCAACTGAACTAAATGAGTGCGGTTAAATCCAGATGAAATTTCAACAACAATTTGGGTATGATCATATATAGTGAATTTGTCCCCAGTCATAGACTAATACTAGTATATAGCTTTGTTTTTGAAATCAGAACCTTCATTCAATCATTGCAAAACCAGCTCCAGTTAAAAACAAGCTACACATTGATGACACGTTGAGGTAGCTGTAAACCTTCTTCTCACAAAAAAAAAAAAAAATGGTAAACCTGTAACATCACTCGAGATTTTGACAACAAAGAGAAAAAATAAAAGTTATTGGAGTGTCAAACACGGTGGAAAAGGCAACGTAGCAAACAGGGCAAAAAATATATCGCGTAGTGTCAAACACGGTGGAAAAGGCAACGTGGCAAACAGGGCAAAAAATATATCGCGACGTGTCAAACACGGTGGAAAAGTATCTTTGATTTGAAGAAAAAGGCATTTGCATGTTAGAATCCAGCATTTAGTGAGGACAGCTTTTTGATTAATGACATGTTGATTTAGGAGTCTTTCTCAAGTTCACGTGGTTTACAAATACCACAACCTTCCAAACTTGTCTAATTGGATGTGGCCTGGACGGCTAGACCTATTAGTGCCTAATTCTTGGATCATTTTCTTTCCATTCTCGTCTTTCTTGATATGCTTTCCCATAGCTAATCTTTTAAAATATTATTGTATTAGCATTATTCTCGTGCAATGCATGGCTTCATGAAAAATTTGATATAAATAAAAAATTATACTAGTATAATTAGCAAAAATATCTATTAGTTTACTCATTAGTGACTTTAGCATTGACCTTACCACTTACAACAGGTACTGTTGAAAAAGTTTTTTAAGCAATGAACATATAAAAAAAATCTATTACGCAATCGAATAAGAGATCAGTAGATAAATGATTGCTTAGTCACATATATTGAGAAAGATATATTCAAGACTATTGAGTGTGAATAAATTATGCAGCGGTTTCAAAATATGAAAAATTGTCAAGGGCAATTGAGTAAAATAAGCTAGGTGTGAAAAAAATAAATTAAAGTTTACATTTTCTATTAAATTCTGTATAACAATTATATTATCATATAGTTGTGTTTATTTATTTTGTTATTAATATTGATTAAGTTTTTACTTCCAATCTTGCCTTTTTGGTAAAAGCACAAGATATGATTTGAGAAAGTTGTATGTATAGTGGGTATATACGCCAAATATTGACTATAAGTCTTGTACATGGAACAAATAGACAAGGACGGAGCTAGTAGTTCTATTGGGGGGGGGGGGGGGAGTATAAAAACATTTTTTTTTTCTTGAAAATTCAAACTAGTAATCCATTTAGTATAACAAATGGAAAGATGCGAATAACTATTTTTTTAATAAATTACGAAACAATTATATATCAAAAAGGAATATAGCATTATTTTAAATCTCAAAAATCATCATAACTAAAATAATTATTTCAAACCAAATATGACAATTTTCAACCATAAATTTACAATGTGGAATAGCTTGAGCAAAGCATCAAACACCACTTCCTTGTACATAAAAAATCTCATTAGCAACTTAAGTAATTGTGTCTGTGTGCATCAACCATTGAACAATGTGTAGCGTGTCATGACTCATGACTCGCTTGGGTGTGGCATTTTTTATCTTACTATCTACTAATTGCTAGACATAATAGTAACCATTCCACTAAACAAAAAGACAAAACATCTCAACTGAATTAATTGTTCAATTGCAACAGAGCAACTCTCAAAACACATTATACAACACTTTATAACTATTAAAAAAAAAACACAACTCATTTCAAAGTTAAACAAAGTGAAGCAGTAATAATGTCATTCAGAGAAAGAGATTAGACAATAAGAAATTAAACAACACAAAAAGAAGGAGAGAGCAACTCAGCAAAAAAAAAGGGTAAAAACTAGAGTCAGAGCAACTTAGCAGATAGGAGATTGGACACATAGTCTCACTGATGAAGTAAAAACGGTGGCAGTGTCATGAGCGAATCAAAGAGGGTAAAATCACACACACTCTCTCTTTGTTCGACTTGTATTTATATTAACTTTTTTAGGAAATTTTTTCTTTAAAATTAATAGGGCTGAAATTGAACTGTTGATTCGAAGATCTGATCAATTTAGATCTAATAAAATTATTAAGGGCTTTTTTCTTGTATATTTGGGCATTACTTTTTATGTTGTTTGGGCTACTTTTTCTTGAATGTTGTTTGGGTTAATTTTTTTTGGTTAAAGAGGTCAAGGTTATATTTTGAGTGGGTAGAGGGGGGGCAAGAACAATTTTCTTATGCTCAAATTCAAAAAACTCATAAAATATTATATACTTCTCTTTTGTTTTATAAATTTCAGGGGGGGCCATTTCCCCCCAAGGTCATCAAATAGCTCCGTCCCTGCAAGAAGAGATAAGAAACTAAGAATATGGTCCATTTTGGTCGGCCTTAGCTTGATTTGTCTAGACATTGATTTTCTCTCTTGCCAAAAGTCTGATTTATTTTAGGTGGAAGTTTCCTTGATTATTACTTGTATACAAAATTCCAGGATCATTAATTTGGAATAGGTCCCTTACTAACCTAACCAATTGGAATAGGATGAAATTTCTTCCCATCCACACTAAACGTTGTGTACACTCCAAATTTTTTCTGCATCTCATAATGATACGTTGTTGATATGTGTCATCCAAGCCCAACATGATTGAGAGTTGTAATTAAGACTATGGCCCAGAAGCTTTACTATTCAATATTTTGTAAGAAAACTTAAACACTTATTTGATGTAACAGGAGATTATGGAATTTGACACTGTATACACTAGGATTTGTTCTTGATGTTGTGAAATTATTGTAGGTACTAAAAACTCTAGTTTGATTTGTTGACAAGTCATGTTCTTTAATCGTGAAAGAAAAAGTTGCTAATTCCTTTTAATATGGTTAATTGCTTTGCCTTAATCAGTCGCCCAAACAACATACCACTTATTCATACCTCAACCACAAATGACAATGCAGCATTAGCCATTTGTAATTGCTAATCTGAAAGTACAGATTTCTTTGATAGCTCTACCTTCGTTTCTGTTGGCTAATATGTCTTTATTGAATCAAAATCAAACCACAAAAATCATATAATAATCACGAAAATTAGAGTTTAAAATTATAATTAAATTTTTGAAAGAGATCTAGGCACATTTGCACAAAAATTCCATGTAACTAAGTCATACTTAGGAATATTGGACTCTTTTTCCTTTGTATAAATAGAGGGGTCCCAATATATATCGGGGGTCATGTAGTTAAATTGACACTTCTCCATACACAAAATGTCTGGAGTTTAAGGGAGAAAATGTTCAAATTATAGTAGTCAGAAAAAAAAGGTTCAAGTTGTGGAGTTAACAGCATATATATATCGAGGCCTATATAGCTGAATTGACAACAAAGAGAAAAAATAAAAGTTATTGGAGTGGCAAACACGGTGGAAAAGGCAACGTAGCAAACAGGGCAAAAAATATATCGCGTAGTGTCAAACACGGTGGAAAAGGCAACGTGGCAAACAGGGCAAAAAATATGTCGCGACGTGTCAAACACGGTGGAAAAGTATCTTTGATTTGAAGAAAAAGGCGTTTGCATGTTAGAATCCAGCATTTAGTGAGGACAGCTTTTTGATTAATGACATGTTGATTTAGGAGTCTTTCTCAAGTTCACGTGGTTTACAAATACCACAACCTTCCAAACTTGTCTAATTGGATGTGGCCTGGACGCCTAGACCTATTGGTGCCTAATTCTTGGATCATTTTCTTTCCATTGTCGTCTTTCTTGATATACTTTCCGATAGCTAATCTTTTAAAATATTATTGTACTAGCACTATTCCCAATGCATGGCTTAATGAAAAATTTGATATAAATAAAAAATTATACTAATATAATTAGCAAAAATATTTATTAGTTTACTCATTAGTGACTTTAGCATTGATCTTACCACTTGCAATAAGTACTGTTGAAAAAGTTTTTTAAGCAATGAACATAATTAAAAATCAATTACGCAATCGAATGATAGATCAATAGATGAATGATTGTTTAGTCACATATATTGAGAAAGATATATTCAAGACTATTGAATGTGAATAAATTATGCAGCGGTTTCAAAATATGAAAAATTGTTGAGGACAACTGAGTAAAATAAGCTAGGTGTGAAAAAAATTAAATTAATGTTTACATTTTCTGTTAGATTCTGTATGACAATTACATTATCATATAGTTGTGTTTATTTATTTTGTTATTAATATTGATTAATTTTTTTAGATTAATTTTTTACTTCTAATCTTGTCTTTTTGGTAAAAGCACAAGATATGATTTGAGAAAGTTGTATGTATAGTGGATATATACGCCAAACATTGACTGTAAGTTTTGTACATGGAACAAGTAGACAAGGACGGAGCCAGGAGTTCTATTGAGGGGGGGCGAAGTATAAAAACATTTTTTTTTTCTTGAAAATTCAAACTAGCATCCATTTAGTATAACATATTGGAAAGATGTGAATAACTATTTTTTTAATAAATTACGAAACAATTATATATCAAAAAGGAATATAGCATTATTTTAAATCTCAAAAATCATCATAACTAAAATAATTATTTCAAACCAAGTATGACAATTTTCAACCATAAATTTATAATGTGGAATAGCTTGCAAAGCATCAAACACCACTTCCTTGTACATAAAAAATCTCATTAGCAACTTAAGTAATTGTGTCTGTGTGCATCAACCATTGAACAATGTGTAGCATGTCATGACTCATGACTGGCTTGGGTGTGGCATTTTTTATCTTACTATCTACTAATTGCTAGACATAACATCTCAACTGAATTAATTGTTCAGTTAAAACAGAGCAACTCCCAAAACACATTATAGACCACTTTATAACTATTAAAAAAAGCACAACTCATTTCAAAGTCAAATAAAGTGAAGCAATAATAATGTCATTCAGAGAAAGAGATTAGACAATAAGAAATTAAATAACACAAAAAGAAGGAGAGAGCAACTCAGCAAAAAAAAGGGTAAAAACTAGAGTCAGAGCAACTTAGCATATAGGAGATTGGACACATAGTCTCACTGATGAAGTAGAAACAGCGGCAGTGTCATGAGTGGATCAAAGAGGGCAAAATCACACACATCTCTCTTTGTTCGACTTGTATTTGTATTATCTTTTTTAGGAAATTTTTTCTTTAAAATTAATAGGGTTAAAATTAAACTATTGATTCGAAGATATGATCAATTTAGACCTAATAAAATTATTAAGGGCTTTTTTCTTGTTTATTTGGGCTTTATTTTTTATGTTGTTTGGGCTAATTTTTCTTGAATGTTGTTTGGGTTCATTTTTTTTGGTTAAAGAAGTCAAGGTTATATTTTGAGTGGGTAGAGGGAGGGCAAGAACAATTTTCTTATGCTCAAATTCAAAAAACTCATAAAATATTATATACCTCTCTTTTGTTTTATGAATTTTGGGGGGGAGGGGGGGGGGCATTTCCCCCCAAGGTCATCAAATAGCTCCGTCCTTGCAAGTAGAGATAAGAAACTAAGAATATGGTCCATTTTGGTCGGCCTTAGCTTGATTTGTCTAGACATCGATTTTCTCTCTTGCCAAAAGTCCGACTTATTTTAAGTCGAAGTTTCCTTGATTATTACTTGTATACAAAATTCTAGGATCATTAATTTGGAATAGGTCCGTTACTAACCTAACCAATTGGAATAGGATGAAATTTCTTCCCATCCACACTAAACATTGTGTACACTCCAAATTTTTTCTGCATCTCATAATAATAGGTTGTTGATATGTGTCATCCAAGCCCAACATGATTGAGAGTTGTAATTAAGACTATGGCCAGAAGCTTTACTATTCAATACTTTGCAAGAAAACTTAAACACTCATTTGATGTAACAAGAGATCATGGAATTTGACACTGTATACACTAGGGTTTGTTCTTGATATGATATTGTGAAATTGTTGTAGATACTAAAATCTCTAGTTTGATTTGTTGGCAAGTCATGTTCTTTAATCGTGAAAAGTCTACAATGGAAAAATTTTATGTTCCTACAATAAATGTTTTGGAGAGAAAATTGTTAGCCCCCTCATTCCATTGGGACCCCTCTATTTATACAAAGGAAAAAGGGTCCAATATTCCTAAGTATGACTTAGTTACATAGAATTTTTGTGCAAATGTGCCTAAATCTCTTTCAAAAATTTAATTATAATTTTAAACTCTAATTCTGGTGATTTTTATATGATTTTTGTGGTTTGATTTTGATTCAATAAAGACATATTAGCCAACAGAAACGAAGGTAGAGCTATCAAAGAAATTTGTACTTTCAGATTAGCAATTACAAATGGCTAATGCTGCATTGTCATTTGTGGTTGAGGTATGAATAAGTGGTATGTTGTTTGGGCGACTGATTAAGGCAAAGCAATTAACCATATTAAAAGGGATTAGCAACTTTTTCTTTCTCCTTTACCATTTGTGGTATGTATATGCATTTTCCTCATATGCTCAAGTAAAGTACCCATTAGGATTTCCCTTAATTATGATAAACATATATTTTTTTTTAAAGAAGTTTTATATTTATTAAATGAGATATATATATATATATATATATATATATATATATCGAGGGTCATGTAGTTGAATTGACAATGTAGTTGAATTGACACCTCCCCATACACAAAGTGTCTAAGGTTTAGGGGAGAAAATGTTCAAATTATGGGAGTCAGAAAAAAAATGTTCAAGTTGCGGGGTTAACAGCATATATATATATATATATATATATATATATATATATATCAAGGGCCATGTAGCTGAATTGACATCTCCCCATACACAAAGTGTCTAAAGTTTAAGGGAGAAAATGTTCAAATTATGGGAGTCAGGGAAAAAATATTCAAGTTGCGGGGTTAACAGCATATTATAATTATTTTTAAATAAATAAAAAAAGATATAGAGATATATATTGTTTTCCTTGAGCTAAAGCAGTTGCAATGAAAGTGTGGAGTAGATGGTTTGTTTTTTTAGTCCTTGAGTATTTTGGATTGTTTCAAATGAGTAATGGCTCCTCTTAGGCTCCTAAAATTTTTGGTTTATTGATTTTGCTATCTATAACTTTGATTCTTCTTTACCTCTTAAAGTTTGAATAGAAATCTCCCTTCATGTTCATGCTTATGTTAATGTTCATATTTGTATCTTTTGCAATACTCAATAAGTTGTTTACTCATTTTGTGAATTATCAATGTTAAGAAAAAAAGTATAAACACAATACTATTCAATTAAACTAACGTGAAAAATTAAATCTATTAGATTAAAAAAATGGACATGAAAATGAAAATTTCACAAAAAAATTTCTTAAATAGAATTAAAATAATTTTTACTCAATATTGTTTATCAAGCAATCATGTACTAACTAACAACATTCCAATCATTATGTATATACGGGGTGATGAAATAGTTGTTTTATTTAAGAAATGTGATCTAGCTAATATAAATTTTTTAAAAAAAAAAATACAATAACTTTCATGCGTAGTCATGAATTATACCTTTACGTATATCTTATACATTTTATGAGTTTTATTTTATACAAATGTATTTCATAAAGTTAACAAAATTTATCATAAAACCCTTCATTGTATTTTTTGAAATCACTACATAAAATTGAAAGAAGTTTTTTTGCCAAAAAAATATTCTCTAGTCATAATATTTACCAAAAAAGATAATACAAAAAAAAAAAAAAAATCGTGCAACGCACAGGCCAATAACCAGTCTATATATATAATTAAAGCCAAAACTGAGAGAAAATCCAATTAAATTCTAAATTGGATTCCAACTGTTGTCTAATTTTGTGTCATGTGTCCAATTTAGGGGTTTTTTTTTTTTTAAAAAAAAAAAATTGACTCCAAATATCGATGGACTCACCATTCCAAATACATTGCAATATACTAACTTTTTATTTTATTTTATGAGATAGTGGCTCCTAAAAAAGGGCCATATATGGGACTGTGATTTCATGAACAACATGTAATTTAAATTAGACAGATGGTAGGTTGTTATACATATATACATACATATATATATAGTCAAACTGAGAGCAAATTTAATTAAATTCTAAAACGGAGTATAATTTTGCGCCATATGTCTCATCTAATTTTTAAATTTGTGTGTCAAGTGAATTATTAGGTTCAAAAATCAAAGAGTCTAAATTCAATTAGATTCTAAATTGAATTTTAATTGGAGTTCAATTTTGCACCCTATATCCCATCTAATATTTTAATCTTTGTAGTAAGTGAATTATTTTGTACAAAAACCAAAAAATCTAGATCCAATAAGATTCTAAATCATATATATATATATATATATATATATATATGTATATGTATATTTGTGATTGTTTTTAAATGTACATGTGCATATACACAAGGTTACACACTACTTTTATTAAATGAATGTATCAGTTTTTAAACACAAAATAGAAAAAAAAAATTTAGGAAATTGATTTACTACCTTGTTGACATGACTCTAGTTATATTCATCAACATGTTAGTTTACAAGATTTTTATAATATAATTGGTAATAACTTCAACTTCTTAAAAAAATGATAATGTAAAATATTGACATTTGGCTTTAGTTTTTTTAAAATTTTCATTTTAAAACTAGGTAAATAGTATGTTTTTTAGATGCTGTTCATGAGAACTTCAACTAAAAAGTCAATACTTAGACCCCATTTGGTTGCCGAGAAAGCAAAGGGAAAGTAAAGAAAAGAAATATTCAATTTCTGCTAATAAAATGACATCTCATTTACTTATGGAGATGCAATTAATATATTTTCAAATATTTTATTTTATTTTCTAATTAAGGACATGTGATAATTCAAAGGGTAGCTTAGATGGCATAAAAATATTATTTTGATATTAATGTTAGATACATCAATTCTTTTCATGTACCGCATAATAATAAGAATTATTTTGACACAATACCAAAAGTTTAAAAACAAAATTGACACGTTTATGATGTTAAAAACCATTTTGATACATAGTACAAGTGTTAAACCATTTTTCCAAATATACACTTTAAAGAAAAAGTGAGAAAAGATAAGGTTATTTTAAAAGGGATTAATAAAAAAATAAATAAAAGAAGAAAAGAAAAGGTTTGCTAGGATTAAAAGAGAGACAGAAGACTGGTTGGTGGGCCTCATGGATAGAAAAACATAAAGGTGAGACTAGTAGAGCACATGGCTTGTATAAATCTGTTAGGACATATGTAGTTGTTCAAGCTTGTGAACATATGTCGCTATTTTATGTAATTGGCTTATCCTTAGACAAAACGCACTTTACTTGTAATTGGGTAGATCTAGGATGGGTTAAACACTTCAAGAAACAGTGGTTCAAGTTTAAGTGTTGAAGCCGTCAAAGTCTGTCCAAGATACAAGCAAGGAAGTGCAAGATTTTAAAGCTCGATAGATAACCTCGACAGATACATCTATCGAGATTTAAAGAAGCTGTTTAGCCCGAGCCTCGACAGCTGTCTCGACACCTCTCGACACCTCTATCTGTCGAGAATTAAAGAAAACAGAATTCCAAGTCTGTTTCAAGTCCAATCCGTGTGTGTGTCTTTGGGACTTCTTTTCTCCTAACCCTAGACATATAAAAGGATTATTTTAAGGGCCGTCAAAGGGTTCTGCACAAGTGAATAAGCAGAAATCACAAGATACAAGTTGCATCTTCTCTCTTCATGCAAATTGTGATCTGTGAGACAAAGTTCGTGCCCTAGTTCATCTCTGATGATTTGAAGAACTTTGCAGCCAACATTCTTTCTTCCTCAAAGTTGGTGAGTGAGTCACGTACTGGGATTCGTGCAAAGGAGTAAGACGCGTACTGGGATCCGCGCATCACATTGGTTAGTCACGTACTGGGAGCCGTGCATTGAACTGGAGAAATTGTCACTACAGAACGAGTCCAATTGGGTATTGGGGTAAGAGTTCAACTGTAGGTTGGTGAGGTACTGGGATTCCTTACTTGTAACTGCTCGTTGTGATAATAGTGGAGTTTCGGGAGTGGTGACCTTAAATCACCCGGTGGGGTTTTTGCCTTAGGGTTTTCCCCATTCGTGAACAAATCACCGTGTTATTTATTTTCCGCTGCATAATTTAGTTTCGGTGATTTGTTTGTGCTGCCACGTAAATTTGCATGTTAATTTGATTAATTAATAACTGGGCTAATTTAATTAATCTAAATTATCACAAGGGGTCAACGCGTTTGTGGCCTGTCAAGTGGTATCAGAGCAAGCACACTCTGATTAGGGTTTAATCTATTGTGTGTGATCCACTGACCCTGCTGTCATGGATAGAGGACAATCTCTAATTATACCTCCTTTATTTGATGGCACTAACTATGCATACTGGAAAGTACGCATGAGAGCTTTCTTGCAGTCTTTAGATGAGAAAGTGTGGCAAGCTGTGGAGATAGGCTGGACCAAGCCTACAGAAGCGCCGGCCGTATGGGATGATGCAAAGATCAAGGCGGCTAACTTCAACAGCAGAGCATTGAATGCCCTATTCAGTGCAGTCACCAATGAGGAGTTCAAGAAAATTTCCTCAACTGAAACTGCGAAGGAAGCATGGACTATCCTCCAGACAACCAATGAGGGCACCAAGGCTGTCAAAGATTCAAAGCTACAAAGGCTCACCACACGCTTTGAAGAGATTAAAATGGAGGAGGATGAGTCGTTTGATGAGTTCTATGCCAAGCTGAAGGACATAGTGAACTCAGCCTTCAATCTTGGGGAAACCATCCCAGAACCCAAGATTGTAAGGAAGGTGCTCAGATCGCTGCCGGAAAGATTCCATGCTAAGATCACGGCGATCGAAGAATCAAAGGATATCGACAGAATTCCTTTGACTGAGCTAGTTGGAAACTTGCAAACCTATGAGTTAGGGCTGACTAGGTTAGGCAAGTCAAGTAAGGGCAAGAGTTTGGCACTGAAGGCCAAAAGCAGTGACACGGATGACTCGTCAGATGATGAAGATTCCAAGATGAAGTCCTACATCACAAGGCAGTTCAAGAAGTTCATGAAGAATGCCAACGGAAAGGGCTTCAACAGAGACCGCAGACAATCCAGTTCTTCACAATTCAAGAATCCGGATAAAATGAAGAAGGATGTCAAGGATGGCGGTCAGTACACTGTTTCCACAGGACCAAAGTGCTTCGGGTGTCAAGGCTTTGGACACATGAAACAAGAGTGTCCTACGTACTTAAAGAGCATAGGGAAGAGCAAGGCACTTGCTGTTACCTTGAGCGACACAGAGCCAGAGGATGATTCCGAGGATGAGGACGACGGAATCTTGAATGCCTTCACTGCCACTGTTAATCCTACTGATGGGGTTACCGAGAAAGCGGATGAAGAAGAAGAGTTGGTGGAATCTAAGTGTGAGATCATGGATGATCAAGATGATATCCACACTGCCTATGAGAAGCTATACAAGCTCTCGGAAAAGCATGAGAAGCTCTATAGGCTGGCCACCAAGAAACTCAGTGATGTGGAACTTGACCGTGAGGAACTGTCCACAAAGGTTGATCAAGCGAATCAAACCATTGGAGCACTGAGGTTCGAGAACAATTTCTTGGCTGAGAGGACCAAGAAGCTTGAAGCAGAGCTGTTTCAAGTCAGAGCACAACTGGAGAGGACGTCAAGTGCTAAACTGGACGAGATGCTGAGTGCTCAGAGATACTCTTCAGATCGTACTGGATTGGGGTATGAATTCTCTATCTCTAATACTCCTTCTGCTAGTACTACTGTTTTTGTTCCACCGGCTAATAACATTAAAACTGAAGAAAATAATGTTAAAACTGATTTAGCTAGTGAGAACATAGGCAAGGACAAATCCATCCTAGGAGCACCCCCTAAAATTGAGAAAAGGGAATCTAGACACCCTAGGAATAAGAAGGATAACTCTCAAAAGGCCAAACAGAAGAAGTCGCATCTCTGTTATCATTGTGGTCTCGCCGGTCACACTCGACCAAATTGCTACAAGTGGCTTGCCACTCAACAGAGCAATGGCGCTATAGCATCTGGGAGCCAGAATCAGCTCCAGTCTTCTCTCGCTCCTCTTGGAGATATTCTAAAAGCCCTCATGTTCCTTTCGAACTTGAATGGTTCATATTCTTCTCCCTCTATACCGGTTCAAGAGTCAACCAAAAGGAAAGGATCTTCCAAGGTGTGGAAGCCAAAGGGTTCCAAGTGATTTTAGTCACTTCTTCTTCTCTCTCTCTATTTTGTGTGTTGCATAACTTGTGTGTTTCTTTACTGTGTTGAGTCAGTCTAGTTTTATGCATTGTTTTGCTTTACATGTTTTTGTTTGTGTGTTTTCAGTTTTGTGTTTTATTTTTGCTTCTCTAATAAAAATAAAAAAAAAATTGAAAAATTGAAAAATACAAAAACAGTGTGTGTTTGTGTGCATTAGTTCATGTGAACTTTTGTAATGGCCATTGAAACAGAGTTTTCTAAACTTTGTATCATCTATAGCTTAGATGAGCACTCTTCTGCACAACTAAGCGAGTGAGCTCTGTAGCTCTTTGTCTGTGATGAGTAAGGTTAAGTGATCTCTTCTTCTTAACACTCGTATCACTCTTTTTGACGGGTTGAACTAGAAAATCCTAAGAGAAAGGCATAAATAACCATCTCACCACTGTTACTCGCCAATCATAATATGACATCTGTATGCTTCGGCATAGCAAAAGTGCAATGTCAATGACATCTGTATGCTTCGGCATAACAAAAGTGCAATGTCAAGGACACCTGTATGCTTCGGCATAGCAAAAGTGCAGTGTCACAAGCTTAACATCATTGGGTGTTTCTTTTCTTTCTCTTGTATGCCCATGTATGATATGCTTGTTAAAAGAAAATATGCAAAGAAATTAAAAGCAAAAAGATCAAAATGCTTTAAAATATGGTTGCAAGCGTGTTTTCTAGGAGATGTGGGAGTTATAGGATGTACCTCAAAGGTGATAGTCCCCATCGAGCAGTTATGATTGTGTGTGAGTTAAAGTGATTTTCTCATATCTCAAATCGTCATAACATTGAGACACTTATGCAATCTTGCGATGTTTTCACACACAACACGCAATACTCTTTGCTATTCTTGATACATGTGCAGGTACAATGTGATTTGGCCATCACAAGGTTGACATGCGTTAATGTGTGCTCATTAAACTGTCTTAACTCGTTTTTGAAAAATAAAATTGGTTAGACTTGTTTAATGTGTGTGTGCGTGTTTTGAGATACATGTGCATCATAATTCTTGATTGAGAGATGTTTTTGAGAGCTTAATATGTTGGTTGTATCTTTGGTTGAGTTGCATGCATGATTGCATTCATGTCTGTGTTTTTCCTTTTTTTTTTGAAAAACTGCTTTGAAAGGCATCTCGACACCTCCTCGATACCTCTCGACACATAGCTATCTGTCGAGCCCTTAAACTCTTTCTTATCGCAGTCTCGACAGATACCTCGATAGCAGCTGGATCGATCGAGAAACTTTCTGTTTGCTCGATAGCTCCTCGATAGCTTCTGGATCGATCGAGGTCACCACATGCTTGTTTCTTCTCCCTCGATAGCTAACCTCGATAGCTTCATCTGTCCACGAGCATTTCTCGACAGCTTACCTCGACAGCTACCTCGACAGCTCTCGATACCTGTATCTGTCGAGATTTACTGAGGTTCTATATAAGGGTCCTTCGCGATTTTGAAATCATTTCTCTCGATCTCTCTCGCTCGAAAACACTCGGATCTCTCTCAAAATCTTTTCCCTCTCCCTCCAAACCTCTCTCAAGGCTTTCTCAAGTGTTTCTTCACATTCTTCATCTTTTGGTAAGCCTGTTATCCCTCATTTCATGCATTGCATTGTTTTCAAAACCCTAGGTTTGTGTTTTTGTAAAATTTTTGGGAGTTTTCAAAATTGTTGGGGTTTTCATGAAATTTTTGGGTTGGTTTTCGAGTATTGATCTTCAAAACCACATGCATTGCATCACATTAGCATTCTAATTGTGTTTTCATGCATTTAGATGTGTGCCTACCTATTGTGTGCTGTTAGGTTTGGATTGGGCTGAGCCCATGATGTGTTTTGAGTTGCATGTCACATGCTCATGCATTTTCATGCATACGTTCTTTTCATTTCAATATTTCTTTCTGCCAATATTGAATTGTTTGGGACTTTTCTGTTTGTCTCTTCTTTCCCCCTCTTCTATGTTTACGTTAGTAGCGTCTATGGCTCCTAAACGTAAGTCTATTCCTCCTAGGAACCCCGTGCGTTCTAAGGGGCAGTCTTCTTCTGATTCTACCCCTGTGTCTGTTCGGTTCCGTGATGAGAAAGCCCATAAAGACTTCTCGGAGAACTTTTCTAAACGCGGTGTTCATTCGGAACGCCACGTCGTCTTGGCAGACTTTGCCGACACTGACCTCCCCAATGTCATTCACACTAGGGGATGGGAGTCACTGTGTGACGTCCCGGTCACGTCTCCTCTCGTGCTGATTCAGGAGTTTTACTCCAACATCCACGGGATTGATTCGTCAGTACCTTCCTTCTACTCTAGCGTTCGAGGTACGCGCTTCTGTGTCACCCCAGAGCTTGTCTCTGAGGTACTCCATGTCCCTAGGGTGGATCATCCCGATTACCCTAGTTGTGAGCGTCTCTGGACTGTGTCCAAAGACGAGATGATCTCGGCGTTCTGTGAACGTCCTACCCTTTGGGGAGATCACATGTACACACCATGTCGACCTTTTGCTAAAGGTCCTAGATTTCTTAACATGGTGATGACCTTTGTTTTGCACCCACTGTCTCACTACAACTCGATCACAGAGCCTCGTGCTCGGTTCTTGTTGTCCCTCCTTGAGGATCTCTCTATAGACTTTCCTTCTCACTTCATCTTTTCTATTATCGATGTCTATAGAGATACGGCCACCCGTGATAAGCTCATTTTCCCTTCCGCTATCACGAGGATTTTGGGTCGTTTTTCCATTCCCTTCCCTACGTCCGATCATTATCATGTCATGTCTGCCATAGACGCCGCTACCGTAAAACGTAGCGAGGCACAGTTCAGATCGCGACAGCCGGATGCTGCACCTCCTTCCACCGTCCGACCACCTCCAGATCCGCTCGAGCATCTACCTCTTCTTCTACGAGCGAGGTCACATTGGGAGACGTCATGACGCTGTTACAGCGCATGGACGCTCGCCTCGATACACTCACCACTGAGTTGTATCAGGTGAATATCCGTGTTGGCCGCATCGCTAGGCGACAGGCGACCATGGGCGGCTTTGCATCAGAGGCTTCTCCTCCGCCACCTCATGCGTCGTCTGAGACCGAGGCTGATGATGATGGCGATGATGATGATGCTTCCGACGATGATGATGATGGAGATGCTGACTCATCGGATGAGATGTCTACTTGACACTCTACCCTTTGTCACTCATGACAAAAAGGGGGAGTAGTTTTGTATGAGAGTAGTCATACTTAGGGGGAGTGTTAGCATAGGACATAGGACATTTTTTTGTTAGGGGGAGTGTGTTTTGAGGGATGTAGTGAGATGATCAGATGTATTTCTTTTCTTTCCTTATCTTTTAGAGATACTTTGATCATGTACTACCATACATTGTACTTATATTCTTCTTATATATGATGATGTATGTTTCTTTCACCTACCTTTCATGTGTTGTTTCTTTTCTGTCTTTATACACATGTTTCTTTACTTGTATGCAATCTATTATTTCTGTTTCACACAAAGATGCCTTGATGTGTTTTGTTTATAAGTGTTTCAGAAATACAGGTTGTCAAAGTCTTCTTGCCATAAACTCTCTTCTTGCAAAGTTTTTCAAGAGTTTGTGTTAGGATAGATTTTATTGTATGCAACAAGTGAATATGAGTTGAGTGATTTATGACTTCTCTCATATCTTCATTTGTATGTTGTGGTTTTGTCACGGATTGCCAAAGGGGGAGATTGTTAGGACATATGTAGTTGTTCAAGCTTGTGAACATATGTCGCTATTTTATGTAATTGGCTTATCCTTAGACAAAACGCACTTTACTTGTAATTGGGTAGATCTAGGATGGGTTAAACACTTCAAGAAACAGTGGTTCAAGTTTAAGTGTTGAAGCCGTCAAAGTCTGTCCAAGATACAAACAAGGAAGTGCAAGATTTTAAAGCTCGATAGATAACCTCGACAGATACATCTATCGAGATTTAAAGAAGCTGTTTAGCCCGAGCCTCGACAGCTGTCTCGACACCTCTCGACACCTCTATCTGTCGAGAATTAAAGAAAACAGAATTCCAAGTCTGTTTCAAGTCCAATCCGTGTGTGTGTCTTTGGGACTTCTTTTCTCCTAACCCTAGACATATAAAAGGATTATTTTAAGGGCCGTCAAAGGGTTCTGCACAAGTGAATAAGCAGAAATCACAAGATACAAGTTGCATCTTCTCTCTTCATGCAAATTGTGATCTGTGAGACAAAGTTCGTGCCCTAGTTCATCTCTGATGATTTGAAGAACTTTGCAGCCAACATTCTTTCTTCCTCAAAGTTGGTGAGTGAGTCACGTACTGGGATTCGTGCAAAGGAGTAAGACGCGTACTGGGATCCGCGCATCACATTGGTTAGTCACGTACTGGGAGCCGTGCATTGAACTGGAGAAATTGTCACTACAGAACGAGTCCAATTGGGTATTGGGGTAAGAGTTCAACTGTAGGTTGGTGAGGTACTGGGATTCCTTACTTGTAACTGCTCGTTGTGATAATAGTGGAGTTTCGGGAGTGGTGACCTTAAATCACCCGGTGGGGTTTTTGCCTTAGGATTTTCCCCATTCGTGAACAAATCACCGTGTTATTTATTTTCCGCTGCATAATTTAGTTTCGGTGATTTGTTTGTGCTGCCACGTAAATTTGCATGTTAATTTGATTAATTAATAACTGGGCTAATTTAATTAATCTAAATTATCACAAGGGGTCAACGCGTTTGTGGCCTGTCAAAATCAATGAGAAAAGCCAAATGGTTCTCACTTCTCGCAGAACCCTTTAAAGGTAGACAAACTGAAAGAAAAAGAAGAAGGGAAAGAAGAAGAAGAAGCAAGAGGAGGAGGAGGAAGCACCTGAGGTAAAACTTCTGTTGCATTTTTTTTAAGTCACGGTTTTAATTAAAAAACTAGTCGCTAACCCTTGCAATGCACGGGCTAATTGAAAAGCTATATGTACAATCAATTTTTTTTTTTTTAGAAAACAATAATACTTATTAGTCATGGAGAACATATCATTAATAGACGGTTTACTTGTTGCATTATTTTAAAAAAAAAAATTATTAAAAACAGTGACTATAATAAAACCAATGGCACTACTAAATACTTTTCTTAATAGAGAACAATAATACATAGGTTTAGAGGAATGACACCTCACCTCAAACTTAATGGGAAAAAAGTAATTAGGATGAAGTGCTAATATTGGTTTTGTTGTATGCAGCACCTACTAATTCAAGCCACACATCAACAAGTTCAAGCCAAGAAAAATCCTGGCTTAATATATCAGCCTTCTTTAAAATGGATGAGAGGATGAAGCATTTTGCTGAAAATGGAGATATTAATGCCTTTTACCAATTAATTAGAGAGGATGAAAAACTTTTGGAGCACATCGATGAGCTAACATTTGCTGATACTCCTTTACACATTGCTGCATCTACTGGGCAAATCCCATTTGCCATGGAAATGATGGGTTTAAAGCCCTCATTTGCTCGGAAACTAAATCCAAATGGGTTTAGCCCTATTCACCTCGCTCTACAAAATGGACATATTGAGCTAGTGCGTCGGCTTCTACAAATCGATGGGGACCTTGTTCATGTCAAAGGAAGGGAGCGTCTCACTCCTTTGCATTATATAGTAGAAAGTGGTGAACACCTTGATTTATTGGAAGAATTTTTATTATTCTGTCCTAATTCTATAGTAGATGTGACGGGGCGAAACGAGACTGCTTTGCATATTGCCCTCAAATATAACAAGCTCGAGGTTTTCAAATTCTTAGTGACATGGCTTGGAGTAATTGTTTATAAAAATGCTGAATTGTATCAAAGAATAGTCTTGAACTGGAAGGATGATGAAGGCAATACTGTGTTGCACATAGCAGTATCAAAAAATCAAACCCAGGCAAGCTCTCTCCATTAACATCTTGTAAATATTTTATTAGCAAAAGGAAAGCATCTACTAAGTATTAACAAAATATGAATATAAGAAAAAAAAAACATAAAATAATCAACCATGAATAGTCTAGACTCCAGAAGACCATTTTATATTTTTGAACCAAAACTCATTTCTTCTAGGTTCAGGTAAATTTCTTTCTTCTTCTTCTTTTTTTGCCAAAATTTAAAATTTATTTTAATATGTTCAAAATTTTAGGGAGTGGTGGCATCCTCCGGACGATGTACAATTCTATCACCGGCGTAATATATAAAAAATTATCTTATTTTTTAATGATTCAGTGGCTTTGCAACTGCATGTAATTCATTTTTTTTCTTCTAAATTATAATTTTAATTAAAAATATATACAAAATAAGAAGAAGAAACTTATGCATTTGTATTAAGATAGGAGCAAGGACGAGACTTGAGTGATTTACATTACACAGGCTGTGAGGCACTTACTCGCTTGGGGTTACAAATTTGTCGATGTAAACCATAAGAATTTAAAAGGTAAAACAGCATGGGATATCGTGCAGCCACAAGTAGAGAACGGAGAGAATCAAGATATCTTGCAAGGGCAGCTACAAGTAGAGATTCAGGATATCTTGCAGCCACAAGTAAAGAACGGAGAGATTCGAGATATGCTACGCCGTGCTAAAGCTAAATCGGGTTCATCTCTTTCTACATCTAATAGGTATGCAAAGTACCAAAGGCTGCCAGTATCAAGTTGTTTTCAGTTTTTGGAAACGAATTTTAAACGTGAAATAAGGAAATTATCAGAAGAAAGGCGTAGTATGCTTCTGGTGGTTGCAATACTGCTTGTAACAGTAAGCTATCAAGCGATACTCAGCCCTCCTGGTGGACTATGGCAAGATAATGGTCTGTGCAATATCACTGAAGTAGGGAGTAGTCTTGATGGAACCATTGATCAGTCCAATACAATATTACCGAAAACCAAAGCAAGTTTTATTAGCACCAATACCGACAATAAAACTCCGTTCAATACCACAGTGTGTGAACACAAAGCAGGGACAGCCATTGCTTTTGAAGACGGCCTTTTTCAGGTGTTCCTCGTTTGTAATACTATCACATTTCTGATCTCAAACTCGTTAATTATTTTCCTCGTTCCAAATGGGTACATGATGGTTCTCTTCTTCGCACTGAATGTCACCCTCTGTTTTAGCTATTCTTATGCACTCCTGGCCATATCCGGTGATCCATATAGGGCATATGTGGTGGGTATTTTGACGATAATATCGGCCTTGTTTATTTTTGTATCACAGCTTTTTTCTTGGAAGCAATACCACACAAAGAAGCAGGGACAGCCATTGGTTTGGAAGGAACCCTTTTTCTGATATTCTTGATTTATAGTAATTGTTCTCCTCATTCCAGATGTTGCCTACTTCCTTTGGTTTTGTTATTTTTGTTCCCAGGCTCAGTAATGTGTCAATTTTTATTTTTTGTTTCATCGATAATAAAATTTAGTCTATGTTGGGCATTGTTGTAGTACTTAATGTATATTGCAATAAACCAGTGTTTTGGATTTATTAATGTGTGTCAAATATAGCCTAGCATTACTTAATTTTTGAATTTATTATCAAATTTCTATGAGTGTTTGGTTCTGAAAGCTCAGGATATTATTGGGTGCTATATATTTCAATAGATCGTGTTTTGGAAGCATTCTATCATGACCATGAAACAGTGGTCATACTAATATTATTTGCAATAACAGAGTGAAGCTTTTAGAAAAGAATAAACTTTACAGAGACTTAATTATGATTGACTTCAACCTCTAAAAAGTATCCATAATTCATAAACGTCTATTCTTCAAGCCAAGCGCAAACTGAACAAATAGTAATTGTCATCTTAATTTTTTAAATAAGATTTTTCTTTGTCCAAAATCAAGAGAAGGAAGTGGCATGGTTCTAGCTTGGTCTGTTCAGGACTTTAACTTTGTTAAGTGCAGCCACCTTGCTATTCAGTGTAGGGGTACGCATTCAGTCATAGTACTCCCAAGCAACAAAGCAGTGTCTTATTTGTGTAATGGAACCGGAACTCTAGCTGATCCATGGGCATGGAGGCAACTGTACTGATGTAGCACAAATATCACATGCCTTCCTAGAGTAGCTGGGCCGTCAGAAGTCACAACCTAACATCAAGAGAGCATTGTACTTTCTTCATGCTTCCATGACATCTGTGCTGGACTTTCAATTATTATTGTTAAAGAAGCAAATGACAAATGTGTAGATTGGACAAACTCATTTTAGCTGAACTGTTAGCAATAGCAAATAGTGCTTCCAAGTCTTATGTGAATAGTTGGAAAAACAAATAAAGCTCTTTGGTCCTTCTTTTCCCCAAACATTTTGTTTTGTACTTTTGGAACAAGAAATAAGAAAAAAAAAATCCATTGCTGTCAATCTAAGACCCAAAAGGGTCTTGCATTCCATGGAATCCTAGAGAAGCACGTGAGGATGTGCTTATATTAGTATTATTATTTTTCGAGTATATAAGAAGGAAATAGCTAAGCACAAGGCTAAACTGTGTTGCACATGCCAGGGTTCCTAATGCACCAAAGTGGCTGAATGGGTTCAGCTCCAATACCTCTTCGTACCATTCTATATCTCCACTCATTCAACCTATCTGTTTCCTTAGCATACATTTTCTTACCTGTCTCATCCCGGTTCCCAAACCACAGTGTCTCTGCCATTGTTGAAGTTCTTGGTCAAATTCTTGCATCTAAAACTGCAGGATCTACTTGCTCAGACCACAATGCCACCTCCCCACCTAACACTAGATTGGCCTCCTCCTCACTCAACCCATTTGTTATATCATAGTTGTATATGGTTTGCCATGTTTTGAAAGGCCCACACCATGATCCGCTATTTCCAGAGTTATCACTTGTTTGTTATTCATACTGGCTGTCATTTCCTAGAAAGTCACCACGCCCACAGTCCAGATAATAGAAATCCAAGGATGATACGATAACCTGGCATCTAGAAGAAACAATCTTTTTGGTGTTTTCATGCCCATTGTTCCATGTCTGCAAGATGGTATGCTCTGGAGGAAGAGCTGTGGCCGGTACCTTGATATTACCATCCAATATAACATCTTCCCAATAAACCACTGTTCGGTTTAGGGATACAATATAAGGAAAAGTTGTAACGCCCCAAAATCATAGGCAAAAAAATTCTATTTAATCTAAAAAATCCATAAAAATGTTAAATAAAAGGATCCAGCAACCTAAAAATTTCATCACAAATGTCAGAGCTCTAATCCACCAAAAATTAAAACATTCTCAAAATATTTCTCCAGTACAATGTTTAATACCATAAAAATAAAAATAAAATCTTCAATCCCACAAAATGATTTATAACTGTTGACTTCCAGAAATCTCTACTCTAATAATCCCTCTAATGTATCTGTAAGGGGAAAAAGGGGGAGTAAAATAACTCAATAAGTGGAATTTACTAACATTAGGGTGTGAGAACAACCTTTTAAAAAAAATAATCCTTACAAACAATTCATTACTCATACCTCGTCAATATTTTATCATCAAAAATTTCATATATAAAAAAAAAAAATATCTTTATATTGTGAGCCATCATAACACATATATTAATACCATCATATAAATAATTTCCTAGGCTTTTCTCATGGTCAACGTTTACGCCCCGTTGACAGGGTTGTGCTGTCCCCTTTTTGAGACTGAAACCTCCTTTTCATCCCCTTTCTTAAGAATGGCTCCTTCGGAACCTAAAGGTGCACTCCCTTGCTAAGGAGCTTCTTTTTGGATCCTCAATAGTATACTCCCTTGCTAAGGAGCTATCAAATGTGCACTGTCCCCTTTTCTGGGACCGTCCCTTGCTAAGGACTAGCTGCAGTATGATTGTCCCTTGCTAAGGACTAATACAATACTGAGCTTTTAATCACGACTTGCCATAGGTTTTCAAAACATATTCAAGATGCTCACATAAATAATCCATTTATAATTCTCAAAAATATAAAGATATATTCACCCATACAAGTTTAAATAAATTTAGGTTGTCCCACAAGTTTTTCATACAACAAATAGCCCATGTGTACATCAAACGTTTATACAATATCAATTTATATATATAGAATATTAACATATTTCTTGGATATAGAATAATTTAATGATTAATACTGTTTTGGGAAAACCCCCAAAATTAGTAAACTCCACTTACCTCTTAGTTGCACAAGTAAAAGGAATCAACCAATCCCGTCACTAAGTCCATCACCAAGAATCTCAAAACCTAAAAACATAAGGAACAAGCCTATTAATAACAAGACCTATTGCAAAGTTTATCATCACATTTGTCTCCAAAATCGAATAAGATCCCCTAAAACAAATTAAATGCACTAAAGCTTAGCTTGCCCAACCTAAGACAAGTATCCAATTCCAACGGGAACCAAACAGGCATCAAACCCATAGTGCCACAGCACAAAACCAAAGCATTTTAATTCTCCACAGCAAGCAATGTGCACATATAACATAACATAAAACACATCAATTCATAATAGGGATAGCATATCTCATGGGTTTCCCTTTAGAGCACTAAATGATTACACCAAACCATTATTAGACCTAACTAAGTAAAACACACGTCAAAGAAAATGTAAGAATTTACAAGCCAACCCACTCATCAAAGGTTTCAAGTAAATTCTACAAAATCCCAACATACTCATCATACTTTCAGATTCACTACACAGCAGGTCAGCCCTCTTGTAAAAACCGTTTGGTCCATGAAAGTTTATCCAAAAAGCTTGAAATTAAATAGGGAGAAGCCTTCATATGTCTAGTATGTACTACTGAAAATTCAGCTCAAAAATATTTTTCTATGATTTATTAAAAATCATGCATTGCGGCTAACTCAAATCTGTCATGACAACTTTAGAAAATTGCTAAAGTTGTAAGACTAGCCCAAATTAATGGAGAATTTACTCACATTAAAACCACCAGATTCAAAGCATATTAGAAATAAGGAATCAAACCCCAAATCTCATATAAACAACTAGGATTATAACCCATAACCTAAAATGACAACCATCACAATACAATTTAAGAAATTCAATCCCATGACTCATATAGGCAATTTATCAAACACTTGGCATGCAACAAGCATAATGTACATATCAATTAAACAAAACCCACAACATCAAAGAGCAATACAAACAAAATAGGATAAATACTCATAGTAAAACCAAATCATCCCATTAAGGCAAAAACCCACCAATGAACTGAAATTTTCGGATTTAAACAAAACAATTGCTACCCAAAACGCCTTAACCCTCTAATCTTCCATTATTCACCAAACCCATCAAGTATATACCATAAACATCATAAAATAACAAAACCCAAAGTATTTCATGGAAGAAATAGAGAGAAGATTCATATTTTTACCTTGGGTTTCATCCACCTCAAAATCTCATGGACTTTTAGCTTCTAGGAAAACCAATAGAGACATAATCCTTCCTAATAGAGAGATTTCGACTAGAGAGGGGAAAGAAATGATGAAGGAGATGGGAGCTAGGGTGTGTTTGTGTGTGTTTCGGTGGGTGGGTGAGATAGAAGCATAGAGAAATAGAGAGAAGAGGCAGCCGGTCAAGAGGAGAGGGATTTTAACGTGAAATGAGGAAGAACAGGGGGGGGGGGGGGTGACTTAAGTTGAAAAGCTTAATTACTATTGTGCCCCAAAAATGTCTTGAGTTTAATTACCACTCAACCCTTAAGGTTCCTCCCATATTTCATCTAGCCCCACAAAACACTTAAGTATTCATAAGTCCTCCACAAAATAATTAATCACATTGATAAAAAAATAAAGTCCAATTTAGATATTATTCCCTTTGGAAAAATTGATTAAAAACAAATATTTGGGGTGTTACAAAAGTAGAGTTGACAAAGATATTGAGTAGCTGATTGAGAGTTCCACCATATGAGAGGAAGGACTGAATGGCCGGATCAGCTTTCCAACAACTAGGGATGATCTCATCAGCTCCAGCATGGTAGAAAGGTTCTGGGAATAAGGTGGCCACATCATTAATGACTCTTTTCAGGACTTGGTAAGTCTTGGGGTTTTAAGGGGTTCAAGTGGCCTGTTCCAGGTTCAGAGGCAAGATGGTCTTTTCACTTACTTCCAACTGGCCACCAGAACATGTTTGCACATGTCACAATGTCTGGGTTGGCTTCTGCCCATGATCCCGTATGGGGCTGCAAGTAAAAAAAAAATCTTAAACTCCTTCCATTTTCACAAGGATTATTATAGTTTAACTTAGTACAACCCTCTGATATGGAAAAGGAATGGACTGAAGTTTACTTGATATCATTGTATGCATTATGATTCTAGATTAAATGGTTCAACAATGTGAATCATCTTGGATTTTATGTCTTCTAGAATCCTCACCCAATCCCACTGTCAAAAGTTGTATTAGCTTGTGTATAATCCAATAACCTGTGTAAAATAGCTTGGGCTGCTTCCATTTATCATATTTGATGCCAAAGGAATGCAAGATCTGACCATGGACAATTAAAATGGGAGGTGTATGCTTGGGTTGATTTCGGTGGGAGTGTTTTTTTGCAGTAATGCAGAATGGAATTCTATGCAGTGATTAAGGGATGTATTCTTAAGAGGAATAAATGTAACAGTAGGAGAGCTTACAGTGTAATTTCTGTCATGTTTTGTTGATTAATTAGATGGTAATGGTAGTTATGGTTAGTTTTAACCATAATGTTTGTCATTGTGCAAGATCTGTTTGTACCACTGGTAAGAGGTGTTTAAAGCTTTGAATAGCAGCTTGTTTTTGCTACTATGCATGTTTTGTTAGTTGAACAAAGGTCACTTGTTCATCAAGAAATTATCTAGGCATCCTAATTTTTAATTACAAGGGCAAGAGATGCATATATGGGAGTCATGGGACTTGTTGGGCTAAATTTAGACTAATCGTGGTAAATAGGTTGTTTGAAACAAGTTTACTAAATGTCTCTTGAAGTTTCCTGATTGATTTCTAAACCTATTAAAGAATACTATAATTTTGGAGGGTTAAATATTATTTAAAGTTCTTTATGTACTAAACCTTAGGCTCCTCAATTAAATTCTATCATGTGTTTTTATTGGCCAATAAACCACAAGGTTGAATTCATTTGTGGTTTAATTCATTTTTACTTGGGAGAGGACGACAGTATGACACTATTCGCACTGCTTAGGTCAATACAAACTTGGGAGAGGATACAATTGAGGAACCCATAGTACAAATCTAAGGAACTATACTTAAGTTTTGCCCCTTTTGGAATACACTTAGATGAGTTAGATCTGCATATCCAATGCCAGCTAGCTAAGAATTTGTTTAGTAGTTTCTTTGCAATACAATGCAAAATTGGGTAAGAGACGGCCTACCAATTACCTCTGTCAAACCTGTAAAAGTGACAATATTGTGTACTAGACAGGACCTTTTACAACTAGCAATACAATCCCAAAAATTTTGTACCAAAAAGAAAGCGTAGGATTGCAAGCAAAAAAGTAAAGGCAAAAGAGAGAATTTTTACTGACCGTGTGAGTCAATCTCTGGAATAATTCTCACTCCATGATCCAAGCCAAGCTGCACAATTTTGCTTACATCATCAGGAGTGTACACCATGTCCGGGCCATGAGACCCCTTAGCTGCCAAATCAGGCTCAGACGGCACCAAAAGTGGGAAAGAGTGAGTCAGTGATGTGCCAATGAAACACATTCATCTTATTCACACTCATAGCCCCAATAGTCCTCAATATGTCCTCAACTGGGTAGTAATTCCTAGAAGTATCCAACATAACCCCTCTGTGTGCAAAAAGTGGTGCATCCCATATGTACAACCCCACAGCCACACGTAAAGGGTCACCCCAAACAAGCGGAGAAAAAGTCTCAAAGCCTCTCATGGCACCCCACACAGTCTCTGCAGTCAAATTAGCAGGACCCCGTGTGGGAAATAATGAGTGTATAAGACTCATTCACGTTGTGGTGAGGTGGGGCTGTGAGGTCTGAGACAAAGACCAAAAGGATCTGTAAAGGAGGGGTGGAGGTGGTGAAGTTGAGTACGGGAGGGACTAATGGAATGTGGTGCTCGGTTTGGATAAGATTGAGGTAGCGTTTGATGGCGGAGGAGAGGTGTATATGCGTTTGGTTGGGAGCTGAAATGGTGAAGGTGGAAGAGAGCAGAGTGGCTTGTGGTTGTGGCCATGAAAAAGTTCGTGGCTTTGGCCATACTTGGATTGAGGATTCAACTGCTGAGATTGGGAAGGACAATACTGCTAGTCCTATAGAGATAATGAGAATGGAATTGAAGAAAGGAAGAAACATGGATATTTTGTTTACCATAGAATGTTAGGTGGGTTAAAGTTAGAGAGACTTTTTGACCAAATTACGAGGGATTGGAAGCACTTTGAAAACAGTTACTTGACTGTCCATGTTGTGGCCTTCTTATAGTTAAATAGTACTTTTGTTGCTTCGGTTGTTGGTCTTAGCCTTAGTTTTGTTTGGTTGTTGTTTGGGACTTTGCTTTTCGTCATTAGTGGTTGACCTTACTTTGCCGAAGCCGAAAAGAACATTGAATGGTAGTATTATTTGAGATCTACTTTGTTTATCAGTCAATTTACCCCTTCTTTCACTCGTAATCTCTAACATTTGTGGAAAACCTGCCGTCCAATTTATATTTATATATCTATTCCTATTTTTATTTTTATATATCTAAAAATTAAAATATAGTATTTATTATTGTTATGTTTATGTTGAAGTGAATTAACTATTACATCATTTATTTATTTTCAATATTTCTTGTCTTATTTTTCTCTTCACTTTACCTTTTAATCCTTCTACTAATCTGTACTTTAACGTTACAGTTTACTAAAAAAAAATTGTTATTCTCTCTCCCTTTCAATCTTTTTTTATACATCTCTTCTATTCAATTTATATTTTGTCCACACAAAAAAAGTGAATACTATCTCTTTATTCTTTTTGTCTTTCTTTTCGGTGGGTTTTAAACTATCATTTCCCTTGGAAAGGCTCATAAAAGTTTGTATAGCTAACCAAATTATCCAAAAGTTATAGTAAACTAGATTGATGTAATATCCCAAAAAGCCTATTTCTTAAGGTTGTCATTTCAAAATTCTAGTCACCAAAATCTTCGAATATTTTCTAAAGATAATATTAGACATACCCATGATCTACTACAAAACTTTGTCCCAAGCCAAGCTTTACTTAGACTTCATTTACCTCACCAACCATATATATATTTCTGAATTATATCAAAGCTTATGGTTATTAGATTCAACAAATTTTAAAAGGGGTTTTGTATGGCTGTGGTAGGCTGGTAGCATAAGTAGTTCTCTCTCCTCTCCTTCAACATCTATGAAAATTTTTGGGGAGTTGGGGGATTTAAAATTTTTGAAGTGTTAAATCTAAAATTGAAGGTGCTAAATCTTATTTCAAATCCAAAGATTTCAATTGTCTAACAAAAAATTCAAAGGATTTCAAGTTTTTAAATCTTTGATGAATTTGGCCCAAATACAAATAATTGACATTTAAACTATTTAATCAAAGTATTTAGACTTATAAACTCAAATCATCAAAAGGCCCAAATCTTGCTACCTAAAGAATGAGTTAATTAATATAATTTGAAATTGGGAAGAGAAATTTTGGGAAGCAGTCATTTTTGCCCTTAAAGAATTCTTTTTGAAGTGGCTTTGTAATTAATAGACATTTATAAACCTTCATCCACTTAAATTCTGTCGTTTCTTTTTATTTCTACTTGGAGGAAAAAAAAAAAAAAAAAAAACAAAAACAAAGAAAGTCACTAGACAATGTTGCTTTGTCATATTCTTTCACATATTTATTCTTGGCTCCGAGTAAAATAAGCAATATGCAAAACAAGTTCCTACGGCAAGTCCATGTTCTTCTTTCCACGCAACAAATATGTTAAATAGCAAACCTATATATCTCATAAACAATTGCAAATAAATAATGATGATTTAATAGTAAGATATTGTTAGGATATATGCCCTTAAATCCTATTGTATGATGCTATGTATGACTTAATGTTGTGTTTAATAAAGTTGTTTATTTCTTATCTAAAATAATGGTAACATGAATATTTGGACATTATCATATAGTTCATGAGATGCATAGTATGTGATTTATGTGATTTAGTCACAGAAGATATAAATCACAAGTTCTTTGTAAACTCAAAATTTATAGTTCGTAGTCGGTGATGAAATTAGGCATTTCATCTGCGAAGACTATAACGTATCAACTAAGATGATTTGTCTTGATCATGGAAGTGGTGACTTCTAGTTGATATGTTGATATATTTTAAGAGTTAAGACATATTGAACTGGACCGCTGTGAGATTTATTATTCTCCTAACGACTGTCAAATGAATAATAAATCTCACGACTTCTATTTGCATGAACTCTTAATCCTGAGAGAATAATGGACCTAATCATGAGGTGTAGGTTACTTTGATATATCAGGAGTGAGATCTAAAGTAACGGTCAAAACCTCAGTATGTTGGGCAACCAAATTTAGTGTTGATGGAACATATATTCTCAAGATGGAATTCATAGTCTCTTAATGGAGATACAAAATATTCCCTTGAGATAAGTTTAATGGGTATGGTTATTCAGAGAGTTAGGCCTAACCACTTTGGTAAGAAATTACTAAAGTATATATTTATGAAATTGGATTTCATAAATATATGATGAATAACTTTAAAGGATTAAACCGGGTACTCAAGGATAAGATATAGTAATTTACAAAGTGACAGTCTATATTTATGACTTTGTATTACTACGAATATTTTATGAAGGGGTTGCGTGTAAAATAAAGTCTTGGGATATAATTTATTAATAAGGCCTAGAGTGCAATTATATTTATATAGTGGTATTAAATATAATTAATGGTAACTTTGGACTTGTCAAGAGTTGACGGAAAAGCCCAAGGCCCATTGGAGCTAGTGTCTTATTGGTCCCTTTTGATCCCATTTCAAGCCACACACTAAAGCCCAATTGGAAAGGCCCAATAGGCCGGCCCAATTAGATAATCAGTTAGTTATAAAGGGAGAAACATACAGAATTTTTTAACGCAATTTTTTGTAGAGAAAAAGAAAGAGTGTGAGACACATTTTTATTCTCCCTTTGGAAACTGATTGAGAGACCACACATCTTGGGCGTAAAGTGGAATTGGAGTGAAGATTAAAAGTTTTCCCAAGTGCTTCTAATCTTTGTTTTGAAATTCTCCATACCAAGGTACGCTATCTTGTTCTTAAATTCTGAAATTTATAGAGTGCATATTGTCAATCATGAATGAAATAGATCCTTGTTTGTTGCTTCCACTGTGTGTTTTGTATGAGATACAAAACCAGATTTTTATCCAACAGATATGACTACAAGAAATTGATATTATGGGTCCGTTTGGATAGAGCTTATTTTTGCTGAACTGAAAACTGAAACTGAAAACACTGTAGCAAAATAATTTTTTAATGTGTAAATAGTACCGCGGGACCCATTTTTAATAAAAAATTGTTAAAAAAGTATGTGAACAGTGCGCGCACAGTGCTGCACAGTACGCGCACAGTGCACGCACAGTACAGCACAGTGCGCGCACAGTAACTCTGCCCTCCTTGTCTCCCGCGGCAGAACCGAAAAAAAAAAAAAAAAAAAAAAAAAAAAAAAAAAAAAAGACCAAACGTGAAACGTAAACGGCTGAAAAAGCTGTATCCAAACTCTCACTATATATTTTGCAGCTGGAATCCTTGTTTCACTGCTCTGTTCTTTCTCTGTTTTCTGCACTGCAGAAAGTATTTTGTTAACATCAAACAAGAAATTAATCATCCAATCACAGTGACAAACTAGAACACAAGATTACCTGTTCTAGTGTATTATAGCTCCACCAACGAATGCATCATAGCCAAAACACCACTTCCTTGTCATTCTTTTCCTCTATGGCTTCAACATAATCTTAATTCATTCACATGACACCCTCTCAAGCTAGTGCTAACCAAGAGAAAGATTTAAATTTAGGGTACAAATTGTGAAAGAAATAACAATAAATAAGTCACTAGACAAATATTGCTTTGTCATATTCTTTCACATGTTTATTCTTGGTTCCGAGTTAAATAAGCAATATGCAAAACAAGTTCCTGCGGCAAGTCCATGTTCTTCTTTCCGAGCAACAAATATATTACTAGCAAACCTATATATCTCAAAAACAATTGCAAATAAATAATGCAGATTTAACAGTAAGATATGACTACAAAAAATTGATATTATATATATATATATATATATATATATTGCAGCTGGAGCCTGGAGTCCTTGTTTCACTGCTCTGTTTTCTGCACTGCAGAAAGTATTTTGTTAACATCAAACAAGAAATTAATCATCCAATCACAGTGACAAACTAGAGTACAAGATTACCTGTTCTAGTGTATTATAGCTCCACCAACAAATGTATCACAGCCAAAACACCACTTCCTTATCATTCTTTACCTCTGTAGCTTCAACATAATCTTAATTCATTCACATCACTCCCTCTCAAGCTAGTGCTAGCCAAGAGAAAGATTTAACGTAGAGTAAAAATAGTAAAAGAAATATCGATAAATAAGTTCCACAACTATTTTAATAGAAGTTTTGATTGACCTAAGTTGAGGAGGCTCGTTGCTTAAAACTGCGTTGCACACAGCAGAGTGATTTAAAACGAAGAGTTGAACCATTTGTCACATAAGTTGAAGGTTTGATACATTTTGAAAATTAAATACAATTGCCACTCATCTTCCTTAACTAATGCATTAGCAAGAAGAGTAACACAAAAAATCAAATCAGTGACTGTTATTAGTACTATTATTTTTTAAGCATATAAGAAGGAAATACTTAAGCAGCAGACTGAACTGTGTTGCGCATGCCAGGGTTCCTAATGCACCAAAGTGGCTGAATGGGTTCAGCTCCAATACCCCTTCGCACCATTCTATATCTCCACTCATTCAACCTATCAGTTGCCTCAGCATACCTTTTCTTACCTGTCTCATCTCGATTCCCAGACCACAGTGTCTCTGCCATTGCTGAAGCTCGTGGCCATATTCTTGCATCTAATACTGCAGGATCTGCTTGCTCGGACCACAATGCCGCCTCCCCACCCAACACTAAATTGGCCTCCTCCTTGCTCAACCCATATGTTATATCATAGTCGTATATGGTTTGCCATGTCTTGAAAGGTGCACACCATGATCCTCCATTTCCAGAGGAACCACTTGTTTGATTATCATACTGGCTGTCATTCCCTACAAAGCCACCGTGCCCACAGTCCAGATAATAGAAATCCGCAGATGATACAATAGCCCGGTATCCAGAAGAAACAATCTATTTGGTGTTATTATGGCCATTGTTCCATGTTTGCAAGATGGTATGCTCTGGAGGAAGAGCTGTGGTTGGTACCTTGATATTAGCATCCAACATAACATCTTCCCAGTAGACCACTGTTCGGTTGAGGGATACAATATAAGGGAAAGTAGAATTGACAAAGATCTCGAGTAGCTGACTGAGAGTTCCACCATTTGAGAGGAAGGATTGAATGGCCGGATCGGCTTTCCAACAACCAGGGATGATCTCATCAACTCCAGCATGGTAGAATGGTTCTGGGAATAGGGTGGCTACATCGTTAATAACTCGTTTCAGGACTTGGTAAGTCTTTGGGTTTAAGGGGTTCAATTGGCCTGTTCCAGGTTCAGAGGCAAGACGGTCTTCCCACTTGCTTCCGGCTGGCCACCAGAACATGTTTGCACATGTTATAATGTCGGGGTAGGCTTCTGCCCATGATCCCGTATGAGCTGCAAGTAAAAAAAATAAAATTTTAAACTCCTTCCATTTCACCACAAAAATTACTAAAGTTTAATTAAGTACAAACCTATGGTATGGAAAAAGGAATGGACTGAAATTTACTTGATATCATTGTATGCATTATGATTCTGGATTAAATGGTTCAATCATTTGAATCATCTTGTGTTTTATGTCTTTCAAAAAGCCTCACCCAACCCCACTGTCAAAAGTAGTATTATCTCGTGTATATTCACCATATTGTAATATAAGAATTATCAAGGTTTCTCCAATTATATTTGAGTTTAATTTTGAAATTATATCTTGCACATATTCAAATTCAAATATATAAAATGTCTAATAAGTTTCGGCAAACTTTGAAAAAATAATGAAAGCATCTATGGGAAGCTGTATGCTTGATATTCCAATATCCATTTATCATATTTGACGCCAAGGCAAGAATCACCATGGACAAGTTAAGGCAGAGGAAAGCATCATTCAATTAAATGGAAGGTGAGGGCTTGGGTTGATTTAGTGGGAATTTTTGCAGTAATGCAAAATAAAATATTATGCAGTCAGTGGGGGATGTTTTCTTGAGAGGAATAAATGTCACTGTAGAAGAGCTTATGGTGTGATTCCTGTCATGTTTTGTTGAATAATTAGATGGTAATGGTAGTTGTGGTAGTTTTATCTGTATCGTTTGTCGTTGTGTAAGATCTGTTTGTACCCCTAGCAGCTTTGAATAGCTGCTTGTTTTTGCTACTTTGCAATGTTTTTGTAAGTTGAACAAAGGTCACTTGTTCATCAGAAATTATATAAGCATTCTAATTTTTAATTATAGGCGCAAGAGATGCATATGTGGGGCTTGTTAGATTAGATTTAGACTGATTGTAGTAAATAGGTTGTTGAAACAAGTTTACTAAATATAATCCTTTTTCATTTCTTCCTTTTTTGGATAAAAGGTACACCAGAAATAGTGAGATTCAATCTTTATCTTTTGATGTTTCCTGATTGATTTCTGAACCTACTAAAGAAGATAACTATTTTGGAGGAGTAAAATTTAGGGACAGTTCTCTATGTACTAAACCTTAGGTTCCTCACGTAAATTCAATTATGTGTTTGTATTAGCCAATAAACCACATGGTTGAATTCAATTGTCCTTGGGAGAGGATGATAGTACGACACTATGCACACTGCATTGGTCAGTACATTTGTGTTGTGGAATATGATTTAGGAACCCAAAGTACAAGACTATACCTAAGTTTTGCCCCTTTTGGAATGCACTTAGATGAGTTAGATTTGCAAATCCAATGTATGAACTCAATCTAGTATCTTTGACATAGTCTGAGATTCCAAAGTTCTTAGCATATACAATGCCAACTAGCTACGAGTTTGTTTGATTGTCCTACAAATTACCTCTCTCAAACCCATAAAAGTGACAATTTTGTGTACTAGATACTACCGTTATAACTAGCAATACAATCCCAGAAATTTTGTAATAAAAAGAGAAAAAGAGTAGGATATCAAACAAAAGAGTAAAGGCAAACGAGAAGAGTTTTACTGACCGGGAGTGTCAATCTCTGGAACCACTCTAACCCCATGCTCCAAGCCAAACTGCACAATTTTGTTCACATCATAAGGAGTGTACAGCATGTCAGAACCATATGACCCCTTAGCTGCCAAATCAGGCTCAGACGGCACCAAAAGTGGGAAAGAGTGGGAGTCAGTGACGTGCCAATGAAACACATACATCTTATTCACAGTTATAGCCCCAATGGTTCTCAAGTTTGGGTTCAACGAGTTCAAAGAAGAAGGAAAGCCTACAACGCACCGTTTCATTAAAATAGAAGATGTTCTAAACTCTCCGTTTCATTAATGCTTAGGATCAATACGCCTCGTTTTGAGTTGGTACTGAGATTGTGGCTGAAGGTTGCTAAACGGTGTCGTGTGGTGAGAATCAAATGACCGTTGCAGATGGCGCGAAAAGCTGTTAGAAGCTCAGCTGCATTTCCTGGATTCACGGGCTTAGATCCCCCAAAGATTGGGATTTTGTTTATACAGTTGCAGTCATCATTTGTATACCATATATAGAGTATTAGTGCTCAGATGTAAATTAAGAAGGAAAAACAATCATTTGGATCAATAAGAATTTTTCTCTCATACACTCTCTCTTCCTCTTTTCTCTCTTTCACTTTCTTCTACTTTCTTTCTCTGTATATCTTTGTGTGTCTCTGTGATTTTCTTTTCAATCTTTCTTCACTCTGTAAGAACCTACTGCATTTGTATGCCTTAGAGTTTTGTAACCAAGTGCTTCCTAATTTTTACCATTTATGAAAAAAGAATTTTTCAATCAACAATAATCATTCAAGTTGTTAGAGTTAGTCACGTATTGGGATTTGTGCAAAAAAGTTAGTCACAGATTGAAGATTTGTGCAATAAAAGAAAGAAGGCCACTACAATATCAAGTTCAATTAGGTATTAAAGAAAATGTTCAACTGTAGGTTGGTATATTGGGATCCATTCGTCAACAAATTACCGAGTTATTTTACTTTCCGTTGCATTTAGCTTATTTGATTATTTTTTGGTGCCTCTATAATTTGCTTGTAATTTGACTTAATTAATCAACTTTGTTAATTAAATTAATTAATTGGGGTCAATCTTTTTTAACCTAACAATAGTGACAGCATATGACCACATTATGCAAGCTACGAGTCAATTCTTGTATTAGGATTCCAGATTTAACAGTCTAAACCATAGAAATTTAGAAGGACAAACACAAGTAAACAACAGAGATATCAGAGTTATGCTAAAATGTGCTGGAGCTAATTTGTGGTTTTCACTTTCAACATTCTATTGGTTTGCAAAATTAGCAAGATCAGTGAATCTTGTTCGAAAGAATTATGCTTGTGAAATAATGGCATTTTCTAGATGAAAGGCGCAATATGCTTTTGGTGCTTACAGTACTGCTTGTAACAATCAGCTATCAAATGGTACTAAGCCCTGATCTCAGTGGTGACTCCACTAGTTTTTTCTAGGGGTAAGAATGGTGGAGCTAGGAATTTGTAATGGGAGCAAATAAAAAAATAAAATAATATATATAGTTTTTATTTTCTTATATATACAGCTTTTATATGATATACGTACAATAATCTAACATAGTATTCTAAATGCAATTTAGCATACAATACAACTATATTGTACAATAGATTTAAAAAGTTATTAATACTTTAAAGATCAATAAGATAGCAACCATTGAATACACAAATTAATATAAATAAATAACTAATCATACATTTTTTATTTTCAAATTAATAATAACTTATTATATTTATATGTAATAACAACTTATAAAAAATTTGTGATAAAGGAAAATAGTAACACACCCAAAAGTAGGATTGGAAGTAAATGTGAAACTAAGAAAAAAATTAGTAACTGATATAAGTTTTTGTTTTTTAAGTGTATGGATTTTTAACAACACACGTGGTCGCAAATCTTGAAAATTGGAGCAAGCACTAAAAACATTTCTTGGACTTGGAAATCTATAGAGCATTTATCAAAATACTTGATCAATTAAAAAGAAAAGCTAAGAAAAAATAAAAGGGAGAAATAGTGACAGAGAATGAGAAAAGAATCATAGATATATATATATATATACAGATTTGTTGGTTGTAACGAAGGTGTACTTTTTTGCTAATGAAGAAGAAAAATGTAGGGAAAAACAACTTCATTCCACTGTCAATGGCTAGGTAAGCCAAAGTCCTAGAAAGAAGGTTTATTTATTTTTTAACAATGAGCAAAAATTTGAAACATTTTTTTTTTCTTCCTTATGGAATTAATTATTTTAAGATTAGTGTTGTAGACACAACATTTTCATAAAAATTTCAACAAAATTTAGGTGACAATTTATTAAAGGTAGGTAAAAAAAAGTAATATATTAACCATAATAAAAGTAAAAAAATGATGTTAGTTGTAAGTCCAGATAAAAACTAGTTAAAACTTGCTATTTCACCTTTATTATGAAATTGTTGTAAAAATATTATGAAAGTAGCAATAAAATAATCATATTTAAGCTTATTTTAGTTGTATTTAAACAAAATTTAGGGTTAGTATTTTCAAATTTTTGTTTTAGGGGATTAAAACAATTTTTTTTAATTATATATATAAAATATATGTTTTTGCCAGGTATCGCCGCCCCTGAATGGTCTAGGTCTAGGTCTTCTTAATTTTTTTTTAGAACACTAGGTTAAATAATGTAATGTTCATAATGCTAGAAATATGAATAGTGTTCACTTTTCACTGCAAAGCACTTTCCAAGAAAGCACTTACAAGTTGAGAAAACACAAAAACCAAATATGTGTTAGTCTGGTGTTCACATGAACACACTTACCTAAAAGGCTAAAAACAAAAAGCACCATCAACCCTTGACTGTAGGTCTTCTTGAGTTGGACCTAATATAAAATATGAACACATTTTCATGGTAGTGGGTGGAAAGACTCCGTGGATGCCTACACCCTTGACTTTAGGTCTTCATCAACATTGCTTAGACTTTCAAAGAAAGGACAAGATAGAATATGGGAAAGTGCCATTATATCGTCTTTTTTTTTAGAAGAGGTTTAAATTACAGATAGTTTTAGTTTATACTTCTTTTTAAACCATACATTTTTAAAATATGTAATGATTTCTTATTATATATATATATATATATATTAGAATTTAATTGGTTTTAGAATATTTGATTTTTGCATCCAATAATTCACTGTCACAAAAACTAAAAAAATTAAATGGACACATGACAAAAAATAGACTCCAATTGAAATCCAACTTAAAATCTAATAAATTGAATTTGGACTCTTTGATTTTTACACTCAATAATTCACTTGGCACAAAATTAAAAATTAAATGGGACATGTGATGCAAAATTAAGAATCCAATTAAAATCTAATTAGATTTTTTCTAAGATTTGGCTATACATACACACACATACATACATACACATACATATATATATATATAGGGATGACTTATGGGGCAATGATTTTAAACTATAACGATCCCACTTCATTTTTACAATCCACTTTGGAAAGACACACGAAATTTCCTCATCATCCTATTGGGCCAATATGGTTTCATCTTGGAGGCCCAATGGCCTATCCTTATCTCATGTATTCTTAGCAATTTTATCTCTTTGATGAAAGCATATACGCTAGGTCTTTCAATCTTTTTTCATTACTTAATGAAATTCTTTATTGATGGAAGAAAAGGAATTATCTTCTTCAAACTTTTTTTTTTTTATTTAAATATTAGTATTAAAAAATTCTGATGGCGGTGAGTGGAAAGACACCAGAATGTGAAGTTTTGACTGTCATGGTCTAGCCATTCTTAAATAATACAAAATTCATAAAACCAGTGATATAAATTAGTGTTCATTGTTCACTGTGAAGTACTTTCCAAGAAAGCACTTACAAGTTGAGAAAGCACAAAAATGGCACCAAGTCTTTGGCCTTTGTTGAATCAAGGTCATTTAAATAATGCAAAGCTCATAATATTATTAGAATATGTGAACTAGTCATCATTATGAAACATTTTCTAAGAAGGTGCTAGATAGGGATTAGGAAAGCGCCATTTACGCCAAATATTTTGGCCAAGCCTTTTGAGTTTATAGGTTTTGTTAAATAAAGCAAAGTTCATAATACCATTAGTATGGGCTTGTCATCAATTATAGCATGTTCCAAGAATCTACAAATAGATACGCAATTTGAAAAAAAGCGCCATGAACCCTTGACTTTAGGTCTTCTTGAGTAGGACCTTATTGCAAAAACTTGAGAAAGAAAGCAATCATAAGAGTTAATTAATTAAAAAGTATTCATTCATCAAAGAAAATGAATGATCTTCTTCTACCTTTTCATTTATACTATTAGTAAAATATAAAAAGATTTTTATGGTAGCTGGGTGGCTGCCTTGGATGCCAATTCTTAGTCTAGGTCTTCTTCAACAAAGCAAAGACTTTCAGAGAAAGCACAAGATAAAATCTGGGAAAGCGCCATTATTTCAATATTGTAACTTTTTTAACTTGATAAATGAAGACTTTAGAGATAGAGAGGAAAACTTAAATATATTAAATCGGGGAAAAACAAAACTAGAAATTATTAACTTGATAATGTTCGTACTTAGTATTCATGTCTATTGATGTTTGGTGATAGTTGGAAAATGGCTTTAAAAGGAATGAACATTGCATTATTAATTTATTAAGACAATTGAGAGTATTTGCGTTCATTTAGTATTTAGCCAAAAAAATTCTACTATTCTACAATAAGAATCTATTAAAAATAAATAAAAAATAAAAAATTAGCTAACTATTTTGAAAATGAGAAAGTTAACCTTTAAACTAGTCAGGAGTAAAACTCGTCTAGCTCTTGTGATGGTCGCTAAAACCATCCACGTGACCTATTAATTTGGTCAACAATCATATAACTTGTTTAAATAATACATGTAGTTGGTTAAAAAAATTTTCTTTGAAAGAGTTTTAACCTGTGGCATCCACTCTTAATGATAACTTTTTATCATCAGATTAAGACACCAATCAGTTTTTGACGTAAGCAGGAATCGTTGCATGTAATGAGTTAGAGGAGATCCTTCCAAACTAATTCTCTATTTTTGTAAAGAAAAAGTATGGCTCCAAACATGTTTAGAGCTATGTTTTTGCAATCTATTATGTGGTAATTGAAGAGGTTATTTATGCATAAGCATAATTTTACTCTTATGACTTTGTTAATGAATCATGTGCCTTATTTAAGTAATACACATAAATAGTTTTATAAATTGTCATAGAATAAGTTAAAAAAGTAGCTCCAAACATATTTATAGTCAAACGTTATTCTCCGCTTAATAACTTGTTGAAAGTTTGCGCATTGCACAGTAGTGGTCATGAACTTGAAAAACATATAGTTTTAAAGAACAATAATTAATTTAATTATTATTACATAATTTCAGAATTCTCATTTAACATATCGTCTATCTCATAATATATTTTTAGCCCCCAATTCACAAATTAAAAACTATCTTAATGTATAACATTGAAAAAATAATTAGAATTGAAAGCAGAAATCAACGCAGCTCGCACAAAAGACTGGAGTTCAATATTTATAAACAATCCAAATGCACAACTGAAAGCAAAGTTTTGAAGAAACTTCAATTCAATAATTAAAAATATCCAATTGTCTAAACATTAATAAAAATTGGTACTAATATTAAGTAGAGAAATACTCATATGTACGAATTGAACTGGTGTAACCAAAATATGTATCATATCCAAAACAATATTTTGAGATAACATATTTTGGTATATATATTAGTATTATGCCCATGAGATGTATGACTTAATAAAAAATAATTATATGCAAAAATATTGATCTGATGGTTATTTCTTATTTTATATATATGTTTGGTAAATCTTATTTCATATTTATATTTATATAATATATATAACAATATTCCAATTTCCATAGCTATATCCACCAACATGCATAGAAATTAGAAACTCTAAAATGTTCTAAAATATTTAATTTAAAAAGAGAAAGAAATTACAGCTAAAATAATAACTTGGTTCTTAGCACGAAGCATAATTGATTTATACAACCCCAAACCACTAAACCAGTTGGAGCAAATCCTTCTAGAAATCCAGCAACGAAAGATACAAATAAAAATTTTAAATAATTTAAATAATTACTATCATAAAAAAATTAAATGATTAATGTAAAAAACAATGTAATACACGCTACAAAAAACAAAAGCACAAACAAATTCCTTTGTAATTGAAGAATTACCAAATAGCCTATTATCTTATCCAATTATTGTGATGAATCATAGAACTTCTTAGCTATATAACTTTTTCAATGACATAAATAAAATAAAATAAACAGTTCAACATTTACTCTATTTGCCACGACGAAGAAAACACATTAAAAAAGAAAAAAAAAATTAACCGTATATCTTTATACTAACATAAATGTATAAAGACTAAAATGAAATACCAGTGCCCACTCTTAATGCGATGGTCACTTGTAAGGGGTAAAGGTCATGGTTCAAGTCTTCAAGATGGAGTTTCACACACATATATATTTAAATTATTCTAAAGGAGAATTTCTATTTTGTATAAAAAAAATTGAAATATCTTAAAGAATATGGACCATTTTGAAACATAAATTAAATGTGTTATTAAACCTAAAAAAAAAATTTCATGTAAGATTTTAAGCCTTTTTTTAGTAAAATTTGTAATAGTTTATATATATTATTTGGTTATTGATAGTGTGAAAGGAAAAAAAAAAAAAAAAAAAGAATAGATGGGTAAGAAGCCAATTAAGAATGCTATAAAAATCAAAGAAAAATTGCTGAGGTATCCATCTTTTTAGTTTTTGTTTTTTGCACAATTTTGGTTCAACTAGTTTATATATATCATTAGTTCAAACAAACATATGTCCTTCCAAAATCTCACTATAATCTAAAAGCTTTGAACTTTTTACAAAGCAGGTGTAGATGCGCTTGGATTTTCTATGAGTAAATAGTAACCTGGGATATGGACAATAATTAAATAGTAATCTGGGATTTTAAAAGAAAAAGTGTGAAAAGATAAGTTTATTTTATAAAAAGAAATAAAAAAATAAAAGGAGAAAAGAAAAGGTTTGCCACGATTAAAGAAGAGACAGAGAAGAGTGGTCGGTCCCATGAATAAGAATCACGAAGTCAAAATAAAAAAAATTAGAAAAACATAAAGGTATCGTAGAGGAGGGGGCATGGACTGTATAAATCAATGATGAGAATAACGCAGCCGGTGTACAAACTAAAAACGACGAAGAAGAAGAAGGGAGCGAATTACCAGCACTTGAGGTAAAACTTATGTTGGATTTATATATTTTTTAATATTGTTTTGGCCTTTTCCTCTTAATGGGTTTGAATTCATGCCCTTAGGGTTATGTTTATTATGCATGAACTGTTACACACACCACATTATTGAACTAAACAATAACTTGAAGTCGTGAATTTGAACTTGAAAATTGTGACTTTAAGTTGCAAATTCAGTTAAAAAATGGAGCGTGTGTAAGAGATTATATCCAACAAGTATTATCTCATCACAATTGGCATCCCACCTCCATCCATAAATTAAATTTATTTTTAAAAAAATCATCACCAACTGTGATTTTTTTCTTGGATTTTTTTCTTTCCTTTTATGTTTTTCTGAAAATATTTAACTATTACAATTTTACTATAAAATACTTAAAACTGAAATGACAAAGAATATAATAAATGACACATCAATATCAGATGAGTAATGCTATAGACACTAACTATTTTACAATATTTTTACAAACTATTACTATTTCAAATTTATATATACTAGTTCTCATTTGAACCCACTACTGATATCACTTTTTTAATTACTCAATAATCATTCACCACATCACCAGTTTATAGTAATAAAAAAAAATATAGCTCTAACATTTTCCATATCATATTAGATAAATTCGTTCTTACCTTTTGCTTCTTAAAAGGTTAACACATCATTTGTTAGACCTCTAGTAAAATTAGTAAATATCCTTAACATTTCTTATATATTTTAGGACAAAATTTGGCTACAAACTTAGTTGTACTCCACTCAATATATTTTTATTTAATGTGAATTTTGGTAAATTTATCATTAGATTATATTTTCTTCTTATATTCTCCATGCTACCAAAATTTCTAGAAAATCAAAGATAACAGCTATGTCATTAATCAAATGTTTAAATTTCAAGTTTTTCTAATATAAAATTATGCATAAAAAAAAATTATGGAATGAATGGCAAATAACTTTTAACTAGCATGAAATTTGACATTTGTGCTAAGAATATAAAGAAAATGCAATCCAGTAGTTAGATTTTCAAATTATATAGTTATATTAATTTTTCTTGGTGTCCAAACTTTTTCCTATATTTAATATTCAGGTTATGACATTTGAGTGTGTAATACATTTTCATTTAGAGGTATATAGGAGTATGATTTTCCATAGCACCACATATATATTTAGCATGCATGTTGCCTCATTTTGAGGTTTAATAAATTTTCATTTATGGGTATATTAGCCTCTTTAAGTTGATCTGTGCAAGTGGGCATGTTTAGTGGATTTTAAAAAATTACTCTAAATCTTGAAATTTTGTCCAATTTTTTTAAGGATAATTACATTATCTTCCTTTGATGTTTGAGAGAATGACACTCTATCCCAAACTTGACCAAAAAAAAAAAATCCCCCCTGTTTGATTAAACTTTGTTAAATTAATATTAAAAATTTTGTGTACTAACTTACCCTTTGCTTAATGGCAGGTTTTCAATGAAATCCATTTTTTTAAAATTTTTAATTAAGGTGTAATTTAAAATATTAATTATGATTTGTTTTTCAAAGGGTTGTTGATAGATTTGTCTTACAAGTCTTTTGGTGCTTGATAAATTTTGCATTTTTATTCTAAAATTATTAATTATATTTTTACTAACCTTGGTTAAACTTTTGTAAAAAGTTTTTTAATATAAATTTGGAATATTCTATTAATAATATAAACAAAAGTTGAAATGTGTTAGTTTCTTCAAATTTCAAGGGATGAGAGTATTTTATTTTTTTATTAGACTATTTTAGACATCTAAAAGATGACATTATTGAAGGATAAAATTCCTTTCTGGTACAAACTACTTAGATGTAGAAATAAATGTTATTCTATATTTAATTGTAGTCATATCCGAGCTTTCCAATTGAGCTTTTATTTCCTTTTGGGTAATAAATTTTAAATCGTCATATAACATATTCACCAAGAAGTTGAAAGAATGACACTTCTACTCGAAAGAACCCGTTTTTTTAATTTTTAAAAAAAAAAAAAAATCATTCATAAGTTTCTTTTGGGAATGAGATCATTCCACACTTATGGTGAAGTCTTTTTCTTTTTACTCATTTTTGTGCAGATAATTCAATAATAACAACGGCAATAAAGAATTTTTTTTAGATAAAGGCAATAAAGTATTTGAAGAGAGGAAATGTCTCTCTCACAGATAAGAAAGACTAAAATATATGATAAAGAAAAAGAATAAATAGTAAACTAAAATATATGTTACTCTAAAGCTAGCTTGCCATGGAGTAGAGTCTAAATCAAATAAAAATGATATTCCAAAGCAGCCAAAACCACGTAGGAATAAGAATCTATAACATACTGAAGTTTTAATTAGGTAACTTGTTGGAGATCTTTGAAACTAATTAGGATGAGGTGGTAATATTGGCTTTGTCGTATGCAGCACGCTACCAATTCAAGGCACACATTAACAAGTTCAGCCTTCTCTAAAATGAATGAGTGGATGAAGCTGGCAGCTGAAAGTGGAAATATTAATGCCTTGTACCAATTAATTGGAGAGTATGTAAATCTTTTGGATAACATTGACGAGTTACCATATGTTCAAACTCCATTACACATAGCTGCATCTGCTGGGCACATCCGATTTGCCAAAGAGATGATGGGATTAAAGCCCTCATTTGCTCAGAAACTAAATCCAGATGGGTTCAGCCCTATTCACCTTGCTCTAAAAAATGGGCATATTGAGCTAGTGCATCAGCTTCTAGAGATTGATAGGGATCTTGGTCATGTCAAAGGAAATGAGTGTATCACTCCTTTGCATTATATTGTTGAAACAGGTGGTTGTCACATTGATTTATTGGACAAATTTCTATTAGTTTGTCCTGATTCTATTAAAGATGTGACAGTGCGAGATGAGACGGCTCTACATATTGCCTTAAAAAATGACCAACTCGAGGCTTTCAAATTCTTGGTGGGATGGCTCGGAAGAAACTTCTTTAAAAATTCTTCATCAAATGTAAAATCAATCTTAGACCAGAAGGACGATGAAGGCAATACTGTGTTGCACATTACAGTATCAAAAAATCAAACCCAGGTAAGCTCTTTGTTTCTCCATTAACATCTACTTAGCATTAGCATAATCAACAAAAACAACAAGAGTAATAATAATAATAATAATAATAATAACAACAACAACTACTAAATAGTCTAGATGACCATTTTATTTTTTGAATTTTATTGAACGAAGACTCATTTTTTGGACCCAAGTAATTTTTTAAAAAAATATCAAAAATTAAAATCTTTTATATCTAAATATACTACTTAAAAATGTTTAAAATTTTAGGGAGTACGTACTGTTCCACCACTAGTAAGATATAAATTTTTTTTTTTTTTAATGATTCAATGGCTTAATTTGCTATTGCATGTAATACATAATGATCATTTTTTTTTTTTACTTCTTTAATTATAATTCTAGTAAAAAAAATTATAAAAGAAGAAGAATCTTATGCATTTGAATTAAGAATAGACCAAGGACAAGACTTAAGTAATTTACATTATGCAGGTTGTGAGTCACTTACTCGCTTGGGGTTCCAGATTTGTCGATGTGAACAATACAAATTCAGAGGGTAAAACAGCATGGGACATCTCACAAGGACAAACACCAGTAAACAATAGAGAGATCAAGCTTATGCTACACAGTGCTGGAGCTTCATCAGGTTTATCTCTTTCTACAGCTACTCGAAGTGATGATAATAATATTGATGAGTTTTACAACTTAATTGGAGAGGATGTAAAACTTTTGGAGTACATTGATGAGCTACCATTTGTTAATACTCCTTTTCACATAGCTGCATCTTATGGGAACATCCAATTTGCCCTAGAGTTGATGAGGTTAAAGCCTTCATTTGCTCGGAAACTAGATCCAAATGGGTTTAGTCCCATTCACCTTGCTCTACAAAATGGGCATATTAAGCTGGTGCATCGGCTTCTACAACTTGATGGGGACCTTGTTCGTGTCAATGGAAAGGAGTGCCTAACTCCTTTCCATTACGTAGTAGAAAGTGGTGAACACCTTTATCTATTGGACGAATTTCTTTTAGTTTGTCCTGATTCTATTACAGATGTGACGGTGCGAAACGAGACAGTTTTGCATATTGCCCTTAAAAATGACAAGCTCGAGGCATTTAAATTCTTTGTGGGATGGCTTGCAAAAGATTCTTCTGAAAATGCTGAATTTAATAAAAGAAGAGTCCTAAACTGGAAGGACAATGAAGGCAATACTGTGTTGCACATTTTAGTATCAAAAAATCATACTCAGGCAAGCTCTCTCCATTAACATCTACTAAGTATTAACAAAATATGAATAAAAGGGGGGGGGGGGGGGGGGGGAACCAACCATGAATAGCCTAGATAACCATTTTTTTTTTTTTGAACCAAAACTCATTTTTTGGGTCAAGTAAATTTCTTTCTTATTTTTTCTTTTCAAAATTCAAAATATTTTATACCCATATATACTATTTAAAAATGTTTAAAATTTTAGGTGGCGGCGGCCTCCCTTGGTCTATTTATCTTATCTTTTTTTGTTTTTGCTGAATATATATCTTATCTTTTAATTATCCTGTAGGTTTGCAATTGCATGTAATAGAATATGATTATTTTTTTTCTTCTTAATTATAATTTTACTTATAAAATATACATAATATAAGTAGATGAAACTTATGCATTTGGATTAAGAATGGACCACGGACAAGACTTGACTGATTTACATCATGCAGGCTGTGAGACACTTACTCTCTTGGTGTGAGGAACTTGTGGATGTAAACCTTAAGAATTTAGAGGATAAAACAGCATGGGACACCTTGCGAGAAGACAACAAAGAGATTAGGGATATGCTACGCTGCGCTGGAGCTAAACCGGGTTCATCTAATAGGTATCCAAATCTAATGTACCAAATGACAGCACCACGAAAGGATAATATTAATTTTAGGAAGCTCAGACGTAATCTAAGGAAACTTACAGTGGAATGGCGCAATGTGCTTCTGATGGTTGCAGCACTGCTTGTAACACTCAGCTTTCAAGCGGTACTCACTCCTCCTGGTGGAGTTTGGCAAGATAATGGTCTGTGCATTACCGCAGAACCAGGGAGTATAAATAATCAACATTCTTTCTTGAAATATTTCAAAACGAATCCTCCCTACAATAAAACAGTAGGCAGCAGTAATTATCCTCAGATCATTTATCTGAGTCAGTCCAATACCACATTAGCGTGTGAACACAAAGCAGGGACAGCCATTGCTTTGCAAGATGGCTCTTCTTTTTACCTGTTCCTCATGTTTAATACCTTGCTATTTGCGATCTCAAACTCATTAATTCTTTTCTTCATTCTAAATTCCTTCATTAAGGTTCCGTTCCTCCTACTCAATATCACCCTCTGTGTAACCTATTATTATTCACTCTACACCATAAGCCAGGGATTAATTCTGATGATTGTGATAATGATTACTGCGAGCATCTACTTTGCTTTGATACAGTGTTTATCCTGGAAGCAATGATCAGGCTCAGTGCAATACCACAGCAACACACAAAGCAGGGACAGCCACTGCTTTGGAAGGAACCCTTTTTCTGATATTCATCCATTGATTTATGGTACTTTTCATTTGTGTTGTTCTCATACTCAGTAATTGTTCTCTCATTCCAGCTGGGTGCATTAATTTCTTCGAAATCAATGCCTACTTCCTCTGGTTTTGTTACTTTTCTTCACTCAGGCTCCAGATTGGTCAATTATTTCAGTTTTTCTTTCAGCCTTGATTTCTTTGGAAAGAGTCAGGCTAAGTGGTTTGAGGATTCAATCATGGAAGAAGAATTGAGGGGGGAAAAACTTGCGGACCTTGGAGCTGTATGCATCTGTAATGTGTGTCCATTTGTACTTCTGTTTCTTTGATAGTAATAAAATTTAGTCTATGTTTCTATGGGCATAGTTGAACAATTTAATTTATATTTTAATTAAGCAGTGTGATTGCATAACATTACTTAATTTTTGAATATATAATCGAATTTCTCTCATACGTTATATTTCAAGAGTTAGTATTTGGTTCTAGAAGCTTTGGATATTATTGGGTGCTTTAAAATTCAAAAAGATCATACTATCCTGACGATGAAACAGTGGTCATACTTATATTGTTTGCAATGTTAGAGTGAAGCTTTTAAAAAAGAATAAACTCTACTTTGAATAAGAATAAGTTAAAACCCCCATTGGCCCGGTCATAATGCACAGAATCCATAAATGACTATTCTTCAAAACAAGTGAAGAAGAAGAAGAAGAAGAAGAAGAAGAAGAAGAAGAACCTGTTCAGGACTTTGAGTTTGTTAAGTGAGGCCTGCTTTGCTATTCAGTATGGGGCTATGCATTCAGTTATAGTACTCACAAGCAGCAAAGCTGGTCCATGGGCATGGAGGCAGTTGTGCTGGACTTTCAGTTCTTAAAGAAGCAGATGACAAATGTGTAGGTTGGACAAATTCATTTTAGCCGAACCGTTAGCAATAGCAAATAGTGCTTCAAAGTCTTACATGAATAGCTGGAAAAACAAATAAAGCTCTTTGGTCGTCTTTTTTTTACCAACATTTTGTTTCGTACTTTTGGAACGTAACTATGGTATCAGAAAACAAAAAAAATATTGTGCCATGGTAAGACAAGCCTAGTGAAAATGTAAAATCATATCATTATGCCACCCTCTATCTGCTGGAGAATAAAAATGAAAATCCATTGCGGTCAATCTAAGCAATGGAAACATAAAAAGCCATTCAGCTGAATATCATGTCCCTTGTTATGGTTAATATGTTCTGACACTGTTCACTGAACTTGTCTTTGGTTTTGTTAACTAAAGAATTAGTCGTATGATTGTGAAGTGGTTCACTTGGAAGGCTGAAAATGAGTACTCGCTCAAACAGTGAATGAATATAAATTAGGTCTGGAGTCCTTGTTTTGCTGCAGAAAATTAGAGCTTCTTTCTCTACTGAAAAGGGTTGTTTTGTTGCAACCTTTAAGCTATCTTTGTGCGTCTTATCTGCTGAAATATACAGCCTAACATTAGTTTTTTCCCATTTCATATGAAACTCCCTGTCAAGCATCATTTTATAGTACATTGTCTTTGTCTTCAAGCACTTAAACTAGCAAATTGATACAATTAAGCAACCAAGCCCAAGTGTAGTATTTAAGAAATTGGAGGATTGTATAGGTAGAAACTGAGAATAAGTACATTGCTTAATGAATGGTACTATATAGAGGGAGCCTATATATAGAGAAATCAATCAATCCAAGAGTACTAATAGTACAATACAACTACAAAGGTGGCACAGTGCAGTACAATAGTATAAGAGAGTACCAAGGAATTTGTAGCAGTACAGTAGGCCCAAGAATGAGCATGGGGTTGATACTTCTCAATGCCAAGGTGGAAGACGAGAGACCATCCTCAGTCTTGGGTGAGCATAGAATCTGAAAATTCCATCAAAATCAAGTGTTGCCCTATAGTAAGAGTCTGTCTTGAAGACTGCACCCTCTGATGTAAGGTTAGATATATTTCCCTATGAGTTCTTGACTTGAAGGTAGCCTGACTTGTCCATGATTAGCTCAGAAACACCCTGATGACTATAACAAACTCCATAAGGATATTTGGTGTCGACATCTATTTGATTAAGTATCAGATTGTAGGAGGTCTGCTCTATGCCAGTGAAATGGAGCTGAAATTTCCCCCCTCGTAACTTTCTTCAGACATGATAGAAAATAGGCTGCTCCCAGAATCTAAGACTTGGGTTGGTAAGATTGTATTGGTTGGTTCGTTGAAGCTAACCCATATGATACTTTAGTCTGTGCTTGTTATCACAAAATTCCCGGTGTCTAGCATAGCCCCATTTGATACTTCACGATTCTCACTGTTTGTTGGACCTCCACAACTCCAATCTACATGGAGCTTTGAGTACAAGCTGTCTGGTCAGCTTTTGATTGTCTCTCTTTGCAAACCAAACTATAGTTTCAACTGGTATCTTAACGAACCAGATAGCAAGTAGGAACTGATCTTGTTCACCTGGAAGTGGAAACCAAATGCAAAATAGCCAGATGGTGAAGTCCATGTGGAGTTATTGTCAGTGGCAAAGAGAGTACCCACACTTATGTTATTGTTGACTTGAGCTATTGCAGGAAGCAGGAAGGTGATAACTGATAACAAAGATAAACAATTGGCAATGGAAATGAGAAAGTAATGAAGCCATTGGAAAAAGATATGGCTAAGACAAAGTGGTCAATGGTTGACTTATGAAGAACTTAAAAGTGTAGCCTTGGTGAATATTGTTGAGTACTGGTGCCTACTTTGAAATTTTCCAATGGTCAAAATAGTCAGGAAAATCAAACTGCAGGCAGCAGGTAGTTAATTGATACATCTCATAGATCACATGGTTTTCAAATAGCACTGTTTTGGATAACTTATTTTTTGGATTTTCAACCTCAATATGACAATTTTGGCCAGCACATGATCTGAAATTGACAAAATAAATTAATCATGGATAGTTTGACATGTTCAGGTGGGTTTTCATTTACTCAGGATTGAGGAAGGCTTATGCTTTGAGTGGATACAAAAGCTAAGGGGTGAAGATTGACAAATATCAGCATATTTTATCTGCAAACAACCAAAACAATCAATATCCAAGGAAGACAGTTTCTACAAGAAATAATTTGGCATTAACGTCTTGACTTCAGGCCACATGGCCCTTCCTTCTTTTTGCACCCAACAAACAGCAATGACCAGTAGAATAAGTTGAACATAAATTATACTTCAGATTGGAATAAGGTAAAACAGCGTTGGTCTGGTTGCTAGGCACAAACTTGATTATGTTTAGCTTCAACCTCCAAAAATCAATAAATATACTTTCATCTGTACAGGCGACACACAGAACATACAGTAAGTGTCAAAAAAAATTTAAGTGTTTTTCAATTTCTAAAATAACTGCAGGTCGCAGCCTGCCTTGCTATTTGCCAAATTATGCTGAAGCTTCAGCATAGGGATATTCACACAGTGCAGCAAAGCAGTTTCTAATTTGTGTAATGGAATGTGTAGCTCTAGCTGGTCTATGGAGGCAGTTATGCTAGACTTTAAACAGGTAAAGAAGCAGATGACAAATGTGTAGGTTGGACATGTGGACAAGCTCAGTTTAGCTGATCAGTGAGCATTACAAAATATTGCTTCCAAGTTCTATAAAATTATACTAAGAATAACAACTAAAGCTCTAGTACTTTTTTTTTTATCTCTCAACATTTTGTTCTACTATGGTATCAAAGAACAAGAAATAATGAGCCATGCTAAATATGAAACCATTATGCGCCCTCTATCTACAGGGGAAAAAAGAAAAAGAAAACTTTACTCTTTATATAAGAGATGCAAACATATGAAGCCATTTTGGGCTGAAAATTCTGTAACTGTTCACAGAACTGTTACTTCAAATAAAAAAATAAGTCGTAAAACTAGTTTTAACTTGTGTTTGGTTTGGTCAACTAAAAAATAGTGTATGATTATGAAGTGGTTCCGCTGTAACTTTTAAGGTTGAAAATGAGCCATGCTCATGTATACAGTATACATACTAAATTAACTGGCTGAAACAGTGAATGAATAAAAACCAGGCCCTGGAGTCCTTGTTTTACTGCTCTGTTCTTTCTCTATTTGCTGCAGAAAATCACAGCTTCTTTTTCTGCGATGAAGGCTGGTTTGTTGCAATCCTTAAGCTATCTTTCTGTGCCAAGCTACATTTTTTTCTACAATGTCTATGGTTCTAGGTGGTTGTTGTGAATTTGTCTTTGGCTCCAGGTACTATAATTTGCAAATTGATTACAATACTTAATGCCAGGTATACATTCTTAGAAATTGGATAATTTAATAAATCAAAGCCATTCTATTTTATGTGGTAGACATAGCTTTATAAACTCCTGTGAGGTCTACAACCATGACTCCACACCTCCACTATTACCTAGTTATTCTCACCACCATTATCATCCATATGATCATTTTCAAAATATTCTATTTTCTTTAGTATTAATTCTACTCATTCAATCATTAGAAATTTGAGTTGACAGAATTTCAATTTCATTAATTAGTGTAAAATCCTTCACTTTAATAATTCTAAAAATTCCTTAAAAGAATTTTGTTAACATCAAACAAAAATCCAATCATCTAATCACTGTGACAGAAACTAGAGTACAAGAGTACCTGTTCTAGTTCCACCAACGAAAGTATCATAGCCAAAACCCCACTTCCTTTTCATTCTTTTCCTCCATAGCTTCATCACAATCTTAATTCCTTTATATAACACCCTCTCAAGCTAGTGCTAGCCAAGAGAAAGATTTATTTACGTTTTGATAGGTGAAGAGAAAGATTCAAATGCAGGGTAAAAATTGTAAAAGAAATATCAATAAAGAGGTTGAGGAGGCTCATTGCTTAAATTAGCATTGCACACGGCAGAGTGATTTAAAACAAGAGAGTAGTCAAACTATTTGTCACATGAGTTAAAGGCTCAGTACATTTGGAAAATTAAATACAATTATCATTCATCTTCCTCAACTAATGCATTCTATAGCAAGAAAAGTAACACAAAAAATCAAATCAGTAACAATTATTAGTATTATTATTTTTTAAGTATATAAGAAGGAAATAGCTACTTATCAACAAAAAAGAAGAAGAAGGAAATAACTAACCAAAAGGCTGAACTGTGTTGCACATGCCAGGGTTCCAAATGCACCAAAGTGGCTGAATGGGTTCAGCTCCAATACCTCTTTGCACCATTCTATATCTCCACTCGTTTAACCTATTTGTTGCCTCAGCATAACTTTTCTTACCTGTCTCATCTCAGTTCCTAGACCACAGTGTCTCTGCCATTGCTGAAGTTCTTGGCCATATTCTTGCATCTAAAACTGCAGGATCTGCTTGCTCAGACCACAATGCCACCTCCCCACCTAACACTAGATTGGCCTCCTCCTCACTCAACCCATATGTTATATCATAGTTGTATATGGTTTGCCATGTTTTGAAAGGCCCACACCATGATCCACCATTTCCAGAGTTATCACTTGTTTGTTGATCATACTGGCTGTCATTCCCTAGAAATTCACCATGCCCACAGTCCAGATAATAGAAAACCGAGGATGATACGATAACCCGGTATCCAGAAGAAACAATCTTTTTGGTGTTTTCATGCCCATTGTTCCATGTCTGCAAGATGGTATGCTCTGGAGGAAGAGCTGTGGTTGGTACCTTGATATTACCATCCAATATAACATCTTCCCAATAAACCACTGTTCGGTTTAGGGATACAATATAAGGAAAAGTAGCGTTGACAAAGATCTCAAGTAGCTGACTGAGAGTTCCACCATTTGAGAGGAAGGACTGAATGGCCAGATCAGCTTTCCAACAACCAGGGATGATCTCATCAGCTCCAGCATGGTAAAATGGTTCTGGGAATAAGGTAGCCACATCATTAATGACTCTTTTTAGGACTTGGAAAGTCTTGGGGTTTAAGGGGTTCAAGTGGCCTGTTCCAGGTTCAGAGGCAAGACGGTCTTCCCACTTACTTCCAGCCAGCCACCAGAACATGTTTGCACATGTCACAATGTCAGGGTAGGCTTCTGCCCATGATCCTGTATGGGCTGCAAGTAAAAAACAAAATTTTAAACTCCTTCCATTTTCACCACAAGGATTATTATAGTTTAACTTAGTACAACCCTCTGATATGGAAAAGGAATGGACTGAAGTTTACTTGATATCATCGTATGCATTATGATTCTAGATTAAATGGTTCAACAATGTGAATCATCTTGTGTTTTTTGTCTTTCTAAAATCCTCACCCAATCCCACTGTCAAAGATGTATTAGCTTTTGTATAATCCAAAATCCTGTGTAAAATAGCTTGGGCTACTTCCATTTATCATATTTGATGCCAAGGAATGCAAGAACTCACCATGGACAAGTAAAATGGGAGGTGTATGCTTGGGTTGATTTCGGTGGGAATGTTTTTTTGCAGTAATGCAGAATGGAATTCTATGCAGTGAGTAAGGGATGTATTCTTAAGAGGAATAAATGTAACAGTAGGAGAGCTAATGGTGTGATTTCTGTCATGTTTTGTTGATTAATTAGATGGTAGTGGTAGTTATGGTTAGTTTTATCCATAATGTTTGTCATTGTGCAAGATCTGTTTGTACCACTGGTAAGAGGTGTTTGAAGCTTTGAATAGCAGCTTGTTTTTGCTACTATGCATGTTTTGTTAGTCGAACAAAGGTCACTTGTTCATCAAGAAATTATCTAGGCATCCTAATTTTTAATTACAAGGGCAAGAGATGCATATATGGGACTTGTTGGGTTAGATTTAGACTGATTGTAGTAAATAGGTTGTTTGAAACAAGTTTACTAAACACAATTTCATCTCTCTCCTTTTATGGTATAAAAGGTTCATCAGAAATTGTGAGATTCAACCGCTTTGTCTTTTGAAGTTGCCTGATTGATTTTTGAACCTGTTAAAGAATACCATAATTTTGGAGGGTTAAAATTTAGGTAAAGTTTTTTATGTACTAAACCTTATTATCCTCAATTAAATTCATTCATGTGTTTGTATTGGCCAATAAACCAAATGGATGAATTCATTTTGGTTTAATTCATTTGTACTTGGGAGAGGATGACAGTATGACACTACTCGCACTGCATAGGTCAATACAATCTTGTTGGTGGATACAATTGAGGAACCCAAAGTACAACTCTTAAGGAACTATACCTAAGTTTTGCCCCTTTTGGAATAAACTTAGATGAGTTAGATCTGCATATCCAATGCCAGCTAGCTAAGAATTTGTTTAGTAGTTTCTTTGCAATACAGTGCAAAATTGGGTAAGAGACGGCCTACCAATTACCTTTGTCAAACCTGTAAAAGTGACAATTTTGTGTACTAGACAGGACCATTTATAACTAGCAATACAATCCCAAAAATTTTGTACCAAAAGGAAAGAGAGTAGGATTGCAAGCAAAAAAGTGAAGTCAAAATAGAGAATTTTTACTGACCGGGTGAGTCAATCTCTGGAATAATTCTCACTCCATGATCCAAGCCAAACTGCACAATTTTGTTTACATCATCAGGAGTGTACACCATGTCCGGGCCATAAGACCCCTTAGCTGCCAAATCAGGCTCAGACGGCACCAAAAGTGGGAAAGAGTGTGAGTCAGTGATGTGCCAATGAAACACATTCATCTTATTCACACTCATAGCCCCAATAGTCCTCAATATGTCCTCAACTGGGCAGTAATTCCTAGAAGTATCCAACATAACCCCTCTGTGTCCAAAAAGTGGTGCATCCCATATATACAACCCCACAGCCACACATAAAGGGTCACCCCAAACGGCTGAGAAAAAGTCTCAAGGCCTCTCATGGCACCCCACACAATCTCTGCAGTCAAATTAGCAGGACCCCATGTGGGAATAGTGAGTGTATAGGACTCATTCATGTTGTGGTGAAGTGGGGCAGTGAGGTCTGAGACATAGACCAAAAGGGTCTGTAAAGGAGGGGTGGAAGTGGTGAAGTTGAGTACGGGAGGGACTAAGGGAATGTGGTGCTCGGATTGGATAAGATTGAGGTAGCGTTTGATGGCGGAGGAGAGGTGTATATGCGTTTGGTTGGGAGCTGAAATGGTGAAGGTGGAAGAGAGAAGAGTGGCTTGTGGTTGTGGCCATGAAAAAGCTCGTGGCTTTGGCCATACTTGGATTGAGGATTCAACTGCTGAGATTGGGAAGGACAATACTGCTAGTCCTATAGAGATAATGAGAATTGAATTGAAGAAATGAAGAAACATTGATTTTTTGTTAAAATGTTAGGTGGCTTAAAGTTAGAGAGACTTTCTGACCAAATTACAAGCACTTTGAAAGCTGTTACTCGACTGTCCATGTTGTGGCCTTTGTTATAGTTAAATAGTACTTGTGTTGCTTCGGTTGTTGGTCTTAGCCTAGGTTTTGTTTGGTTGTTGTTTGGGACTTTGCTTTTCGTCATTAGTGGTTGACCTTTACTTTGCCGAAGCCGAAAAGAACATTGAATGGTAGTATAATTTAAGATCTACTTTGTTTATCAGTCAATTTACCCCTTCTTTCACTTGTAATCTCTAACATTTGTGGAAAACCTGGCGTCCAATTTATATTTATATATCTATTCCTATTTTTATTTTTATATATCTAAAAATTAAAATATAGTATTTATTATTCTTATGTTTATGTTGAAGTGAATTAACTATTACATCATGTATTTATTTTCAATACTTCTTGTCTTATTTTTCTCTTCACTTTACCTTTTAATCCTTCTACTAATCTGTACTTTAATGTTACAGTTTACTAAAAAAAAATTGTTATTCTCTCTCCCTTTCAATCTTTTTTTATACATCTCTTCTATTCAATTTATATTTTGTCCACACAAAAAAAGTGAATACTATCTCTTTATTCTTTTTGTCTTTCTTTTCGGTGGGTTTTAAGCTATCATTTCCCTTGGAAAGGCTCATAACAAGTTTGTATAGCTAACCAAATTATCCAAAAGTTATGGTAAACTAGATTGATGTAATATCCCAAAAAGCCTATTTCTTAAGGTTGTCATTTCAAAATTCTAGTCACCAAAATCTTCGAATATCTTCTAAAGATAATATTAGACATACCCATGATCTACTACAAACCTTTGTCCGAAGCCAAGCTTTAATTAGACTTCATTTACCTCACCAACCATATATATATTTCTGAATTATATCAAAGCTTATGGTTATTAGATTCAACAAATTTTAAAAGGGGTTTTGTATGGCTGTGTGGTAGGCTGGTAGCATAAGTAGTTCTCTCTCCTCTCCTTCAACATCTACGAAAATTTTTGGGGAGTTGGGGGATTTAAAATTTTTGAAGTGTTAAATCTAAAATTGAAGGTGCTAAATCTTATTTCAAATCCAAAGATTTCAATTGTCTAACAAAAAATTCAAAGGATTTCAAGTTTTTAAATCTTTGATGAATTTGGCCCAAATACAAATAATTGACATTTAAACTATTTAATCAAAGTATTTAGACTTATAAACTCAAATCATCAAAAGGCCCAAATCTTGCTACCCAAAGAATGAGTAAATCAATATAATTTGAAATTGGGAAGAGAAATTTTGGGAAGCAGTCATTTTTGCCCTTAAAGAATTCTTTTTGAAGTGGCTTTGTAATTAATAGACATTTATAAACCTTCATCGACTTAAATTCTGTCGTTTCTTTTTATTTCTACTTGGAGTAAAAAACAAAAACAAAAACAAAGAAAGTCACTAGACAATGTTGCTTTGTCATATTCTTTCACATATTTATTCTTGGCTCCGAGTAAAATAAGCAATATGCAAAACAAGTTCCTACGTCAAGTCCATGTTCTTCTTTCCACGCAACAAATATGTTTACCAGCAAACCTATATATCTCATAAACAATTGCAAATAAATAATGATGATTTAATAGTAAGATATGACTACAAGAAATTGATATTATATATATTGCAGCTGGAATCCTTGTTTCACTGCTCTGTTCTTTCTCTGTTTTCTGCACTGCAGAAAGTATTTTGTTAACATCAAACAAGAAATTAATCATCCAATCACAGTGACAAACTAGAATACAAGATTACCTGTTCTAGTGTATTATAGCTCCACCAACGAATGCATCATAGCCAAAACACCACTTCCTTGTCATTCTTTTCCTCTATGGCTTCAACATAATCTTAATTCATTCACATGACAACCTCTCAAGCTAGTGCTAACCAAGAGAAAGATTTAAATTTAGGGTACAAATTGTGAAAGAAATATCAATAAATAAATCACTAGACAAATATTGCTTTGTCATATTCTTTCACATGTTTATTCTTGGTTCCGAGTTAAATAAGCAATATGCAAAACAAGTTCCTACGGCGAGTCCATGTTCTTCTTTCCGCGCAACAAATATATTACTAGCAAACCTATATATCTCATAAACAATTGCAAATAAATAATGAAGATTTAACAGTAAGATATGACTAGAAAAAATTGATATTATATATATATATATATATATATATATATATATATTGCAGCTGGAGCCTGGAGTCCTTGTTTCACTGCTCTGTTCTTTCTCTGTTTTCTGCACTGCAGAAAGTATTTTGTTAACATCAAACAAGAAATTAATCATCCAATCACAGTGACAAACTAGAGTACAAGATTACCTGTTCTAGTGTATTATAGCTCCACCAACGAATGTATCATAGCCAAAACACCACTTCCTTGTCATTCTTTTCCTCTGTAGCTTCAACATAATCTTAATTCATTCACATAGCACCCTCTCAAGCTAGTGCTAGCCAAGAGAAAGATTTAATGTAGAGTAAAAATTGTAAAAGAAATATGGATAAATAAGTTCCATAACTATTTTAATAGAAGTTTAGATTGACCTAAGTTGAGGAGGCTCGTTGCTTAAAACTGTGTTGCACACAACAGAGTGATTTAAAACAAAGAGTTGAACCATTTGTCACATAAGTTGAAGGTTTGATACATTTTGAAAATTAAATACAATTGCCACTCATCTTCCTCAACTAATGCATTAGCAAGAAGAGTAACACAAAAAATCAAATCAGTGACTGTTATTAATACCATTATTTTTCAAGCATATAAGAAGGAAATACTTAAGCAGCAGACTGAACTGTGTTGCACATGCCAGGGTTCCTAATGCACCAAAGTGGCTGAATGGGTTCAGCACCAATGCCTCTTCGCACCATTCTATATCTCCACTCATTCAACCTATCAGTTGCCTCAGCATACCTTTTCTTACCTGTCTCATCTCGATTCCCAGACCACAGTGTCTCTGCCATTGCTGAAGCTCGTGGCCATATTCTTGCATCTAATACTGAAGGATCTGCTTGCTCGGACCACAATGCCACCTCCCCACCTAACACTAGATTGGCCTCCTCCTTGCTCAGCCCATATGTTATATCATAGTCGTATATGGTTTGCCATGTCTTGAAAGGTGCACACCATGATCCTCCATTTCCTAAGGAACCACTTGTTTGATTATCATACTGGCTATCATTCCCTACAAAGCCACCATGCCCACAGTCCAGATAATAGAAATCCGCAGATGATACAATAGCCCGGTATCCAGAAGAAACAATCTTTTTGGTGTTATTATGGCCATTGTTCCATGTTTGCAAGATGGTATGCTCTGGAGGAAGAGTTGTGGTTGGCACCTTGATATTAGCATCCAATATAACCTCTTCCCAGTAGACCACTATTCGGTTGAGGGATACAATATAAGGGAAAGTAGAGTTGACAAAGATCTCGAGTAGTTGACTGAGACTTCCACCATTTGAGAGGAAGGACTGAATGGCCGGATCGGCTTTCCAACAACCAGGGATGATCTCATCAGCTCCAGCATGGTAGAATGGTTCTGGGAATAGGGTGGCTACATCGTTAATAACTCGTTTCAGGACTTGGTAAGTCTTGGGGTTTAAGGGGTTCAATTGGCCTGTTCCAGGTTCAGAGGCAAGACGGTCTTCCCACTTGCTTCCGGCTGGCCACCAGAACATGTTTGCACATGTTATAATGTCGAGGTAGGCTTCTACCCATGATCCCGTATGCGCTGCAAGTAAAAAAAAATAAAATTTTAAACTCCTTCCATTTCACCACAACAATTACTAAAGTTTAATTAAGTACAAACCTATGGTATGGAAAAAGGAATGGACTGAAATTTACTTGATATCATTGTACGCATTATGATTCTGGATTAAATGGTTCAATCATTTGAATCATCTTGTGTTTTATGTCTTTCAAAAAGCCTCACCCAACCCCACTGTCAAAAGTAGTATTAGCTCGTGTATATTCACCATATTGTAATATAAGAATTATCAAGGTTTCTCCAATTATATTTGAGTTTGATTTTGAAATTATATCTTGCACATATTCAAATTCAAATATATAAAATGTCTAATAAGTTTTGACAAACAATGAAAAAATAATGAAAGCATCTAATGGGAAGCTGTATGCTTGATAATCCAATATCCGTTTATCATATTTGACGCCAAAGGCAAGAATCACCATGGACAAGTTAAGGCAGAGGAAAGCATCATTCAATTAAATGGAAGGTGAGGGCTTGGGTTGATTTAGTGGGAATTTTTGTAGCAATGCAAAATAAAATATTATGCAGTCAGTGGGGGATGTCTTCTTAAGAGGAACAAATGTCACTGTAGAAGAGCTGGGTGTGATTTCTGTCATGTTTGTTGAATAATTAGATGGTAATGGTAGTTATGGTAGTTTTATCTGTATCGTTTGTTGTTGTGTAACATCTGTTTGTACCCCTAGCAGCTTTGAATAGCTGCTTGTTTTTGCTACTATGCAATGTTTTTGTAAGTTGAACAAAGGTCACTTGTTCATCAGAAATTATATAAGCATTCTAATTTTTAATTATAAGCGCAAGAGATGCATATGTGGGGCTTGTTAGATTAGATTTAGACTGATTGTAGTAAATAGGTTGTTGAAACAAGTTTACTAAACATAATCCTTTTTCATTTCTTCCTTTTTTGGATAAAAGGTACACCAGAAATAGTGAGATTCAATCTTTATCTTTTGATGTTTCCTGATTGATTTCTGAACCTGCTAAAGAAGATAACTATTATGGAGGGGTAAAATTTAGGGACAGTTCTCTATGTACTAAACCTTAGGTTCCTCAAGTAAATTCAATTATGTGTTTGTATTGGCCAATAAACCACATGGTTGAATTCAATTGTCCTCCAGAGAGGATGATAGTATGACACTATTCACACTGCATTGGTCAGTACATTTGTGTTGTGAAATATAATTTAGGAACCCAAAGTACAAGACTATACCTAAGTTTTGCCCCTTTTGGAATGCACTTAGATGAGTTAGATTTGCATATCCAATGTATGAACTCATTCTAGTATCTTTGACATAGTCTGAGATTCTAAAGTTCTTATGCATTTGCAATGCCAACTAGCTAAGAGTTTGTTTAATTGTCCTACAAATTACCTCTCTCAAAACCATAAAAGTGACAATTTGAATACTAGAAACTACCGTTATAACTAGCAATACAATCCCAGAAATTTTGTACTAAAAAGGGAAAAAGAGTAGGATATCAAACAAAAGAGTAAAGGCAAACGAGAAGAGTTTTACTGACCGGGAGTGTCAATCTCTGGAACCACTCTAACCCCATGCTCCAAGCCAAACTGCACAATTCTGTTGACATCATAAGGAGTGTACAGCATGTCAGGACCATATGACCCCTTAGCTGCCAAATCAGGCTCAGATGGCACCAAAAGTGGGAAAGATTGTGAGTCAGTGATGTGCCAATGAAACACATTCATCTTATTCACACTTATAGCCCCAATAGTCCTCAATATATCCTCAACTGGGTAGTAATTCCTTGAAGTATCCAACATAACACCTCTGTGAGCAAAAAGTGGTGCATCCCATATATACAACCCCACAGCTACACGCAAAGGGTCACCCCAAACGAGCTGAGAAAAAGTCTCAAGGCCTCTCATGGCACCCCACACAGTCTCTGCAGTCAAATTAGCAGGACCCCATGTTGGAATAGTGAGCGTATAGGACTCATTCACGTTGTGGTGAAGTGGGGCAGTGAGGTCTGAGACAGAGACCATAAGGGTCTGCAAAGGAGGGGTGGTGTTGGCGAAGTTGAGAGTGGGAGGGACTAAGGGAACGTGGTGCTCGGTTTGAATGAGGTTGAGGTAGCGTTTGATGGCGGAGGAGAGGTGTATATGTATTTGGTTGGGAGTTGAAATGGTGAAGGTGGGAGAGAGAAGAGTGGCTTGTGGTTGTGGCCATGAAAAAGTTCGTGGCTTTGGCCATACTTGGATTGTGGATTCAACTGTGGAGATTGGGAAAGACAACGCTGCTAGTCCTGTGGAGATGATGAGAATGGAATTGAAGAAAGGAAGCCACATGTTTCCTTTGTTCACAATTTAGGTGAGGTGGGGAGACTCTTTTAGCAATTTGAAAACAGTGATTGACACGGTTTTCTTTGTGACACGTTGCCTTAGACTAAATTTAAAGTTTGAGAAATTCTAACAACACATAAAATGATACTATTTTTGTAATAATTATTTTACGTGACAAACTATAATTAGTTATTTATCATTTTTACTTTAATTTATATGGGTTTACAAATTTTTTTTTTCACTGCTCACAAATTTTTTTGTGAATAGTTGTGGCAAAAGTTATGATTTATCCTATATTCATAGAATTTTTGTTTGAATTCTTTGTTAATTATGAGTTTGTTTAGATACCACTTATTTTTTTAAAACTAAAAATTTATTACTGAAAGTACTATAGATAAAAGTAAAAATTAGTTGAAATAGTACAATAAAACCTACTAAAAAGTACAATTAGGCCTATAAATAGTAACAAAAAAATAAGCTAAATAATCAAATAATTTTCATTTATATCGGATGCTACATGTGTTGCTTTTATTGTTGGTCATGAGTTTTGTTTGGTTGTTATTTGGGACTTTGCTTTTGTGCTACTAGTGATGGACTTTTTCTTAGCTGGAGCCTTTTTTTTTTTTTTTTTTCTTTTGTTTTTTGAGGAGGTAGCTGGAGCCTAATAAAAGAAATAATGGTGAATGATTATAATTTAAGATCTACTTTGAATGAGTATAATAAAATAAATTTACCTTTTGACAGGTAATCTTTATTATTAGTAGAAAACTTAGCCATCCAGTTTGTATTTAATATAGGATGAAGAAGATAAGACCAGTTGTATTGTGAATTTTGGATATATTGGACCCTTTTTGGGGTCAAGGGACTGAAAAGAAATTGACAAAATGGTCCTTTCTGTTGATTATAAATTGTTCTGCTTTATAGAGTCTTGCTAGTTTGATGCATTATTTTTTTCTCTTTTTTTCTGATAAATTACACTTTTAGTCCCTCAAATATTGTTTATGTTCGATTTTGGTCCATTATTTTCAAATATTTAAAATGTAATAATTTGGTCAGCCCAATCTATTTTTATATTTAAGTGACCGTAACTTGAAATTGTTGTTAATGCCATTTTTATATTTGGGTCCATCACTTTCTTATATTTCTTAATTTTCGTATGGACTAAATCCATTAATTTTTTTTTATTGGGATTTGTGAAGGAACAGGGCGCGAAAGCAAAGAGTATGACCCATTTGAGCTTAGCTATGGGCCCAAGAGGTGGATTTGTCTAGTGGGCTTGAAACTCTTGCAAGAGCATGAGTCCATAGGAAAATTTGATTAATTTGTTGTGTTTACCAAAAAAGTAGGTGTAATTTTCTGTATGTCCCTAAAATTTCAGCTTAATCATCTCAATCTATGAAAAGCTATTTAACCAAATTTAATGCTAAATAACGAGAAATCTCAAATTTAGCAGGTTTTTCAGCGATCATTTCCCCTAAAAAGGTTTGGAAAAGCTTATACTAGCTAATCAGATTATCTAAATTCGATAGCAAATTAGACTTCAATAAAATAAAATAAAAAGTAGCAAATTAGACTGATGTAATATCCAAAAAAAGCCTATTGCTCAAGGTTGTCATTTCAAGAATCCAGCAACCAAAATTTCAATATTATCTAAAGATAATATTAGACATACCTCTAATCTACTACAAAACCATGTCCCTAGCAAGCTTTATAGCCTTTATTTACACTTCAAGTACCTCACCAAATACATTTATATTTCTTAATTATGCCAAAGCTTGTGATTATTAGATTCAGAAATTTTTGAAAGAGGTTCTATGTGTGTGGACTAAAGCAGAGTATTTAAAGGCCCAAATACAAATCTTTAGATTTAGGAACTTAAATCGAAATCAAAGGGCCCAAATCTTGCTATTTAGTTTGAATTTTGGAAGATAAATTTTGGGAAGCAGTTCTTTTTTTTTTTCTTTTTCTTTTTTTTTTTTTGAGCTTGATTTGGAATTAATTGACATTTATAAACTCATCCACTTCAATTATTTTTGTTTCTTTTTATTTCCTCTTGGAAGAAAAAAAGAAAAACTAAAACTAAAACAAAGAAAGTCACTTGACAAATGTTGCATTGTTATATTCTTTCACATATTTATTCTTGGTTCCGAGTTAAATATTAAGCGATTTGCAAAACAAGTTCTTATAGCAAGAGAATGTTCTTTCCACGTAGGAGCGTAGCTAGAAATTTTTGGTTGGGAGAGAAGAGGTAATATTATCATATTAATTTGTAATTCAAGAAAAATACAAAGTATGACAAATATACATGTCTTCTTGCATTAGTTTTAGAAAAAAAAAAAAAACATTAAATCTAACCAAAATCAGACTACATTTACAAGAAATAATATTCATAGAAATTACATGTAACAAAGTCACTATAAGCAACCATAAAATAAATGGCAATTAAATTCAATCAAATTAGACTACTATGGTTAAAAAAAAAAAAAAATCAAAATCAATTTCATTCTTACTAATAGTCTAATATTGTACCCTTACAGTCTCTTTACTTTCTAATGATAATTCCTACACTAGAACAATATATGTCCTTGGATAGCTATGGGAAATAGCCTCACTCAAGAAAAAAAAAGTGTGCGATATGGCTGGCATGTTTTAGAAGAGGAAAGGAGAGTCAAAAAGATGAAAAGTAGGGATTTGAGGTGGGGAATTTTTATGGCTAAAGTATTGGAGGAGGGGCCAAGTTTTCTGTTTTCCCCATAGGGGGGTCAGTGTTGGGTTAGCGGAAGCTTAATGACACTCTCACTTCACATCTCTAGTTGTCTTTCACCCTACTACACTTTACACTCTACTTCACTTCACACCTCACCACATCTATTTATATTAGGTATATGTTGGTTAGGGAACCAACTTGAAGCTTCTAGATCTTCCTTTTTATTGGCATTAAATTAATGTCATTCTCCAACCATCTAGACTATTCTATAAAGATGTGGCTGAATTTCACTTCTTAGTAGAAGCTTTTAGAAGGACTTCTCCTAGAGAAATTTGGAACCCAAGAGAATGTTCTAGAGAAAGAGAGAGAGGTTGAGAAAAACTCTAGATATTTCTAGAGAAAGAGATTGTGTGGGAAGTTGTAGAAAATTCTAGAGAATTCCAGAGAGAAGCAAATTAAGTGAAACTCTAGAAATTTCTAAAGACAAGAGAGTTAGTGTTGATTCTTAACAGCCAACTCTTAAATAAGAAGGTGTAAGACCTATTTCTTCCTACTATTATAGAGGTTTTAAAAATTTTGGGTCCACGCAACAAATGTTTTACTAAACCCACCCCAACACCCCCCCCCCCCCCCCCCCCCCAAAAGAATAACATGCCCTGTTTTCACGCAACAAATGTATTACTAGCAAACCTATATCTCATAAACAATCTCTATTTATAAAGGCAAACAAATAATGATGATTCAATAAGCCCTTTCCAATAATATAAACTTTAAACACAATAAAAACACTACCATAGAACATGACAAAAGATCTTCTTTGCTAAAAAGAGAAAAAGCTCTTCTCATCTAAAAGAAAGGAAAAGCTAAATACAGCATATAGATTATAAATTAGAATTCACTCTCAGTACTGGAAGTATTACACAATATAGAATATTGCATCATGAAAATCTAAAAGAAAGAAGATCTAAAGGAAATCCCCTTTAATGATGATTTAATAAGCAGAAATTTCTATTTTTTTGCGATTTGATTGATTAGGTTCGTGTTCATGTTCATGTTCATCTCTCCTATTTTTTTGTCAAAAATGGTACCTCAGGGGAAGGATCTACTTTTGTTCTCACCATATCTTTCACCTGTAATAATCAAATTATTATTTTTACGTCAAAAAAATATTTTAAAAAATCAAATTAAAACATTCATAAATAGAATATATATTGAGAAAAAAAATTATATATCTTATTTTGCATGCGATTGAATAGAACTTGAATGAATCTCTTTCCTCAGTTGTAAATTTTTCTAAATGATCTATTAGTTCATATCCACAAACTTGACACTTGTAAGTAGCATTAAGAATAAATAATTTAGGATACATGGCACAAAATTGGAACTCTAATTTAGAATTTTAATTTGAGTTTCTCTCAACTTCACCTATTAATATTAGATATATAGATTATTAGTTCATTGAATCAACTAATAGAGTAATGTATATACTACTTATCTATAGTTGTGCATTGATTATTTATATTAAATGAATTTATAAGATTATTTTATAAAATTTATTTAAGAAATAATTTTTAGTTGGAATAATAATATTAATTCATTTACATACATATATATATATATATATATATATATATATATATGTATTTATGTATGTATGTATGTGGAACTAATATTTTAGTATTTATTCTATGTAATTAGAAAGATAACTAATAGAATGAATATGTTTATTTTGTAATATTAATTATTTTAAGCATAATGAAATTTTAATATCATTTTTCTAAGATTTATATGAGAAAAAATTGATTTTTTTTTTATTTTTTATGTGAGGAACAATTAATTTGAAATATGGAATTCTTACTAAAATTTTAATTGTCTTTGCAACTATTGAAACAATGTCCAACAAAAAGGGAAAAACATAAATAACTTTACTAACACAAAACCCAGAAAATAAAAAATAATAAGTGAAGGATATTTGCATTTTTTGTAGGCATAAAACATGTTTATTTATATGACCCGAAATATCATGCAATTTTATGAGCCATGTAACTTGTTTAAATAATACACATATATAATTTTATATAAACCTCATGTAATCCCAATTTTTTATTCTTTTTTTCATTTTACATATAGAGTAAAAAATTAATATATTTAATGCGTGACTATAAATATGACAAACAAAAAAAGCTATCAAATTTAATTTGCATTTTTGTTCATAACAGTTTCTTTTGCTTTCCAAACTCCCAACGATGCCTTTGTATTTTTTTGGATATATATGTATTCAAATACTTACGTAAAGAGAAATTAATACAAATTAAAAATAGTGTATTTTTTTCGAAAAAAAATAATACTTTTAAAACATACAAATACAAATTAAAAATAAATGCATTTATAATTTTCATAGCATAAAAATATATAATAAAGATGTGGCAACCGAATCATGCCACATGTTAAGTGTTGGGTAAGGTTGGGAATGGATGGGCTAGTTTTTTGGGTTGGAAGAGAAGGCTAAAAGCCTGGCCCAGGAGAAAACTTCTTAAAAATAAGATGATTTATGAATAGATACTTCTATTGGGCCCAACTAAACTCAAATCCAAATCAGTGAGCCCAATCTTTCTATGCAGTGTAAAATTACTATGTGTAATTTACTTTGAGTTTGCATTTTGGAAGATAAATTTTGGAAAGTTGCTTTTTTTTTTTTTTTTTTTCCCATAAAGAATCATTTTTGAGATGACTTTGGAATTAATTAACATTTATAAATTATAGGATAAAATTTAGTTACAAAATTAGTTGTAGGCTTAGCTTACAGCCTTACTTAATATCTTTTTATTGGAATTAAATTTTGACAAATCCATGGTTGAATTATATCTTCTTCTTATATCCTTCATGTTTGTAAAATTTCTTCAAAATTAAAAATCAATAGCTATGTCATCAATAAATTTTTTAAATTGCAAGTTTTTGTAGTTCGAAATTATGTATAAAATATAAGCTTATAGATCATACAGTAAATAATATTTGATTGACACAAAATTTGACATGTATATTAAAAGCGTAAAAAATATGCAATTCAACGGTTAAATTTTCAAAATATATAGTAATATTTATTTTATTGAGTAAGGTTGTAGTTAAGGCTACAACCAATTTTATAACTAAATTTTGTTCTAAACTATATTACTACTAAAGATATATCTCATAATTAAAAAATCTCTTTTTAGAAAAGGTAAATAAATTATACTTTTTTTTTTCGTTTTGGATTCATGCTTAATTAAAAAAAAAATAAATCTCATGATTTTCTGAAGGAAATCAATAGGATTTTTTTTTTTCTTGAGAAGAGAAATCTATAAAAATTTATTACTAAAAATATGAAATCACAAAGTATATATTGGCATAGACCAAGAGAGCATTACAAATTTATAGCTAAAGAATCATTATCTAATAAGCCCTTATCCAACTCTAAACATAATAAAAAGCCCGTTTGCTAAAATCTTTAGAGTTCAGACGTTCTCACTGGGAACAATATTACATAGTATAGAATACAGCATCATGAAAAAAACTTAAAGAAAGGAGATCTAAAGGGTGTCCCTTTTCTTCTTCTTTTGCGATTGATTGATGAAATTCATCACTCCTATTACTTGTCAAACAAGGCACTTCATAAGAAGGATCTACTCTTGATATCACTGTATCTTTCACCTATAATCAAATTATTGTTGTAGTGAGAAACTTAGGGGCCGTTTGGTAACATTGTTTTTATTTTTTAGAAATATATATGAGTGAAAAAGTATATAGAAATGCGTGTAATGTTGTTAAAAAAACTGAAAACATACATTTAAACACATATACCAAATAACCCCTTATGTTCAAACATATCAAATAAAACATTAACAAATAGCATATTGAAAAAAAAAAAAAAAAAAAAAATCTTACTTTGCATGCAATTGAACAAAACTTGAATGAAGCTCTTTGTTTATCGGTATAAAAATTAGATATATCCAATAGTTCATATCCACATACTTGACACTTGTAAAGTGCATTAGCCCGATATTCATTTGTTTTATTTCTTGTTTGAAGAAAAACTATTTTTTCATGGTTAACCGTGTAATGGTGTATATCAGAGACATCCAGCAATCCACTAATATTGCTACTTCGAATTGCATTATGATGTGAAGCTTTGCGAACCTACAAAAAATAATAATATTTAGATTTATGACTACAACAATATGATATTATATATTCATATATTAAGAAAGTAACCATCATTATTGACAAAAAAATAAAATAAAACTTACTTGGAGAACTTTGTGTTTGTGACCTTCAGCATCGTGCTTATTTTTGCAACGTTCACAAAATATTTTGTTCTTTTCGCAGTCTCTACAGAAGAAATTACAGAATGTATCTTTGAGACCGTGTTTGACACAAGAACAAGGCTCATAGAATTCAGAATTTAAGAAAGACGATAGCCATGGTGGTGGAAACTTGGAATCCATATTTATGCTTTTGCGTTGAAACTATTAAAACTCAGACTCTCGATTTTCTAAATGACCCAGATGATATTCCTTAATTTATTTTTCTTAATTTAATTTGAAACTTTTCCAACAATCCCCCACAATGTTTCAAATTAGAATTAAAGACGAAGGTTATGGAATATGAGAGAATTGGTGGGCAGGATGTAATGCTTAGATGTAGATAAACAATGTCTTGAACCTAGCATCCTATTGTGAGACTCTAACCTTGTGCATTCATTCCATCCTAATTTAGACGAGTTCGCGATTTGGCGCATTAGGGCCTTGCGTCCTTCCTGGATGTTCATGGTGCTTTAGAGAGTTGGCCAAACTCTCATAGGAAGCGGCCTCCACTTCCACAGCCATATAGGTGAGCTCATCAAGTGTGTACTGTCACACACTACCTTTACAGGCTATGAGTTCATTAAGAGTTTTACTCAACCTTCTCACTTTGACAGTATGCATTATCTACACCAACTACACCATAGGTAGGGATAATTTTTGATAATGCATTATCGAATCTCTCCATGACTTGTTTGAACCAATTGAACCTAATTCACGTAATCTCCGATCACATAGGTTGGGTTACCATCATGTGTGATTCACTCTATTGGCCTCAATCCCAGCCCTCTCGATGTATTATGGACTAACTTTCTAGATAGTCCTGTAGTCAGAGAATCATTTTGATTTTACTCTGACTTCACAAACTCCAAGGCTATCATACCAGTTTTTATAAATTGTCACACAATTTTGTGCCTGAACTGCATGTGTCCTTATTTTCCATTGTACAATTTTCCTTTGATCTACTAATGGCTGCCTGTAATTCACAATGCAATGAAATTGGTTAAGGCAACTTGTTTGGTACACACTTGTATATCACATGTGGAGTTGGTTTTTATCATTGTCAGATGCTCAATTTGCATCATAGAATCTTCCAGCACTATTGGATATCATCATTGTACCTTTCATATATCTCAATAAACAAGTTAATACAGAAAGGATTATGAGTATTACGCTGCCTATAATTTTAGCATATTCCAATTTTGACACACTAGTCCCTTTATTTTTCCTCATGCTAGGATCATATGGTGAGCTTACAAGTTCACTCTCAAAGTGAGTTTCTCAAATATTTCATTCCTCAATGTAGTGTGGCTTTGATAAGAAATTATCTTTAATGCCACAAATTATTTTAATTCCTAATATCACACTAGCTTCTACTAAGTCTTCCATGTCAGATTTTGATGATAGGAATTTCTTAGTATAATTAATAACATGTTTATCTGTTCCAAATGTCATCAACATACAAGCAAATTATAAAATCAAAGTTTGCATTGAGCTTAATATACTCACACCTATCAGATTCATTCACAATAAATCCATTTGACACCAACGCATGATTGATTATTTCCATGCCATTATTTTGGTGCTACTGTATCAAGAGATTGCTATTTATATTGAGATTATTTTTGTTACAGGTGAGTAAATGGAGAAATAATCTACACCACCCTTTAAAAGCTAAGTACCCCAACATTTTGAGATATTTGGTATCCCTTCAAAGATTCAAGGGTATATGGAGCAACCACTTTATGCATAATTCCAATTTTATTTTCTTTATTTATTTTTCAACTTTGGTGCTTGCTTCAAACGTAAACTTCACATTTGAGAATTCTTAATTTCTAGATTTACTATCAAGTTTAATTGCTTCATTCCTTTTGTTGATGCAACATTCACATAGCATAATCTTGCATGCCCCATATCAAAGAAACAACAAAATAAGCGATAAAACTATTATTATTAATTCTATTATTATCATTAATTTTTATCAAAACTGGCATCAAGTACAAAGAGTCCCCCATGACAGTAGCCCTTCCCAACAAAATCACCATTGCGGGTCAAAACAACTTTATCCGCTTCAAACACCAATTTGATCCCTGCTTTGTTAAGTAAGGATCCAGACACTAGGTTTCTTCGCATGTTAGGAACATGAAGTACAGAGTGCAGTGCTAGAGACTTACCAGAAGTTAATTTCAAAAGTACCTTCCCTTTTCCTGCAACACTTGCAGTACGAGCATCTCCCAAATAGACGCTCTCCCCATCTATGACTTCCTCATAGTCAAGAAACATCTCTTTGTTTGAGCATATGTGTCTAGTTGCCCCAGTGTCCACTACGCATTCAATCATGTTGTTGACCAGATTCACTTCAGACACAACAGCAGCTATCACCTCAGATTCTGTCAAGTTGGCTTGAGGCTTGGGGTGATGGTGATCTTGTCCCTTCCTGAACTTACAATCAGAAGCCACATGACCAATTTTTCCACACACAAAGCAAGGACCTTTCTTTTTCTTTCCAATATTATTTTGTTTCTTGAATATACTTTCAGTCTTTCCATTAGGCCCTTTCCATTTTTTCTGAAATTTTTCTGTTCAACTAAGTTTGCTTTAGATGTGAACTCTAGGTTAGGATAATTTGTTGTATCTCTCATCCGGTTTGATTCCTCAATCCGGATGTGGACAACCAGGTCCTCCATTGATAAGTCCCTCTTTTTGTGTTTCAAAAAGTTTCTAGTCCTTCCAAGAAGGTGGCAACTTCTCTATGAGAGCAGCTGCTTGGAACACCTCATCTATTTCATCCCTTCAGCCAAAATTTCTAAAACAATATGTTGATACTAATGGACCTGATCCATGATTGGTTTTTCATCTACCATTTTAAAATCAAGGAACCTACCAACAACATAAATTTTAAAGCCAGCATCTTCCATAGAATATTTCTTTTTCAATGCATCCCAAATTTCCTTAGCAGAGTTATAACCACAATAAATATCAAATAATGAATTGGACAAGTAATGCAGAATATGACCCCTAAAAGTACGATTATCCCTTTCAAAATTCCTAACAGAAGCAGAACGAGCAGGCTCATGCATTTCATCAGATACACGATCATTGAATAACACATAATCCACATAAATAGATTCAAGATAAAATAACAGCCTCTCAGACCATATCTTATAATGGTTTCCATCAACTGGTTCCAGTTTAGACATGTCAGGTGCAGTGCTCATATTTGATTATTAAGTAGAGCAGTTCACTTCTTAGATTGTTGGAAATATATGAGACTAATTAACAAAACCAATAGAGTAAATTCAAGAGATTAGAGGAATCTTATCGATGATAGAGAGAGAGAGCCGAGGCGTGGAACTCAATCCACTGTCCTAAGAAGTGATTTCGCCCCACTGGATTCAATTTATCCTTGGTGCAGAAATGGCTCCAGTGATCACCCCCCAGGATTCAACGGCAAGCTATGGTTGTGTGCGCTCACAAGCCAAAGCTTTGAACTCGTATTAATGCTCATAGAAATTGAAGGAAGAGTAAGACACAGAATTAGAAATTTTGTTGTTTTTTCGTATATGTTAAGAGACATCCTTACCTCCGTTTTTATAAGTGTATAACAAGGTTGACTAACACATGTTACACATCTTTGGAAATTTGCCGTAATAAACATCCCCATAAATTTCTCCTTTTAAACTTTTCTTTCACAGCTATAGAATTAAAGGTTGATTAATGTTTATTTGGGATTGTGTTGAGGCAAAGGAAAGAGCAAATTTTAAGGTGAAAAAAAAACAAAAAAAGGAATAGATGAGAGAAATTGGTGGACCAAATGATCTAGTGACAGAGGGGAGAGTTTAATACTCACCTACATTTTTCTACCTTGCGAGTCAAAAATTTCAATGAAGAGCTACAAAGTATCTATTTTTCTCAACATAAAGGTGGTACATGGTTAGATGCTACTGATCTTGAGTTTCAAGAAGGTAACAAGGCTGCTGTGTATGCATCAAGGTATGGACATGCATTTTATTCAAAGCCTGGACTTGTTTTGGATGGGAGCAATGGAATTGGACTGAGGAATGATTGTGAAAAGGCTGATTTGTACTTGGATACTGGAGCAAGTTATACATTGGTGGCAATTGAGTATACTGCTGAGCCACCTTGGCTAAACTATCTTAGAAAATGGGGTCCAACAATTAATCATATTCTTAAGGATGAGATTGATGAGATTTTGAAAGTAATACCTAAGCCTCTTAGAGGTTGTTTCATGAAATTGTTCAACAAATTACCAAGGGAAATAATGGAGGAGGAAGGCCCCTCATCAATCAAAGTGAAGGTCAGTTGGGATGGAGATGAAATTTGATGGTTTATTTTTATTATTACTTTTATTTTTTGATGCAACTGTTTATATTCTAGCACTTTAGAAAGAAAAAAAATTATGCAACATGTAGTGCCAACAAAAAAAAATAGTGGCATACGATGTAAGTTAGAGTTTATTTATTAACATTTCTCATATATATTGTTTGTATCAGTGAGCAAAATGTTGTATTGATTCTCCAAAAAAAAAAAAAACACTACTGTTGTATTACTTACTAGTTAATGAGATCGGCTTTCTCTGGGTCCAATTTTTTTATTTTATTTTAGTAATTCTATATTTCATTTTTGTAGTTGGCCCCCCTTCTCTCCAATTGGTTTAGTTAACCAAACTCAAATAGTAACTATCCAACCAAAAAATTTAACCAAAATATATATATATATATATATATATATATATATATATATATTCACAGTGGTGATTGTATTTTAGCAAATAAAACTATTTTACCACCAAAGAACAAAAAAATCATGTGTTGTAGAACAAACTAAAGCTGAATTTTTTGCAACTAAATAAACTAATATAAATATCAATTGACGGTAGCAAGTTGTTAAAAATAAAATAAAATATTTTGTTAAGATTATAACTTTTCAATTAAAAAACTCAAATTCTCTCTCTTCCTTATTATTTTAATGATTTGTTTATATTATTTTAAATGATGTGATAAAAAAAAAATAGAACATTTGATATTGAGTGTGTTGTAAAATAAGATGATAAAATAAATAAAATAAATTTTTGAGGTACTAAAAGATAAAATTTTTAATATTACCACTGTGAATACTCTAACTTCAAAGAAACAAAATCCTAGCCAACCTAGTATTAAAAAAATATATATTATTTTTTTTTTGTCTTTATTGATAGATGATTGCATCTTAATATATTTAGAAATAACAATTTTGTGTTTCTCAAAAAAAAAAAAAAAAGAAATAACAATTTTGTGTATTTATAATTTTTAATACAATATGGATGAAGGTTTTTTTTTTTCTTTATATCCCAGCCCTTACTAGCATAAAATCCTAATTCCATCCCTAATCATACTATTAAGTAATTTATCCTATATATCAATTACATAATAAGGTGTGTGAAATGCAGAACCAATTACACGTGAAGAACACATGAGTGTGCAAGATGGTACAGTCCCTCAACCAGGGATGGACCCACAGGGGGGGCCAAGGAGGCCTGGGCCCCCCGGCCCAAAGAAAAAAAGTAAAAAAAAAAAATTAATATATTTAATGCGTGACTATAAATATGACAAAGTAAAAAAAGCTATCAAATTTAATTTGCATTTTTGTTCATAACTGTTTCTTTTGCTTTCCAAATCTCCTAACGATGCCTTTGTTTTTCAATATATGACATGAATTCAAATATAAATATATATTTTTTTTGTTATTAATGAATTCAAATACTTATATAAAGAGAAATTAATACAAATTATAAACGGTGCGTTTGAAACGGAATGATCAATGTAAAATGTGGTGCACTTGTGGTAAGAATAGAAATAAATGCATTTATAATTTTCATAGCATATAAATATATAATAAAGATGTGGCAACCGAATCATGCTGCAAGTAATTGGACATGTACGTGGTTATGAACGAATTGTGACTGAATTGTGACTTACCAATTACCATGGCAACATGTTAAGGGTCCGGTTGGATAGAACATTTTGCTGAAAATTGAAAATTGAAAACTGAAAACAGTGTAGCAAAATAATTTTTAAATATTTGAATAGTATTGTGGGGCCCATTTTTAATAAAAATTTTTTTGAAAAGTGAAATTTGTGGGTCCCGTAAACAGTAAACGGGACCTAAAATATGATAAAAAAACTAAAAAGTTAACAAAATCGGCTATTGTTCGTGTTACTGTTCATGAACAATAGCCGATGTCTCCCCTAAGCGTGCAACAGTAGGAAAAAAAAAAAAAAAGGGGGGGGGGGGGGAGAGAAAACGTGGAAACGCTGAACGCTAAACGCGTTCAGCCTTATCCAAACCCCCCCTATGTGTTGGGTAAGGTTGGGAATGGATGGGCTAGTTTTTGGGTTGGAAGAGAAGGCTATAAGCCTGGCCCAGGAGATAACTTCTTAAATATAAGATGATTTATGAATAGATACTTCTATTGGCCCAACTAAACTCAAATCCAAACCAATGAGCTTAATCGTTCTATTCAGTGTAAAATTTCTATGTGTAATTTAATTTGAGTTTGCATTTTGGAAGATAAATTTTGGGAAGCTGTTTTTTTTTTCCCCCTAAAAAATCCTTTTTGAGGTGACTTTGGAATTAATTAACAATTATAAATTATAAGATAAAGTTTAGTTACAAAATTGGTTGTAGCCTAAAGCTACAAACTTACTTAATATTTTTTTATTGGAGGTGAATTTTGACAAATTTATCGTTAGATTACATCTTTTTTTTATATCCTCCGTGCTTGCAAAATTTCTAGAAAATTAAAAATCAATAGCTATGTCATCAATAAATTGTTTAAATTGAAAGTTTTTGTAGTTTAAAATTATCTATAAAATATAAGCTTATAGATCATATAGTAAAATAATATTTGATTGATACAAAATTTGGCATGTATATTAAAAGCGTAAAAAACATGCAATTCAACGGTTAGATTTTCAAAATATATAGTAGTATTTATTTTATTGAGTAAAGTTGTAATTAAAGCTACAACTAGTTTTATAGTTAAACTTTGTCCTAAAATATATTACTGCCAAAGCTATATCTCATAATTAAACAATCTTTTTTTAGAAAAGGTAAATAAATAATGGTTTTTTTTTTCTTTTTGGATTCATGATTAATTAAAAAATAAATAAATAAATCTCGTGATTTTCTGAATGAAACCAATAGAATTTTTTTTTTTTTTTTTCTTGAGTAGAGAAATCTATAAAAATTTATTGCTAAAAATATGAAATTACAAACTATATATTGGCATCGACCAAGAGAGCATTACAAATTTATAGCTAAAGAATCATGATCTAATAAGCCCTTATCTAACTTTAAACATAATAAAAAGCCCGTTTGCTAACATCTTTAGTGTTCAGACGTTCTCCTTGGGAACATTACATAATATAGAATACAGCATCATAAAAAAAAACCTAAAAGAAAGGAGATCTAAAGGGTGTCCCTTTTCTTCTTCTTTTGCGATTTGATTGATGAAATTCATCACTCCTATTCCTTGTCAAACAAGGCACTTCACAAGAAGGATCTACTCTTGGTATCAGAGGAAATTCATCACTCCAATTGCTTGTCAAACATGGCACTTCATAATAAGGATCTACTCTTGATATCACTGCATCTTTCAGCTATAATCAAATTATCGTTCTAGTGAGAAACCTATATTCAAACATATCAAATAAAACATTAACAAATAGTATTCTGAAAAAAAAAAAAAAATCTTACTTTGCATCCTATTGAACAGAACTTGAATGAAGCTCTTTGTTTATCGGTATAAAAATTGGATATATCCAATAGTTCATATCCACACACTTGACACTTGTAAGGTGCATTAGCCCTATATCCATTTGTTTTATTTCTTGTTTGAAGAAAAACTATTTTTTCATTGTTAACCGTGTAATGGTGTATATCAGAGATATCCAGCAATCCACTTATATTGCTACTTCGAATTGCACTATGTCGTGAAGCTTTGCGAACCTATAAAAAATAATAATATTAAGATTTATGACTACAACAATATGATATTATATATTTATATATTAAGAAAGTAACCATCATTATTGACAACAAAAAAATAAACTTACTTGGAGAACTTTGTGTTTGTGACCTTCAGCGTCATGCTTATTTTTGCAACGTTCACAAAATACTTTGTTCTTTTCGCAGTCTCTACAGAAGAAATTACAGAATGTATCTTTGAGACCGTGTTTGTCACAAGAACAAGGCTTATAGAATTCAGAATTTAAGAAAGACAATAGCCATGGTGGTGGAAACTTGGAATCCATATTGATGCTTTTGCGTTGAAACTATTAACTCAGACTCTCGATTTTCTAATACTAAAATAAAACACCTTAACAAAGTAATCTCTCTAGCTAGCTTATTTTTCTTGTTAATGAAATAATTGTTCCCTCAGCCTAACTTGTGTTTTATAGTACTACATTTGTTATTTCGAGTTCGAAAAGGAATACTAGACTGAGAATCAGTAGGAATAGGATAGAAATAAATCCTATTCCGACTAGGGCTCTAATTATGAAAGATTGAAAGGGTTTGGGTTTATTGGTGCGACTTTTTATTTATTTTTGGGGGGTAGGTGCGAGTGACACTTATATATTGTACATACACACACATCTTCATTCTCTAAAATAAATAAATATAAGACTATATATAAACACATCGTTTAGGGTCGTCGCTATATTCCTAATTTTTTACATACCTTTTTATTTTTATTTTTGATTTTTACATTGGGCCGGTGAGAGAGCAACCGATGGCATCCATTGAAGCCACATGCTTAACTTTAACAAAGAAGAATAGAAAACAAAACATAGTGGCATAAGATGTAAGTTAGAGTTTATTTATTAACATTTCTCAGATATATTGTTTGTATCAGTGAGCAAACGGTTGTATTGATTCTCCAAAAAAAAGAAAAAACTACTGTTGTATTACTTACTAATTAATGAGACCGGCTTCCTCTGGGTCCAATTTTTTTATTTTATTTTAGTAATTCTATAATTCATTTTTGTAGTTGGCCCCCCTTCTCTCCAATCGGTTTAGCTAACCAAACTCAAATAGTAACTATCCAACTAAAAAATTTAAAATATATATATATATATATATATTCACAGTGGTGATTGTATTTTAGCAAATAAAACTATTTTACCACCAAAGAACAAAAAAATCATGTGTTATAGAACAAACTAAAGCTAAATTTTTTGCAACTAAATAAACTAATATAAATACCAATTGACAGTAGCAAGTTGTTAAAAATAAAATAAAATATTTTGTTAAGATTATACCTCTTCAATTAAAAAACTCAAATTCTCTCTCTTCCTTATTATTTTAATGATTTGTTTATATTATTTTAAATGATGTGATAAAAAAAATAGAACATTTGATATTAGATGTATTGTAAAATAAGATAATAAAATAGATAAAGTAAATTTTTGAGGTACTAAAAGATAAAATTTTTAGCATTACCACTGTGAATGCTCTAACTTCAAAGAAACAAAATCCTAGCCAACTTAGTGTTAAAAAAAAATATATATTATTTTATTTTTGTCTTTATTGATAGATGATTGCATCTTAATATATTTAGAAATAACAATTTTGTGTATTTATAATTTTTAATACAATATGGATGTCTATTTAAAGTTTTTTTTTTTCTTTATATCCCAGCCCTTACTAGCATAAAATCCTAAATCCATCCCTGATCATACTATTAAGTAATTTATCCTATATATCAATTACATAATAAAGTGTGTGAGATGCAGAACCAATTACACGTGAAGAACACACGAGTGTGCAAGATGGTACAGGCCCTCAACTAGGGATCGATCCACAGGGAGGGTCCAAGGAGGCCTGGGCCCCCCGGCCCAAAGAAAAAAAAGTAAAAGAAATTAATATATTTAATGCGTGACTATAAATATGACTAAGAAAAAAAAGGTATCAAATTTAATTTGCATTTTTGTTCATAACTGTTTCTTTTGCTTTCCAAATCTCCTAACGATGCCTTTGTTTTTCACTATATGACATGAATTCAAATATAAATATATTTTTCTGATATTAATGAATTCAAATACTTATATAAAGAGAAATTAATACAAATTATAAACGGTGTGTTTGAAACGGAATGATCAATGTAAAATGTGGTGCACTTGTGGTAAGAATAGAAATAAATGCATTTATAATTTTCATAGCATATAAATATATAATAAAGATGTGGCAACCGAATCATGCTGCAAGTAATTGGACATGTACGTGGTTATGAACGAATTGTGACTTACCAATTACAATGGCAACATGTTAAGTGTTGGGTAAGGTTGGGAATCGATGGGCTAGTTTTTTGGGTTGGAAGAGAAGGCTATAAGCCTGGCCCAGGAGATAACTTCTTAAAATTAAGATGATTTATGAATAGATACTTCTATTGGGCCCAACTAAACTCAAATCCGAACCAATGAGCTTAATCTTTCTATTCAGTGTAAAGTTTCTATGTGTAATTTAATTTGAGTTTGCATTTTGGAAGATAAATTTTGGGAAGCTGTTTTTTTTTCCCCCTAAAAAATCCTTTTTGAGGTGAATTTGGAATTAATTAACAATTATAAATTATAGGATAAAGTTTAGTTACAAAATTGATTGTAGGCTAAGATTACAACCTTACTTAATATCTTTTTATTGGAGATGAATTTTGATAAATCCACCGTTAGATTATATCTTCTTCTTATATCCTCCGTACTTGCAAAATATCTAAAAAATTAAAAATTAATAGCTATGTCATCAATAAATTGTTTAAATTGCAAGTTTTTGTAATTCAAAATTATGTATAAAATATAAACTTATAGATTATATAAGCTTATAGTTCAACGGTTAGATTTTCAAAATATATAGTAATATTTATTTTATTGAGTAAAGGTTAATGCTACAACCAATTTTATTGCTAAACTTTGTCTTAAACTATATTACTGCCAAAGCTATATCTCATAATGAAAAAATCTCTTTTTAGAAAAGGCAAATAAATAATCCTTTTTTTTTCGTTTTGGATTCATGCTTAATTAAAAAATAAATAAATAAATCTCATGATTTTCTGAATAAATCAATAGATTTTTTTTTTCTTGAGAATAGAAAGCTATAAAAATTTATTGCTAAAAATATGAAATTACAAAGTATATATTGGCATAGACCAAGAGAGCATTACAAATTTATAGCTAAAGAATCACGATCTAATAAGCCCTTATCTAACTTTAAATATAATAAAAAGCCCATTTGCTAAAATCTTTAGAGTTCAGACTTCAAGACATTCTCACTGGAAACATTACATAATATAGAATACAGCATCATGAAAAATCTAAAAGAAAGGAGATCTAAAGGGTGTCCCTTTTCTTCTTCTTTTGCGATTTGATTGATGAAATTCATCACTTCTATTACTTGTCAAACAAGGCACTTCACAAGAAGGATCTATTCTTGGTATCACATGAAATTCATCACTCCAATTACTTGCTAAACATGGCACTTTATAGTAAGGATCTACTCTTGATATCGTTGTATCTTTCACCTATAATTAAATTATCGTTATAGTGAGAAACCTATATTCAAACATATCAAATAAAACTTTAACAAATAGTGTTCTGAAAAAAAAGAAAAAAAAAAAAAAAAATCTTACTTTGCATGCAATTGAACAGAACTTGAATGAAGCTCTTTGTTTATCGGTATAAAAATTGGATATATCCAATAGTTCATATCCACATACTTGACACTTGTAAGGTGCATTAGCCCGATAGCCATTTGCTTTATTTCTTGTTTGAAGAAAAACTATTTTTTCATTGTTAACCGTGTAATGGTGTATATCAGAGATATCCAGCAATCCACTTATATTGCTGCTTCGAATTGCACTATGACGTGAAGCTTTGCGAACCTATAAAAAATAATAATATTTAGATTTATGACTACAACAATATGATATTATATATTTATATATTAAGAAAGTAACCATCATTATTGACAACAAAAAAAAAAACTTACTTGGAGAACTTTGTGTTTGTGACCTTCAGCGTCATGCTTATTTTTGCAACGTTCACAAAATACTTTGTTCTTTTCGCAGTCTCTACAGAAGAAATTACAGAATGTACCTTTGAGACCGTGTTTGTCACAAGAACAAGGCTTATAGAATTCAGAATTTAAGAAAGACGATAGCCATGGTGGTGGAAACTTGGAATCCATATTGATGCTTTTGCGTTGAAACTAATAACTCAGACTCTCCATTTTCTAATACTAAAATAAAACACCTTAACAAAGTAATCTCTCTAGCTAGCTTATTGTTTTTGTTAATGAAATAATTGTTCCCTCAGCCTAACTCGTATTTTATAGTACTACATTTGTTATTTCGAGTTCGAAGAGGAATACTAGACTGAGAATCAGTAGGAATAGGATTGAAATAAATCCTATTCCGACTAGGGCTCTAATTATGAAAGATTGAAAGGGTTTTGGTTTAATGGTTCGACTTTTTATTTATCTTTGGGGGGTGCGAGTGACACTTATATATTGTACATACACACACATCTTCATTCTCTAACATAAATAAATAAATAAATAAATATAAGACTATATATAAACACATCGTTTAGGGTCGTCCCTATATTCCTAATATTTTACATACCTTTTTATTTTTATTTTTGATTTTTACATTGGGTCGGTGAGAGAGCAACCGACGGCATCCATTGAAGCCACATGCTTAACTTTAACTAAGAAGAATAGAAAACAAAATTCTAACTACAACAAATTGCTACTCTTTTAAGTTTAAGGTCTCTCCTAACGTGATGATTTTAAATAAATTAAAGGAAATAGAAAATAGATGTGAAGCAATGAGAGGAAATAAGAGGACACGAAAAAAGTTACGTTGATTTAACGGAGCATAGTGTCTAACTTTTTGTTTTTGTTTTGTTTTGTATTTATACATACATATATATATATATATATATATATATAAAGATAGAAATTCTACTCTAGCCTAATCTCTGTGTATATGTGTATGAAAGCTTCTTCCTAAAAACTTAGACCCCATTCCTTACCTCCACACTTCACAAGCATTTATACTTGTGGAGTGACCATTGCACCAAGGGTGTATGGTGGTTTAACTTTTTGTTGACCCCTCTTGTTCTTACATAAGCTTTAAAGTTTTATATTAATATATATATATATATATATATATATATATATATATAAAGGTCAATTGCAAATTACACCCCTAAAATTTAGGAGTGTTTGAATTTTACGCTCTAAAGTTTTAGAATTTGGATTTTATTCCCTAGAGTTTTGAATGTTTGGATTTTAAACCATGATATTTCAGAATTTGATTTTTACCTCCTGTAAAATTTAGTATGTTAAATCTATATTCTAAAACGTTAGAATGTAAAATCCAAACATCACAAAACTTTCAGGGTAAAATCTAAATTCTAAAACTTTAGTGTAAAACCTAAACATCCCTAAACTTTAGGAGTGTAATTTGCAATTTACCCATATATATATATATGTGTGTGTGTGTGTGTGTGTGTGTGTGTGTGTATGTGTGTGTGTGTTTTATTTTTCCTAAAAAAAAAAGGCCTTATAAAGTTATGCCCTAACGCAAACCTTAAACCAAACTTGCCTCTGGTACTAACTTTTAATTGCTGCCATTTCTGAAAAACAGGGAGGATATGTAAAACAAGGAGAGACTTTTATTCTCCAATGTTCTAACATAATGAGAGAGGGAGAGGTTATCTTTTTTAGCCTAAATCGTTCATAGAAAATTAAACCTATGAATTCCAGAAGATTTATTATTGACCTTAACTCAAATAAACTTCAATTCTGAAAATTCTTAAGTAATATGTTTGCATATGTAAATGTGAGTCACAGGTTTGTTTATTGGGTCATTCTTTTTGGTGGATTTGGTTCATTCAGGATGATTGTGGAGGAATTTTAATTATGAGTTTAATAATCTCCATCCCACTTTTGTAGCAATTTTTTCAAAAGAATATTTTGGTTATTGGGTTGAACATTTCTACTAATGGTTGGATGCTGTATATGGTTGATAAAATGCATCTATTTTTTTTTTTTTTTGTGAAAAATCAAAGCCACAGGCTATATGCATTCGGTCAGAGAGGCAAGTAAGGTGGATAAAAGAAATCAAATAGCTTTTATCCAGAAAAGATAAAAGAGTGAACATAAATGGAGGTGATAAGTTGTTAGTGTTGGTATGTGTTCCAAACACTTTTATTCTTATTTATTTTCTAAACATTGGGAATTTATGAGTAAAATAGCTGTTGGGCAATTATAAAATAAATAGCCGTTAGGTAATAACTGATAATATAACCATTGAGCTTTTAGGAGTTATTAGTAACCAATAACTGTAAACAATTATTTTCATAAATAGCATATATAATACGGATTTAAATCCTCAAGATTTCCTAGGGTATTCTATCAATAGATTTCCTTAAATCCTAACTACACCTTAATGATTTAATGATCTAAATTCTGTCATGTCAACATTTCACTAACAATATTCTAAAAATAATAAAATAATGTTGCAAACAAAACAATTAAGATTATTGTTTAAATATGCAAAATTCTATTATTTTGCTCTTCAACATATTTTCTACAAGAATATTTATTTTTAAGGAAAGGCAATAGAAAGTATTTCTCAAACCTTTTGTAAGTGGAAGTGCGTACATCACAAAGGTTGACACTATAGTTTAATCCTAGAAGGATGTTTTGCCAAGGAGAGAAACAATCACATCAAGTTTTACTTTGGATGGCGCAAATCAACTTTTAAGGACAATGGTGTGTGCATGATTCTATAGCACTATGAGACTGTTCCTAAATTTACATATATATATATATATATATATATATATATATATATATTGTTATTGCTTATTTACATTCTTGCTAATTATTTGAGTTATTGTTTGTTGTATCAAACTTGTTTATTCATTATGATATTTCCAACATAGATCTTATTAGAAAATGCTAGAAAGCAGGCTCATGGATTAATCGTTGTGTTGAGATTATTCATTTGATGAATGAACAATTAAAGAAAAGAAAAAAGGCTCATGGGTTATTCATATTCTATTTATTTCTTATTCTTTGTGTTTGTATGTTTTTTTTTCCATACCATTGAAGGGATAAATATAATACAAAGTGCAGTTACAAAAGTGCAAAACCAACTCGAAAACAATAGCAAGAGTGTAGTGGCAAGTAAGTTGCCACTTTAGTTACAGACCAAATGTCTTTTACAATTACATGAGGAACCCAAAAAAACATCACAATGCAAACCATTCTGGTTCATGAAACAATAGTCTGCAAGCCTAGTACTGTCCATCCAGTCCGTGACACATTCCTTCTTGATGGTCTGGTAACTCCTTTGCTATCACTGATAAACCAAATATTCTGAAAACCTTGCTCTTTGGCTGCCAATCCAGCTTCAATCACAACCTCCAACAGTGTTCCAATGGAAGTTCTTGTAGTGATGCTTGCTACTCCAAAAAACACCTTATCTCCCTACAATGTTAGTGCTTCATATACAATACCATATCTACAATGTCTCCTGCTTCTAGCTGCTATGATTTTGATGATTAAGTGCCAGTCTCCTATTGCTTGCTACTGCCTTATGTTGGTGCATCTACCATCTCTGCTTCTCGGGATCTAGTAGGTTGAGAGGGAGTCGTTATACCTGCAAGAGAAGTTTTGAGCAATTAGGATAACTTCCATAGGGTTAGGTATAATTCCTTGATGCACCACTTTGTTTTGATAGTTCCAAATAGTCCATAGAGTGATAAAGACATCTTGCAAATAATACATTGAGTCCAAATCCCTCAAATCATGTCTTGAAATGAGTTGTTTAAGCCAAAGTTGAACAGGCAAATTGTTGAGATCAGAGGTGTGGATGGCAAGAGTGATTCCATGCCAACAAGCCCTTGTGAATGGACAAAGAAGGAAGAGATGAGTTAGACGTTCCTCCTCCTCATTACACATTGGGCATAGTTTTCCAATGGAGATACCCCTAACATGAAGATTAAGAAAAGTTGGCAGACAATTGTTCAAGAGTTTCCAAACAAAAGCACTAATTTTCAAAGGAACCTTTATTTTACAAAAGGACCTCCACCAACTCAAGTGTGCTTGAAAAAAATCTAGATTGGCTTGTATCCTCCTTGCTTAAAATATCATAGGCTTTATGCACTTGATACTCCCCATTGTTTGAGAATTTCCAACAAAGTTTATCTTGCACAGAATTCGTCTTGGAAATAGGGATTTGAAGGATTTTTGAAGCCTAATGAATGGGGAATAAACTTCTAACCAAATCAGCCTTCCAAGTCCTAGCACTATAATCTATCAAATCTCCCACAGCGCCTGTAGGGAGATGAGGCTGAGGTAAACTAAGGTTTTGATGGGGAATCCAATCCTTACGGTTTAATGGGATATTATATCCATTCCCAACCCTCCATTTTCCTTCCCTCTAAAAAGGGTGTTCAACTTTGATGATATTTCTCCAAATCCATGAATGATGGGGCTTTACCCTATACTCCTGAGTAGTAAAAGTAGGAAAGAATCTAGCCTTAACAGCTTTAGCAAGGAGAGAATTAGGATTCTAACATAATCTCCAATATTGCTTGTTGAGCATAGCCTGGTTCATATACTTGAATTTCTTAAGCCCCAAACCACTGATTTTCTTAGGTTGTCTAATCTTATCCCAATTAATAAGATGCAATTTCTTTTTTCCATAATCATGACCCCACTAGAATGCACGAATAATAGAGTCCATTTTACCACAAGCAGCATGTGGAACTTTAAAGCAAGAAAAGGAATATAAAGGCAAAGATTGAAGAACAAAAGCAATTAAGGTTATTCTACCAACTTGAGATAATGGTTTCATTTTCCAACCTTGTAATTTTGCTTGCAATTTGTCAACAAGGAATTGAAAGTTAGCAACCCTATTGCCTCTCAACTTATATGGACCCTAAGATATTTGCTGGGTGGTTGAACTAAATTGACATTAAGGGTGTTAGCAAATTCTACCTGCTTATCCATAGGCATGTTTGGTGAACAGAACACATCAGACTTAGCCAAATTTATAGATTGACCAGAGATGAAACAATACCATTTCAAGATGATTTAGAGGTTTTGAATAGAATTTTTATCTTCCTTGAGAAACAGCAAAGAGTCGTCAGCAAACAATAAGTGGGAGAAAAAAATGTCATTTCTGCTAACTTTAATGAGTTTGATTTTCTTAAGGACCTCAGCATGTGTTAAGGAAATGGATAGGATATTTGCACACATGAGGAATAGATATGGAGACAAAGGGTCTCCTTGTCTTAGACCTTGAGATGGTTTGATGGACTTGGTCATACTTCCATTTATCAACAAGGTATATTCAACTGATGTAACACACTCCATGATCCACTTAATCCACTTGGGATTAAACCTCATAACAGTCAGAATAGCCTTTGAAAAATTCCAGTTAACCCTATCATAGGCTTTAGTCACGTCAATTTTCAAAACCCCAAAGCTATCCCTCTTCCCCCTCTTTTTCCTAATCACATCAATAATTTCATGTGTCAAAAGAATATTATCAGTGATATTCCTACCCTTTATAAAGGCATTTTGATAAGGTGTAATAATACTATCCATAATAGGCTTCAGTCTATTGACAAGAACCTTTGAAATTATTTTGTAAAATACATTGCAAAGACTAATAGGCCTAAAATGGGACACTTCTTCAAGATTAGGGAGTTTTGGGATGAGAGTAAAGAAAGTGTGGTTAAAAGCCTTAAGTAGGGAACCAGAGTGAAAGAAAGTTTAAACAACATTAAACACATCATTTTTGACAATGTTCCAGAATTTCTGAAAGAAGAAAACAAGGAGTGTCATTAGGCCCAGGGCTTTATAAGGTCCCATTTGAAAGGCTACCTCTTCAATCTCTTTGTTAGATATACCCCTGTTAAGTGAATGAACCTATTGATAAGTAAGGGTGAAGACAAGGAGCCCATGTATTTCCTGAATTATACTCTCTATAGTTAAATTAGAATTGCAACTGATGATGCAAAGAAAATCAATAGGCTAAATGCTTTGGGCTTTAATGGGCTAGTGGTTGCTTGGAAGTTCTGAAAAGAAAAAGAGACAAAATCAAAGGAAACCGGGATGAACCACCCAAGAACCCTCTGATACTTAAGTTAGTTTTTTCTCTAGAACTCAAGAATTCCAACGTTTTAGGAGTAGTGAAAAATTACTTTCATTTGATGTGAATGAGTCCTTATATAGTGAGCTTCAGAGTGGTTACTTGTTTTAGTAACTTCCTCCACGTGGATGGAAGTTAAAAGCTCAAACTTAACTTCCTCAACTTCTATAGAAGTTAAGAAGTTCAATCTTATCTTCTATGGCTACTATAGAAGTTAGAAGGCTTAACCTTTTCTTCTATAATTGCTATTGGAAGTTAAGAACATAGTGGAAAGTTAGAGCGATGAGTGAAGATTTCGCTCATACTTCGGAATAGTAGAACGTGGTCTAGATTATGAGTTCTTAGATATAAACTTATTCTAAAATCTCTAAATGTCTAGGGGTTATCCTTCAGGTGCTTCCCTGATGGACGACGTTCATACCCATGGAAGTCCTCTTGAGTATGGATGACTTTCTCACTCTGGGTCAATATTTTTGGCTTTAGACGACACTATGGACGAATTGGAGATAGTCAAATTTAGTTCACTATCAGCAACTATAACTTCTTTTGAAGGAATAAAGAAAAATCTGTTCAATTTCCCCATGATTGTCAGTGGAGTACCCGTGGTCATTCTTAACTTGAGTTATTCTATTCCTGGACCTCCTTTGTATAACCACAGTTTGAAAGTATCTTGTATTCCTATCCCCATGTAGGATCCAATTTCTTCTAGCTTTTTGACCCCACATCAACTCCTCCATATTCAAAAGTTCCTCAAGTTGTTCTTTGTAGATTTTGTCCCTCCTAACATCTTCACTAGTCACAATGGAGTCCTGTAGATGTTGTAATTGACTTTGTTTCATCTTAATTTCAACTTCCACTTTGCCAAAAACTTTTTTCTTCCATTCAAGGGCCATTTGTTTAACATTAATGAATTTATTCCTCAATTGAGTAGCTTTGGACCTTATGGATTCTAAATCCCAAGCATGATGCACCATCTCTTTGCAATCATTATGAGTTAACCACATTAATTCAAATCTTAAAGGTCGCTTCCTAAAGGGTGTTTGAACTTCAAGGTCCAAAAGAATTGGACCATGATCAGATCGAAGTATTGGAAGATTCTTAAGAGAGTAGAAAGGATACTGATTTACCCACTCCAAGTATTGGAAAATTCTTAAGAGAGTAGAAAGGATATTGATTTACCCACTCCACACTCCCAAAAGCTCTATCCAACCTTTCCATGACAAAATCTTCTTCCTCCCTTTTGTTCATCTGTGTTAATCTCTAACCCGAGGCACTCAAATCACACAATTGCAAGTCCCTAAGAACTTGCTAAAATTCCTTAACTCTAGGAATGTTCCCATTCTTAAAAGAAAGTTTTTCTTCTTTGTTAAGAATTTGGTTGAAATCCCCTATACAAAGCCAACTAGGATGTGCCCATTGTTTTAATGATTTCAGTTGTTGCCATACCATTCCTCTCTTAGTATAATCAGGATGTCCATAGACAAAAGTGATGAAGAGAAGGATGCCTCTTTTATCCAACAAATTGATATGTATAAGGTTTTGTGAATCAAACACAACCTGCAGGTCTTGTCTGGGTAACCAAGTTAGAATAAGTCCACCACTCAAACCCACCCTAGGAACCTCCCACCCTTTAGGGAAACCACATTTTTCCCACACTTCCTTCCCTTTACCACTAACTAGACATGTCTCCATGAGAAACAAAAAATCAGGTTTTAAATCAAGGGCTTTTCTCTTGCACTATAGAACTACAGAGGATTTGCCCAAACCTCTGCAGTTATAGCTCACGATACACATTGTTGTTGGGGAAGCTAATTAGGGTCAGCTTCCCAACGACCTTTTGGATTACGCAGGAGTATCTTAGGCTTTGTTTGGATTTTGGTGGACTGAGTTTTGTTAACTCATAGCCCAAAATCCATGGGGCCCACGGGTAGTGACATTGTTTGGATGATTTTCTCTCAGTTCACTCAGTTAACAAATCTCATTTTTTTGAGATATGGGTTAATAGATTTAGAAACAGCTCCAACGTGTTTTCAAGTTATAGGTTATGTTAACTCAGTGGCAATTTTCATAATTTTTTAGCACAAACAGGTCCCACAGCAATGTGTAGTCCCATCATTGTAAGCTGAAGCTCCAATAGATATTTTATCTCATAACTTTCCCAACCACCCATGCTAGCTTGCACTTCATCACTTTCCATTTTCCTTCTCCCAAACCCACAACACAATTTAACAACTGAAATAAGTACCAGTTTTGCCGATCAGCACAAGGCCCCAACTCCAAGTCAGCTTCGTTCACCAATTCCGTTTTTCGGTGAGACCTAAATTCAACCCCTCAATCTGTTTACATGCCTAAAGCTATTGTGTTTTATTTTGATATTTTTTGTTTTTTCCATGTTCCTCCATTTTTTGTGTTGTGTTTACTGAGACCTTGGCTCACTTGGCTGTCAATGCTTGGTGGGTTTTAGGGGTTGTTGGGTATTGTGGTGGATGAAGCTGTAGCGTCCTCTTCGAGTTGTGGTGGCACTCGAGTTCAAGGATGAGGAAGGAGGATGATGCGTTGGGGAGAGCATGGTGGCAACGCAGGTGGGCAAGGATGGAGGAGTTGAATAATCGGTGGTCTTTGGCTTTAGGGTTTAAGAGGTGCAGATAACAAAGGAGTTGGGGAAAGAATGGTGAGAGAAGCTAATGAGATTTTTTGTGGGAAGGATGTGAAGAGGAGAGCTGTATTACACGCGGGTAGGGCTTGGCCGTTGTAGAGCATAGCAGTGCAATCGATGCTATGTAGGACCCAAATAGTGACAGAAAGTTAGGATTTAAATTTGAGATAACTGTGAGAATAAGCTGCCAAATGAGCATATGAGTGAGTTTTGGGTTTTATTGAGTTAAAGTTATGAGATATTGGGATATGAGTTTGAGTGATGAGATTTGAGTTTGAGTGAGGAGATTTGAGTTATGAGTGTTATGATATGAGTAAGTGACAAACCAAATAGGGCCTTAGCATTCTCAATTTGACAAGAAAGATATGAACAAATCTGATTGAGATGGGAGTAAATGGTACCTTCCTTTGTGAAAGACCCACACAATAGCTTCTGTCTAATGTTCCTCCCAATCCTGCCAAGTTCAATGCCAATTCTCTTCTTGGTAGGACCATACTTGATTCGCAGCTCCGGATCACACTAAAGATAGCCCAAAAAGCCAGGATTAGTCCTAGCTAATGTAGAAGAAGAGTGACTGGAAGCTGTGTCAGAAGCATCTGAGTTCCTAATAGCATCAAACGCTGTATCAAGCCTAACTGATTGGACCAGGGTAGCTATGGTTTGAAGGCCATTCATGTGCTGGATTGGTCTTTGATATTGGGCCGAGCCACTGGCAGGAACGTGGGTAACGTGTTCAACAAATTCAGATAGAAGAGTCCATGGATTTGGAGCTACGTGTGGTCATGTGAATAAGTACTACAAGAGGCAACTTTAGATTTAGGGAAAAAATCTATTGTAAAACTTCCATTCTATTTAGTGAATTTTTTATTTAAATCTAATTTATATGTGTTTAAATTAGATTTGAATAATAAACCTAAGTATCGACTTGGTTAATTAATTAAGTTAAACAATCTAAGTATACATGGGTCTAAACAAATTTAACAAAATGTATAATTAACCCCATGCAATTCTTTTAAAAGTAATGATGTTAAAAAAAATGAATAACAGCCCTAAAGATTACATTTGTATATTCGTAACTTTTATATTTAGATAGACTTTCACTTGAAATTAGTTGTACCAAAGTGGACTGAAATGCTACGTTAATATGGTTCAACAAAAGCAGTGGTTAAGCCACACAAAAGGTGGGGGTGAGGGGGGGGGGGGGGCTTGTATATTATTTACATTTCAATGTTGCTTTCAATGTTGCTTTTAAAAGAAAGAGAAATTGTATTAAAATCATATGATTTAAGAGGTTTAACAAATTAAACTATGTAGAAAATGATAAATTTTTGTACATGTCTAATAGAAGAAATACATGACTTTTATATACTCACTAAAATTTAGAAGATGATTTGTAAATGTGTGTGTGTAGAGGTTTGTCTTAACTAATATATTAGCATCACAACATGGCCCCCCAAACCAAAATTTCTAGCTCCACCCCTAAACAAAAGTGTATGTAATAACAATATATGCTTTACTTAAGATTTTAGATATTACATGTTTGAGATTTATATTTTTTTAAAAAATAAATTTGGATTTAGAATATGTATTTTCAACCCAAACATGTCTTTTCCCATTATGTAAGTGCACAAAAGTAGATCGAAGTGCACAAAAATGGACGGAAGTGGCCAAATGGACTGAATTGAACCAAATGAAACAAAGTGGACAAAATGGAGGAAATAAGATTGAATGGACCGAACGAATAGGAACAAGGTGGACCGAACGGCCACACAAAACTAAAGTGGATTGAATAAGAACGAATGGACAGATTAGGACCACAATAGACAGAATGGATTAAAGTCGACTAAATAGGACCAGTGTGGATTGAATAGGACTGAAGTGGATAAAATGGACCGAATAGAACCAATGTGGAACAAATAAAACCAAAGTGGCCCGAATGACTCAAATAGAACTAAAATGGACATAATGGATTGAATAGGACCAATGTGGACCAAATAGAATCAATGCGGATAGAATGCTCGAATAGAATTGAAATGGACAAAATGGAATTAATAGAACCAATGTGGACCGAATAGGAACAAAGTGGACAAAATTGACCGAATAGGACCAAACTAAACTGAATAGAACCAAAGTGAACAGAATGGACCAAATAGGATGAATTGAACGGAATATGACTAAAGTGGATAGAATAGGACGTATGTGGATCGAATAAAATTTTATTGGACAGAATGGACCAAATAGGACCAAAGATGATAGAATGGAAAGAATAAAACCAATGAGGACTGAATAAGACTTTTGAATATATATATATATATATATATATAAAATTTTTATTGCGTTTTTAGGACTCATATTTCTAACGTCTAACATCAATTCTGTGCATTTTTTAACTCAAAACTAAAGAGTTCAGCCAAAATATAGTAAAAATTCATATTTTTCAACCCAAAAATTAAGAGAAAAAAAAATAAACTTTTAAACTAAACTTGAAAAGGCAACTGACAAAAAGAATAAATTTAAGGCCCAATTAGTCTAAAAGGGATTGAAGTAAACCTAATTAGACCAGATAGAAATATTTTAATTTTAGGGAGAAAAAATTATCTTCAATAGTTTTTAGAGAAAAAATAAATATAATATTACAATAAAATAATCATTTATTTCCACATATCGTGTAAGTCTACAGCTATTTCTCCCAATAAAGGAGAACAAGTTGTCAACTCTGTGTTTAACATTTATTTAGCTAAACGAAAAAAGAACAAGATATATTCTAAAAGAATAAAAGTATTTAGGGGAAGATATTCTAAAAAGATAGTGTCGTCAACATCCTCTAAAATATGGCTTACTTGTTTTCCTCTAAATTTTTTTGCAAATTAACTCTATTTCGACACATTTTAAGCAAAATAAGGAAAATTAAGAATAGTTTTTCAAACCTTTTTAAAGATTGCAATCAAATATAGGAGAATGAGATAATTTTTCAAAAAAATAAAAATAAAAATCATTCCTTTTTTCGGTAAATCTTAAGTGATAGTGTTAAGAAAATATAGTGGACTTAGTAGTACTACCCTTTTTAAAAGGGTAAAATATAGATAAACGAAAAAAAGTACTAAAATAGATAAACGGATAAAAGGTACTAAAAAAGGTAAACGAAAATAGCCGAAAGGTACTATAAAAGAAAAGGCCGCAGCAATGGTGAAACTGGGGCAGAGTTTGGAATTATTTATTAAAACCCATTCTTTCTTCCATGACACAGAAAGCTAGTTGCTCAAAACAACAAAAAAGAAGTTGAGATGGCCCTTTCATTCCCAATGAATTTAGCAAAATTTGCTTCTTTTCTTATCACTTTATTTGTTATTTTGGTAGCAGGAGATTGTATTCGTATTATTTGTAGAATTTCACCGTGTCCTAGTAGAAATCCGCCCTTGCCTATTGACACTGTTTTCCGGCTACCCTCTTCATTACCAATTTGGCCATCAGGTACCTCCCAATGTGATCTTTATTAGGTTATTGTCAACTTTCATTATTCTTATAATATTGATTCCATTCACGATTTTAATGTGGTAGGTTAACACTTGCGAGTAAACACGCTAGTGTGTAATAAATTTTACCTTTTTTTTTGGTTGTTGGAACCCTATCTATTGTACATAAAAATAGTAATTAAGTCTTGGTTTCAAAATTTGTGGGAACAATCAAAGATGTGTAATTTCTGATAAGCGTGGGCAACATGTGTAATTTTTTATTAAGTATGCGATTGGATGATAATGAAAAATTAAAATTATTTTACTATTTCGTTTATTTTTATTACTATTTATAGGTCTCACTGTACTTTTTGACGTTATTTGTAGGTTTCATTGTATTATTTCAACTAATGGCCTGTTTGAGAGTTAAAAAAAGGAGGGGGAGTAAAGTAGAGGGAGGGAGAGTAGTTCAATTACCTTGTTTGAGAGTTTTTTAAGGGATGAGGGAGAGGAGTTTGAAGGGGTTTAGAGGGGTTTCAACTCCCTCTAACTCTTCGCTTTTAATTCTCCCAAATTGGAGAGATCTGGAGGGAGAGTGAAGGATAAAAATGCTTGACCAAATGAATTACTAAATTTGTTCTTATTATATTAACAAAATTACAAATGAAAAGACTAATTACTCCCCTCTCTTTTACTTAATTTTAAAAACATCCAAACAAGGTGGAGGATAACCATTCACCTCTACTCTCCTTCTCACTACTCTCCCCCTCTCTACTCTCCTCTACTCTCCTCCCTCTCTAAACTTCCAAACATGCCATAACTTTTACCCTTATCTCAGTACTTTCAGTAATAATTTTTCAATTTCAGCAAAATAAGCGGTATCCAAACACACCCTAAATTGTTTTGGTGTCCTATGCTACTGCAGGAACAGGATTTGCAACTGCATCTGTGAGTCTGGGAGATTTACGAGTGTCTGAAGCAACAGAGTTTGACATAGTATGGAGGACTCGTTCGGGTGGTCCAGACAACCTTGGAGCAACATTCTTTGAACCTTCAACGGTTGATATAGCACAAGGATACGCTGTGCTAGGTTACCATAGCCAACCCAACAACAAGCGTTTCAGTGGACGAAGTGTTGTAGCCTACGATGACCTAAATGGAAATATAAAGGCTCCGGTGGATTACATTAATCTGTGGAACAGCTTTTCTTTTGAAATCGATCAAGATGGAATTGGTTTTATCTGGCTGCCAAAATGCCCAGATGGTTACAAAGCCTTAGGCCATGTTGTCACAAACTCAACTCAGAAGCCATCCCTAGATAAAATTAGGTGTGTTAAAGCTGAGCTCACCGAGCAATGTGAGCATTACAAGTGGATTTGGGGTGCTGAAGGTTTCAATGTTTATACTACAAGGCCTAGAAATAGAGGGACCCAAGCAATGGGAGTTCATTTGGGTTCATTTGTTGCCCAAGTTGGTGGGATTATGTCTGACATAGCTTGCTTGAAGAATACCAAATCTGATTTATCTGCTATGCCTACTCTAGAGCAAGTTAAGCCATTAGTTGAAGCCTACGGTCCATGGGTGTTCTTTCATCCTGATGAACAATACCGGCCTGCTACACCGGAATGGTTTTTTGAGAATGGGGGACTATTATATAAGCAAGGGAACGAGGCCAATCCTGTTGCGATTTTGCCCGACGGCTCAAACCTTCCTCAAGGTGGTTCAGATGATGGTGCCTATTGGTTGGATTTACCACGTGACCCAGACGCCAGAGACATGGTCGAGAGAGGAGACTTAGCAAAAGCTAAGGCTCTCGTGCATGTAAAGCCCATGTTTGGTGCTACATTCACTGACATAGTTATATGGATGTATTATCCATTTAATGGCCCTGCCACGATAAAGGTTAAATTTCTCAATTTTAAACTCGAGCACCTAGGTGAACATACTGGTGATTGGGAGCATGTGACCTTGAGAGTCAACAATTTCAATGGGGAGCTACAGAGTATCTACTTGTCTGAACATAGTGGGGGTACATGGGTGGATGCTACAGATGTCGAGTTTCATGATCGTAACAAGGCTGCCGTGTATGCATCAAAGCATGGACATGCATTTTATTCAAAGCCTGGACTTGTTTTGGATGGGAGTGATGGAATTGGATTGAGGAATGATTGTGAAAAGGCTGATTTGTACTTGGATACTGGATTTTATTATACACTACTGTCAGCCGAGTATTTGGGCACAGCAATTGTTGAGCCACCTTGGATCAACTATAGCAGAAAATGGGGTCCAAAAGCTGCTATTTATATTCAGGATGAGTTTGAGAAGATTGTGAAAAGACTACCTAAGTTTCTTAGGATACCTTTCAGGAACGTTTTCTACAAATTACCAATTAAAATACTGGAGGAGGAAGGGCCCACATCGATCAAGACCAAGGGCAGTTGGTATGGAGATGAAATTTGATAGTCCATATTTGTTATGAGTTTCTTTTTTTTTTTTTATGCAACTGTAGGGCCAATAAATTAAATGCTAGCACTTTTTTTTTTTTCAAGAGTTGGCCAGTAAATAAAATAATGGCAAACGATGTAAGTAAGAGTTTATTTATAAACTTTTTTTTTTTTTTTGGAGAATATTATTTATAAACATTTGTATATGAATGAGATGAAGCCTTTAAAAGAATATTCAAGTGTCAACATAGTATTGCATAATTTATCTTATATATCAATTATATAATAAAGTATGAGACATTGCAGAACCAATTTTGAATGGGACATGTGAAAAGCACATGAGTATGCAAGCAGCTATTAGCCTTCTTTTGCTTTCATGATGTGATGTATTAAATTGTTAATAAAGAAAAAAAAAAACCAAAGAGTTGGTTAATCATATCTAACTTTTCTAATGCACAGATTGAATTTAGTCTTCTAGCGCACTAGACACATTTATATAAATAAAACATTTAAAGCAAAAGCTATGACGTCATTGATGGGTATGTAAATTTGACAAAAGGTTTTTTTTCCAAAGAATTAATATTTAAAAACACCGAAAAAAACCCTTAATGGAATAGAATATACCAAAAGCTAGAAGGGAAAAAAATAGGAGAAAATAGGATTTTATGAATGGGGGGAGGGGAATTATAACAAGTCTAAAATTGAACTAATTTAATAGAGTTAAACAAGAAATATGAAGAGTTTGGTAAGCTAATCATATTTCTTTTGTAAATATTTGGTAAATTTAGGGATAAAAGTCTAATATTTGAGAAGTTGGGGGGAGTACATCTTAACATATGATGGTGTATTTTTTTATGTTATTGTCTTTACTTGGTAATGTATTTTACTTTAGTTTTCAATTTTAATAATTTTAAAAAATTACTGGTGGTATTGCATTTTTCATTTAACTATCACATACATCGTATTAGTGACTAATTTTGATATATGATGAACTACACATTACAGAGAATCCTATTAGGGTATATATAGAGACTAGCACATTTAGTGTTAGGTAAATATAGATGAGCTTTACACTACAATTAGGCCTTTTGGGTCAATACATAAAATATTATAAACCCAAATTTATCTCCAACAAATGACATGCACATGTACACTTGTACTCCAATACACATTGTCAATTCATTTGCAATAATTCTTCTCTAAAAAATAAGCTATAATCCTCTTCAATTTGTTCTCTCACTCACACACTCTCTCTCTCCAAAAAAAAAAAAAAAAGAGGTGGCCAAATAAGTGGAATATAAAACTTATTTAAAAATGAGCATTTATGTCACTTCATTATTTTTTAAGGCTAAAATATTAATTTTGTCCCGAAAATCTGCATGAAAATCATTTTTAGTTTCTCTAAATTATTAAAAATGCTATGTTTTATGCCTTTCCATACACTCTTGGTAATTATTATGTGTCTATAAGAATGTTTAGTTTGCACCAGTGGCGGAGCCAAGAATTTAGGTCAGGGGGGGCAAGATTAAAAGACAAGATTAAAAGTAAAAAACTAATCTAAAAAAATTAATCAATATTAATAACAAAATAAATAAGCAACTATATGCTAACGTAATTGTCATATAGAATCTAACATAAAAATGTAAATTTTAATTTGGCTTTTCACATCTAGCTTAATTTACTCAATTGCCCTCGAAGATTTTTCATATTTTGAAACCACTGCATGATTTTTTTCACACTCAATAGTCTTAAATATATCTTTCTTAACAATCATTCATCCATTGATTTCCCATTCGATTGCGTAGTCGATTTTAACTATGTCCATTGCTGAAAAAACTCTTTCAATAATAGCTATTGCAACTGGTAAGATCAATGCCAAGATCACTAATGAGTAAAGCAATAAATATGAAACATCCTTTTTCATTTCTACCTTCTTTTTAGCAAGCTATCCAATTCTTTTAAGTGCTAAATGCTTTCAAAAACTCTAAGGTACAAATTGAAAGAAACTAGTATCAACAGATTTTTTTTTTTAATGTGAGGCATCCTTTACTCCTTTGTATTATATATATATATAATATATATTTATTTATAGAGTCTTATTAGTATTAGTATTAGGTTGTGTAATTCCTTTTTCTTTTGGCAGGACGATCCTCTTTTCTTTTCTTCTTCTTTTTCTTTTTTTAATCATTATTAGTTCAACCCCATTCCCCTATGATTCCTATTTCCTTAGGCAGTATGATTTGCATCTTCTGTACAACTACAACCTATTGTCTTTTGTGTCAGGGGGGCATGGGTGATATACATACCATATTAGTACCAAAAAAATTTGAAAGTTCAGGGGGGGGGGGGGGGGGGAAGTTCAGGGGGGGCACCTGCCCCCCTCGCCCCCCCCCCCCCCCCCTCCGCCCCTGGTTTGCACCCACGTTGGATCCAGGATTTTAGTTCAAGGGCCAAGAAAGGTCAAAATAAAGATGTTGAAAACAAATTAATTAAAAAAAATTCATTAATATAAGTAAAACGTATTTAATTAATTAAAAGAAGTTACTTAAACATATAAAATATACTTGATATCATGAATAAATGTTTATTCATAGAAGCATCAATGTTTATTTCTAACTATTCAAAAATAAAGTTATTAACCATTTTTTTAAGAATATAATATTGTAAAAGAATAAAAAATAAAACAACAATTACAACGAAAAATTCAAACTCCATTCAGGGGCTAATGAAAGTTTCAGTTTATTTTAGTTTTTAACTTCTTTTTGGTATTATTCATAAATCTTGTTACACTTTTTTGTATTATTTATGAGTCACATTGTACTATTTAGCTAATTACTTTTAACTTTTTTTTTTCTACACTTTCAGGATAAAATTTTGACGAAACTACAATGTTGATCCCTCAAGTTTACCCTATGTGTGTAATTGGTACCTTAAGTTTGAAGCGAGCATAATTGGTCTCTCAAGTTTTAAAATTGAGTTTTATTAGTCATTTTACTAACTTTTGTTAGTGGTGTTACTTATGTGGCCAACTGAACAATGACTTGACAGGGAAATTATTGTGTACTTCCGGAATATTATAAATACGTACTTCTTTTTCTCACATGAATGGTAGGTCCTACCATGAATTTAATTAGTGGAACTCACCATTCATGTGAGAGGAGGGAGTACGCATTTATGGTACTCCGGGAGTATCTAACTTCCGTTAGTGGTGTTTCTTACATGGCTAACGGAACAATGACTTGTATCATAAGTGCGTACTCCTAGAATACCATAAACGCGTACTTCATTCTTTCACATGAATAGTGGGTCCTACCATGAATTTAATTAGTAAAACTCACTATTAATGTGAGAGGAGAGAGTACGCATTTATAGTACTCCGGGAGTATCTAATAATTTTTCAACTTGACATTTTTTTTAATGATGTGGCATTTCTTTTATTAATGATGTGGCATTTTTAGATAGATGAAGGACACGTGTAAGTGAAGCAATCCAAAGGCTAAAAAATAACCCACAAAGCAACTTACTCTCTCTCTGCCTCCCTCTCTCTAAAACTCTAGAACTGAGTCTTTCTCAGTAAATTGTCTTGTTCCTTCCTTCATCTCATACTCAAAGACGGTAAAAATCCACAAAGCAGTGCACAAATCCCCAGTACTATAGCAATTATTGAAAAAGTTCACTATCTCCATTACTCTCTCCGTCTAGCCCTCTTCAAAGCTGAGAATCAGTCGCTCCAAGATCAGGCTTGACCTGAGAAGATTGGTGCTTGCCGGAGAAGAAGGCGAAATTGGGACATTGGATCAGGGAAAGGAAATTGAACCCAAACCCTCCACCACTCAATCATAAATGGTTCCACAAGAACACTAAAGCTGATAAATCCTAGTCTATAGTTGTTTTGGGTTTCAAGAAAATACAAAAGCTTGGCTTAAACTCACCTAAAAAGGAAAAAAAAAAATTCCTTACAGATGAAGGGGTTCCATTGAAAGTAATAATGCCCAGAAGCCCAAAAAACTAAATATAAGATTCAAACAAAAGTGAATTTGTCTTTGTGTAGAAGATGAAGGAAGGAGCAAGGCACAATTTAATGACATAGAGAAACACCTTTGATGCTCAGTTATGGAATTCTAGAGAGAGACGGAGAGAGTAGTGGAGAGAGAAAGAAAGAAAAGTTACTTTGTGGGAGTTTTTTGGGCCTTTGGTTTGCTTCACTTACATGTGTCCTTCGTCTATTTAAAAAATGGAGAAAATAGGAGGGTACTGAATGGGAATTTTTTAATAAAAAAATGTCACATCATTAAAAAAACAAATTATTGTTTCGTTAGTTACGTAAGTAACACCACTAATAACAGTCAGTAAAATGACTAATATAATTCAATTTTAAGACTTAAGAGATCGATTGTGCTCATTTTAAATTTAAGAGGCCAATTGCACACATAGGATAAACTTAAGAGACCAACATTATAATTTTGTCTAAAATTTTTAATTTCAGTTAAATAAACAGTTTCCAAAGGAACACTCAATTTGGCTTTGGAATGTTGTAATCTCACCGGGAAAGAGAAGCACTCAAAATTGCATGACATGCACCTTACAATAGCGCCTCCTTCAAATTCAAGTAATCTTTGCTTTTGTGATTGAATGACTAATGAATTGGACACATCTTAGAAAGGCACAAAATTTTAGATATTTTACCTCGACAAGTTGTTTAAGTGTCTATGGGATGACCAAGTTGTTTAATGCACATTACATTATTCCAATTAATAATTAAATACTTGATAGATGATACATTTTAAATTGCGCCCTTAAAATGTTGTTGTTAACAAATATCTAGAATATATATAACATTTCATGTGTTTATCAATTTCTTTTTAACCTATAAATGCTTTGAACTTATTTTTGGCTCATTTTATTTATTTTTTATAACTTATGGATTGTATTTGCCACGATGGGACTAATTTTTCAATGGTTGATAATTACAACAATAAGGAGGGAATATTCAAATACCAATTCTCCTTTACAATGAGGGAGGAATATTCAAACTCCAATTCTCCTATTAAAGGAAAACAAGTTGTCAAATATGTGCCAGCATTTATTTAGCAAATGATATGCTATAAGGGAAAAAGTATTTAGTGGAAGATATTCTAAAAAGATACTATAGCCAACCTCCTCTAAACTGTGGGTTACTTTTTCAGATTTTTTTTTTTTCTAAAATTTTCTAAAAATTAATTCTATTTCGTCCCATGCTAACCTGGATAAGGAAAGTTAAGAATATTCTTACTCTTTTTTAAGGTTACTATCAATTATAGAAAAATGTTGTGAAAATCTTAGGTACATAGCAATGTTGTGAAAATATTGTGAACTTACTTTCCTCTTTAAAATAGTAAAATATAAATATACCAAAAAATAGAAAATAAAAAGGTACTTAAAAAAGTTAAACAAAAATAGGCGAAGGGAAACTATAAAAGAAAGGCCCCAGCAAAAGTGAAATTCAAGAAAAGTTTGGGAATATTTTATTCAAACCCAAACTTTCTTCCATGACACAGAAACCTTGTAGTTGATCAAAAATATAAAAAAGAAGCTGAGATGGCCCTCTTATTCCCAATGAATTTAGCAAAATTTGCTTCTTTTGTAATCACATTATTGGTTATTGTGGTAGCTGGAGATTGTATTCGTGTTATTTGTAGACAGTCACCATGTCCTAAAGCAAATCCACCCTTGCCCGTTGAAACCGTTTTTAAGCTACCAGCTCCATTACCAATTTGGCCACCAGGTATATATCTCTCAATATGATCTTTATTATATATTGTTTATTTTCATCTTCATTATCATCATCATCATCATTATTATTATATTGATTCCGTTAACTATATTCAAACTAAAATCTGATTGGTGTCGTATATTTTTTTTAGAGAGATGCTACGTCTACAAAATTTTCATAACATTTTTACAACAACTCATAGGTGGTTAGTTGTTATTGGTTCAAATTTGAATCTAACACTAAAATTACTTTTTTACTCCAACAATAAAAACCAATTACAACTTGCCACCTATGATTTGTTGTAAAAATGTTATAAAAATGTTGTGGATATATCATTTCTCATTTTTTAAGCTATGTTTATTACACACTAAAATCGTGGGTCTAACTCACTGTTTCAAAATTAAACATCCGATTTTAATGCGTTATTTAATACTTGCACGTAAATACACTATACTTGCATGTAAACACACACTAGTGTGTGCATAATAAGTTGACCCTATATTTTTTTTTTTGTTTGTTGGAATACTATATATTGTACATAACAATAACAGTAAGTCTTAGTGTGTAAATGACAAAGATTATTTGTACCAACTTATTTTACTAATCAACTTATTTTTGCTACTATATATGACCCTATTTCATTTTTTGATACTATTTACGGGTCTTATTGTACTATTTCAGCTAACTTTTATATTTTTCTACAATATTTTCAGCAAAAACATTTTAGCTTCAGCAAAATAAGCGAGTTCTAAACAGATCATTAATCTTAAATTGTGAGAACAGTTAAAGATGTCAACATTTTAGTAAGTGTGGGCAACACGTGTTACTTTTATTAACATTATTTCTTGTTTCTTTTTTGCTGTTCTATGTTACAACAGGAGCAGGATTTGCAACTAAGTTTCTGAGCGTGGGAGAACTGTTTGTGTCAGAAGCAACAGATTTCGAAGTAGTTTGGAGGACTCGTTCAGGTGGTCCAGACAACCTTGGAGCAACATTCTTTGAACCCTCAACAACTGATGCTGCAGCACAAGGATACAAGGTGCTAGGTTACCATAGCCAACCCAACAACAAGCCCTTCACTGGACGATCTGTACTAGCCTTCGATAGGTACTTACGTGGAAATACGAAGGCTCCGGTGGATTACATTAATCTGTGGAACAGCTTTTCATTCGAAATCGATCAAGATGGAATTGGTTTTATCTGGTTGCCAAAATGCCCAGATGGTTACAAAGCCTTAGGCCATGTTGTCACGAACTCAACTCAGAAGCCATCCCTAGATAAAATTAGGTGTGTTAAAGCTGAGCTCACCGAGCAATGTGAGCATTACCAGTGGATTTGGGGTGCTGAAGGTTTCAATGTTTATACTACAAGGCCTAGCAATAGAGGGACCCAAGCAATGGGAATTCATTTGGGTTCATTTGTTGCCCAAGTTGGTGGGGTTATGTCTGACATAGCTTGCTTGAAGAATACCAATTCTGATTTTTCTTCTATGCCTACTCTAGAGCAAGTTAAGCCATTACTTGAAGCCTACGGTCCGTGGGTGTTCTTTCATTCTGATGAAAAATACATGCCTGCTACACCGGAATGGTTTTTTGAGAATGGGGGACTATTATATAAGCAAGGGGACGAGGCCAATCCTGTTGCGATTTCGCCCGACGGCTCAAACCTTCCTCAAGGTGGTTCAGATGATGATGCCTATTGGTTGGATTTACCACAAGATTCAGACGCCAGAGACAGGGTTCAAAGAGGAGACTTAACGAAAGCTAAGGCTCTTGTGCATTTAAAGCCCATGTTTGGTGCTACATTCACTGACATAGTTATATGGATGTATTATCCATTTAATGGCCCTGCCACGATAAAGTTTAAATTTATCAATATTAAATTAAATCGCCTAGGTGAACATACTGGTGATTGGGAGCATGTGACCTTGAGAGTCAACAATTTCAATGGAGAGCTACAGAGTATCTATTTGTCTGAACATAGTGGGGGTACATGGGTGGATGCTACAGATGTCGAGTTTTATGATCATAACAAGGCTGCTGTGTATGCATCAAAGCATGGACATGCATTTTATTCAAGGCCTGGACTTGTTTTGAATGGGAATAAAGGAATTGGATTGAGGAATGATTGTGAAAAGTCTGGTTTGTACTTGGATACTGGATTTTCTTATACACTAGTGTCAGCCGAGTATTTGGGCACAGCAATTGTTGAGCCACCTTGGCTCAACTATAGCAGAAAATGGGGTCCAAGAGCTGCTGTTTTTATTCAGGATGAGTTTGAGAAGATTATAAAAAAAATACCTAAGTTTCTTAGGAAACCTTTCAGGAACCTTTTCTACACATTACCAATCAAAATACTGGAGGAGGAAGGGCCCACATCGATCAAGACCAAGGGCAGTTGGTATGGAGAAGAAATTTGATAGTCCAAATTTTGTTATGACTTTCATTTTTTTTTTTTTTATGCTACTGTAGGGTCAATAAATTAAATGCTAGCACTTTTTTTTTTTTTTTTTCAACAGTTGGCCAATAAATAAAATAATGGCAAACGATGTTAGTCAGAGTTTATTTATAAACTTTTATTTTTTTTTGTTTTTTGAGAATCTTATTTATAAACATTTGTATATGAATGAGATGAAGCCTTTAAGAGAATATTCAAGTGTCAACATAGTATTGCATAATTTATCTTATATATCAATTATATAACAAAGTGTGAGACATCGCAAAACCAATTTTGAATGGGACATGTGAAAAACACATGAGTATGCAAGCCGTTACAGGCCCTTAGCCTTCTTTTGCTTTCATTATTTGATGTATTAAATTGTTAATAAAGAATAAAAAAAAATCAAAGAGTTGGTTAATCATATCTAACTTTTCTAATGGCACAGATAAAATTTAGTCTTCTAGTGCACTAGACACGTTTATGTATATAAAACATTAAAGCAAAAGCTATGAGGTCATTGATGGGTTTGTAAATTTGACAAAAGGTTTTTTTTCCAATGAATTAATCTTTAATAACACCGAAAAAAAACCCTTAATGGATCAGAATATACCAAAAGCTAGAAGGGAAGAAAAAAGAAGAAGGAGAAAATAGGATTTTATGAATGGTGGGAGGGCGAGGGGGGGAGGGGGGAATTATAACAAGTATAAAATTGAACTAATTTAATAGAGTTAAACAAGAAATATGAAGAGTTTGGTAAGCTAATCATATTTCTTTTGTAAATATTTGGTATTTTAAAAGTCTATGAATTTGGTCCATATTTGTTATGACTTTCATTTTTTTTTTATGCTACTGTAGGGTCAATAAATTAAATGCTAGCACTTTTTTTTTTTTTTCAACAGTTGGCCAATAAATAAAATAATGGCAAACGATGTTAGTCAGGTATATGAATGAGATAAAGCCTTTAAGAGAATATTCAAGTGTCAACATAGTATTGCATAATTTATCTTATATATCAATTATATAATAAAGTGTGAGACATCGCAGAACCAATTTTGAATAAGACATGTGAAAAACACGAGTATGCAAGCCGTTACAGGCCCTTAGCCTTCTTTTGCTTTCATTATTTGATGTATTAAATTGTTAATAAAGAATTAAAAAAAAAAACCCATACAGTTGGTTAGTCATATCTAATTTTTCTAATGGCACAGATAAAATTTAGACTTCTAGTGCACTAGACACGTTTATGTATATAAAACATTAAAGAAAAAGCTATGAGGTCTGTGGGTACTTGACTCCACACAAAGGATTTTGTTCGCTTTGGGGAGCTAGGTCCTTACGAATTTGTTCTCTTCGACCGAGAAACCAATATGAAGAGTTTAACGGCCTAGCTTGTGTTAGCTTTTTAATGTGGGTACATACACAAAGGATTTTGTTCTTTGTAAATATTTGGTAAAAGGAGAACCCTTTTGAGGGATAAAAGTATAATATTTGAGAAGGGAAAACCCCCCACATTTTTAATGTGGATTATGGGCAAACAAAGTTTGATTGCTTCACTTTTGGGTAGGAAAGGGTAAACCTCTCTTTAGTCTCAAGGAAACTCAGAGACCTAATCAAAGGTTTTTTTTTTTCCAATGAATTAATCTTTAATAACACCAAAAAAAAATTTTATGAATACCAAAAGCTAGGGGGAGGGGGGAGGGGGAATTATAACAAGTATAAAATTGAACTAATTTAATAGAGTTAAACAAGAAATATGAAGAGTTTGGTAAGCTAATTATATTTCTTTTGTAAATATTTAGTAAATTTAAGGATAAAAGTATAATATTTGAGAAGTTAGGGGGGGGGGGGTAAGTACATCTTAACAAATAATGGTGTATTTATTATGTTATTATTATTTCTCAGATTAATTTTACTTTCAAGTTTGACTTTTAATCTTGGCCCACCTCACCTAAAATCATGTCTCCACCACTAGTTAAATATATATGGGGCAATATATAAGATCTTAACTTCTTTTTGTAATCTTTACTAAAAAATTAACGGTAATGTATTTTACTTTAATTTTCATTTTTAATAATTTTAAAAAATTACTGGTGGTATTGCATTTTTCATTTAACTATCACACACATCGTATTAGTGACTAATTTGGATATATGATGAACTACACATTATAGAGAATCCTACTAGGGTATATATAGAGACTAGCACATTTAGTGTTAGGTAAATATAGATGAGCTTTACACTACAATTAGGCCTTTTGGGTCAATACATAAAATACTATAAACCCATATTTATCTCTAACATATGACATGCACACTTGTACTCCAGCACACATTGTCAATTCATTTGCAATAATTCTTCTCTAAAAAATAAGCTATACTCCTCTTCCATTTCTTTCTCTCACTCACACTCTCTCTCTCTCTCAAAAAAAAAAAAAAAAAAAAGGTGGGCAAATAAGTGGAAAATAAAACTTATTTAAAAATGAGTATTTATGTCACTTCATTATTTTTTAAGGCTAAAATATTTATTTTGTCCCGAAAATCTGCATGAAAATCATTTTTAGTCTCTCTAAATTATTAAAAATGCTATATTTTATGCCTTAACATACACTCTTGGTAATTATTATGTCTCTTTAAGAATGTTTAGTTTGCACCCACGATGGATCCAGGATTTTAGTTCAAGGGCCAAGAAAGGTCAAAAGAAAGCGGTTGAAAACAAATTAATTCAAAAAAATTTCATTAATATAAGTAAAACGTACTTAATTAATTAAAAGAAGTTATTTAAACATATAAAATATACTTGATATCATAAATAAATGTTTATTCATAGAAGCATCAATGTTTATTTTTAACTATTCAAAAATGAAAAATAATATGTCTACAATATTTTCACATCATTTTCACAATAAATCCTAAATGGCAGCCTGGCAGGTAACTAGTTGTTATTGTTGGGGTAAAAAAGTAATTTTTGTGTTAGGTTCAAATTTGAACCAATAACAACTAACCACCTGTGATTTGTTGTAAAAATGTTGTGGACGTAGCATATCTCATTCAAAAATAAAGTTATTAACCATTTTTTTAAAAATATAATATTGTAAAAGAATAAAAAATAAAACAACAATTACAACCACAAATTCAAACTCCGTTTAGGATCTAATGAAAGTTTCATTTTATTTTAGTTTTTAACCTTTTTTTAGTATTATTCATAAATCACTATTTAGCTAATTACTTTTAACTTTTTTTTTTCTACACTTTTAGCATAAAATTTTTAATTTCAGTTAAATAAATAGTTCCCAAACGGACCCTCAATTTGGTATTGGAATGTTGTAATCTCACCGGGCAAGAGAAGCACTCAAAATTGCATGACATGCACCCTACAGTATCGCGTCCTTCAAATTCAATTAATCTTCACTTTTGTGATTGAATGACTAATGAATTGGACACATCTTAGAAAGACACAAAATTTTAGATATTTTACCTCCAAAAGTTGTTTAAGTGTCTATGGGACCACATTATTATGATATCATGAAGCCCAACATTTCATATATTTTTAATGATATATCACAAAACTTACAAACAATTATTTACATGTACAATACTATATATATAACGAGTGTATATTTTAATTCACATTCCATTATTTCAATTTTTTTTTTCGAGAATGTTTTAACGTATGGCATCCGCTTCTAATGATAGCTCTTTATCATTAGACCAAGACACCAATTAGTTTTAGGTATAAGCGGGGGATTGAACCCCAGATCTTTTATACAATCATCAGAAATTTTACCAATTAAGCTAACTGGAATCTACACATTCCATTATTCTAATTAATAATTAAACACTTGATAGATGATACATTTTAAATTGCGCCCTTAAAATGTTGTTGTTAACAAATATCTAGAATATATATAAAATTTCATGTGTTTATCAATTTCTTTTTAATCTATAAATGCTTTGGACTTATTTTGGCTCATTTCATTTGTTGTTTATAATTTATGGATTGTATTTGCCACGATGGGACTAATTTTTGAATGGTTGATAATTACAACAATAAGGGGGAATATTCAACTACCAATTCTCCTTTACAATGAGGGAGGAATATTCAAACTCCAATTCTCCTATTAAAGGAAAACAAGTTGTCAAATATGTGCCAGCATTTATTTAGCAAATGATATGCTATAAGGGAAAAAGTATTTAGGGGAAGATATTCTAAAAAGACACCATAGCCAACCTCCTCTAAACTATGGGTTACTTTTTTAGATTTTTTTTTTATAAATTTTTCTAAAAATCAATTCTATTTCATCTCATGCTAACCTAGATAAGGAAAGTTAAGAATATCCTTACTCTTTTTTAAGATCACTATCAATTATAGAAAAATGTTGTGAAAATCTTAGGTACATAGCAATGTTGTGAAAATATTATGAACCTAGTAGCACTTTCCTCTTTAAAATTGTAAAATATAAATATACAAAAAAATAGAAAATAAAAAAGGTACTTAAAAAAGGTAAACAAAAATAGGCGAGGGGAAACTATAAAAGAAAGGCCCCAGCAAAAGTGAAATTGAGGAAAAGTTTGGGAATTTTTTATTCAAACCCAATCTTTCTTCCATGACACAGTAGATCAAAAAAATGAAAAAGAAGCTGAGATGGGCCTCTTATTCCCAATGAATTTAGCAAAATTTGCTTCTTTTGTAATCACATTATTGGTTATTGTGGTAGTTGGAGATTGTGTTCGTGTTATTTGTAGACATGGCAAAACGGGTCAAAATTTTCTGACCCGACCCGACCCGAAAAATACTCGACTCGAACTCGATTTTTTGACCCGAAACAAAAACCGGTTGACCCATGACCTGACCCGAATTTTTCGTGTTTTTTGCGGGTCAACTCGACCCGACCCGACCCGCAACCCGAATCACTTTTTTAAAACTTTTTTTTTTTTTTTTTGTAAAAAAAAAGTAAAATTAAGACAATAGTAGTTTAATGGTTTATTGTGAGTTTTAAGAAAACAATTGATACATTTACATATGCAAATTAATTGAAAGATAAAAAGTTAAGCATTCTGTAATGAGCAAAGATTTTTAGATATTAAATAGTAAAGTACATGCCAAGATAATATGGTTACAATAGAGTTAAAAATATAGATTTAAAATTGTAAACATGTGTGAGAAACAATTACAAGTGTAAAAATAGTGAAGCCAAAGTATCAAATTAGCATAAATTATGAATGCTTAGACACATTTTTTAACAATTTATGTCCAAAATAAACGGCTTTTCAAAATAAATTATAATATTTCCTAAAGTGTGTATTGCTTAATAATGATATGATATTCATAAAAGAGACCATGTATAAATAAGTAAGCAATCCAATTTTAATGTATATCTCAAATTGAAATAGAGTGTCAACTACAATTGATAATAGATTATAAAATTAATTTTCAAAATTGTAAATTTCTTATATGTTTTTATTATTTATCAAATGAGTTATCCAATAAGTAATTTGTAATTTTGTTTTAGATTTTGGAATGTTGATATTGTGTAGAACTAAAATGTGTATTTGTTTTCCTTACGTTTGTGTTATTTTGTTTTAGATAGCAATGTTAAGATTTGTATAATTTTAAAATTATTGAATAAGTATTAATAAGTTTAACTGAATTTTTCTATAAAAAAAAAAAAAGTTTAATTGAATTCATTCTTGATATAAGTTGTGAAGTCAAAAAAATGCATTTTACATAAAATAATTTGTTGCATAACTTTTCAAATGACAAATACATGTTTTATTTATTAAAAAAAAATTCATGTGAAAAATACGGGTCAACCCGACCCAACCTGCAACCCGATTGACCCGAACCTGTTTTTAACCCGCTTAAGATGACCCGTTTTTGACCCGTGACCCGTTTGACTTGCAACCCGATTGACTCGACCCGAACCCGATCCGACCCGCCAATTTTGCCATGTCTAGTTATTTGTAGAATGTCACCATGTCCTAAAGCAAATCCACCCTTGCCCGTTGAAGCCGTTTTTAAGCTACCAGCTCCTTTACCAATTTGACCACTAGGTATATATCTCTCAATATGATATTTATTATATATTGTTAATTTTCATCGTCATTATCATCATCATTATTATTATATTGATTCCGTTAACTATTTTCAAAATTTTGAGACTAAAATTTGATTGGTGTCGTATATTTTTTGGGCAGATTACACTCCCCTCTCTCGAGGTTTGGAGAAATGGCACTCACTCCCAAACTTGAAAGGAAAAAGCACTCCCCTCCCTTGACATTTGAAAAAAATAACACTCCCCCCTTTCTGTTAATATTAGTAATGGAATATTCTAATTTTTTAAAAGATTCTCTTCACCAAAGTTTAACCATGATTAGTGAAAAGAGCATTCACATAAAATAAAATAAATGAAAAGAGCATATTTTAAAATATGTTGCTTAAGTGGATTTTTTAGTCTCTTCTAACACCTTTTCAACTGATTTTTTAAAGTTTGATGATCCTCTTAGATTTTTTAATCGCACCACTCTCCAACACTTTGGATCAAAATTTATGAAATAAAACAATTTGTCGAAGCTTTCAAGCTTTTATTGTTTAAAAATGAGTTTGAAATTTTCAGAGTCACTTATCAATATAAAAATCTTTTAGACATGGGTAAGTTGGATAGAATTTACATAGGTGCATGTGTGTGTATATATATATGTGTGTGTGTGTTTATCAAAGTGTTGTTGTGTTGTTGTTTTTATTTCATTGCAATTTATTTTGTTAGACCACATTTTCATCACACATGATATCTATTTATAGATTTATTAAGCTAGTTTTAATTATTCAAAGTATAAGAAAAACTCTAGAAGTTCAAATCAATTATTTTTCTTCATGCAAGTCAGGTGAGATGTCAATGGCTATTAGCTTATATTTTCCAGCTCATTTTTACATTTACTTCTTTATTGCCAAGTATTGTCTCTTTGGCTGAATTATTTACAAGTAGCATCCACTTATTGAATTGCAAATTCTCAAAAACTAATTTTTTAGTTATATTGATTTCAAAATTTTGGTTTAGAACATTCAACGAATATAAAATCTTCGAAAAAAAAACTGTAGAAGAAATAAGATAATAGAGCATGAGTAAATATCCAAAGCATTGTGTAACAAACAAATCAAGCATTTTCAAACAAAATCCATCAACGGAAATGTCTTTGAACTTTGAAGTAAACCCATTAACAACAACAAAAATTGAGCTTTTTCAAAAAAAAAAAAAAAGCTTTACAAATTGTTTTGTGAATATTATACCATTGTGCACATAACAATCTATCTATACATAAATTCTAAAAATCCATGGCTCAGCTATGCTAAAATACAAGAAATTTTGAGGGTTTTATCGACATTTACCTGGTTATTCAGCTTTTGTCGTATTTACTGTGGAATCATTGTTGGGCCAAGGGATGGAAGGTTGTAAGGGACCAACTAAGGTGTATTTGTTACTGTGAATTTGTAAATAAAAGTCCTTAACTTCAATCTAAGTTTTCAAAGAAGCGGGAAAGGATGAGCAGGAAGGGATGATTGCCGAAATTTTGGGTTTTGTAAAACTTTTAAGAATAAGTTGAGGGCAATTTTGGAAATATGTTATTAACTAAAGGGTAGGTTAGTACACAACATTTTTATCATCAATTTAAAAGAGTTTAGTTAAATGAATGTTAAAAAGGGAAAATGTTTTTTCCTTTTAAGTTTGAGGATGAATGTCATTTTCTCAAACCTCAAGGGAAGGGAGTGTTATTTGCCCATATTTTTTTAAGCCGTTTTTATTACACACTAAAATCATGGGTCTAACTCACTGTTTCGAAATTAAATAATCGATTTTAATGCGTTATTTAATACTTGCACATAAAAACACTATACTTGCATGTAAACAGAAGCTAATGTGTACATAATAAGTTGATCCTATATATATATATATTTTTTGTTGGAACACTATATATTGTATATAACAATAATAGTAAGTCTTAGTGTGTGTTTAACAAAGATTATTTTTATCAACTTATTTTACTAATCAATTTATTTTCGCTAGTATACATGAGCTTCACTGTACTTTTTGGTACTATTCATGAGTCTCATTGTACTATTTTTAGCTAACTTTTATATTTATCTAAAGTATTTTTAGCAAAAAAATTTCAGTTTTAGCAAAATAAGGGTATTCCAAACAGATCATTAGTCTTAAAATTGTGAGAACAGATAAAGATGTCAACATTTTAGTAAGTGTGGGCAACAGGTGTTATTTTTATTGACATTTTTTTTTTCTTTTTTGGTGTTCTATGTTACAACAGGAAAAGGATTTGCAACTAGGTTTCTGAGTGTGGGAGATTTGATAGTGTCAGAAGCAATAGATTTCGAAGTAGTTTGGAGGACTTGTTCAATTGGTCCAGACAACCTTGGAGCAACATTCTTTGAACCCTCAACAACTGATGATGCAGCACAAGGATACAAGGTGCTAGGTTACTATAGCCAACCCAACAACAAGCCCTTCACTGGACGATCTGTACTAGACTTCGATAGGTACTTACGTGGAAATATGAAGGCTCCGGAGGATTACAATTATGTGTGGAGCGGCATGTATTCATCAAATATCGATCAAGATGGGTTTGGCTTTATCTGGTGGCCAAAATGCCCAGATGGTTACAAAGCCTCAGGGCTTTTTGTCACAAACGCAACTCAGAAGCCATCTCTAGATAAAATAAGTTGTGTTAAAGCTAAGCTGTTAGGAATAGGGAAGTTTAGTAGTTGAATTTAAGGACAACCAACCCTCTAACTGTCCAAAGCCAACTGTCTATATCCTAACTAACTAACTGTATTAACTAACTCTCATGCTATACAAGACTGGTGTAAAGAATGCAAGTATATAATACCAACTAAGCAATTACAATTATCACCCAATAGAACCATATCACTGTACACTCTGGCAGCACTAATGGATGTACACCTCATTAGCCACACCTGCACGCCTCATTAGCTACTCGCACAGCCTTCATCAGCAACTCACAGTCTCACACACGCACCCCATTAGCACCACACATGCAGCATCATACGCACAGCTAATCAACACCACACACCCATCTCAGCACCCACTAAGTAGCACACTCACACGCTTCTAACAATTCCCTCCCCTTCAAAGCACCTTGCCCACAAGGTGAGGAAACTTTTGCTACAAAACAAAAAAACTCTCCCAGGTAGCATCATCCTTGCTCTCACCTTGCCACTGAACCAGCACCTGAGTGATAAGTCTGCTTCTCAACTAATGAGACCTGGTAGCTAAAATAGCCACAGGTTCAGGGATAAGAATCTGAGCCTCAGTCACAGCAGGCAAAGAAGGCCTAGGAACCACTTGAGCACCCAATTTAGCTTTGAGATTGGATACATGAAACACAAGATGAATTAGGGACCTTGTAGGTAAATCAAGCTTCTAAAAGGCCTCTCCCACCTTCTGCACCACCTGGTAAGGTCCATAGAAACGAGGGGCTAGCTTGAACAAATTAACCCAATAATTAAAGCCTACTCTCCATGGGTGTACTTTCATCCTGATGAAAAATACCTGCCTGCTTCAGTGGAATGGTTTTTTGAGAATGGGGGACTATTATGTAAGAGAGGGGATGAGGGAAATCCTGTTCCAATTACACCCAATGGCTCAAACCTTCCTCAAGGTGGTTTAGATGATGGTGCCTATTGGTTGAACGTACCAGATGACTTAGACCTAGAGACAGGGTCGAGAGAGGAGATTTAGCAGTAGCTCGGGTTTATATGCATGTATAGCCCATGTTTGGTGCTACATTCACTGACATAGCTATATGGGCCTATTACCCATTTAATGGCCCTGCCAAGATAAGGTTTGGACTCCTCAATTTTCAACTTCCGCACATAGGTGAACATATTGGTGATTGGGAACATGTGACCTTGAGAGTCAACAATTTCAATGGAGAGCTACAAAGTATCTATTTTTCTCAACATAAAGGTGGTACATGGTTGGATGCTACTGATCTTGAGTTTCAAGAAGGTAACAAGGTTGCTGAGTATGCATCAAGGTATGGACATGCATTTTATTCAAAGCCTGGACTTGTTTTGGACGGGAGTGATGGAATTGGACTGAGGAATGATTGTGAAAAGGCTGATTTGTACTTGGATACTGGAGCAAGTTATACATTGATGGCAGCTGAGTATTTGGGCGCAGTTGTTGTTGAGCCACCTTGGCTAAACTATCTTAGAAAATGGAGTCCAACAATTAATCATATTCTTCAGGATGAGTTGGATGAAATTTTGAAAATAATACCTAAATTTCTTAGAGGTCGTTTCAGGAGACTTTTCCACAAAATACCAGCTGAAATACTGGAGGAGGAAGGCCCCTCATTGATCAAAACGAAGGTCAGTTGGGATGGAGATGAAATTTGATGGTTTATTTTTGTTATTGCTTTTATTTTTTTGATGCAACTGTTTAGATAATAGCACTTTAGGAAAAAAAAAAAAAGAATTATGCAATAGTTGTGCCAACAAAAATAATAATGGCATACGATGTAAGTTAGAGTTTATTTATAAACATTTGTCATTTGGAACATATATATTGTTTGAATCAGTGAGCAAGCTGTTGTGTTGATTTTCAAAAAATAAATAAATAAATAAATACAACTGTTGTATTATTTACTAATTAATGAGACGGGCTTCCACCTGGGTTCAATTTTTTTTTTTAGTTATTCTATATTTCATTTTTGTAGTTGGGCCCTCCTTCTCTCTAGTCAATCTTACTAGCATAACCAAAATAGTAACTATCTGACCCAAAAACTTAACAAAAAAATAAAATATTCACAATGATAATTATATTTTAGCAAAAAAAAAAACTATTTTACCACCAAAGAACAAAAAAAATCTTGTGTTATTGTGGAAACTAAAACTAAATTTTTTTTTGCAACTACAATAAACTGGTATAAATACCAGCTAACCGAAGCAAGTTGTTAAAAATAAAATAAAATATTTTATTAAGATTATATCTCTTCCTTCAATTAAGAAACTCAAATTCTCGATCTTCCTTATTATTTTAATGAGTTGTTTATATTATTTTAAATGAAGTGATAAAAAAAAAAATAGAACATTTGATATTTGGTGTATTGTAAAGTGAGATAGTAAAATAGATAAAGAAACTTTTTGAGATATTAAAAACTAAAATTTTTAGCACCACCACTGTAAATACTCTAAATTGAAAAAACAAAAAAACAAAATCTTAGTCAGTCCAGTATTAAAATATATATATATATATATATATATATTATTTTGTTTTTGTCTTTGATAGAAGATGATTGTATCTTAATGTATTTAGAAACAATGATTTTGTATATTTATAATTTTTTAATAATATATGGATGTTTTTCTTTATAATCCCGGCCCTGTTAGTTTAAAATCCTAGATTCTCCCTAAATCCATACTATTAAGTAATTTATCTTATATATCATTTACATAAAAAAAAGAAAAAGAAAAAGAAAAAGTGTGTGAGATCACAAAACCAATTTCCGTGAACAATACACGTGTGTGCAAGATGGTACACGCTCTCAGGCCTCAACCTTCTTTCGTTTTCATTATGTGATGTGTTAAATCGTTAATAAAGGATTAAAAAAATAACCTAAGAGTTGTTTAATCATATCTATATTTTTATAATGGCAAAGATTTGATCTAGTCTTCTAGTGTACTAGACCTTGAGATTTTGACACATGTCCACATTTGATTATGTGTTACTATTGTTATGGGTCTAAGTGCGTTATTAGAGACATTGGACTCAAGCCAAGTCTAGACTTTAATTGTATTTGCAAAACAAATTTGTTTATATATATATATATATATATAATAAAATAAAATAAACTTCAGCAAATTCTTTGTGGTTATAGCTTTTTTGTTTTTAAGAAAAATTTCCTTAAGCCAAAGCTTTGTTTAATCATTAAAATTGGCATACAAAATTGCTGAAATCTTAATGAGAAGGGTTTTTTTTTTTTTTTTTCTTCAATGAATTACTCTTTATTAACGCACAAAAATTATTTAAAAAATAAAAACCCTTAATGGATCGGAATACCAAAAGTTGAAGTTAGAAGAGAAAAAAATTTTACATTCACAATATTTTTACAATAAATCCTAGTTAAAAGACTGTTATAGTTGAAGAAAAAATTGATATCAATAATAGACCCAAATTAAAACCAATAACAATCTCTCAACTATGATTTATTTGTATACATTTTATGTTATCATCACAATAGCCAATTGATTCATCTAACTTTAGGAATTTGCTGTCGCACAAGCACTGGAACCTTCTTCTTTTTTGGGTCATAGGTTGAGGCTTGCCTTGAATATTTCACACGAGTATTGCTTTATATAGATATCTGCATTATGTAATTTCTCTTTTATTGGGTTAACCCAACATTTCATATATTATTCATAATATATCACAAAATATACAAACAATTATTTCCGTGCACATGTACTACATATATATAACGAATGTATTTTTTTTTTTAATTTAAATTCCAATTAATCATTAAATATTTGATACTTTTTAAAGTACACCCCTCTCAAAGGCATCTTTTTAACAAATATCTAGAATATATATAAAAATTTTGTTTTCTGTGGAACACATGTTATTTTGCATTATGTAACTAAACTACATCCTTTCTTCCCAATGCATGCATTTTCACGTGTTTATCAATTTTTTCTTAACTCTATAAAATACTTCTGATTTATTTTGACTCATTTTATTCATTGTTTATAAATTATCGAATTTTGTGTTTCTCACGGCAGTACGGAAATTGATTTAGGAAATTAAAATACTTTAGAGGCATTGATTTATTTTGACTGATTTATTTTGATTTATAAAATACTTTAGAGGCATTGATTTAGGAAATTAAATTTTTTTTATATATAGAATAAAAATCAATATATTTTTTTACAACTTTTTATATTTTCTATAAAAATAGTATTAAAAAATTCAAATGGGCTAATAAGAGTATCCGTTAACCAATTCCATTCGATAATTATAACAAGGAGGAAGATTCAAATTCCAAATTTACTAATAAAGGAAAAAAATTTGTGATAATAAATTATAGGGAAAGGTTAACGGATGCTCTAAAAACTTTTATTTAGAAAATATTTTTAGAAACTTTTAAGCGAAAAGAAAAAATAACTAACTTTTTTTATATCCTTTTATATTTTTCATGAAAATAGTATTAAAATTTTTCTAAAATGATTCATTAACAAATAGGCTAAGAGCACCCATAAACCAGATCCATTCGATAATTATAATGAGAAGGAAGATTCAAATCCTAACTTCGCTAATAAAGGAAAACAAGTTGTGATAATAAATTATAAGAAAAAGTTAACGGATGCTCTAAAAGCATTTAATTAGGAAATATTTTTAGCAATTTTTATGAGAAAAGAAAAAATAACTTTTATATTTTTCATTAAAATAATAGTAAACTTTTTCTAAAATGATCTATTAACAAATAAGTTAAGAGTACTCGTTAACCAGGTCCATTCAATAATTATAATGAGGAGGAAGATTCAAATCCTAACTTTGCTAATAAAGGAAAACAAGTTGTGATAATAAATAATAGGGAAAATTTAATGGATGCCCTAAAAGCATTTATTTAGAAAATATTTTTAGAAATTTTTATTGGAAAATAAAAAGTAACTAACTTTTTTTTACAGTTTTTTATATCTCCTATGAAAATAGTATTAAACTTTTCTAAAATGATTCCATTAACAAAAGGGTTAAAAGTACCCATTAATTAGATCCATTCAATAATTACAACAAAGTGGAAGATCCCAGTCCCAACTTTGCTAATAATGGAAAACAAGCTATGATAATAAATTATAGGAAAAAGTTAACCATGCCTAAAAAACTTTAATTTAGAAAATATTTGTAAAAATTTTTATGGGAGAACAAAAAATAATTAACTTTTTGAATAGCTTTTTATATTTTTCATGAAAATGGTATTAAATTTTTTTTTTTTAAAGTAATTTATTAAAAAATGTTCTAAGAGCACTTGTTAACCACACCCTGAATTATAAGGCTGTTTGCTACATTGGATACCATAATTACTAAATAACTAATAGCATGTTTTGGAGTTTCCCAAAACCACATGGCCCTAAGGTAAAGCATATATATGAATAACATATTGGCCATAACATTTAAGAGTGAAGACAAAATAGCAGTCGGTGGACGGCCGTATTAATTTATTTAAGAATTTTCTTGCTAAGTACATCTTTAATTTGAGCATTTGATTCTTCTAAAAAAAATTGAGTATTTGACTAATCTTGCGCATGTTAAATGCAGCCGAGAGAGAAATACCTTATGCATGATATTGGAGGCTTTAATGATAGCCTTTAGGAAATTTCACGACGGCAAGGCAAAGTTTTATGTAACTTTAAAGTCTCAACTTTTAAAGCAGTGTATATTTATCTCTGCTGCCATTTTTGTTGTACACTTGTACTACGTTTCCGATAGATACATATACATATTGTGAAAAAAACAATGTAAAGGGAGGTACATCTTAATCCTTTTGATTTTGATGTAGATAATTATTGGAAACTCATGATTAATTTTTCTGATTATATTATGTTAGGAAAAGTTAATAGATATCCTAAGAGTATTGAATTAAACGTAGATAATTATTGGAAACCCACGATTAATTTTTCTAATTATATCATATTAGGAAAAGTTAATAGATATCATAAGAGTACTGAACTAAGAAATTTTTTTAGAAATTTTTTTTATAAAAAAAAATAGTCATCTTTTACAAGTTTTTATATTTCCCATAAAAATAGTGATAAAACTTTTTTAAGATAATTTTTTACTTTAGATTAGATCGATAATTATTGTTGTACATGATAATGATCCTACACAGACAGGACATTATCAATAAATGGCCTCCCAAATACAATTGAAATAATTGATCCTACATTTTCTTATCCAAAAAAAAAAAAAATTGATCCGACTATTTTTTTTTTTTTTTTCTAGCATGTAGAAGTTATTGTTTTGATGATAATATTTGTTTCAAGACAAGCTCTTGGGTATAATTTATTTGAAGATATAGATAATCCAGCAAAAATACGTACGTATGCCATATAAAACATATGTGGGGACTGTAATAATACATGCCACGTAAATAAATAACGTATCAATCTGTAGCTATGAAGACGTGTGCTCCAGCTCAAAGTTAAATAAAGTCTTATGGGGTAGATGGATGACAACGACTAATGTTCATGTTCTGTATATAAATATGGGGGTAAAAGGTAAACGAAAAAGTGCAAAGAGTACTAACAAAGCAAAGCAACTTGTTGTTTAAAGTGTAAAGTGAAATTGAAAGAGGTTTGGAAGCATTTATTTTAGCCAATCTTTCTTGCACGATTCAGCAACCTAGTTAAGTGAGATGGTCCTTATATTCCCACAGTGTTTCACATATTATATTCAGCCAAAACCTTTAGCAAAATATGCTTCTTGTCTAATCCCTTTATTCCTTATAGTAGTAATAGGAGATTGTTTAAATCTCCATCTTTCTTCTCAAGTTTCAGCAATGGGGAATTGTCTTTCTCTCTCTCCTTCCGCAAAGGTTCTCTCTGTCTCCAAGAAGAACAAGGCCTCTTTGCCCATTGATAACATTTTCAAGCTTCCCTCTCCACTACCAACTTGGCCACCAGGTACCTCTTTCTAGCTACTCTCAACAAGTTTACTATTCCTATATTGTTTTTGTTAGCAAATTTCAAAATTTTGGGACTAAAAACTTTATCTTTGTTGTGTATTCTTCTTTTAGTACACACCATATATTGTATACAATGTTAAGAATTAAGTCTTAATCTTAAAATTTTGGAGTCGGTTAAAGATCTTAACAAATTAATCGGGATCGGCTACATCTATAACTTTGTATATCCATTAAAATGTTGGTGTTGTATGCTATATAATAGGTAATGGATTTGCAAGTGGAATTATCAATTTGGGAGGGTTACAAGTGCGTCAAGTATCATCTTTCAACAAAGTTTGGGCGACCAAAGAAGGTGGTCCAGACAACCTTGGAGCAACATTCTTTGAACCCTCAAATGTACCACAAGGATTCTTTATGCTAGGTTCTTATAGCCAAGCCAACAACCAGACTTTCTTTGGAAGGGTCCTTGTAGCCAAAGATGACTCAGGTGGAGCTTTGAAGAAGCCACTGGATTACACACTTGTGTGGAGCAGTGAGTCTTCGAAAATCAAGCAAGATGGCAATGGCTATATTTGGTTGCCAACACCCCCAGATGGTTACAAAGCCGTGGGCCATGTTGTCACGAGCTCGCCCAACAAGCCATCCCCAGATCAAATTAGGTGTGTTAGATCTGACCTCACTGACCAATGTGAGGCTCACACATGGACTTGGGGTCCAGGTAAGGATAAGGATGATAATGGTTTCAATGTTTATAGTTTGAGGCCCAGCATTAGAGGGATCCAATCCCAAGCTATGGGAGTTTCTGTGGGTTCATTTTTAGCCCACATTGGTGCGGTTACTTCTCCTTTGTCTAATATAGCTTGCTTGAAGAATGCCAAATCCAATTTGTCTTCTATGCCTAATGTAAAGCAAATTGAGGCATTACTTCATACCTACTCTCCATGGGTATACTTTCACTCTGATGAAATATATCTACCTTCCACAGTTGATTGGTTTTTTAGGAATGGAGCACTATTATATAAGAAAGGGGAAGAGTCAAAGCCTGTTCCAATTGAGCCCACAGGCTCAAATCTTCCTCAAGGTGGTTCAAATGATGGTGCATATTGGTTGGACCTTCCAGTTGATGAAGGGGCTAAAGAAAGAGTCAAGAAAGGAGACTTAGGGAACTCCCAGGTTTATGTACACATAAAGCCCATGTTGGGTGCTACATTCACTGACATGGCTATATGGGTCTTTTACCCATTTAATGGGCCTGCAAAGGCTAAGGTTGAATTGGTCAATGTCCCATTGGGGAAGATAGGTGAACATGTTGGTGATTGGGAGCATGTGACCTTAAGAGTCAGCAATTTCAATGGGGAGCTACAAAGGGTCTATTTCTCTGAACACAGTGGAGGCACTTGGGTGGATGCACCAGAGCTTGAGTTTCAAAATGGTAACAAGCCTGTGGCCTATGCATCATTGAATGGGCATGCCTTTTATTCAAAGCCAGGACTTGTTTTGCAAGGGAGTAAGGCAATAGGAATAAGAAATGATTCTGAAAAGAGCAATTTGGTCAGGGATACTGGGTTGAGTTATTCAATAATGTCAGCTGACTATTTGGGTTCAGCTGTGGTTGAGCCACCTTGGTTGAACTATTGTAGAGAATGGGGTCCAAAACTAAGTTATGATCTTGCAGAGGAGATTAAGAAGGTGGAGAAATTACTGCCAGGACCTCTTAAATCTGCTTTTGACAAATTTATCAAGGGCCTACCCAGTGAAGTGTTGGGTGAGGAAGGGCCCACTGGGCCCAAGATGAAGAACAGTTGGAATGGAGATGAAGTTTAATGGCTTAGATTTGTTATGTTATTTTTTCTTAATATTATTACTTTTATATTCTTGATGTAACACAAATAATTTATTGCTTACACAATGAAATTATGGACCTTATGGACTTATATTTATGTGTAAAGATTGGGATTGGGATCTAGAAAAATGCATTTGTTACCTCCAAGTTGAATTTGTCTAAGCAGTTGCAATCTGTCAACATCTTTAACTGTGACATTTCCTTCTAAACATCACACACACACAGACCATCTTTAACTGTGACATTTCCTTGCAATCTGTCAACATCTTTAACTGTGCTTTTTACGAAATTTTTGGGCCATTCAATTTAATAAGGTTTTGTACCAAAGACCAGCGTCCACTTTTTTTCCCTTATGTTTGATTTTGATCTTTAGTAGTTAGTACGGTAGCATTATCAAATTCGGTTAATCGCCTATTGGCGGGATTATTAATAAAGAATTAAAATGCTAAGGAGTTGGTTAATCATTATCAATACTGTAAGGGTTAAGATTAGGTTTTACTGTTTTAGTGCACCAAACTCGTGGAGATAATGACATATGTTTACGTTTGATTATATGTTGTCATCACAATGCTTCTATTGCATGAAAAATTATTAGGACTACCAGAAGATAATCAAAGTAATCCCCTTAACTGGTAAAATGTTATTACTTACACAAACGTGACATTACTTTGTGATTTTTTTTTTCTTATAACGGTAAGGAAGGTTTTTTTCTTTTTTTTGAAAATACTAAGAAGGTGTTTGGATTGGCTGTTTTTAGTTACATAACTCAAAAACTTCAACTCAAAACTCAAAAATTGTGAGACCCATTGGCTGAAATGTTGTTTGGTTCAGTTTTCATTTTGTGTTTTTGTAACTCATATCTCAAAATTTTGAGTTTTAAGAATGAGAAATGAGAACTCCTTAAAGGCTGTTTTCATTTTTCGAGAAATGAGTTTTGTGGCATTTTAAGTAAATAATTGTAAATATGTGAGACCCGTTTCAATGTATTGTCACATCACCCATACAGCCATTGGAAGCCTTTGTGCCAAATGCTCTAGCTTCACCAAAAAGCCTTTGTGTGGGCTCCACCAAAAAGTGAAAAAGTTGAGAAATGAGATATGGACACGATTTTGAGATATTGGAGCCAAATAAAATTTTCAATTTTGGGTTTTAAGTGAGATGAGTTTTGAGAAATGAGTTATTTGTTTTGAGTTATGTCTTTTGGGTTATGATTTTTGAGTTTTGAGATACTCCCAATCCAAACACCCTCTAAGTATTTTTTTTCTTGTGCTTTCATGCTTTAATTGCATCTATAAAGGGTATTATTGCTTTTTCTGAAAA